>CM052545.1:49554066-49599955 GCA_028533065.1 Trachops cirrhosus
GAAGGAACCAAGCAGACGATGGAAGGAAGAAGAAGAGTTAAATTTGGAAAGCAAGGGAGCAGGGTCAATACCAGGGTGACAGAAAGAGAAGCATAAAGAATTGATAGATCAAAAAATAATAGGAATTAAAAGATGAAAGGTTACTTTAAAATAATTAAAAGAAAACAAAAACAAAACAAACAAACAGAAAACAAAACAAAACAAAACACACCTATTGTTGGTTTCAGACTGGCCAAACCGGTTTTCTAGCTGGCTTCAGCACACTGAGGGGTGACTGGAGACAGTTTTTCCCTGTTCCCGTTCAGGACTCAGTCAGCCTCTGGCATACTGTTCATAGTGTAGATGCGTGTTCTCCCCCAAGCCCCTCTGGTGCTTCCCAGAAGGGATCTGTGTGGGGGGGCTGGGTGCAGCTATGTGCGTCCTTGGGAATTCACCGCTGTGTGTTCCAATGTCCCGCAGAGCGCCCGCGCCTTTTCCGAGTTCATGGGCGCACACTCTCTGGGTCCCGAAGGGTGTCCACTTCTCCTAACTTCAGGGCCTGGGCCTCACAGGTCCCGCGGAGCGCCCGCGCCTTTTCCTTTTTCAACGCTGTGGTTTCCGAGACTTTCACCAAACCTCGCTCTCTCTGTGTTGGGGGCCCGGGCGTAGAGGTGGGTGCCTTTGGATGCACTGGGTGGGTTGCACACTTTCACCAGGGCTTTGCGTGGGTGCTTACAGACTCTGTGTGTTTGCCTCTTCGTCCTCACTCCTCTCTCACTCCTCTCTCTGTGCCCTCCGGTAAACTGGCCTCCCCCGGTGCTGCTCAGTGCTTGTTTGGCCAGGGAGGGAGCGGATGACTCAGCTCTCTCCCGGGAGCCCAGCCGCCCACCCTGGTGTGCCGGGCCTGGAGCTGCAACCTCCCTGGTCCCCGCGCTGATCCACGTAGTCTCCTTACCGTCGGGTTTTTCAATGTCCGATACAATTTGCGATCTCCTATTTTCATTTATGACGTGATAATGTTGGCTCTTTGCTCTGTTCCTACCTAGAATGACTAGGATTTTTTTCCTGGTTGTGGGAAAGTAGAATCTGCTGCGTCCTACCATGCCGCCATCTTGGACTCCCACCACCAGCTCGGAATTTATTTATTAAAAATTGTTTATTTATTCTTACATGTTTAAACTTCAGTCACCTTCAAAGTACTCTCCATTCGATGTGACGCACCCATCAAGACCTTTCCACTGCTCCAGTTTTTGAACTCATCAATTTTGAACGCTTTTAGTGCTTCTGCCATTTTTTTGTTTCAACTCTTCCACGTCAGCAAAATGTTTCCCTTTGAGGATTTTTTGACCCAACAAAAATAAGTCCCTGAGGGAGAGATCAGGTGAATAGGGAGGGTGGGGCATGGGGGTTATGCAGTTTTTGGTCAAAAACTGCTGAACACTCAGCACGGCATAGGCTGGTGTGCTCATAAATCACCCATCGTGAAATGGGCAAATGCACTGAGTCTTCAAAACAAATTCACTGGAGCTGAACACAGCTTCTCACAACAACACCAGTGGTACACAGATACAGATGGGCTCCTAGGACACTCACCTAGTGGGGGAAGCCTGTTCTTCAAGGGGCCTGCCCGCCAAGAGATTAATCTGGGTTTTTTTTGGTCCCCCTTCTTACATAGTTTATTCTCCTTATTCATAGTAATTAATGTCCTATAAGTCACCACAACCACTGAGTTAGCAAAAACTGAATCATTACTCCTAGGGAAATACAGGGTTAGGTTCCTGTGTGCCTCTAGGTACAATGTTTTCATCAACTGATCAATATGTAGCCTTGTTCTGTGTGTGTATATGTTCAAAGGCACTCATTAGCATTGAACTCATGGCCAAAAGCACTAAGATTCACGCCTAAACGAAGTTACCTAACACAGGCTTCTCTCCATAAGGCACGTCACAGGCTCCTTGCACTTAGGAACTCTAAACAGCGCTTCAACAGGACACATGTCCATTCTGTAGCAGCAACATCACCAACAAAAAGTGCAAACATGCAAAAACTGTAGCACTAAACAGATCACAAAAAGACTATGGCTACATTAGGAGAGCTGAAACAAAAGGCAGAGTGTTGTCTTGTTTAATATTCTGAACATATACATATTCTGGGCCTCAAAATTTTCACCATTCCACATATGTCCATGAATTGACCATGAACATAAATGCAGTGAAAATATTAACTTTGGGAATACAAATAAATTTTAATGAGTAGGCTGATTCACAACTGAAGAATCCACAATAAATAAGGATTCACTGTGTGTGTTATAACTACCTGCTCACTCCCTCCCTTTGGGTGTATAAAAGAACACAATTTACCACGTCCAAAACAGAGTGCTTATTGCCTATGACCAAACCTGTCTCTCCCGTAGTTTTCTTCACCTCTGTGAGCGAAGCTTACTGTTGCCATGACCAGAACCCATACAGTCTCTCCTTCTCTCACTACCAGTACATCCACAGTCTGACCGTCCCTCACACACCCTCTGGTCCAAACCCCATTATTTCTTGCCTGCTTTGTTGTGATAGCCTCCTCTGTAGCCCACTCTCAATTAAGCAGCCAATAAATATTTGAAAATGCATTGCATTTTATATTTCCAAAACACTTACTTCTACATTTTAACATTTCTGAAATCAGGATGAGAATTATAATAAAAAAGTTTTGTGTCATTTAAATTGCCACTTTTATGTCCTTTTAGTGGAGCACAAAATAATGATGGACTTTAAAAATTCAGGTTTCTTAGGTGCAACGAAAACGGTAGAATACATTGAGTCATTTCTTTGCTTAAAACTTTCCAGAAGCTTCCCATCTCATCCACAGGAAACTCATTACTGACACCTCCAACTGGGGCCCTGCTGATCTCACCCTGCCTCTCGCCAACCTCCCCTCCTGACCCCTCTCCCACTCACCCACTCAGCTCGGTTCCTCAAACAAGGCCAGTGCACTCCTGCTTCAGGGCCGGAGTCCTTGCTCTTCTCATCATGTGAACAGCCTTGCTCTTCTCAGCTGTTCTCTCAGGTGCTGCCTCCTCAGTGAGGTCTTCTCCAGTCACCTTATGTAAAATGACAACACCCTCCAACACCCTGCTCCACTGTATTCTCAATGCAGACTTCACTCTATGACATTCTTATGATAACACATAATTTTATTATATAAATAATTCATATATTCATGTAATACTTATATAATTATGATGTGATATAATTTATATGATATATTGATAACCATTTATAATAATATGCATGCTTATGGCTTTTCTCCTGCCTCTACAATGCAAGCTTTCTAACTCTGACCCATGACTTCTAGAGGATTGAGAAAAGGTAGTCCCCAATGGCTTCAGACCATGTTATTGGCTAACTTTGCAAGCTGGGTACCTCCCCAGCCAGGCCTCAGGGAGCCTAACATTTAGGAAATTCAGGAAAGCCAGAGTGTGAAATTTGAACTGCCCCTAAGCCTGAAGAGACAGTGTGCTCCTGGGGGCTCCACTTGACAATGTTCCCTTTGATACACTGGGCTTTTTGGTTGCTTGCATGGTGGGACAAAAACCTTGCTTACTCCCTGCTTTTCTCCTCTTCCCACTGCCTGACATGACTCCGGTGCTGGCCTGCTTGTTCATATCTCTTCGCTTGATATTTGGAGCCCTGAACAATGTGACTACAAGATTTCTTTCTGTTTCCCCATTAAGTAGCCTTCTTAAAGCCATGTACCTCTGAAACTGGTTCAGTCACTACCCTTTGCCCTTTCCTCCCTCTACTTTTATTCACAATGCTTCACACACCAATAAGATCTTTCCTCATCTCCTCTATTCATGCTAAGTCGGTCTATACCCCGTCTCTGTAAACACCTTCTCAGGCCATTCCTACTTGACGTTAGAGCCATTATGGATCTGCGCTTTGACAGAAAGTATTGTCTGAGCAATTCATTGATTGTTATGCATTGTGACATTGTTTTTACTGTTGTCTTGAATTATTCAAACACTTTACTGTTACTTAACTTGCAGTGTATTTTTATTTTATTTTTAAATGTCCACAGCACTTAGACAAGCCTTAAGTGTAGTAGCCTCTGATCAAATGTGCAAGGATATAAAAGTCATGATAGTTGTTTAAAAGATTAGTTGATTGATTAAATGCTAAGCAGCATTAGTGTCACATAAATACCTTTTGTATTGTCTTAGTTTTTTGCACTTATTTTCTTTGATGTCTCCAACTCCTTGGCTGGAGAAGTTCACATAAGAAACTTTGATGTCAAGACCAGACCTTCTCAAAAACCAATGAGGACAGATGGGATTTTTCTCAAATACACACTGTAACTCTCACCTCTTTGCCAGTTTGTCATGAAGTAGGAAATTGGTTATTTATGTAATAAAAGACTGGAGGCTTTTTTTTGGAGACCACATAGCATGAGAGCTGATTTCAAAAATCAAAGACAAAAGAAGTTAAAGCAGATGCCCCCTAAGATCCAAAGACATCTATTTATATTTGCAGTTTTTGATTATTTATAAAAGAGAATAGTTTTCCTTAGGAATCATTGTGAGTTAACTAATGTAAGTAATGTAAAGCTAATTTCATTTTCTATTTTTTAGACCTCCAAGCTCAGAAATCAGAAAAATTTAATATGTATAGCAGAAAATTATTTTTTTACAAAGCATGGACGTATTCCCTATATCTTTGTGGAAAAAAATGGAAACATATGCAATACATTGGAGTTTTACCTCATGCATAATTAACTTATTCCAATGCAACACCAGGCAAAAGAGAAAAATAAGTTAGTGGTGACAGATGGCAAGAAATACCAGTTACCAGAATGTAGACAGCATCCGTCCTCATGGTCTCATCATTCATCATTACTTGGCATACACATTACTATAAGGGATTTTATATATAATTTCCTAGATATGATATTTTGCACTATTTAAGAAATATTCAAGAATAATTTTGAATACATATGCTTCTCATCCTAACATCACATGAGTTTAAAGTGCACATCTGTAGTTAACACAAGATTTATATGTTTCTATTCTCTATTTAAGAATATGGAGATATTCTCCCTGCATCTCTGTCATTTCTACATGTTCTGAGTTTTGTTTTTTTCTTATCCTCACCCAAGGACATTTTTCATTGTTTTAGAGAGAGAAAGGACAGAAGAAGGGATAGAGAGAAGCATCGATGTGAGAGAGAAGCATCGATTGGTTGCCTCCTTTATGTGCCCAGACCAGCGATTGTAGGCGCCTGGACCAGGGATGGAACCCACAACCTAGGTATGTTTCCTGACCAGGAATTGAACCCTCAGCCTTTTGGTTATGGGATGATGTTCCAACCAATGGAGCCACACCAGCCAGGGCTCTATAGGTTCGGAGTCTTTTGAGCAAAGACATTTACAGCCAACTTAATGATTGTATAGGGAGATATTCCAGAGTAGTAAAACCTTCCTCCTCTTCCTAGAGTAGATTTGTTTATATTGCAGGGTAACAAAGACAGTATCTTATGAGAGAATGATGGGTACATTTGTAAGAAGTCCCTTATAAGACTGGGAATTTCCTGAATTGAGTGTTGCTCAGGTATGATACAGATCCACTGTGAGAAGCATTCCACCTGGGTTCATTTCACATCACTCCCAATGCCATCAGGGAGGCAAGAACTGGCATGAATATAAAGCTCATGCTGCCTGCTGAGGTTTATAATGAACCACATGCATTCATTAGGGCTCAATGTCTCCTAGCCAATCTATGGAAAGGTGTCAAACAAACATAACAAATGCCTGCTTCTTAAGGACAACTTCACCATTTGACAATATGTAATTAAACCAGGTACAAAATATTTTATTAATAAATCACAGTTAACCAAATGCTGGTACTTATTACTCTGCAGTTGCTGAATAATATTTTGGCAATTACTTGAATTATTATAAGAAAGGAATATTGAAGTTTGAGAATGACAAGAACTGAAAAGTAGGACCAACATTATGGACAACAAAATTAAAAACGACTCAGCAAGCTAGAACAATGGTTTAAAATTAACAAAATGAACATTCATAGACATTTATTTAAAGTCCTAAATTTTAGTTTAAAACAAAGCTGCCCAAAAACAGAATACCAGAATTTCATATAAACACAGAAAGAAAAAGAGTGAAAAATGCCCAGGGGATTTGCATTTCCAAACATAAGAGAGTAGGATAACCAAGCCTTTATCTCCTGCTAGAAACAATTAGAAAACATGACAAAACATAGGAAATGACTATTTTCAGACATCAAGCAACAGGCAGTACAGAACTGTGATCCTAAAAAAGCAGAAAAATCTTTCTGCCTAAGGTAATCCTGAATGTGGGGCAAGGAGAGGGAAAACACAGTGCAACAATCTTGCTCGAGATTGAGAAAGTGGAGTCTGGTGAGGCTGACACAGCTATAGTTGCAGAGGAAAATGCCTGAAAAGAGGAAGTTACACAGAGAAAAAGCTCCAGAAATGTATTTGGGGGTCCCCTTAACTCTTTGGCTGAAGATCATTCTACACATGTATAAGGTAAAACCCAACAAGGGTGAAGCAAAAGAACTTTAAAGGAAAGAACTACCATATTTTGCAATGTATAGTGTGCTCCTGTATATAATGCACACCCATGTTTTTGGCCCAAACTTTCAGGAAAAAAAAATCTTTCATTTTAATTCAGAATTTTATTTATTTATATTTAAAAACAAAACTGATTATTGTATTTCAGGGTGTTATTTTGCATGTGGATATCATTGATTTCTAGAGCTATACTTTTAATGCATAAGCATAAATAAAAAAATTGAAAACATTTATATAGATATGGAATTAATACTACCCATGTATAATGTGCCTCCTTATTTTTCCCTCAAAAATTTAGGCAAAAATATACACATAATACATGGAAAAATATGGTATTTACCAGGAAGCTGCAAGACCAACAATTGTGAGAGGTCATCCAGAACTGATAATCACTCAAATTTTTTTTTAGGAGGAATGGAGAGATTTTGTTGAACATACAGGCTATTCAGTAGAGACCTCTGAGGGCCAAATCTAAAAAGAAAGAATGGAACTCAATTAGCTCTACAATACCAACTACTTAAGACCTACCCTAAAAGAATTTAAAAACAAATTCCAAAAGGCTCAAACAAAATCTTTTAATGCACATATAATTTAACTGCCTGCAACAAAATGAAAGGCCAGTATTCTTTAAAGAAGCATAACAAAATCCAGTGCTTCACAATGTAAAATACAAAGCAGCCAATCCAAAATTGTTATCTATGCAGAAAACAGCAAAAGTGTTCTATAGCCAATAGAAACAGACCCAGAACTAATAGAAATGACAGGAAAGCTCATTAAACTACTAATTATAAGTATGTTCCATAAACTCAAGGATGTAAAGAAAAACATAATTGTTAAGACAAATATTGAAGATGTAGAAAAAATCCACATTAAATTTATATAGATGAAAAATAGGCCCTGAAATAAAAATATACTAAAAAGATTAACAATCAATTAGACACTGTTAAAAAAAATCAGAGAACTTAAAGACATAGCAATAGAAGGTACGCAAATGAAAGCACCATCAGGAAAAGGACTTGAATAATAAAGCATGGCGACCTGTGTGGCAGCAACAAGTGGCTTCACAGAATGGGGGGACACAAAGATACTTAAAGAAATAATGGTCAAAATTTTTCCAAATTTGATAAAAATTGAACACCTACAGTTCTAAGAAGCTCAACAAATCTTAAGCAGAATAAACTCTTAAAAATTACATCAATAAACATTATAACAAAATTTCTAAAACCCAGTGATAAAGAGAAAAACTTAAGAGAAAATGGGGGGGGGGACATGTTATACACCAAAAAAAAGTCATAAGTAAGAATGACAGCAGATATCATATCAGAAACTATAGAAATCAGAAGATAATGAAGTAGTGTATATATGGGTCTAAAAAGAAAAGCATCAACATAGAAACACATAAAAAATGCCTGTTAGAATGACTATACATCAAGATATAAGAGATTGAACAATGTTCACACAGCTGGTCTAAATGACCCTAGAGAAACCCTCAACATACATTAAAGCATTGAAACCACATGCTTTAATCAAAGTCTCATTAAAATATTTCATTATGATAAAAAATATATATCTAGAAAAACATAATATTTGGAAATTAGGAAAAACACTTCTATGTAGAGAGCTGCTGTCCAACATTGTGTCTATACTTAACAATACTGTACTGCTCATTTAAAAATGTATTAAGAGTGTAAATCTTATGTTAAGTATTCTTACCACAATTTTTAAAAGAAAGAAGGAAACACAATTCTAAATAACCTCCAAAACAAAGAAGAAATAATGACGAAAGTCAGAAAACAATGAACTTGGAAAACTTTCACTTCTGGCCAATATACAGAACACTATTGTAAAAGAATTGGAAAGCAGTTAGTGCAGGGCTTTGCCCTCTCAGAGAAGGGGAGGAAAAACAACATGAGCCTTATGATTATCCCAGCTCAAAGCCTGCAGAGAGTTTCCAGGCCTTAGCATGCATAGGGGGAGCCAAGCAACCCAGTATCCTTAACCAAGCGTAGGAGGCAGAGTTTGGAATCTGAGCAGGACGAGGTCTCTAGATGTTGTAAGGCAGAGTACCTAGGAGAATGAGCTGTGCAGAGAGAGAGAGAGCTCCAGAAACCTGCAGAAGTCTTTGCTAAGTACTGATCTGCACATGCTGAGAGGAAAGAGCCTGATGCTGTTCAGAGAAACACTGGAAGGGAGAAATTAGAACAATCCAGGATTTCACACAGTGTGAAGATAGTTTTTTCATTAGCCAGAGTGGAAAGACTTTATAATATACAGGGTGGGGCAAAAGTAGGTTTACCATTGTGAGTACACAAAACACAGAGTTCATTCTTATATTATTATTAATTATTGTATTATTGTCCATAGAAACAATAGTAAACCTACTTTTGCCCCACTCTGCATAGGGCATCAAGTAGAATCCTCAGTGGGAATGAATTGTCCATACACCACAGGCTGTTAGGGCCCTGCCCTATCTACAGAGGGGAATTAAACACTCTTAAAAGAAACAATAAATATGGCAACCAATAATGCAAAATGCACAGGGTTCAACAATAAAAAAATTTCATATGCAAAAAAAAGAGAAAACTAGCACCTATAATGAGAAAACAATCCATAGAAGACTCCCAAAAGTGACACAAATGATGGAACAAAAGAAAAGCATTATTATTTGAAGCTGAGTTGCGACTTTTGGAGTTTTGTTTATTTCTTCATTTGGGTTGAGGGTGGGGGTAAAGATGGGATTTTTCACTATGATAATCCAAGTGGAAGTGATTTGTGGTTTAAAATAAATGTGGTTTGAAATAAGAAATTCAAATATAATTATTTCAGGTTAAAACAAAAAAATATGTTGGAATCTTCAAAATTCACATGGAATCTCAAGGGACTTTGAATAGCCAAAACACTCTTGAAATTTAGAGAACTCGAACTTCCTGATTTCCTGATTATGATGTTCAAAATGCTGTGGCACTGACATAAAGGCAGACATACAGACCCATGGAACAGAAGAGAGAGTTCAGAAATAAGCCCACACATATATAATAAAATAATTTGTTTATAAAGATTATTCAATGGGAAAAAGATAGTCCAATTTTCCAATGGGAAAATGGAAAAAAACAGCATTTCCCAAAAATGGTATTGGGAAAATTGGATATCCACATGCAAAAGAATAAAGCTGGGGCCTTACTGTACAGCCTATACAAAAACTAACTCAAAATGGATTAAAGACAAACATAACAGCTAAAACTATAAAACACCTAGAATAAAACAGGAAACCCAATCTTACATCATTGGGTTTAGAAGACAACACTCTGGTTTCTCTTCAGCTTATATAAATCTTTTGCCTTTTACGAGTTATTCCTGTTGGGATGGGAATGTCTATGCTAAGCTTCTTTCCATCACTATATTTTGGAAGTATTAACCTGTTGCCAGCTTTCACAGGTTGAAAGCCAGAGAGATATTCTCCCTCAGGATGAACTGTACCTCAGGTCTCACGCACACCTGATTTAGATGATCAGTACATGAGACTTTGGACTCAGAGTTGCTGGAGAAATGGGTTAAGACCTTTGGGGCTGTTGATAGGGGCTATAGTAAATGTGTTTTGCATGCAAGAACATGAATTTTGAGAGCCTTAGAACAAAATATTATGAGCTGAATTTGTGTCCCTCCCCCAAAAAAGTTATATATTGATTTCCAAACCCCCCTTACCTGAGAATGTGACTAGTTGGGGGGTAGGATTTTTAAAGAGGTAATTAAGTTAAATAAGGTCATTAGGATTGGCCCTAATCCAATTGACTGGTACTCTTATAAGAAGAGGAAATTAGGCCACAGAAAGGCACAGAAGGAAAAAACAAGGGGAAGACGGACATTAGCCAGCCAAGGAGAGAGACCTCCAAAGGAACCAACCCTACTGACACCTTGATCTTAGACTTCCAGCCTCCAGAGCTGTGAGAAAATAAATGTCTATTTTCTTTTAAGCCACCCAGTCTGTGATACTTTATTATGGCAGCCTTAGAAAACTAATATCCCATATGATCTAGCAATCCTACTTCTGAGCATATACCCAAGAGATGTAAAAACAGAAAGTTGAATAGTTGTACACCCACATTCATAGAAGCATTATTCACAATAGCCAAAAGGTCTATGCTAAGTGAAATCAGCCAGTCACTCAAAAACAAATACTGTATGATTCCATTTATATGAGGTGCCCAGAGTGATCAAATTCATGGAGACAGGAAGTAGAATGGTGGTTGCCAGGGATTGGGGGAAGGGGGAAAGAGGAGTCAGTGTTTGATGGCAAAAAACACTGTGTTTAATTGGGAGAAGCAATCAAAAAAGAAAAAATGTATAATTCACTTGCATAAATTTCAAAAACAAAACTAAAGTCCTTAGGGTGTCAATGATAGTGGAGATAAATCTATAGAGACAAGCAAGGACAGATGGGCACATTTTTTTGGTTGATGTCATGTCTGGTAGGGAAGATTCTGTCTGACTGCGGGGAGACTTGTGGCAAGTTTGTACTTGGCCTGAGCAGTTAATAGATGTTGCTTTGTAATTGTTTTTTAAACTGTATCTATGTTTTATGCACATTTCTGTACATGTAAAATATTTCATAAGAAGAAAAACAAACAAATCCCAAAAAGGCAGATTGGTGACATCTAAATCCATAGCCATCAGTATGAACGAAAGGAAATTAACAAATGCCTTGTTTATTTTTTCTTCACTTTTCTCAGGGCTGTGGCTTACTTTGAGTACTAATTATCTAATGTTTGTGTTGCTGCCTCTGCATTTTAATAGATGTTCACTGATCTAGTCTGAACTTCTGCTTAGTAATTTTAAGTGGTCAGCAGGAGGCCTTAAATCATATCAAGACATAATGCACTGTGTAATATCATAAAAAAATAAGATGATGCTAGGACTGCAAAGTAACAAAATGTAAACAAAGCCTTTTGGACACAAGACATAACCTTTAATTAGAAGAGAAATATCACACCATTGAATTGCAAGAGTCTTGGTGGGGGGACTAAGAATGCCTCGCCTACTCCTACTTCCTGGATTCTAAATTAAAATCCCTTTAATAAATTTCTTTGAATTTCAGTTCTAAACAGGGTTATTACACAATTTGGCAAGAATTAATTTCAGAAAGACTGTTGCCAAGGTTATTTCCTAACCATGCAGGATAGGATTGTTTGCAAATCAACGAAGGGAGAGCCAGGATTTGAAAACAGGTCTCTCTAATTTCAGAAACTTTATTAACTGTCATGTCACATGGTCTTTCTAAATGAGCTCTGGATGACTTTCAGAACCATCTATTCAATCTCCTTTTGAGGCCATGTTCCTAATCAACTGAAAAATAAAATAGAAATGATTGCAACAAACACTATCAATTTTGTGTTCAAATATTTCTGTAGGTGCAAGTCAAGAACTAAAATGTAGTGGGATGTCATGGAAAACCCCCTGGATCAGGGTCCAAAAACTTTAATAGATTGCATGACTTTGGGGAAGTCAGACAGCTTTTGTATGCATCATCTGTCTAATCAGAAAGATGTGATAATACCTGTCAAGCCAATCACATTGGATGGACCAAACGAGATGGAAGATATGGAAGTGGTTTATACGTTTTAAATCATCCTGCATATATTATGCTAGTATAACAAAAGCCAAATGGAGAGGATGCTCAAAATTTCTGCTCTTTAGAGTCCTCCAACATTATATTCATCTAATAGCAACTCTCCTCCTAGCCATACATGGTGGCTCACCTCACCAGGTTTAATGGTGCCAGTCACTGAATTTCTACCCGGAAGATGTGTAAGGCCACAGACTAACATGGTTTGGAAAATGAATACAAAGGCAGAATGACATAGAGGACTGGAGTAATTTGGGGAGGTTCCTATCATCTCCTTAGGGGGTAAACCATAAAGGAGATAAATCTACAGAGACAAACAAGGACAGATGGGCATATTTTTTTTACCTTAGATGTGGGAAACAGATGATTGCTCATGTCCTATCTCTTCTAAAGGTTAATATAAAGAGTGCTTTGAGATACGAATCTGATGACTATCCAGCCATACAACACATGCTTTGAAATTCTCTGTAATAATGGGTGGGAGTTTGACTGCAACCCAACTCTCATTGGGTCTTCCAGTGCAGACTCAAGTTCAAGATGGACCCACAAGCATTAATATTTGCAGACAATGGCAACAAAAAAAAAAGTTCTTTGTGGTGCAAAGTGAACTGGATCATATAGGGGTGAGTCCATGACCTTGGCCTCATTAGCTGTGTGCTC
Source organism: Trachops cirrhosus (assembly GCA_028533065.1). Taxonomy (NCBI): domain Eukaryota; kingdom Metazoa; phylum Chordata; class Mammalia; order Chiroptera; family Phyllostomidae; genus Trachops; species Trachops cirrhosus. The sequence goes on from CM052545.1 coordinate 49,566,925, forward strand.
TAACTAGGTGAGGTAACAGGCCCAGATGGTAACAAGATGTAGAACACTTTGCAGAAATCACTCTGTACTTAAACAGATCAGAGATGACTTCTAAAACTGAACCTTTGATGGCATTTGTTGTTTCTCCCCTAGGTACTTGTCCGTGTTCTATAGAAGTGAAAGCAGGGAGACAGATGGTCCAGCTGGAGGGAAGAGAACAAATGTAAGGGGAGGAAAGAAAATGTCAGGATTTTGGCCAATGCCAAGATATGTGAAATATAATAGGAAGCTTACAAATCTCAAAGCTTGAGAAATGTTAAGCATAGATATTAGTTGTTGCAGTACAAAGTTTAGCCATCAAAGTGAAATATATCCCCTTTAAAAGAATACATTAGCATCAAAACAAAATATATAGTATACAACTGGATTGCTAAATATTCATGAGAGGTCTCCAACCATGAATCATGTTGTGAAAGCAAAAAATACAGAAACTGTGAAACTTGAGAAGAATTCCATAGTTACAGGAATCAGGGCAAGGCCCCTGGCCAGCAGGGGATATTTCCAGCAGTGGAGGCAGAGCTCTTTCCAACCCCTGTTACTGAGGAAATTTCAGAGCCAGTCTATAAATAGCTCCCTGCCATGGGCCACACCAGAAAGACATCCCGCAGTACCACTGCAGCTCTGTGAGCAGCTGAGGATTTAACCCTAATCATATCCATCTTTCTTTCTTTTGCAGAAAGCAAAATAGAAAAATAAACTCCACTGGAAAGAAACCGGAAGGAGTTGATAGATGTATAGCACGAGACTGCTTGCCTCTCTTTCGTAGGAGCACTCCTAAAGCCCCTGCACCTGTGAAAATAACACAGATGTTACTCCTAAAGCAGGCAGGAGGTCAGCCACGATACTTTCAGGCTTGGCACCTAATGACTGCTTTTCATGGGTCCCCAAACAAAGGACTAATATGGAAATCTAGTATCTAGTATCTTTCCCTTCACTGAATAAACAATCCCCTTGCAAAGTTTCTTTCATTCAAAACATTCACACAGTAGAATTTTTTTATTTGTCAATATTCTTAGTAAAATAAATTGTAAACTTCCTTTCCTAGACATCAGCATTTTTGCCTCCTTTCCCTACTATTTGTTTCTGTTTTCTTTTGAAAGTGTCCCTTCCAAACAACTGACTAATCTGAAAATATTAGTTTATTTTGACAGATGGAAACATCAATTCAGGAAACAATAGCTGCGCTACAGCTTACTGGGCATCACGCCCACAGGGAGTTCTGATCAAAATGACTGCCTTCAGAACTTTCTAGCCTAATCTTGGGTGATGCATGACTAGAGTGAAACTCATTTCAGTGTCTGTCGCCTCACCCCTTCGGCCTTTGGAACTCACCTGTCCACAGCATCTGTGACATGTCTTGAAACCCACAGCATCAGCTCACTTAAGCCTGCTAAGGGTGTCTTGCTCTCTCCTTTTCTCTTCCTCTTCCAAAAAAAAAATGTAACTGTTTCCCAAAAACTAATCTATAAATTCAGAGTAAGCAAGGCTCATTGGGATTAATAAGAAAATTATAAAATTTGCCTGGAGGAATAAATATGCAAGAATAGCCAACAAATGTTTTTGAGGAAGAATAACAAAGAAAAGACGTGTCCTACAAAATATCAAAACATGGTACACAACTACATTAGTTAAAACAGTACATGGGTGTAGACAAGCAAATCAATGGGATAGAGAAGAAAATCCAGATACATGACTATATGTCTATATACATATATATGTATATAAATTTAAATATAAAAAGGTGACATTTTATATCAGTGGGAAAAGTTATTGGGTTATTGGATATCTATCAAAATAATAGAGTTGGATTCCCTACTACACACTTAATAAAAAATTAAACTCAAATTACATGATTAAATGATCAAACATAAAAAATAAAATTTAAAATAAACTATAATAAAATATAGGAAACTAATTTTATAAACTTCAAGTGGGGTAGAAAAAGACAAGACTAAGCAAATAACTTAAAAAATAGACAAAGAATCTGAATAAATAACATGATTGATAAGCACATGAAAAGATATTCCATCTCACTAGTGGTCACAGAAATGCAAGCTAAAATAAGATTTTGTTTTGTAGCCACTATAATTGCAAAATTAAAGGTTGATAATATCTAGAATTACTGAGATAATGGAGAAAAAGATTTCTCATACACTCTTTCTATCCTGGTTAAGCTCATCTTTCTGCTCACTCTCTGACTGTTCATATGCTGGTGGAATGATCTGGAGAAAAATACACAATCACCCTAAAAGTCAAACTTCAGACTCATGATTACAAACCTCTTGCAAGACACAGCACTGCCCACAATCTTATTGCCTTTCCCTAGTATGTTCATGCTCCCATTTTCTGAAAATATCTGCTTTGTGGTCCTCTGTCCTCAAAATTTTCACCTTTCCCACACTCCTTTATAACCACTTCCTTTATAGGTAGTTCTGTCTGATATTTCTTTAAGAAAAAACAAGCACTTAAACAGGAATTCCTCATTTTCCCCACTAAACCAACCAATTTATTTGCATCTACATTTTTAACAACTTTTCCCCCTTTTGTTACCTTGTATATGGATAGTGTCCCGGGATTGATCTAAAGCTAATCTTGCATTTGTGCTCCGTATCCCACCATATTTTTCGCCAAAAAATTTTGATCCTGTGTTTCTCATCACTGACTTCTCTCTCTATGGAATCAGTTTCCGCAGCACCACTGCTGCTCTGAGAGCAGCTGAGGACTCCCACATACTACCCTACCGGTTAACACTCATTTCTTTGTCCCCTTCTCAGCAGAACATGCATTCAGATGAGCTATCAATGATACCTTTCTTCATGTCCTCACATCACACATCTCTTCTCTCAGAAATTGGGTTCCCATCACAACCACTTCGCTGAAGCTCTAAAACTTAAAGTGACTAATGAACTCCATGCTGCAACAACTTTTCTATCTTCATCTTACTTTATCTCTCAGCCTCATTCCACAGGGTTCGCTTCACCTGGCCTTTTAAAGTGTTTTCTACACTTGGATTCTGTCACCCTAAAACTATTAGATTTTCCTACTCCTTGCTACTGTTGGTTTCTCCTTCTTTGCTTCACATCAATATTAAATGATTTGACTGTTCTGTTTTCCAGTCTTCTGTCTATCCTGTCTCCTTAAGAGGTCACTTCATTCCTGTGTCCCTGAATGCCATCTTTACACTGGTGACTTCCAAGTTAGTAACTGCATTTCTGACATTTACTGAACTCCAGCGTTGTATCTACAATCTTTCTTGCACCACCACATGGGAACCTAATGGTCATTACAGTTAATATAGCCAAAGTGGAACTCTTAAAACAACACACCACATCCAAGGCAATTTTTTCTCATCTTCCCTATGCCTGCAAATGGCATCACCAACCAACCAGTTGCCCAATTTTAGTAGTTACTCTTCGCTTATCCCATTTCAGCATATCATAAATTAAATTAATCAGCAAGTCTTGTCACCTTCATCTTTAAACATATTTTTAATCTATTTAACTTTTCTACTTCACTGCTAATACTCTTGTCAAACCACACTCCTTTCTTCGATGGATTATTATGAATTATTAGTCTTTTCTCTTGCCCATTTAAAATCCATTCTCCACAGAGCAGTCAGATATTTTCCTAAAACCAGATTCTCTCTCTCTCTCTCTCTCTCTCTCTCACACACACACACACACACACACACATACACACACACACATCCTTTTCACCTACTTATACCTAAAGACTCTGTAATGGCTTTCCATTGGATTTAGAATAAAAAGGGGGTTTCATTTTCCTGGTCCTGGAGCCTATATCTTCAAGTTGATAGCTGCACAGAGCTGGGTCTCCTTTGAATATACAAAATATCTTACAGGCTGTTTCTCTCTACTCAGGTCTGTACTTGGCTGCTGTATTTTCATATGTCATGTCTGTTGCCTCTAAGCTTAAACATCCCCACTCAGTAAAACTTTCTTTGACCATCTAACCTAAAGTAACAAGATCACAGTCACTTTCTATCACATAATCAATTTATTTTTCATACTACATATAAATTCTGATAGCTAACTTGTTCATTTTGTTGTTCCTTATCTCTCTTCCACTCACCTCACCTCTAGCTCTTTGCTGGAAAGTAGACTCCCTGATGGACCTTGATTGTTTGTTTCATAACTACATTCCTTGTACCTAAAAAGAATGCCAAGCATAACCCAGTGATTATTTGGACTATCTGAGTGGGCCCCATGGACTCCAACGCATCCATATAAGAAGGAGGAAGGAGGGTCAGGGATCAGAGTCAGAGAAAGAGTTTGCAGGAGGGAAGCAAATGTCAAAGAAGAGATGAGAAAGCATCCCTCTGACTTGGAGGATGGGGCATTCCACGAGCATCAGTTAGGTATTGTTAGTGCTGTTCCAGTCACCTGTCTCCTTAGTGATTTTCAGACTGCTTGCCCTTTACTAACTGACAGAAGAAGGTTGAATTCTTCAACAATAGTGTCTATTTCTCCTTGAGTTTCTACCAGTTTTTGCTTTATTTATATTGACACTGTGTTGTTACATAAACACTTAGGATTGGTATGTCTTTTCGGAAAATTGCCTCCTTTATTATTATTTCAGTGTTTAATGCCTCTCTATTTCCTTAATTACCCTCCTTGTCCCTTAGTCTACTGGCTCTGAAATCAACATGGCTACTCCAGTTTCCATTAGCATGATATGTCTTTCTCCACTCTCTTTGTTTTTAACCTGTCTTTATATTTAAAGTGAGTTTCTAGTAAACAACATATAATTAGGTTTTTCTTTATTCACTCTACCTCTGTATTTGAGTTGATGTATTTAGACCATTCACATTTGAAGCGATTGTTGATATACATCCACCATGTTTATAACCGTTTCCTATTTTTTGCACTTGTTGTTTCTTTTTTCCTCCCCTTTTTCTGACTTCTCTGGTTTTAGTCAAGCATTTTACATGATTCCAGTTCATCTCTTAGCACGTTACTTACACTTCTCTTTAGCTTTCTTCCAGTAATGCTCTAGAATGACTAGTATAAATGTTTAACTAATCTAAGTTCACCTTCACATACCACTGACATGTAGAGCATGTGGAGGGAGTAATCCAAATTCCTCCTTCCTGTCCCTTGGAAAATGTTCCCATTTGTTTCACTTATTAATATTGTATAATCATCCGATATATTGTTACACATTTATTTAAATAATTATTTTTTAAATCAATAGAGAATACAAAAAATATTTTATCTTCAATTATTCCTTCTTTGATGCTCTTTTTTATGTAGATCCAACTTTCTGATCTGTATCCCTTTTCTTCTACTTGAAGAACTTTTAACATTTCTTGCAGGTGGGTCTGTTGATGATGAAGTCTCCTAATTGCTTTTTGTTTGGTTGATTCATTGGCTGTTTTTCTGAGAGACTCTTTATTTCCCCTTCATTTTTGAACAATGATTTTGTTGGACATGGCATTCTAGGTTTGTTGGCTTTTCTTTCAATGCTTTAAATATTTCACTCCACTTCCTTCTTGCTTGCATAGTTTTCCAAAGTGAAGTCTATTGTAATTCTTACCTTTGCTCCTCTATAAGGAAGATATTTTACAACTGCAGTTTTGTTGCTGGTGGAGGGGGAGTCCTAGCAATGTTGCAACTAAAACCATTTTCAGGGACCCACAAGGGATAATAAGATCTGGTGGTAAGATCTATTTGGGTGCTCAACGCAAAATCAAAAGGATGCTCCTCCTGGGTTCCCACTGTCCCATCTCTATCTGTCCTGCCATGGAAATCAGGGCTAGAAATTGAGCCAAGGTCCAGTGATCTTGCACCATGCCAAGGCGAGTTAAGCCCAGTCTTTCTGATCAACCAGCTAACTTAGCTTGTGTTCCCAGCTGCAATCCATTGCTTTGCTGCTGTTACCCTGGCTCCTGCCTGGAGCCTGCATTTGGAGTCTGCATGGCCATGATCCATGCAGCTGCTAAGGACACATGGCTATGTAGAGAAAACACAAGTGTGAACAAGACCAGTGCAGGTCAGAGAGAGGGGGCGGGGGGCGGGGAGCTTCTTTGTTTCCCTGGGGTTATAACCAAAAGATTTTTCAAAATAACCAACTTCCCAAGCTTTCATTGGCTTATGATAGGTTCAATCCCCTAGTTAGGCTGACAAGCCCCTATAGTCAAGCACCTCCCCTTGTGCACCCCAACAATCCAGTAACAAAGAGTAGACAGTGAGATTTCCCTGTCTGCTCACTCTGAGGATTAAATCTCCTTGGTGGTAGACTCCTGGAGTGTGTGAATGAGTCTGTTTATGATACAGCTTTCTATTAAACTCAGTGGAATGCTATCCTGATATCTGCTTCAGCTTCCCAGTTTATTAAGCTTAATTTTTGATTCAGCTCACTAGTTTATTAAGCTTAATATTTAATTCCTTTTGCTTTCTTCCTCATATTAATTAGCTAACTATGCTAACATTTTTTTTAAGTTTTTATTTTTTTTCCTTTTCTGCAGTTTGAATACAACATGTCTAGGTATGGTTTCTCTTTGGTGTTGATCTTGCTTAGTATACTTGGAGTTCCCTGGATCTGTGGTGTGTTGTCATTAATTTGGGGAAGTTTACAGCCATTATTACATTCAATATCTTTCGGCTCCATTCTCCCTTTCTTCTCCTTCTGGTATTCCAATCAAGCATAAGTTACACATTTGGAAACTGTCTTAGATTTTTGAATGTTCTATTTTTTCTTTATTTGCTTTTCTGTTTGAATTTTAGTTTGGGAAGTTTCTAATGACATATCTTTAATATAATTAATTCTTTCTTCAGTTGTGTTGAATCTGCTAATAAGTCCATTAAATACTTTCTTAAATTGTGTTACATGTTTTTGATATAACATTTTCTTTTGCTTTTTTCTTATATCTCTCTGTTTATATTACCCTTCCATTTGTATATGTTGCCTACTTTTACCACTAAAATCCTTTACATATTAATCATACTTATTTTAAATGTTCTTTCTGATAATTACAACATTTTTGTTACCTGAGTCTGATTTCAGTGAGTCCTTTGTCTCTTGAGACTATTTTTTCTTGCCTTAGTCATTCACTGGAATTTTCTGTTGAAAGCTGGACTTAATGTATTAGGTAATAGGAACTGAGGTAAGTAGGCCTTTGGCATGAGGACTTATATTAATTTGGCTAGGACCTTGACTGTATTTAATGTTTTTCATAGCCAGAGGCATCAAGTTTCTCTGGTGTCCTTGTTTTTGTGTCCTCTGTTGACTTTGGGCTTCTCCTCAGGGAGAATTTATGTCTTGTGGCTCTTTCCACTGTATTTCACTGTAATACTGGAACTCTGTGACTGCAGTGATAAGGTGTGAGGGGGCAGCAACATTCTGTAATCTTGTGTTTAAGTCTTAGTCTTTTAGTGGGCTTGTGTCTCTGGTCTGTGACCTTCACAGGTAACTCTCCCGTAGTATAGATTTTATTCCTCCATGTCCACCATTCTTTTCCCAGGCTCCAGTTGTTCCTAATTTATTTCTTTAAAACCCTGATTCCTGTGTAATATGTGTTTTTTCCCCTTTAGCTGAGACAGGAAAGCTAGAGGGCTCCAGAGAGTCAGGAATGTTGAGATGAGGCTCTAGCCAAGGCACTGCCCCTGGAGAGCAGGCATTCATATGAAGGAGGCTGTGGTGCATTTCACAGGAATTACTCCTTCCTTTCCCTAGCCAGAGCTTTGAGGAGACCTTTCTCAGATCTCCAGGAAGAGAACCAGTGGGGTTCATGGAGATCAAGCCCACAAAAGTGTGGGAGATCCTGTAAGAATGTTGCACCCAGTAGAGTTTCTCTGTCATGTTAGGCCACAATCAACTTTTAGCAATTCATCAAAATATCACTCAAGTGTCCTACTAGTTTATGGCTGTAGAAGCCTAAGCCTAAGATGGCAGAAGCCTGGGGGTGTTGGGGACAAACACAGTCAGACAAGTGAAAAATCCCACAGGAGTAGATGAAATACTGACAACAGTCTGGGACAAAATGACTGTGTCCACTGAAAAATTGCAAAAAGTTTACTTATTTTTAACATTTTGTTTGATATAAGTGCAGACTTACAGAAATATCAAAAATGGCACACAGAATACTCATATACATGTATTTCTAAAGTAACCAATTGTTCACAATTAGGTGAATTCATATATATGTGTATATATATGTATGTATGTACATACACACATATAACTTTTTTCTATATTGTTTGACAGGAAATTGGAGGCATCATGTCCTTTTATCTCATACATCAGTGTATATCCCCTAACCAAAAAAACCCTATGTAACCACATTATAGTCCTCAGACTCAGGAGACTTAACAGTGATACACTATGCAATGCTATTCTATAGTCCACAATCTATAATCAAGTGTTGCCAATTGCCCAAAGGACATTGTCTGGCTGTCTTAGCATTACACATTGCATTTACTTGCCACGTCTCTTTAATCACCTTTGGAAATAAAGGGCTTGAAGGACATGGGAGCAGTGGCAAGCTTGGGGAGATGTTATTACTTCAGAAGAAAAGAGTGAACAGAAATGGAGAAGCATCGCTTGGAAGCTAAAAGGTGAAGAAAAAGAAAGACAATAATGGTTGAAATTATTGACAATCATCAGAATCACAAAATGAGGAAGCACATTGATTCATAACAGTTATAACTGATTAAAAAAAACTGTCCTTTACTATGCCAACAGAAGATGTGTTTGATACAAGAAACCTGGGGTCCAAGGAGATGCCTAAGTCTGGCCTATACACACCTAATAATGCTGATTCAGAAAAATATAAGATATTTAAAGAGAAAATGAAGAGAAAATTATATAAAAGTACTTACAAAGCTACTATATGAAGAAACTTTAAGTGAAAATAAAGATATTGTGGCTAATGTAAAATCCCCCCTTAAAAACCAACCATAAAGCAGAGGAAAACTATAATAAATTCTCCAACATAAAGTAAATACCTTTTTAAAAAGTTATAATTATTTTTAAATTCCTTATTCAAGTATTCAAAATCTCATAATTGAAATAAGTAAGAGAATGGGTAGAATGAACAGTTATCATCCAAATAACAAAATGAATAAAGCCTCCAAATTGCCTGGAAATTAAGGCAAAAGCACAAAGTACCCAGGGCTGTACTTGGAAGAGTGGATCTGATATGGTTGACAGCAAAGTAAGTACTAGAAACTCTTAGGCTTTCAAACTCCCAGAGCTTAAAAACGTTAAAGACAAAAAAATACATAGCCTGAGCCTTCAGATAAAAGACCAAGTTACTGATAAAATAAACAAAAATTATTTTAAAAAATTATTTGTAATCCGACAAAAATTATTTGTAATCAGACAACCTGATAGCACCATACAAATCAAGACTAAAGTGGAAAAGAATTTCTAAATGTCAAGGGGAAAAAGTGTTCCATTCACCACATGATAGATATTTTCAAATATTTTTAAAGAACTATATGTCCCCCTCTAAATTTGCTATCCCCCATTCAGAGATAAAGGGTAATCCAAATTCTTTTTTACATTTATTTTTTATTATTATTGTTATTCTATTACAGTTGTCCCACTTTTTTCCTCCTTTGCCCCGTTCCACCCAGCCCTCCCCAGACTCCCACAGTCAATCCCCACACCATTGTCCATGCCCATGGGTCATTCATAAATGTTCTTTTACTAGTCCCTTCCCCTTCTTTCCACCATTATTCCCCTGCTCCTTCCCCACTAGCAGCTGTCAGTCTGTTCCATGATTCCATGTCTCTGGTTCTATTTTGCTCATTAGTTTATTTTGTTCATTATATTCCTCTTATAAGTGAGATCAGATGGTGTTTGTCTTTCACTAATGCACCCTCCTCAAAAAATTAAAAACGGAACTGCCTTTTGACCCAGAGATTCGACTGCTGGGATTATACCCTAAGAATCCCAAAACACCAATTCAAAAGCCACTTATGCACTCCTATGCTCATACCAGTGCTATTTACAATAGCAAGTCCTGGAAATAGCCCAAGTGGCCATCAGTAAATATGTAGACTAAGAAACTGTTGTACATTTACACAAAGGAATACTATGCATCAGAAAGACGGAACTCCTACCTTTTGTGACATCGTGGTTAGAACTGAAGACTATTATGCAATGTGAAAGAAGCCAAATTCTTCCAGTAATTTATAAAATGACTTTCTCGAACCCGTTAATGCCCCGACACTCTCTCAAAGTGCCATCCTGTTATTCCATGCTCCTCAAACATGATACACAGAACGAAATGCAGCCCTCCCCAGGGTGTTGCCTGCCATCTATCAGCTGCATGATACGGGAAAGTTGCTAAAGGAACTAGAGAGGAACAATAATAAGACTGCCTGCATTTCAGATACAGCTCCCCAGTGCCATTTTTCCACCTCCTTTTGCTCCACGCTGCCTCCAGCACCTTGCAGAGTTTAAGCGCTCATCCTTTCGCAGAGCCTGCCACGCTTTGACTTCCCTAGGTGTTGGCAACCTGCCCCACTTGGGGAGAGCTTCGCTTTCGTTCCACAGAACTCCAGGTTCTCACTCCTGCTATTTGCCTTTCTGCTTTGTGGAAGGATGAGGGTAACTGCAATTTTTCCAGTAAACCTACATTTCTTCCAGTGTGCCTCAATCCTTCCTACTGCAGTGGTAACATGCAGGTTACATATATGCAGTCAGTAATTGCCTACAAGAAGAAGATATGTATTGGGTCTCTCCTCTCTGCTGAAGGTCACTGTAGTTCCATTATTTTATGATCACAAGCGGCACTCTAGGGCAGCGATTTTCAACCTTTTTTCATCTCGTGGCACACAAAGTAATTACTAACATTCTGTGGCACACCAAAAAAAATATTTTTGCCTATCTGACAAAAAAATAGGTATAACTTCAATTCATTCACACCAGGCAGTTATTTTTGTGTTGGCTATTGGCATTTTGTTATTTGACAATCTAAGGGAAAAGAGGCCACTGCCCTGACTAAACCAGGTACTGCATGTTTTGAGAACTCGTGCGGCACACAGGTTGAAAATTGCTTCTCCAGGGTTTTTTCAAAACTAGACCCCGCCTAAATCACCCACACTACCTCTTCATCCACACCTGTCAGCCCTGGCTAGATGTCAGAATCACATATGGAATTTCTTAAAACTAAAGACAGCTCCTCTCCTCTCAGAATTCAGAAGGAATTCTGAACCAATAGTGTTTATTGTTACTGTTGTTGTTGATATAGACGTTGTTTTCTAGCTCACTGGTGACTTTTCATCTAAGGCCTGAATTGAGAACAATGTCAAGGCTCTGGAGTCCTGCTCAACCATCTGTTAGCTGTGTGATGTGAGAGAGTTGCTTAAAAAATGTGAGCTTCAGTTTCTCACCTATGAAGTGAAATGTAAATGACCCCTCTACTGTAGGGGTCTTAATATGATATATGTAAAAAGTAGCATTATATTTGACATGGAATTAATATTTAATTCATGGTAGCTACCTCTCAGCCTATCCTACCATATAAATAAATGCCTACTTAACCCTACATGACCTATCTTAAAGACTTTCCCCACTCAAAGACAGAGTTAAAGGCTCTCAAATGTAGGTTCTAATAGTACTTCATAGTCTTGATTATGGTACTTTTCATATAATTAGATTATCAAAACCTAGCAAACAAATATTTCTCTGAAAATTTAAGTGAAACCACTATTCCTGAAATTTTTAGTTCAGATAACTGTTTTTAATAACAATTCAAAGTTATTTATCTGTTATCTTTACCAAGAACTCTTAGTAGATTATGTAAAATGAGCAAGAAATATCATTCCCTAAAATATCCTTTACTGAAGGGACCAAACCAACAGCTAGAGGATGAAATTCTATTTAGACATAATTGATAAGCTGTTTGAAATTTTAATTTGGGTGTGCTTTTTTGTTTGTTTCTTTATTTAAAAGACAAAGAAGAGAAAAGACCTCTGTGTTCTAATTGCAAATCCATCACGTAAATTATTGGCAGGTTCACTTTCGTTGGATGAGCTAATGTAATTTTCAAAACTCCCAACTGAGCGAATGTGATTACACTCAGTTCCCATTAACTAGGGTCAGCCTGGGCCAAGCCCCTGCCTCTGACCCACCACAAGCTGGGGTGGATAATGGCAGAAGAGACGGCAGCTGCTCAGGGACAAAAGTGTTCCAGTCATCAAATTACAGGCAGGCAGGCAGAGCTATGTTCACGCTGCTTTCTCGTCATTTACAGAATGTCCAACGGACATATATAAACATTCCAAAGGCAGTAAGCATGTAACACCAGAGCTAGAAAAACGTTCATGTTCAACTCTGTTTTGTACACATGAGGACGTTGGGACCCTAGGTGCAGGCCGTGGCGTGACTTTTTGCATACACCCTGCCAGTAAGATGGCTTTCCAGCAAAAATGCAGCTGGGCCCAGGGTGGGGTCATTTGAAGGTGCCCAGTCTATGAAATAGGAACATAGATGTTTCTTTTATATTTCCCCCCAAAAAGAAGAATGATAAGCAACTTCAAGTTAAGATTTATTTGCAGTGGTTTTTAAGTGATTAATATGTTCACCTTTTCTGAATTACTTATAATGCGCCATGCAATATTCTCATCTCTCAAAAACAGGAAAGCATTCTTGGCCAGAGAAATACACTTGCTTCTCAACAAAGATGGGTAAGCTCAGTTCCCCCTTCCCTGGTCCCAAGCTCCTGCGAATAAAGGAGCTCCAACGATGATCTTTACAAAGTGGTTTGCACTAAGTTAAACATGTGAAAACACTTCCCCCAAGATATCCTGCACACCTCACTCTGCATACATACCACACTCATAGTCAGGGCTTAGCACCAAATACACCAAATAACTCCTCTCACCCCTACCTCTCTCTCTCCCTGTCCCTTTAATGCTACTTTCTCATCTCTCTCCCCCACTGTCCCTCTCCTAGTCTCCCCTATCTCTGTGTATGTGTGTGTCCCTCTCTATTATAATATTGGCTCCAGTTTTGTTAGGTGTTAGCTAATATACACCTACCTGTAAGTCATTCCCACACCTAATTCATGATGAACATGAATACAAAATAAATTTATTAACTGTTAGAACATAAACATTGAAAAGTAAGTAAAATTATCAAAGAATGATGTATCATTGATGAACTTATATTCACAAAAATTGACCAAAGGCTACTGGAGTTAGAGGAAATGATTACCACCATAGAAAGCCCCCGTGGCAGAGCCAGGGTGAGTGACATGTGAGTGGTGAATCAAATATTCATCTTAAAATTAAAATGGAAAAGAATTGATCTTGATGGAATTAATTTTATGAAATAAAAATGAAAATAGGAAAATTGAAAATGGTTTAACTGTTCTTTTTTAAAAAACAGCCATGGAATTAAATTGATTTAATACAATGTACTATTGTCTTAAAATTCATCTATGGAGTAATTATGACTAAAATGCTTGCATTCAAACAGGTAAGCCATTTGATCCTGTGCCCCATGAGCAAGGATCAATGACAGTAAAATTTAAGACCTGTCTGCTAGTAACTGCGCAGCTTCTATTTGGGGTGGACATTACCATCTCCCATAATAAGGATATCCAATTCTTCAGGTGCCACAGGCATGCTGTGCTCCAGAGACGGTGCCAAATTCTCAATGAAAGAGTCAGCGATGACTGAGGCACACAAGCAGGTCCCAAGGACAGTAGTACCTGATTTAGCCTTATAAATGTCACCTGTCCCTTGTAAGGCAAAACTTGCCTGTATTCCTTTGGGTTGTGGTTAATTGATGAAGTAAGTAAGCCAGTGTGTCAGCAAGCCCCTGGGTTTTCACTGGGCCATGGAGGAGGCATCATCCCAAATCCCTCATCAAGTGCCTACCTCTGTGAGGGGTGCGCAGGGAGCAGTTTGCCACTGTCCCCCTTCAGCGGGGGATGCAGTAGGAGACAGCTTTGGTAGATGGACCATGGATTGATATGGGGAGTGTGTGCATGTATGTAAATATGCATGTGTTATTTTAAGTGTAGAAGAATAGAGAGAAACAACACTGTGTATGTACATGTGTATGGATATATGTGTGTGTATATAGCATAATGTATATAACTGACATCCACATAATACATTGTAAATGTGCACACCTTGCAGGGGTAGCACGACACCCAAAGGGGATTCTGAGGCAGCAGGCTCCCAGCAGGGGTAGCACACCCAGTTGCTTAGGGGAAAGAGTAACACGCACAAGTGGAAGACAAAGCTAGTGATTTCTACATGTCTATGTGAAGATAGTAAGTCTCAGGGAATAATTTGCTGATTATTTTTCTTCTGTTATTATAAGCTCAGAGCCTCACATAAAAGCAGCTACCTTATCCTAGGTAAAAATGCATTGTGAATTTCCTACTCCATTGTGCAGAGGATGCAGCAGCAACAAAGGCAGAGATACCCGACGGGAAAACATACGTGCATAGAGGTGAATGGCGTAGCTTGGGGGAGGAAAAAACCTCCACCCAGACAAGGCCCCAGGCAGAACTGTCAAGGTTGAGAACTTTATTTCCAGTTACCCATAATCTGTTCTTTTTTCTAAGCAGTACAACATGATTTTCCCCAGTTTTACTGAGAAGTAAGTGACATACATCAATGTGTAAGTTTAAGGCGTGCAGCCTGATGGTCTGCTTTACATATACTGTGAAAAGATTACCATGGCAGGTTCAGCTAACAACCGTCCTCTCATACAGATACAATGGACAAACATTCTCCTCCTCGTGGTGGGACCTCTTAGGGTTTACCGTCAACAACTTTCCTGTGTAGCAGCCGGACAGCAGCACTAGCCGTAGTCACCATGACGTACGTGACATCCCTCATACTCACCTTGTACCTGGAAGTTTGTGACATTTCCTCTTCCTTCCCTTCCTCAGCGTCACCTCGGTGCTCTCAGCCTATCACCAGGGTCACCTTCATGTTTTATTTCCAGTGTTACACTTTAGAAGTAGATGCTTTCATGCTGAAATAAGAGAAAGGGAACTAACGGTTGCAATTTACCTTGAAATGCGTTAAAAAATAAGATAGATCAAAAGATTGAGAGATGGGTAGCTGGAAAGAAGTGAGATAAAGTCACTATCATAAAACATTAACCTCTCGGAGTGAGAAGAAGGGTGTATATATGTTGCTATATGTTTGAAAACTTTCCTATAAAATATTGAAAAAACTGTGGGCCTACTGCCCCAAGTGTCCTTAATTTTGCTCCTGAGTGAGTACTTTTGACATGAACCTAGGGTCCTCAATAGCTTGTTATTTTTTATGACAAAATGTTTCAGGCTCATCTTGTTTATTTCCTGTCTCAACCTACAAACAGGCAATTCCATGGGAAATAGTATTTCAACAGTATTATCACAGTATTTCCCTCTGTGCTAGGGATTCTCATTTGCCTTGGTTGAATATTGTCTTATGGACCTTTTCAGAAGACAGAGCTAAGAAAGAGAAAGGTGGAGGGAGAGAGAGAAAGAGAGAGAGAGGAAAAGCTAGATAGATGTTATAAGATAAGATGTCTTAGCACTAACCAGTGTGGCTCAGTTGTTTGGGTGTCGTACTGTGGGGCAAAGAGTCACCAGTACAATGTCTAGTCAGGGGACATGCCTGGGTTGCAGACATGGATCAGGGCACATATAAAAGGCAACCCATCACTGTTTCTCCCTCACATCGATGTTGCTCTCACTCTCTTTCTCCCTCCCTTCCCATGTCTCTAAAAAAGTAAACTAATAAAACCTTTTTAAAAAAAAAAAAAGGTTAAGAGGTCTTACGAGTACATACTGATATTTCCTTTTCAGATTAAAACCACTGGGAGTACTTATATATGTACTTTCATCCACACTGAGAATCTTGATCCTCAAGGCACAAAACATGACAGAATTAAGATGTCTCATAATTTCTCTTCGCTCCATCCCACGTCACACAAACACTCTCAGACAGATGATACTGATATAACCAGTTCTGATTACTTAAGTCAGTTAAACATTTTTACATATGCTTTCCCCATTCTCCCCCCTCCTCATTTTTTAAAGTTGTAATTTACCAACATCATCAGAGCTATGGTCATTACATACCATACACACTCTCTTTCAGCCTTCACTTAGCTTTACTCCTAAGGTAACTATATGATTCATGCTTATCAGTAATCCAAATGTTAACATCCTCCTAGTCATTTTTGTCTGGAACATTCTCAAGCAGATTCCTCAGAAGAAGCTCATAAAAACAATATTTGTTTAGTTATTGTATGTTAATTATAGTTTGTGTCCTTTATAAATTGAAAGTCAGTGTATCCTTAGATATAAAATCCTTAGCTTGGACATGATTGGGTGCATTCAAATTTTATTAACCATGTCACCCCAATAAATCTAATAAAATTTTTAAATAAATAAAACCCTTAGCTCACATTTTCTTGTTTGAATATCTTAAATATACTACCCCATTTTTTATGGCATAAAAGATTACTATTGAAATATCCTTAAATATCACATATTCTTTCTGTTTAGATGTCCAAAGGACCTTTGTGGTTTCTCTTTAAAGTTCAGTAATTTTATTATAATCAGTCTTGGTATTGGTCATTACAAAACTGTATTTTCAGATACATATGTTCTTCCCATTTCAGCATCAATAAGAATAAGAAATACAATTGATTGAATCTCATAGTTATACTTCAAACCAGGAGTTTATAAAGATATAAAAAATCAGCTGAAAAAGAATCAAACAGTCACCTTTGGAGAAAGACAGGAAGCCAACTCATTAGCTTAAAAACTTGTAAAGGAAAAAATCAAGTATTGATCCTGCCTTTTCTGTAGGAACACTGGGTAACCAAATAGCAGATAAGGGAAAGATCTATTCATAGAAAGACTTTCGGGTAATAATTAAAAACAAAAAGACTGAAATAGAAAATAGAACATCCCCATCATACATGTGAGCAGGCTTATTTTAGATGACAAATCTTTTATATTGCCCAGAGGGTGACTGCTTATAATTTAATAAATCTGCAGCCATCAGCTGTATTAAATGATTTGTTATTGATGTGAGATAGGGAGGTTAGGACAACCGTGCATAAAAGAACATACTGACTTTTTTCATGGAGTCTGTACTATCCAAAATAACCTTTCAGTCTTTTTGAAACTTTATTTGGAGGACATGTGTGCAGGGAAGTGGTCCACCAACAACCCAGGCTCCACCCCTCCTGTCAAACACACAACTGAGATACAGGCTTCCAGGCATGGTGCTGAGGGGAATGGATGAAAGCTGACTAAATGACAGGCACATAAACATTAACAACACCCACTGTGGATAATAAGAGCTAGAATTTCCTGAGAGCTTACTGGGCACAACACTAGCTGATCTCATTTGACTTCTCCCAACGAACCTTTCAGGCACATACGTTATTTTCCTAATTTTTAAATAAACTGTGCATTTCTCCTGGGCCTATCCCTGACACCATTCACACTTTTAAGAGGATGAGATTTTCCTGATTAACTTATACCGTGACTCTCAGGAGTTTGGACCCTTCTCCATAGTCATGTCTGTATCAAAGGTGGCTACAAGGAAAACTGGCATCAGTCCGGGAAACAAGGGGTGAAGGGTAACGGGGGTGGGGGGGGTGGGGGTGGGCTCTGGTCCTCGGGCAACCAAACGGTGCAGACATTGCCAAGGGGGGTTCCCAATGCCTCTCCCTGAGAAAATTTGCAGGGTTCAGAAAGCAGTCAGAGGGGGGAAAGTAAGATCCCTTTTCTACCTCCTGGATTAAAGAGAGTGGCGGGGGAGGCGGCTGCAGAGTTTGCTTCAGAAAATCACAGGACCAGCTGCCTTCAGCAGTAACAGTGAGCATTAGAGAAGCAGCTTCCAGACTGGTGGCGGGGGTGGGATGGGAAGAAGTGTATTTGCAAAGACAGAATTCCCTGCTGGGACTGCCGCTAGCAAAGATCCTTCGCAAACCCACACCCTACAGAAGATGAGTCACACAGCCTTCAGCACAGGAGAGCATAGGAGAATAATAACAATTTCTATTACACTAGTTCCGGAACCCAAAGCGAAGTGACTCATACTAGAATAAATACCAGAAGAGAATATATCTTTCTCATTGGAATTGGAAGATGAATAAAGAGAAATAACAATGAAACCTGAAAAATAAAAGGAGCGGCATAAAAGAGAAAGATACACACAGCCCCCAAGGTCCCTAGTAAACGTCGGTTTCCTACTCTCAATGAAAGTAAAGAATGGTCAAACATAAAGCAAAAGTTGAAAGATGATGTGAAAAACTAAGATTGAAATGAAAATGAAGAAGTCATACTAAGGAAAAAATACAGGGAAACCGTGATATGCTAAGAATTAAGGTGGCATCGCAAGCAATAAAGAAAAAAACTACATTCTGTTGTAGATCATAAACTTACTGCTGTGGTCTGAATATTTGTGCCCTCCCACCCCCGGATTTAAAGGGGATGGTCTGAGAGGTGGGTGCTCAGTGGCGAGCAGGTCAAGGGGACAGAGCAGAGCCCTGTGACTGGGGGCGGCAGGAGATTGCGGAGAGCAAGCCAAGCGCGTACCTTCTGCGATGTGCGGTTACCGCAGGCTCTCCTCAGACACCCGATCTGCTGCAGCCACAATCTTGGATTTCCCAGCCTTCGGAACTATCAAAAATAAATTTCTGTTGTTTCTAAAACACGCAGTTCATGGCATTTTGTCATACTAGCCCAGATGGGTGAAAACACAAACGAGGTTTTGTGCATCTTTGCATTTGTAATTTCTTCCGAGGACATAAAAAATTTAGTTTTCTGTGCTTACCTTGAACAATATCTATGATTAATTGAGAACCAGAGTTAGTCTAAGAGTTTAGCATATTTACTGCTCAGCATCCTTATAAAGAAAAGCTTGTTATATTAGTAAACACATTTTATTTTGAAAATGAATATAACCATCTCACTAGAAGTCACACAAAAGTTAATGAATTATGATCCCTACAAATTAAAAGTTTTGAAACGTGAACACAATTTTTAATCAAGTCAAAGTATCTAATGATGTATTTAAGTGAAAAAAAAATGACCTTGGATATGTTCTTGCTTTGCCTGGGTGATTAATTTCCTTTTGTTTGTTTGTTTGTTTGTTTGTTTGTTTTTGCTTTATACACTCTGCCATAAACTTTATTTTTATTTATACTTTATTGTAATTGACTTCATGTCATTCACTTCTGTTTAATAATACTCAGTTAGCAGCCAGGGCTGGTGCTCTCAAGGATGTGGTCCTGTCATAAAGTGAATCTAAACAGATTTTTTTGTTGTTGTTTTAACAAATCATCATTATAAGCATAAAGATAAAATTTATTCTAGTGTCTGGCAAGGGAAAAGATATGTATGTGGGAAAAAAAGCCAAGGGTGGAGATCTGTAATGATAAAAATTAGTAGTAACCTACGCCTTCTAAATTTATCTGTTGCCCCTCTTTTCAATGGTCAGACTTGATTAATGACAAACTCTGCTAGCACCTTAATTTTTACTTGGCTTTTGTTCTATTTTTTGGTGCTGTGTTTAGATATAAAAATTCTAATTAAATGTTTGGTTGAAAAACAAAAAATACAAACTTAAGAAATTCTCCTAGAAATGCAGAGAAAAATATGCTATGAAAGCAATCAGAAAAAAGAAATGAGATTATGAAAAATAACTCATAATTTAAAATATGGGCAGTCAGCATTACAGTGAGATCAGAATCAATATTACAAAAGCAATAATCAACTGCGTGAAAGGAAAATGTTCCTATAGCTACACCTGCAAATTTATAGGACATAGTATTAAGAAAAGAAGGTTCATAAAAGAAGCTAACATTTCCATTTATCCCAGCGATTTTTATTTTAACTTCAAGGATGAAGAAATAATGGTACAAGCATCCAGGAAGCTACAGAAAATTATACAGAGAGCTGGACTCCCAATTCTGTTTACCAACTCTGATCGCCAAAGAAAAAAATGCTAATGCCTCAGAGTTGTCAGTGAAAAATACCGTGACCAAGCATTCCAAAGCCAGCCACCTTCCCACTTACAGAACCACAGAAAGCACTTACCTACACATGTACTCAGAAAATAGCCTCTCTATATATTTTTCTCATAAAAAATTATTCTCAAAATAATAGGAAAAAGTCAACTTAAATATCAATGAGGAAATATATACTGTCACAAGGGCTAGCAGTGAGGAATGAAAATGGTAAAATACAGAATCACATCCAAGTATGTTTTATTATAAATATCATAAATGCTATTTGAAGAAAATGTTTAACCTTGTGCTAAATGGTAAAAAAATTAAAGTAATATTAATGAACTAATAAAATTTCCAAATATTTCTGACATTAAAAAATAAATGGGGGAAGAAAAATTGGAGACAGTACAAGTTTGCTAATTGATTTTTGTGATAAAAGAAGTTTTGTTGCTGATGCTGCTAGAGAAGTACAGTTTAAATTATAAAGCCAAACAAATCCATCTCAGTTTAAGCACTGGATACTAGAAAACAATAGGCAGTCACCACAAGGTGCTGAAGAAAAATCATTTTGAATTTAATGTATCCTATATGCCACACAAATTACAAAACTGAATAGAAAAGTCATTTCAAAGATGAAGCAAACTAAAATGTGGCATGATCTTGGTGTGTGGGGAAATAGTCCATTTTTACAGTGACTCTAAGACTATTGCCCTTTTGTTTGTACAGATCACATGAAGGGAATGCAATCTAAACACAATTTGATAAAGCCTTGAATAGCTTTAAATATTCAATATATAATTTATAATCTAATCCCATGTGTGTTGCCTTAAAATTTTAGAATTGTAGACAAAATGGAGAAGAATTAATTGGGACTTACTATGGGTGGGACTATGTCTCCCGAACACTCTTATATTGAAGCCCTAATCCCCAGTACCTCAGAATGTGACTCTATTTGGAGATGGAGTCTTTAAAGGTGATTACACTAAAATGAAGCCATTGCCCTGGCCCTAATCTGACTGGTGTCCTTATAAGAATTGGAAACACCAGGGATACACAAGCCCAGAGGGAAGGTCATGGGAAGATGCAGTGAGAAGGCAAGCCGAGGAGAGAGGCTCAGGAGAAACCAAACCTGAAAGCTGGATAGTGGACCTCTAACCTCCAGAGCTGTGAAAGAATAAATTTGCATTGCCTAAGCCCCTAGTCTGTGGTAGTTTGTTAAGGCAGCCCTAGCAAACTGATACAGAACTTAAAACAGGAGATATCATTGAATTTCCTGTTGCAACCTGAGGAGGTGAAACATATGGAAGGAGAGGGAGTGGAATGATAGCCACTCTAGTCCTTGCATTTGAGACAGTAGGAAATCAAAGGACACTATCTAAATTTTAGAAAACAGAAATAAAGCTTCAAGCATGTTATTTAAAGTTAAAAAGACATCCAGAAAATAATTAAAATTATGAAATAATTATCAAAATGTGGTGGGTAGGGAAAAGGGGGAGATGAGGGATAATATAAGGAAGCTAAATCTTTTTTCTGAACCCAGAGTCAATAATTATTAAATGTTCAGCAATATTTATTGAACATCTATTATGCCTCAAGCACTATTCTGGATACACAAGATTCATCAGTAAACAGACTGCTTGCCCTCCTGGAGCTTAAATACAGCAGAGAAACAGACAATAAGCAGTAGCTCTATGATGGAGTCATTACAGAACCAGGAGACAGGACAGGGTTACCTTACAGGAGCAGTGACCTTGGGTCAAGGCACTTGGCTGGCGAGTGATAACCCTGCCAAGATCTCAGGTCCTTGCAAGTGTGCCCTTCAGGTACAGATTAGAGAGGTACAGGGTGAATCTGGAGGGACAAATGAAACATTGCCAGTATGACATCAAAAGTAAGTACATTGTCTAAGCTTCCTGAAGATGATATCTGCTCTGAAGGAAAGACAATGTGACGGGACAAACTGGAAACAACAGGAGGTAGGAAAGTGCCTGCATTTGTAAACAGAGGTGCTCAGATGTGTCTCCTTATTTAAGCAAATACTTGAAAAGATGGTGGGTGAGTCTTAGGGATCTCCAGTATGACAGTATTTCAAAAAGCAAGAGCAGCCAGGTCAAATGTCCAGTGATGGGAACACAGGAACATACCAGACAAATAGAGCACAGAGCCTAAAAATGGTCATTCACATTAGCCTATTAGACAAGTGTAGGGTAACACTTCATTTATGCAACAGGTATTTATGGAGCAGCGACGATGTGCCTATTGCTCTTCTAGGTCTGAGAGTCCCAGGTGTTATGATAAGAGAAAGGTACAAGCTCTCTGGAAGCTTACATGCTAATGGAGTAGACATCACATAGCCAAGTAAACAAGGAGATAAACAAAGTGAATTTCTTATACAAGGTAAAATGAGAGAGGGAAGGAGGAAGGAGGGCTATTCAGAGTGAGTGGTCTGAGAGGGCATCTTTGTGAGCTGGAATCATGAACAGGTAGGTTGGGGAGGATTGGAGGCAAAGGGCTACCAAACACAGAGATTTGAAGCGAGAAGGAACTTGAGGCCTTGGCAAATTAGAAAGAAGTCTGGTTTAACAAACAATAAACAAACAGGATGCAGAACCGGTGACAAAGAGGAATAAAGAAAGAAACTACTTTGTATTATTTGTCTTTCTATTCGTTTGATAAAAGTTAAAACTCCTGAAATATTGCAAGTTAAATAATAATACCAAAATGTATAAAGCAAAATCAAGGTGAACTGCGACAGAGGCAGAGTAGTGAGAGCCCATAAAATGTGTCCATCTGTCCTTAAATCAAGTCTAGGAATAACCATAAGCATTAATATAGAGAAGGCAAGGACAATCCATCTTCTAGTCTTAAATGATCAAATTTTGAAATATTTATAACATTATGTAATTTTAAATTTATAAGTTGACACATAAATTTATGAATTCTAAAGAAGTATTCATTTTATATGCTTTACTAATTTTTATGAGGACAAAATGATCCTTTATGAGGACACAAAAACTATTCATTTCCATAAACCAATGAATTCTTTCCAACTAAGCAAGTTTGAATTGGGTTTTTGCCCCTTGCCAACTCATTTCTCAAGCTTCCTACCAACATTCTTATCTACAGCATTCTTCTGCCTCTACCTAAACGTTGTCTTTGCTATCTTTCTAATCAATTCCTCACATTTCCCATGACCAACACTCCAATCTCTTTCCTCTTCATTTCACTAGAAAGATGTGGTGAGACACTTGACTATGTTCAGTTTGATTTATGTCTTAAGTTTATGGTTCTCCAAGTCTGCCAATCTCTGGAGTCAGAACAGGCAATCTGAGATGACTGTACCTAGTCATGCTGTTATTCTCCCTTCTTGGTGAAAAGGAAGGTCCTGCCTCCACAAGGATTATACGCTATAGATTTATCTTGTTTAGATCGTGTAATTGCCCTATTTAATGAGACTCATACAAAACTCCATGTACTTTTGTTACAAATCTTCTGAAAAAAAGAAAACATGAAACATTAAGAGATAATGTTTAAGAAAATGGAGGTTGGTTCTTCAGAAACCATGTTATTGCCTTTAACAAATATACAATTTTTTAATCTCACCAGATCTTTATGGTTTATAAATAAAATCAGGTTATTTCATTGTTTAAAATGTCAGTGGATCTGTCTGATTAAACCCAGATTCCTACAGCTGTGTGGGCCACAGAATCAGTTCCACCTGGGGCCCTGAAGTTCAATGTACCACAGCGCATCAAGTTAGACCCCGCACTTCAGCCATACCCCAGAGTCTGTGATGCCATGCTGTTCCTTGCTCCTGTGCTCTTGGACCTGCTACATTTCAACCTGGAAAGTCCCCTCTGTCTCCTGAAACTCAGCCCTGGGAAGTGAAGAAACCCAGGTGAGAGTGAATGGCTGACCACTAAACAAGAGAAAGAGGCAGCCTGAGCCCATGATGCCTGAAGAGGAGGAAGGTGCTCCGGGGACATCGGCGTGGTCTTGACACGGGCAGTGGGTAAGCCGCATGGTTTCCTCAGAGTTATTGGTTGTCCAGACTATATGTGGTCAGTTAATGAGACTGGAGCACAGAGAAGTTAGTCAGATTGTTTCCAAAGGGCTGGCGAGCTGAGGGAAATGCTTCATGATAATGAGAGAAAGGGAAGGATTACTTGTGGAGAAGTGTGGTGGGAAAGGTCTGACACATGAGTTGCTCCTGATGAGGACATGGGGACAATACAGGGACCTGGGATGAGGATGAAAGCAAGGTACGTGAAATCGGAGGTGCAAAAGCAGTCGAGACAGGCTGTTCACAAGAGTGAGTCTACTTCAGGGAAAAAATGGAGAGACTGGTGATTTCTTCAAAGAATTTCAGCTTAGGGTTTTCTTTTTTAATTTTTACTGAATTTATTAGGGTGACATTGGTTAATAAAATTGTATAGTATCAAGTGTACAATTCTACAATACATCATCTGCATATTGTATTGTTTGTTCACAAGTCAATTCTCCTTCAATCGCCATTGGTCCCCTCTTTACTGTCTTCTATCTCCCCCACCCCCCTTTCCCTCTGGTAATCACCTATGAATTGTTGGTTTTTATTTTTTGCTTAATCCTGTCAATTTTTTCACCCAGGCCCCCAATCCACCTTCCTTCTGACAGCTATCAGTCTCTTCTAGTAATCTATGACTCTATTTCTATTTTGTTCATTAGATTCCACACACAAGTGAAATCACATTGTATTCATCTTTAACTGTCTTATTTCACTGAGCATAATACTCTCCAGGTTCATCCATAGTGTCAAAAAAGGTAAGATTTCCTTTTTTTATGACCAAGAACTAATCTATTGTGTAAATGTACCACAGCTTTTGTTGTCTACTCATCTACTGATGGACACTTGGGCTGCTTGCAAATCTTGACTATTGTAAATAACACTGCAATAAACATAGTGGTGCATATACTTGTTTAAATTAGTGTTTTTAGATTTATTTGGATATAATTTCAAAAGTACAATCACTGGAACATAAGGAAGTTCCATTTTTAATTTTTTGAGTAAACTCCATACTGCTTTCCACAGTGGCTGCACCAGTCTGCATTCCCACCAACAGTGCAATGGTTCCCTTTTCTCTACACCCTTGCTAACACTTATTGCTTGTTGATTTATTAATGACAGCCATTCTGACAGGTGTTAGGTGATATGTCATTGTAGTTTTAATTTGCATTTCTCTCATGATTAGTGATGTTGAGCATCTTTCATATGTCTATTGGCCATCTGTGTGTCCTCTTTGGAGAAGTGTCTATTCAAGTCTTTTGCTCATTTTTTTAGTTGAATTGTTTGGGGGTTTTTTGGTGTTTAGTTATATAAGTTCTTTATAAATTTTAGATATTAACCTCATCAAATGTATCTTTGACAAGTATGTTCTACTATTCAGAGGGTTGTCTTTTCATTTTGTTGATGGTTTCCTTTGCTGTGCAAAATCTTTTTAGTTTTATGTAGTCTCATTTGTTTATTTTTCCCCTTGTCTAAGGAAATATATAAGAAAACTTATTACTACAAAGAATTACGAAGATTTAACTGCCTATGTTTTCTTCTAGGATTTTTATGTTTTTGAGTCTTACTTTAAATAATCAATCTATTTTGAGTTTATTTTTGTACATGGTGTAAGAAGGTGGTCTATTTTCATTTTTTTGCATCTATCTGTCCAATTTTCCCAACACCATTTATTGACTAAGCTGTCATTACCCCAGTGAATGTTCTTACCTCCTTTGTCAAATATTAATTAACCACAATGATGTAGAATTATTTCTGGGCTTTCTATTCTATTTCATTGATTTACATGTCTGTTTTTATGTCAGTACCATGCAGTTTTGATTACTATGCCCTTGTAGTATAGTTTGACATCAGATATTCTGATTCCTCCAACTTTGTTCTCTCTCTCAAGATTGCTGTTGGTATATGGGGTCTTTTGTGGTTCCACATATACTTTTGGAGTATTTGTTCTAGTTATGTGAAATATGCCATTTGTATCTTGATAAGAATTGCATTGAATCTGTAGATTGGTTTGAGTAATATGAACATTTTAATGATATTAATTCTTCTTATCCATAAACACAGTATATGCTTCCACTTATTTGTTTCTTCTTCAATTTCTTCAGTATCTTATAATCTTCTAAGATAAGTCTTTTACATCCTTAGTTAAATTTATTCCTAGGTATTTTATTCTTTTTGAAGCAATTGTGAATGGGATTGTTTTCTTAATCTCCCTTTCTGATAGTTTATTATTGATATATAAAAATGCAACTGATTTCTGGATATTTATTTTGTATCTTGCTATGTTACTGAATTATTTGTTAGTTGTAGTAGCTTTTTGATGGAATCTTTAGTGTTCCCTTTACATAGTATCATGTCATCTGCAATTAATGACAGTTTCACTTCTTTCTTTTTAATTTGGATGCCTTTTATTTCTTCTTCTTGTGTGATTTCTGTGTTTAGGACTTTCAGTACTATGTTGAATAAGAGATATAAAAGTAGACATCCCTGTCTTGTAAGGGAAACACTTTTAGTTTTTGTCTGTTGAGATGATGTTGTTATGGCCTTTGTCACGTTGAGGTATGTTCCCTCTATTCCCACTTTACTGAGAGTTTTATCATAAATGAGTGTTAGATTTTATCAAATGCTTTTTCTGTATCTATTAATATGATCATGTGGTTTTATTCTTCATATTGTTTATGCAGTTCATCATGTTTATTGATTTGTAGGTATTGTACCAACCTTTCATCCCTGGAATAAACCCCACTTGATCATGGTGTATTATCTTTTTAATGTATTGCTGGACCTGTTATGCTAATATTTTGTTGAGGGCTTTAGCAACTATGTTCATCAGAGATATTGGCTTATAAATTTCCTTTTGCAGTGTCTTTATGTGCTTTGGAAATTAGGATAATGATGGCCTCCTAAAATGAGCTTGAGATTCTTCCCTCCTCTTGAATTTTTTGGAATAGTTTGAGAATAGGTATTAGTTCTTCTTTGAGTGTTTGGTAAAATTTACCTGTGAATCCATCTGGTCCAGGAATTTTGTTTGCCAAGAGTTTTTTTACTACTGCTTCACTTTCACTAGTTGTAATCTGTCTATTCAAATTCTCTGATTCTTCCTGATTCAGTTTTAGAAGATTTTATCTTTCTAGGGATTTATCCATATGTTCCAGGTTGTCCAATTTGTTGGCATAGTTGTTATATTTTCTTACAACCCTTTGTATTTCTGTGGTGTCAGTTGTTAATTCTCCTCTTTCAATTCTGAAATGAAGATTTGACAAAACTTTGTATTAGGTATGTTGCTGTTCATTATATTATTCTCTCCAGGTTTCTGAATTTTTGAAGTAGTTCACTTTTTTCAAAGAAACCAGGACTTCTAGGTTTCTACAGGTAAATACAGAGCAGGAGGGGGTACCTAAATATAAATCTCACATACTCTCTGAAAACCATGTAAATGCACAAAGAGGGAGATAAAACCACCCATAATCAATGCCTTCAGTAAAACTATGAGAAAAAGAATATTAAAAATCTCATGTATGTGAGGAAATAAATATTTAAACCAACAAAGATGGCTATAGAGCCCACGTCAGTGAATAGTCTAATGGAGAATGAGGGGAAAGAAGGAGATAGAGATGGTAGGATTCCCACCTGGGAAAGCCAGGAAAATCCATGACAAAACTAGTATAAGCAATAAGAGAATTCAGTAAGACTTTCTGATGAAAAATAAATATTAAAAAATCAATAACTTTCATACATACAATCTATAACCAATTAGAAGGTATAATAAACATCTTTGGTAGCAATGAAATAAAAATAAAATTCTTAGAAATTGACTGAACACAAAGTTTATAAAAGCTACAGAAGTATTGAAAACAGACCTAAAATTTCCAAATGTAGACTTGAACAAATGAAAGACATTCCTTGTTCTCAATTAGGATGCCAACATCAAAAAAGATGTCAATTCACCACCAATTAATGCATAAATTTAAAGTGACTTCAATAAAAATAACACTTTTTGTCTTAGAGATAGACAAATTGATCTACTTGGGTCCTCTTCTTTTTTTCTTGATAAATCTGGTTAAAGGTTTTTCAATCTTATTTATCTTTTCAAAGAACCAGCTCTTTGTTTCATTGATCTTTTATATTTTTCTGACTCTGTTTTATTTATTTCTGCTCTGATATCTATTATTTTCTTCCTTTTACTCACTTTGGGCTGAGATTGTCATTCTTTTTCAAGTTCCTTTAAGTGTAAAGTTAGATCATTTATTGGAGATTTTTCTTGTTTCTTGAGATAGGTCTGTAATGCTATGAATTTCCCTCTTAGGACCACTTTCACTGTGTCCCATTTTGGGTTGTGTTCTTATTTTCATTTGTTTAAGGTAATTTTGATTCCTTCCTTGGTATCATTGCTAACCCAGTCATTGTTCAGTAACATGTTATTTAGTCTCCACATCTGTGTGTTTCTCACCTTTTTTTCTTGTGATTGATTTCTACTTTCATACCATTACAAGATGCTGGATATTATTTCTTCTTAAATTTATTGAGATTTGTTTTATTTATGTCCTAATGTGTGGTCTACCCTAGAAAATGTTCCAGGTGCACTTGACAAGTACCTATTCTCTGCTGCTTTGGGGTGAAATGCTCTGAACACATCAATTAAATTCATTTTATCTAGTGTGTCATTTAAGGCCACTATCTCCTTGTTGACTTTCCTGTCTGGAAGATCTATCCTTTGAGTCATGAATGGGGTGTTAAAATCCCCAGCCATGAATCAATCTCTCCCTTTGTGTCCATCAAGATTTGCTTTACATATTTCGGTGCTGCTATGTTGAGTGCATAAATGTTTACAAGGGTTATATCATCTTGTTGAATTGTTACCTTTATCATCATGTAGTGTCCTTTTTTGTCTCTTACTATAGTGTTTGCTTTAAAGTTTATTTTGTCTGATAGAAGTATTTCTACAGAGTCTACTTTTCTGTGAAGAGTGTGTGGGAAGCAGAAAGAAATACAAAATATTAGTTTGATCCGCAGTTGAAGCCCTTGAGGGTCTGCTATTCATATGACATAATGTCCTTGGAACAAGGAAGTGTTCACATTTCATGTAACCTATTCAGTGATGAGGTTAATAATTAATGGGAAAGATATTATCTGAATATACATTTTAAAATGCAACAGATGCTTTAAAAGGGTATTATTTCCTGCACCAAAGATACAGTCTGACTTAACAGTTTGCAAATTGAATGCCAGCTCTAGAGTGGAAGGACAGCTGTGCACACCATTAAGCACGTGGTCACAAGTAAAACAGTTCATGGTGTGGACAGAGTTCAGTAGAGGTCAAATACAAAACACAGAAAAGGAATGGGGGGTGAAAGCAGGTACTTTTGTCATTAATTTCTGGAAATATAAAAGACAGCTTTTTTGCAATGACTGAAAAAGTCACCTTTTCCTTAGAAGAGGTAATTGATGTTCATTATAGGAAAAAGAAATGAGAAAAATAAGGGAATTGGAGTCACAAATCACTACATGAGATAGCAATTACACCCATTAACATTTTAATAATTTTCCTTCCACATTTATTTCTATGCACATATGAATCCTGCTATATCTTATATACTTTATAGCCTGATTTCTACATTATAAAAATCATAAAATACCACTTCACACTGGTGAGAATAGCCATCATAAACAAATCAACAAATAACAAGTGTTAGAGAGATGGTGGAGAAAACGGAACCCTAGTGCACTGTTGGTGGGAAACTGACTAGTCTGCACTCTTGGCAGACTAGTGTAGCCACATGGAAAGCAGTATGGAACTTCCTCAGAAAACTAAAAATGGAACTGCCTTTTGACCTAGCAATACCATTGTTGGGATTATACCCTAGGAATCCTGAATCGCCAGTTCAAAAGAAGCTATGCACCCCAATGTTCACAGCAGCACAGTTTACAATAGCCAAGTGCTGGAATCAACCAAAGTGCCCATCAGTAAATGAATGGATCAAAAAACTGTGGTACATTTTCACAATGGAATACTACGCAGCGGAGAGAAAGAAAGAGCTCCTATTCTTTGCAACAGCATGAATGGAACTGGAAAGCACTATGCTATGTGAAATAAGCCAGCCAGTGAAAGAGAAATACCATATGATCTCACCTATAAGTGGAACCTAATCAACAAAACAAACTAGCGAGCAAAATATAACCAGAAACATTGAAATAAAGAACAAACTGACAGCAACCAGAGAAGAAGGGGAGTGGGACAATATAGGATAATAGGGAAGGTCCATTAAGGAACATGTATAAAGGACACATGGACAAAACCAAAAGGAGTAGGTTAGAGCGTGGGAGGCGAGGAAGGGTGCAGCAGGTGGGCGTTGTGGGGGGAAAATGGAGACAACTGTACTCGAACAACAGTAAAAATAAATAAAGAAAAATAAAATAAAATATCATAAATGTTTTCTGCATTAATTATTCTTGTAAGATATGTTTTATGAGTACGGCATTCAATTAAATAGATGTAGCATGTTTTATTTAAACAATACCTACTGTTAAACATATATTATTAACTGTTTTTCTGTTATATTTAATGCTATTATGAACATCCTTATACCTCAGTTTTACAGGCTTCTATAATAATGTCATTAAGCCATATATTTCAATCCACATTGTGTGGTGGCCTAATCCCTTGAGTGACTAGGGATTAGACCAATAAATGATACTATGGTCAAAAGAGTTTAGATAAGAACTTTTTAAAAAATATTCTCTTGAAGTTCACAATGTACCTTAGCACATTTAAAATTCTGAGAAGTTCTCTTGCTCAAAATTCTTATTTAAGCCAGCATTTTGCCAAATTTTTTAATCACATAAAATCCTTCAAATTCATGTACACTCATTAATATGCTTCAGAAATACATATATTAGAATACTTAAAAGTGAAATTGTTGAGTCAAAGTGTAGGACCATTTTAAGGCTCATGATATGTATCACTAACAAGTCTCCTAAAACGGGCCTACAATATGAAAGATAGTCGGTCTCTTTTTCCACACTAATGATAGCAATAAGAATGATCATTTGTTTTCCTTTGTCAATTTGATAGGTGGCAAATTATAACATTTTAATTGGCACATTCTGCCCTACGGGTGTGGCTCAGTAGATTGCATGCCGGCCTGAGAACTGAAAGGTTGGGGGTTCAATTCCTGGTCAGGGCACATGCCTGGATTGCAGGCCAGGCGCCCAGTTGGGGGAGTGCAAGAGAAGGAGTTTCTCTCCTTCTTTTTCTCCCTCCCTTTCCCTCTAAAAATAAATAAATAAAATCTTTTTTAGAAAACACTTAATTAGAACATTCTATTTATTAATGAACTTGACCTTCATTTCACATTTGTGATGACATGTATTTTTGTTTGTGTAAATTGCTTATTTGAGAACTTTGCCTATTTTTATATTATGGTGATCATCTTTTCTTTTGTTTATTGTAAATCCCTTTGCATATAAATAATATTAATATCTATCTTCTGTTTTTTCAAATATGGTCTCAGATTGTTATTTTTCCATTTTTTGTGGTTTTTATAATCATATTTTTTTTTTACAGAAAAATATAGCAAAAAATTTCATGCATCATTTCTGCTGTACTCTCTCAGTAAAAAGCTTTTTCTACCTAAAAATTACATAAACTTTGACTGTTAAACTAATAAGAAATATTTTGACAAAGAACCCAGGTATGAGAGCAATGTACCACAGTAAATATATTTTCTATAAAAAGATCTTATTTACCATAAAAGAAGAAAACACTATAAAGTTTCTAAAAATGAACTTTATAAAAAATATGTAAGATCTTTATGAAAAATAGTATAAAATTTTTAGAGGACACGGGAGATTCGAGTGGAGGGCACTTGACCGGTACTTGGCAGACTCCTTCCTGAGTTTTTGGGCATGGGGGGCAGGTACCCTGTCCTTCTCCTCCAGACTTCCGGCCAAGATGGAGGCATAGGTAGACGCACTGTGCCTCCTCGCACAACCAAGATAGGGACAACAACAATATAGAAACAAAATAACAACCAGACTGACAGAAATTTGAAGTATATGGAACTCGGACATCCAAGGACTTAAAAAAAGACTTGTTCATCCAGACCAGTAGGAGGGGCGGAGTTGGGTCGGACAAGGGACGCAAAGCAGAGACCTGAGCAACTGGGGTGGCGCACAAGTCCGCAGCAGGTGGACCCTGGGCACACAAGCAGCGGTGGCTGGTGGGCCCCAGCCAGGGTGTGGCGACCAGCAGACCCAGCAAGGTGGCCATTGTGAAGCAAGGGACTGCATGCAACTCAGGGTCCCAGCGCCGGGAAATAGAGCTTTGGGTCACTGACTGAAAAGGAAGGTCCTGTGGGGTGCACAGGCCCACCCACATGGGAATTGGTGCCAGAGGGGCCCAGTTAGCTCAAGGAAGGCAGCGGAGGGGTCTGAAGTCCTACAAAAAGCAGAGCAAGCGCTATTGTTCCTTCTCGGACCCCGCCCCCACATACAGCATCACAACCCAACAACTGCGGTGCCCCACCCTGGTGAACTCCTAAGGCCCTGCCCCTCACTACAGGAGCTCAAAAAGACCAAAAGAAAAACAACAACAACAAAAAAAAAAAACAGCAAAAAGATGGCTCAAACAGAAGAAGAATTGAAAGCCCCAGAACCCATTCTTCTAAGTGACCAAGAGATAGCCAACCTATCAGATGCACAGTTCAAAGCACTGGTGATCAGGATACTCACAGAATTGGTTGATTTTGGTCACAAATTAGATGAAAAAATGCAGGCTACAATAAGTTTAATGAAGAAAGATGCACAGGGAACCAATAGTGATGGAATGAAAGATGGGTCTCTATCATTGGAGTGGACCAGAAGGAAGAAAAAAATATACAATCAGAAAACAATGAAAAAATAAGAATTCAAAAAAATGAGGAGAGGCTTAGGAACCTCCAGGACATCTTGAAACATTCCAACATCCGAATTATAGGGGTACCAGAAGGG
>CM052545.1:49600455-49619331 GCA_028533065.1 Trachops cirrhosus
ACCTTATAGGCAAGAAGGGGCTGGAAAGAAGTATTCCAAGTCATGAAAGACAAGGATCTGCATCCCAGATTCCTCTATCCAGCAAAGCTTTCATTTATAATGGAAGGGCAGATAAAGTGCCTCTCAGATAAGGTCAAGTTAAAGGAGTTCATCATCACCAAGCCCTTATTATCTGAAATGTTAAAGAAACTTATCTAGGAAAAAGAAGATAAAAAACATGTATAGTAAAATGACAGCAAACTCACAATTATTAACAACTACACCTGAAACAAAAACAAGAAGAAACTAAGCAAACAACTGGAACAGGAACAGAACCACAGAAAGGGAGATCACATGGAGGGTTAGCAACAGGGGAGTGGGAGGAGGAGAGAGGGGGGAAAGGTACAAAGAATAAGTAGCAATGAAAGTAGAGAGAAAATAGACAGGGGGAGGGTAAGAATAGTAGGGGAGATGTAGAAGCTAAAGAACTTATGATACATGGACATGAACTAGAGGGGGGGAATGTGGGTGGGAGAGGGTGTTCAGGGTGGAGGGGAATGACGGGGGATAATAGGACAACTGTAATAGCATAATCAATAAAATATATTTTAAAAAAATGAAAAACAGTATAAAATTTTATTGAAGGGCATAAAAGTTGTACAGAATAAATTAGGGATTTTGTATGCTATTGGATAGGGAGACTCAATATCATAAAGATGTCAAACTTTTTATATTAATCCATAAAGTTAATTCAATTCTAATAAAAGCCTCAAAAGAATTTATTAGTAGGACTTGACAAGCTAATTCTAAAATTAATATAGAAAAATAAATATGTAAGAACAGCCAAGATTATTAAGAAGGAGAACAAGAAGGAATAATTTGCCCTACTAAATATTAAGATAAGTTATAATATTATAATATTATGATAGTTAATCCATAGAGCTAGACAAATAAATCTTTAATGAAATAAGGGGTTCAGAAACAGGCCCACATATAGAAGATATTAATATATTATAAAAGTGATGTTTCAAGTTACTAGGGGAAAATTATTCATTAACTAAGTAGTGTTGGTAACCGTGATTATCTACTTTTGAAATAAAACTCACACAAATCACAAAGAATTAGAGAAAAATGGAAACTATTACCTTTTTCTACTAAAATAGAAAAGGTCTTCTTAAACAAAAGATAATGAACAAAATTTATAAATTAAAATTGCTAAATTTAGCCACATCAAGAAATATCTCTGACAAATTACTTCATTTAAAAAGGCGTAAAATACAAATGAAGGATTTATAGCAGCTCTAACAAAGAACAGCCAGTGCGAAATTGAGTGAATGTTCAACAAAGAGCCTCTAATGCTAGGAAGGCTCTCAGTAATCGGTGGACCAGTCAATGGTCCTTGTGGATGTCAGCCATGTTCCTTTCCCAGCACCCCACCCCGTGCTTACAAACAAGAGGTTGTGGTGGTGGGGGTGGAAGTCCCCTGCAAGATCTGTGGCTTGTACTCCCCAAAAGAGGCCATTCCAAATCATACTCTATTGAGGATGATAACTTTTGAGTATTTTTAAAGATCAGATAACAAATTATTTCCAAAGGGTTGTACTTCCTCTTCTCAGTGCTATTTATATTCACTTATTTGAAATATTTTAATAGGTATTAAAGTTGTTGGTATCATTTTCTTTATTCTCTCCCATAAATAAAGGAAAATCTATTTCAATTTACTTCTTATAGCAGCAAAATTATTTGAATTGGCCTTGTTTTCCTTGTTTCTTAAATCATCAATTGTTGAGTACTTTCATCAAATCATCACTGCAGGGCAAGTGAATATGTTTCAGTCCAAGTCAAGTTTCTGGTTTCTAGTGAGCTTCTACCAGGTACACCTTTGATAAACTGAGGTAGCACTGTCTATCCCCATTGTCTGAGACTCAGATAAGAACCTAGGAATGACATAGTAATTATTCTTCTTTCTGGTATGAGCCTCCAA
This sequence comes from Trachops cirrhosus, assembly GCA_028533065.1. Lineage (NCBI taxonomy): Eukaryota > Metazoa > Chordata > Mammalia > Chiroptera > Phyllostomidae > Trachops > Trachops cirrhosus. The sequence continues at coordinate 49,602,419 of CM052545.1, forward strand.
GGCTAAAAACCAAGGGACAGACTATAGGAATGAGGTAAGGAGTATCTCTCCACCAGTTTAGACTCTCTATCTCATGATGTGCATACCAAGTTGTTTTTTAATCCAGCCTTGTACTTTGTGGAGCTAATCTAGTACACTTCTTTTGAGTACTGCGTGTTTCATTGCCAGGCTTGTTGTCTTAGCTACTTTAGGGTGAAAAATTGGAAAGATCTTCTATAGAAGCAGCTAACCAGACAATAATCACCATTAAGTTTTTTTAACCTAATTTAATGGTATGCCCAACAAGCTATAGATTTTAAGAATTTTCATTTTCACTGTCTGTTGTTTTTTTTTAGAGAGGGGAAGGGAAAAAGAAAGTGAGGGAAAGAAACATTAATGTGTGGTTGCCTCTCATGCACCCCCTACTGGGTATCTGGCCCACAATCCAGGCATGTGCCCTGACTGGGAATTGAACCAGCAACCCTTTGATTTGTAGGCTGGTGCTCAATCCTCTGAGCCACACCAGCCAGGGCTGTCTGTCTTTTTTTTAAAAATAAGAACAACTGCCATTTAGAAGGTTTGTAAGTAGCTTCTGCCTCTTAGGATTAAGACTGTTGTTTGTCCTTGGGACATACTCTCCCCTGGAACAAAAATTAACCACAATGAAGATTTGGTTCAGGTCAGAAGATACAAGAAAAATGTTAATCCATTGTTTCAAGGAGGATTTCCTGAACAAAGAAAAATACCCTCAATGTAGAAGTTTCCTATAGATACATAGTTTTCTCTTTAATAAAGCAAATGGATTGCTTTAGTGGTTTCCCTTGCTGATTAGACACTTTTTGGTATGGTCTTATCTATAAGCCTGGTTTAGATTGCCTTAGATATGAAAATTATGTTTTGTTCTTAGAAGGTGCATATGTGTCTTTGTCCAGGCCATTACTAATGGGAGATTTGGAGCTAAAGCTGAGCTACAGCAGGAGGACCAAGCAGGGCTATTTCTCTTCTCCCAGGCCAGAAAAAAAGCATAAGTCACTGGCTGGGCAAAAAAAAATGTACAACACTGGCCACTGGATCTCCATGAGGGTAACGTGTTGATCATAATAAGCCAACTAGTGCAATCATCAGGCTGCATCCTGTGGTATGGTGTGGAAGGAGTCTCATAGAAGTGATTGATGCTTATTTTGCCAATGAGTTGAGGTTGAATCAAAATGGCTTTTATTTATTTATTCAGACAGGCCCTAGTATGCTGCTGGGCCACAGAAATGGAGGGAAAAAAAACCCAAGCAAATTACTGCTCTTTTGGAGCTGTCCTAGTAGAGGAAGAGATCCAGAAATGAAAATAACAATTGTGCAATATGACAGGAGGTGCTAGTGGTATAAAAGGAAGCCTGGTGGAAGGGATAGAGGAGGGTGGGTGTGCGGGGGATGGAGTGCTATGCTCCAGGGGGTAATGAGCATGGTCCTCGCATGGTGATCATGGTAATGATCACTTGAGATCAAGTGATCTTTGAAGAGGGACTGTCATACTATGGAGGCCCCACGCAGCTCTTGGGAGGAGCTCCCTGCCCCAAGAGGAGGCAGCAAAAGCTCAGCAGAAATCCTAGAGGGAGCACAGCTGGGGGTTTCTGGGCACTGGTACAGACCCAAAGGGCTGGGACAGAATGAACAGGTGACAACCGGGAGACAATGAGGTCAGAGAGGTAACTGAGGGACAGACCACGAAGGGCAAAATTGGCTGGTGAGAGGACTCAAGGTTTTACTGTATGGAAGATGGGAAGGCTTTGGAGGTATCTAAGCAGAATGAGTAATATGGTGAACTAAGATGAACACATATCCCCACCTCCCCCAATGTCTGTGGTTTAGACATAAAATAAAAGATAGATATAAAAATAAGAAATCTATGATACCAGGGGGGGAAAAAAGACTGCCATCAGTGAAGTATTATAGAAATTCTGTAAAATTCTAGAAAAAGAGAAATCAGTCTTCGAATCATATTGACAAAGAAAACTATTGCCAGAAATCGCATGCCAGAAGCAAGTATAGAGATGGCAGTGATTAGAAGCTGAAGTCCACAGCAGAGAGTTAGTAAGTGGGATGCTCCCCGTGCTGTCCTGGGCTCATGCTGAGCAGCTGGCAGCAAAGGGGTTGACTACCAACCAAAACAGCAGCAAAAACATGGTTGGAACCTGGGCAGTGCCCCACCTTAACAATGTATGGAAACACAAGCCCCTGCATTAGAAAAACAAGCTACCAACATACTCCACCAGGAAAATATCTCACCCTTCCCCAGCAATCACTGAAAGTAGCATCTTATAATCTAAGCTGCTTCCTTAGATGGGCAAGCAGGCATTCCCAAACACAAAGAGAAACAGATAGGCCAGAATCACCACCATCTGGAATAAAACCAACACTGTGAAATTGAGTCAACAGCTTCAAACCCTGGAGAAATAGAATTGAAGAAAAGTTAATCAAACAGATCAAATAATATTTTAATAAGAATAATTGATAATTTCATATTTAGGAGGATAGCAAGCTCATGAAAAGAAACAACTAGAGATCTTAGAAATTTAATATGCTTCTCAAACTTTTAAAAACGTATAGATGGAAAAAAGAAAATATTTGCAGGTAGGCTAAATTGCATAACAGACACAACTGCAGAATCAATGAGTTGGATGACTGAGCTGAGGAATATTCCAAAAGCAAAACAAAAACAGCTAAAATAGGTTGATTAAGTTATGAAGAAAAAGTTAATGGCAGAGAAGAGAGATGAAGGCTCAGAATCCATCCAAGAGGAATTCCAAAAGAGAAGAACTGAGATCTTGGAGAAGAAGAAATCATTTAAAATCTACCAGAAGAAATTTCTCAGAGCTGAAGAGAAGAATCTTTATTTCAAAGAATGACAGGCAACTAATAAAAAAAAAGGACCCATGCCCCATAATTAGATACATAGTAATGAAATTTTTGAACTCAGAAGATTAGGAAAAAACAAAGGAAAATAAACAAATTAGCTTTGGCTTGCTGTGGTAAGCACACACTGCAATATAGAGATGAAGTATTATGAGCACACACTACAATATACAAATGAAGTATTATAGAATTGTACCCCTGGAGACTTGGACTCCAAGGAATGTTAACATTTAGAGCAACCCCAAGGAATGAGGTAAACCAGTGAAAGCAAGCCTTCCCAGTGAAAGCAAGCCTTCTATTCCAAGTAAATAGGAGACCTACCTGCTAAGGAACTTTTGTCAGACTTGCCTGTGTGGCCTTAGTGTCCATTTATAATAGCTCTGAATCACATTTCAATTGCCCCAAGTCTTCAGCAAAGTTTTGTTAAAAGTCATAGTCATGGTCTCAGTTATATTTAGGGAAATTTGGATTAGTACTATACCTCTTAATGGCTGAGAGAGAGAGAGACCCAAAAGCTCAACTATATTATAAGCTTCAGAAGCAGCATGTTGACAAATTCAGGGAACCAGAAAGAGATATTTAAGGAATTTGATTCCAGGGTACCCACTGAGTTTCAGAAATCACCAGGTTCAGGGAGGGGCTAATATTGAGCAAGTTAGTGGGAGTTTGTGCTGGTAAAAAAGCTACCAAAAGGAAGTATGATCTATTTCGTGGTCACGGAGTGGTAACACAGGGGACTTACGAGTTACAATAAGAAATTTTATCCTAGTCCCAGCCTAACGATTCAGGAAACCACAAATGCCACAGAGAAGGGAAGGTGCTCTCAGCTATTGGTTTTGCACTTGGTGCCTCAATTAGAGAAACCATTAAATTGGATGAAAGCAGATTCTCATCAATATGAGGCTTCCAGAGAGACCTCAGGCACCCCTGTTTTCTTGGACACACATAAATCTGAACACACACAGAAAACATGAGTTACACCAGACTCTCTGCTTCCCACTAAAGAAAGGATGGGTTGGAATTTTGCAGAAATAATAATCTGAATTAGAGGGCAAAGGCGGTAGCCCTCTGGAGAAATGAAAACCACTGAGCTCTTAGAAACCATGTCATCAAACCACTTGTTCTTCACTTAAAGAAACTGAAATTTTTTCAGAGAATTAAATAATTTTACATCAATAAATCAACAAACAAGTGTTAATGAGGATGTGGAGTAAAGGGAATCCTTTTGTACTCTTGGTGGAAACACAGACTGATGCAGCCACTGTGGAAAGAGTATGGAATTTCCTCAAAAAGATTAAAAATAGGATTGTTTTATGATCCAGCAACCCCACTTCTGGAAATTTGGGAAGAAATCCAAAATATTAATTTAAAGAATATATATACACCTATGTTAATTGCAGCATTATTTACTATAGTCAAGATTTGGAAGCAGCCCAGGGGCCCATTAGTAGATGAATGGATGTGTGGTAAATTTACACAATGGAATACTACTTGGAAGAAAAGAAGAGAGGAAAGGAAAGGAAAGGAAAGGGAGGGGAGGGGAGGGGAGGGGAGGGGAGGAAATATTACTCTTAGCAACAGCATGAACGGACCTGGAGATTATCATGCTGAATGAAGTAAGGTAGTCAGAGAAAGACAAATACCATATGACCTCATTTATATGTGGAATCTAATGAAGAAAATAAACTAACAAACAAAATAGAAACAGACTCATGGATACAGACAGCTGTCAAAGAGGAAGGGGTTGGGAGCCAGGTGAAAAAGGTGAATGGATTAAAAAACAAAAAGAAAAACCCAACTCATAGACACAGACTACAGTATGGTGATTACCAGAGGGAAAGGAGGGGAGGTAGAAAGTAAAGGAGGGATAAAAGGTGATGGAAGGAGACTCGACTTCGGGTGGTGAACACACAATACAATATACAGATGATGTACTGTGGAACACTACACCTGAAACCTATATAATTTTATTAACCAATGTCACCACAATAAAATAAAAAAACTTTAAAAAGAAAGAAAATAAAAGACAATTTGTCTTTAAAAATTGAAAAATAATTAAAAATTAAAAATAATTAAAATGTTTACCACATATTGATAGCTAAAAAGCAGAAGTAATAAATAGTAATTACAGTTTTTAGATTATACTCTTATTAGACCCACACACCAAAAAAATGTAACCCTAAATGAACAAACATCACTAAGTGAACAAAAATCAATTGCCTCCTCCCAATCTGCTGACAAACAAATCAAAGAGACAGAAGGGAGTACAGAAATCACCCACTTATAAAACCACCAAAGCAATTCACTGGGGAAAGAAATTTCAATAAATGATACTGAGACAACTAGATATTTACCCTTGATCTTAGCCAAAAGGCCAAGAAGCAATGAAAAAACTAGATTTTATATGATTCAACCCCAACCCTTATCTTACACCATATATAAAAATTAATTTTAGATGGATCATAGACAAATGAAAAAGCAAAAATCATAAAGCTTCTATAAGAAAACACAGGAGAAATACCTTCATGATCTTGGGATAAGCAAAGATTTCTTAGGACATAGAAAGCACAAATGATAAAAATATATTGATAAATTCTATTTCATGAAAATGAAATACTTCAGCTCATCAAAAACTGTAAGAGACTAAACAGGCAAACCATGGACAAAGGAACAACTCTCACAATTCGTATTTCTAATAAAGAGCTATTCTCCAGATTGTATTAAAAATCGCTATACTTAATAGTAAAAAGACAACTCAATTTTTTAAATGGGCAATAACTTGAACAGACACTTCCAAAAGAAAGATAAGTTAGTCAATTAGCAGGGGAAAAAGTGAAACTAAAACCATGATGAAACAGCACTACAAACTCGCTAGAATGGCTAAAATTTTACAAACTAACAGCAGTTGGTCTGAATGTTGGTTAAATGTCAGATTTGGTTAATCAATAGTAGTTGAGTAAATGTTGGCAGGGATGTGGAACAACCTGAAATTTCATATTATATTACTGTTAGGAATATAAAGTGGACTTTGCAAAACTGTTAATCAATTTCTTGTAAGATTAGAGATATACCTATCCAATGACTCAGCAATTCCAGTCCTGCGTATTTACCTAAATGACATAAATACAAATGATCCCAAAAATATCTGTGTAAGAATGTTAATAGCAGCTTCATACAAATTATCCCAAAACCAGCCACAGCCAAAATGTCCATCAATAGGAGAAAGAAGAAACAAATTGTAATATACATATACATTAAAGTCTTATCAAGTAATACAAATGAACAAAGTATGAATACTAACAGCAACATGCTTAAATCTTAAAAAAAATTATACTGATCCAAAAAATGAACACCAAAGAATGCTGTATTTCACTTAAATAAAGTTCTAATCTGTGGTAAAAGAAACAGAACACAGGTAGCCAGTGAGTTTGGAAGGTAGCAGGGATTTTAGGAAACGGGAATGATGGAAATTTCTGGAATGATGGAGTGTAGGTAACATATATGTATGCATTTGACTATTTAAGAGCTGTACTTTTCATTGTAAGTTTTGTTTAAAACAAAATAAACAAAAGTGCTGAAACAATAGGGTTTCTCTTTATTCACGTCATTGATAATTCTAAATCATGTATCACTTCATTTTTTGTCAAAGTTTGAATACTGCTTTTTTTTGCAACTTTTTGATTTTTGATACATTTCTCATTGCCTTTTTTTTCCCTTGAAGACAGAAAGACGGATGCCTTCCTCACATCCTTAAGCTTGCCCACATTCCTCTATTAGCACTATACTAAACTGACGCTGGTGCTGCACGCGTTCATCACGAAGCTGTCTGCTGGGAATCCTGCACTCAGATTTCAGGCTGGCTGCACACCTGTCCGCATATGCTTTTCTTTATTCGTTTTTATTGCATTGCTGGTTCTGGCCCACTGTCTCTTAGATGTGGCTTCACTTTTCTAAGAATCATTTTTCATTTCTCTGGAGTACAATCTCAAGCATTGTTTTAGAAACTTTGTAGGAGTTAAACCTTTTAAATCATTTATTCTAAAAAAATCCTACTTTGCTCTTATAATGGATTGATAATTTAGAAATGTATACAATTTTATGAAATTTATTTACCTTTAAATCCTAGTTTTCCTAATTTAAGACAACCAATGAAATCTGATTTTTATTTCCGTGTAGGTAAACTGATTTTCCTTTCTTTTTTAAAGAGGTTTCAGGCATCTTATTTACCTTGGTAATTTGAAATTTCACTAAGATAGAGCTACATGTAGGTTGAATTTCAAATTTGAGATTATAGTAAGCAGATTTAGAAACCAATCACTTGCAGCCATAGAATCCATCAAACTTTAAGCTCCTCAGAACATAAGCATTTAATCTGCTAACATTTATTTCAACAAAGTGGATCGAAAATCTATTACATCCCAGAAACTATTTGAAGAACTTGGGATATAAGAATGACATAAAAAGTTAAAAATGCCTATTCTCCCTATCCCTGAGTTTATATTCTAGTAGAAAGAGATAATAAACAATAAATACAGATTTAAAAAAACATTATGCTAAGTGAAATAAGCCACTCAGAGAAAAACAAATATCATATGATTTCACTCATGTGGAATCTAATGAACAAACTGAACTAACAAGCAAAACAGAGACAGACTTAAGATGGAGAGCAGGTGGCAGCTAGTGGCAGGGAGGATGGGGGTGGAGGGATGGAGCAAAGAGGAAAAAGGACACATGGACATGGACAACACTGTGGTGATTGCTGGGGATAGAGGGGACTAAATGGTAATGGAAATAAAGATAAATAAATAAATAAATAAAATAAGTATATCAAATATATAAAGTAAGTAAATATACAGCATTTTAGAAGCTGATAAATGCTATGGAGAATAATGAGTAGATACAGAAAATTGAGAATGTGGAAAATCTGCAGTGGCATCGATTGAAATTGCAAACAGGGACGTTAGCACTATCTCTTAAGGTAACATTTGAACCCTGGCTGGTGTGTGGCTCAGTGGATTGAGTACTGGCCGGCGAACCAAAGGATCACTGGTTCGATTCCTAGTCAGGGCATGTGCCTGGGTTGCGGGCCAGGTTAGGCCCCCAGTAGAGAGTGAGTGAGACAATCTCACAGTGATGTTTCTCTCCCTCTCTTTCTCCCTCCCTTCCCCTCCTCCATCTCTAAAAACAAACAAATAAATAAAATTTCTTCTTAAAAAAGGTCATATTTGAGCAAAGACTTGAAGATGGTAAAGGACAGATCTAGGGGAAGAGCATAAGAGGCAGAATAAAGAGCTATTGCAAATACCCTAAAGCAGTAATTTACCTGGCCTGCTGGAGAAACAGCAGGGAGGCCTGAGGCCAGCGGTGGAGAGTGTGCAGTAAGGAAGATGGCAGGAGGTAACACACCTGTGATGTGGGGAGAACAAATCCTATAGGCCCTTTTTCAGCCTTGAAAGGTTTTTAGAATAAGGCTATGATCCGAATTCTGTTTTTAAAGAGCCTCTCTGATTGACTGATCAATTAATTACAAATAGTAGATTATAAGAGGGGGGAACCCCAATAAAATGGAATTAATCTTCTGGAGGGTGGGCCTCTTACAGTACAGCCCTCCCCACCCCAGCCAGGTGAGTGCTCTAGGAAGGAATCAATCTATATCAGTGTACCAGCTACGGTTGTTGGTAACAGGCTGCATTGAGCTTCAGTGAATTTTTTTGAAGACTCAGTGCATTTGCCCATTTCATGATGGTTGATTTATGAGCACACCTGCCCACACCACGCTGAGTGTTCAGCAGTTTTTGACCAAAAACGGCATGACCGTGGTGTCCCACCCTCCCTATTCACCTGATCTCACCCTGAGCGACTTTTTGTTTCCCTAGATGTAAAACGTCCTCAAAGGGAAACATTTTGCCGATGTGGAAGAGGTGAAACAACAAACAGCCGAAGCACTAAAAGGCATCAAAATTGACAAGTTCAAAAATTGTTTTGAAGAGTGGAAAAAACATCTCCACAGGTGTATTGCATCAAATGGAGAGTATTTTGGAGGTGACTGGAGGTTAAACATGTAAGTATAAATACACGATTTTTTATAAATAAATTCTAGGGTTTTTTGGGTCTCCCCTCCTACACACACATTTGTCTTATTCATAAAAAGATATTTCTGATTATGTTTTGTCTTTCAGTGACAAAACATATTTCATATAATGTTTCAAACATTATATGATTCAAAACATTCCCTATTTCATATAAATGAACAGATACCTGTAATTTACTCACAAACAGTTTGTGACTCTCTGTAGGAGCGCACCACTGTTCGTGGTACTAAAGATGCTGAGGAAACACTTTGCAAAGGTTGCTTCTCTCCTAGAGAAAATGAAGAAATAATAAAACAGTAAATAAACAAAAAAGTAGTTGATTATGACAATCTAAGGGGGGAGAGTAGAAAAGATAGATGAGGTAGAAAGTGCCCTGATGTCTACTTCAGAGGGGATGGTTGGGAACAGCCACTCTGAAAAATGGCAATTAGCGAGGACCCTAGAAGCTGCCCACAGAATGATCACAGGAAGAACAGAGGAAACTGCTTCTTAATGGATCCAAAGCAAGAAAACTAAACTCACTCTGGTCAACTAACTCAAAAATCATAGTATGCTAGATCAGACTGGTTACCAGGAAACTGGAAACCTAGGCAGAGGCCAGATCAGGGGCATTTTGAGTAGAGATGATAGTGAAAGACACGGTGTGGCTAGACTGAATTCAGAGCAGGACTTGGAGGAACAGGCAAAGGCAAGTCTAGGCTTTTACCCTGGGTCAGGCTCCTACACCAGTTGTCCAATGTCTTGCTGGAGAGAAGATGGCTTTCCACCTGTGGAGTCTCCTTGGTGAATACCTTTGCCTAAGGCAATCTGAAATTCCACGCAGTTGCCTTCCCTGAGCACTTCAGCTCCCTAGAAAAACCACAGACATAGGATTTTTAAATAAAGCAGCTTCCTTTCTTCTTGCCTCGGAAACTGGGACAGCATGCCCTAGGGCTGTTGGCCAGGTCAGTCGCATCAAAAGTAAAAAGGTGAAAGTCAGTGCAGTCGGATGAAAAGAGAACAGGAGAAAAGCAGAGCACAGCAAAGTCTCACTTTACCAGCGTCACTGAGGGACAAGTGACTGTGTAAGCGATCTGTCCAGCTTCCCTGAGCTAGACAAACAGAACTTCCCAGAGAAAGCAGCCTTTAAATTGGACTTATTTAACTTTTTTTCTTAAACAAAGCAAAATTTTAGAGTCAAACTGGTACAAATGTAAATGCTAGCTATTCACTATGTATCCATGAACCCAGGCTCTTGGCATTCTGGAAACCACCATTTCCTCACTTACAAAGAAAATAGTTTATGTACCTCATGTGTTCGTTGTGCAAATTATATGAGCTTACCTGTAAAGAACCCTATGTAAAATGTCAATACTCCCCAGTGGCCAATGGCTATTTTGTGATGTCATCTCTGGAGGAAAAAGGCATTATCAGGTTGCACAGATAATATAAATTATGTGACGAGAATGTAATATGATTAAGACAATTTCTTTGCCCTGGCTGGGTGGCTCAGTTGGTTAGAACATCATTCCGATTTGCCAAGGTTGCAGGTTCAATTCCTAGCCAGGACACAAACAAGAATCAACCAATAAATGCATAAATAAGTGGAACAACAAATTGATGTTTCTCTCTCTCTCTCTAAAAAAATCAATTAAAAAAAGAACTCTTTCTTTAATAGCTGGTGTGCTAAAGAAAATCACAGGAAAACCCCCTAATACTTTCTTGGTTGGAAAATCTGTAAGATTAGAGATTGTTTCATTTATTCTCAAGCATGCAGGTTATTGCTGACTCCCTATTAAAGGTTTCAAGAAATAGATAAACCACCTCTCAGTGGGAAGAGATGGTGAATTTGGGATATTTCCCACTATGAAGCTAATACTTGTTTTCTCTTTCAATACTTCATATGGCTGAATTTCTATAAAAAGTAATCATCAAATATTAGTGTGATCAGTGAAACAGAATCAATGATCAGAGAAGCAGCAGAGGTAAGGGAGGTGGAAAAAGTATTAGCAATTCTACACTGAGCACAAAGCATGAGTCATGTGATAGGCTGGATAATTTTAGTCCTTCACTCAATCCTTAAGGAAGACACTATTCCCCATCTTGCAGATGAAAAAACTACTGCAAATAGGGCTATGTAATGTGCCCGCGATCACACAGCTATATGGAGGCAAAGCCAGGATTTAGACCCAGGGCTCTCTGACTTCAAAGCCCAGGTCATGTCCAGCATATCAGAAGAGAAACAGCCACCCTGGGCAGGTTCGCAGAAGGACAACCAACAGCCTCATGAACAGGTTTGATTTTAAACAGGAAGTGAATGTTAGCTATATAATTGTTTTTGAACACGCGTTGTTTTTACTTTGTGGTGTGGTCTTTCTATTGCATGTTATGTGGTCCAGCCAACATTGTCACCCTCTGTGCTTCCTGCTGACCACTGCTGCTGGGAGCCCTGGGTGGCTTAGCCCTGGTCCTCCTTGTGGGGAGACCCTCAGCACCTTGGACCTGGAGCATCACCTGCCCTCTCCCTCCACACCCAGTCTTGTCAAACCCCACCTACTAGAAATTCTTCTTCCAAATCCTTTCCTTCTTGGCTCTTCCAGCGTGACCATTGAACTCTGACTCACAAATCTGCAGCTGGGGCAGAGCCAGCTTTTCATGACATGCAGAGTGGATGGCAGCTTTTCCAAAGGAAACTCTCAGCAAAGGCCCCAGGAGAGCAAAGGATATCTTTTCTTTGTCAAAAATCCTTAAACATGAATCAACGACATGCTGGGAGATAGTCACCTTGTGACTTCTAAAACACCATGATGCATTTAGTCTGAGCTTTGTGGAAACCCTGTCTCATAAAAGCCCTAAGACATTACTACTCAATTCTGTCTGTGACAAAAGTTAGATTCATTTGCCAGGAAACTACACCTTTTATTATTAGTTTGCTCATTTTATAATTACCAAGGCTTATCTAGAGGAAATTTAATTGGAGAAAGGCCAGCTGGATGCTTCTTTAGCCTAATAGATCACAGCTGCATCCAACTAATGTTCTTCCTCACAATATCATGTCAAAAGGAAAAAAAGAAATTTAGTGTCTTCCATAATTTCTAGAAGTAATTCACTTTAGAATACTTTTATTCTTGTCTAGAGAACATATTAAAAACAATAACACTGCCTTCTTTCCTAATGAGATCTGACATTTGAATCACTTTTAATTTTCCAAAGTGCTTCCCTACTCATTATATGAGTTTATGTTCAAATCCACAGAATAGAAAAAGTAACATTATCCCTATTTTATAGATTAAAAAGTTGAGACAAAAGAGCACTAAGATACCGCTAATTTCACGTGGCTGGTGAGACTTGGGCTACATAATTTAGTATAACTTTCAAAATTATTTTCTCTCTTTGACTACTTACTGTTCCTGTCATATTTTCTATTTTTTTAAAACAAACTATTCTGCATGCATTAAACAAATACATGGTGGTGCAAACACAAGTTTATAGTTGTGAGTACTTGAAACACAGAGTTTATTCATGTACTGTTATTTATAAATTACCATATTATGTTCCATAGGAACAACTGCAAGCCTACTCTTGCCCCAACCTGTATTGGTTGAGCACCTGTTATTTGACAGACACAGCTCTAGGAAGCACATATCTATTGGTGAAGACCGATAATTTCTCCACTTGCATGAAGCATATCTTCTAATGGGAAAGAAAAACAAAACTAAGTTTAAAAACCAGAAAAAAATATCAGATATCACTAAGGGTATATTGGCAAATAATCATGGAGCATTTTAGTCTAGGCCACAGGTGGCGAACACAAGGCCCGCAGGCCGAATCCCACCCTCCACCTTGTGGGGGCCCAGCACCTTGTTTCTACCCAGCAGCAGCACCGAGCTCCTTGCCCCTGGTTAAGAAGTAGCTACATTTATACAGTCCTAAAATTACATTTGGCCCTTTGAAGGCAGCCATGAGGCTGATAATGGCCTCAGGGAAAATGAGTTTGACACCCCTGGTATAGGTGGTCAGTGTCCCACCATCATCATGGTCCCCTGGGTTTGCGACCTCAAGTCCCTCATCCCTTATAGTTCACAGTGTATCTATCATCATGTCATGTCCAGTCACAATATTTAGTTTCTTGGTTCTATTTATATGTTGCTCCTCTTCCACAGTCCCACGATCGCTTCTTGACTCAAAGGCCTTTAGCCTTTATCAGGTGGCCTCACCAAATCTTTCCTGGCTGGTCTCATGCCCTCAAAAATCTCTCACCCCTCCTATACAACTTTCTTATTCCTACCAAATTGATCTCTGCAAAAGCCATGTTACAAAACCCACAAAAAAGTCTTTGTCCCAGAACTCTATATTCTATCCAACCCAATGTAAACTGTTCTCCTAGATACATGTCATTCTAAGTACATGAAACCACTCCCATTTAGTTGCTTCTCCACTGTGGCTCCTGTCACTCCTTCCACAGAAGATCTCCATCCCCTCCCAGCCCTTTTCTGCATCTTGCCTCTTCTCTGGGACCAGCCCCAAAAACACCTGCTCCATGAATGAGTAAATAAATGCCTGAATGAATAAAATAGACTCTGGTGGCTCCTCTGCTCTGCTTTTATCATCCAATTAGACTACAGCCAATTAGCATTGCTTCGTCTTGCGTGTTGCCCTTTGCCTCTCTAAGTGGATACGACTTTCCCCTACTCCTCCATTGTCATATAGGTTAATTCAGTCTGTAATCTTCCTTGTTAGTCTCAGCCTGTCAGTTCTCACCTATGTTCTCCTGCCATCCTTTTCCTTTGTGTGAAGACAGTTTACCCCAGTATCACCTGTCAGCAGATGGCACCTGCCCTCCAGGAGCAGGTCAAGCTCTGAATTCAGACCTAATTTGACAATGCTTTGGGAGTCCCATAAAACTCAAATGGATCTCTATATTCATGTCATTCAGAGTCTCCTGCAGTACATTTTTTTTCCCTTTCAGGCTCAGTATAAAAGCTTTTGAGAGCACATGAATGAAAGAAACAGAGGAGCATGATGTATAGTTTCTACAGAAAATCAATGGCTACTAAAAATATCCACATGAAATACCCTGAATGAAGCATTTCTGTCTCAGCGGAAGCCTTTGGGAGTTCACAGGGCTTTGGCTGTGAAGTCTCATGGGGATCATTCCCAAAATGGAAAGGTATTTTCTTTCAGGCAATGACTTTGCTGAAACTGTGTGCTTCAGTGAACATCTAGATTTTCTCACAGACAGGTATATGCTAGGATCTACCTAATGCTGAGTCCCCAGAAGGGAAATGACTCAGAGGAAAACTTTAATGCTAACATGGGTAAAAAGATGTCAGTCCTCCAGTGACAGTAGGTGCCTGCTGAATGTCACCAGATGTGGAGACCTCATGAGGAGAAAAAGGAGTGGAAACTTCTATTACAAACACGTACAGATGTATGGAGAGTTTATAGTGTCCAGCTCATTCCTCTCCGGATGGTGCTTTGTCTTTCACAGTGGGCAAAGGGAGCTGTTAACTGATATGACCACAGATTTACAGACTCCCGGTCTCTACCTCCTCAATCCTACTATTTCCCTAATTAACTCTCTCTCTCTGAATCTCCACGGTAGCTATCTCCAAAGTCATCTATCTACTCTCGTTAAATCACCTGTCCACTTAGCTATCAGCACCCACCTTCCGCTTCACTGAGAAAACAGGCGGAAATTCCTTCCCTGTGCACTGTTCCACCTGTGGTTGAGGACCAGCAACCATTCCCACCCTCCCTTTCATCCTTGTTACAGTGGAAGAGTTGCCCCGGCCCCTGTATGAAGCACTCCCCTCCACCTGTACTGCAGACCTCGTTCCCACCTTTGGAGAATGTGCTTCATTGGATATCTCTCAATCCTTCCTGTTTGCTTCTTCCTATCTACATGAGAAAACCGTGCTCAGATCTCACACATAGTGAAGGGGAAAAAAAACTCAGCCTTCTCCCTTTGCAATCCAGCTTCTAGAAAGAGTTACCTCTACTCACTCTTTCATTTTTATCTTCCATTCACTGCTCCTCCCTGAAATCTGGCTGCTCCCTGCCACCCCACTGAAACTGCCCATGCTGACTGATGCCATGAGGGTGATTCTCTTCATTCTGTATATTTTCCTTGAATGAATGTGAGCAATCTCATTGCTTCACTTATCATCCATTTGCTGATGTCACACATCACTCTAATCCCTAGTGCAGACCTCCCTTCTGAGCTCCAGACCAGTATGCCCATTGGCTTCCAGGACAGAGGTGCACCACCTGGACACGGCACTACCACAAGTGCAAAAATGATCTCAGCATCTCCTCACCTCACCCCAATTTCCCACTTCTTTCATTAAATGGCACTGTACTCACCCTTATTGACCAAGCAAGAAAACTGGAGATCATCTTTGCCTCCTTTCTCCCTCCCTTACTCACCCCACCATCCTATACATCATCAAGTCTTGTTGATTCAGTCCTTGGTTGATGCAGAATCTACCCAAGTAACACAATATCATACCCCAAGTGGGATCTCCCACCAGGCTCCATAATCAAGTGAATTAATGTTTACATACACACATACACACACAGACAAAAGTAAGAGCCCTTGCCAGGTTGTTCAGTGGGCTGTAGTATCATCATGTACAAAAAAAGGTTGCGGGTTCTATTCCTGGTTGGGGCACATACCTAGGTTGTGGGGGTTGATCCCCAGTAAGGGTGAGTATAGGACGCAACCAATCTCTCTCTCTCTCTCTCCCCTCCTTTTCCTCTCTCTAAAATCAATTTTAAAAAATCTTCAGGTGAGGACTTAAAAAAATTTTAATGTAAGAATATACACAATAAGGACTTCTGGCCAAGATGGAGGCATAGGTATATACATGTGTGCCTCCTTGCTCAACCAAAATAAGGACAACAACAATTTAGAAACAAAATAATTAACCAGAACTGACAGAAAATTGAACTGTCTAGAAGTCCAACAACCAAGGAGTTAAAATAGACACATTCATCCAGACCAGTAGGCGGGGTAGAGTCGGACAGCTGGGCAGAGAGGGGTCACGGCACAAAAAGCGGTGGCACCTGGCCCTCAGGGCATGCCAGGCATGCAAGGCGGCAGCTGGCAGACCCCAGGCATGGGGTGGCAGTGGGCAGACCCAGCAAGGCGGCAATTGTGAAGCCAGGCACTGCGCACAAGGTGCCTGGCTGACTGGGCAGTCCCACATTCATGCATAGATAAACCAGGCAAAACTGGGGAGTGAGACAGACCACATAGCCCAGGGTCCCAGTACCAGGATATAAGGTCTCAAAACACCAATTGAAAACACCTGTGGGGGCTGAGGCGCAGGGAGAGACTACCAGCCTCACAGGAGAGTTCACTGGAGACACCTACAGGGTCCTGGAATGTACACAAGTCCACCCACACAAGAATCAGCACCTGAAGGACCCAGTTTGTTTGGGGGAAGCAGCAGAGGTGACAGGGATCCCACAGAGAGTGGAGCAGGCACCATTGTTCCCTCTTGTTCCCCCACATACAGCGTCACAACCCAGCAACTGGGGTGCCCCGCCCTGGTGAACACCTAAGGCTCCGCCCCTCATACACTTCAGGCTCAATAAGACAAAAAAAATTGGCCCAAATGGAAGAACAGATCAAAGCTCCACAGCAAATACAACTAAGCAATGAAGAGATAGCCAACCTATCAGATGCACAGTTCAAAGCACTAGTGATCAGGATGCTCACAGAATTGGTTGAATTTGGTCGCAAATTTGATGAAAAAATGAAGGCTACACTAAGTGAAATGAAGGAAAATGCACAGAGAACCAATAGTAATGGGAAGAAAACTGGGACTCAGATCAATGGAGTGGACCAGAAGGAAGAAAGAAACAACCAAACAGAAAAGAAGAAAGAAACAAGAATTCAAAAAAATGAGGAGAGGCTTAGGAACCTCCAGGACATCTTTCAATGTTCCA
>CM052545.1:49619831-49688992 GCA_028533065.1 Trachops cirrhosus
GAGAATCCTAGAAGCAGCAAGAGATAAGGGGACAGTCACCTACAAAGGTGTTCCCATCAAACTGTCAGCTGATTTCTCAAAAGAGACCTTGCAGGCAAAAGGGGGCTGGCAAGAAGTATTCCAAGTCATGAGAGGCAAGGACCTACATCCAAGATTGCTCTATCCAGCAAAGCTTTCATTTAGAATGGAAGGGCACATAAAGTGCTTCTCAGATAAGATCAAGTTAAAGGAGTTCATCATCACCAAGCCTTTATTATATGAAATGTTAAAGGGATTTATCTAAGAAAAAGAAGATAAAAAACATGTATAGTAAAATGACAACAAACTCACAATTATGAACAACCACACCTAAAACAAAAACAAAAACAAACTAAGCAAACAACTAGAACAGGAACAGAATCACAGAAGTAGAGATCAAATGGAGGGTTAACAACAGGGAAGTGGGAGGAGGAGAGAGGGGAAAAGGTATGTAGAATAAGTAGCAATGAAGGTAGATAGAAAATAGGGGGAGGGTAAGAATAGTATAGGAAATGTAGAAGCTGAAAACTTATGACACATGGACATGAACTAAAGCGGGGGAATGTGGGTGGAAGAGGGTGTTCAGGGTGGAGGGAAATGAAGGGGGGAAATGGGACAACTGTAATAGCATAATCAATACAATATATTTTAAAAATATATACACAATAAGTGGGATATATAAGGTAAATAAAGCAGCCCTGTAACAAGAAATGTTACTGGTTGTTCTTTGATGAAGGCAAATGATACCAGATGGAAACAGCGGTCACCACAAAACAAATGAAAGGCATCCAAAGTGTAACTCTCTGCTCGAGTAGAAAAGACTATTTTCCTGTCAATTTCTTTCAAGTACATATGACTATTTAAAGCAAGATATCATCTTGTTGGTTTTAGATTATCTTAATGTCACCATTTTATATCTCTTAAAGAAATTGTAGTCACTATGCTGTACACATCCCCTTTCTTATATCATCAGAACATCATCTTATTGACTCTATCTGATACATAGCAAAACAGCGTAAAGGACATGGCAACATGTCCATAAGGATAAGTGGGCCTTACACTTGCAAGATTTCTATATTTTATGTGAATTGGTACTATATTCATTCTGAGTAAACTATGAAAACAAAAGAACTGTATTTTAATAATCCCTAGAGCTACCACTCAAAATAATAATTGTGCAAAGAAAAATAGTTTAAAAACCAACAGATAATTTCAAATTACATTTTGAACATTAATGCTAAGAATAGGAAACATTTTTTGAGTGCCTTGTATATGCCATTGCCTAATTTAATCTTTAGAAAAAAAATCTATAAAACAGACACTATTATTTTTCCCATTTACTCATTTTTTAAATGATTAACATAAGAATCTGAGAAATAAAGTAATTGTCCCAAATTTGTAACGAGATTAGTCCCACAGCTGTCGGAGTACCTATGTACTCTGATGATAGTGTTATATAGTTTACACCTCTTTCACACTGACCTCTTTCATCTACTTTAGTGTACAGTGCAATGTTAGAAGGCAGATTTTGTTACAGAGTCAGTTTTACCAACCACTCACTTAGAAAACTGATGCAGACACCAGCTCACAGTGTCCACATCATTACGAATGAAATGAGGCATTCACACAGACTAGACTACCAAGTCTGGTGGAGGAAAAGGGACAGCATGACTTTTCTCTCAAGGGGAGCAAAAAGTCTCAGCCTCCACCACAACAGGCCTTTATTGGGTTTCCCCGCCCATTACAAGATGATCCTCATTTACTATGCACAGATTTGCTTTCGGTGGTTACCTTTTACAGAAAACAAAGGAGCCAATGCTGCTAATCACATCACAGAAGAGGGATATTTGCAAATGAAAAGGCAAAAGTAGTTGGACCAGTTACAGTCATCCTTGGAAGGTTTTTAAGAAGTTGCTTTGCAGTAAATGCTCTCAATTCAGGGCAAGGGAGTTTTAACAAAAAGCAAGACTCATAGCGGCCTAGGTACTTTGCAGGCCTGATTCCCCATGGGAGAACCTATCCATGGGCATGGGTCCTGTGCATCTCTGAGTGCGAGCTGGGCCCACACCACGCAGAGAGGCCTCCCACATAAAATTATATTCGTTCCCCTTTGGTTTGCATTTTTCCTTTATTATTAATATTAGACACCCACGATTTGAAATGAGGTACTAGTTTCTTGGGTTTCCCATAGGTTTGTACAATGAGCAAACGGAAAGCAATAGCTGTGTAGGCAATCTACATCCTGCCCCACAAAATGCAGGGCTTTCCTGATGAGCAATTCTGGAGCATGCACCTTAGCTTTTCACTTCTTCTGTGCATCTCAAATAACCGAAAAAATTGGGTAACTGCCCTTACCCAATTACCCAGTGGATGAACGCCCTGAGCCTATTCCGAGCCACCAAGCCCATGGCTCTGACTTCTTCAGTATAAGAAGTGGAGCCAAAATGCCAGGCTTTAAGGTCCAATAACCTTAGCCTGACCTGTAATAATGCCTGCTAAGATAGTGAAAAGTCTATAAAAGGTTGGCATTTGTCTCCATTCACTTCATCACTGATAAGCAAGGAGCAAACAGCTTAGCAAACTAAAATTTCCAGTGCATTAATGGCAATGCCCAGCAGTGCCTGCAAGGAGAGAGTGGAAGGAAAGCAGCTCCTAGCAAAGGATCTCATGTCTGACAGGAAAGAGCAGAAGCAGGGGCAGTATTCAGTGAGGGACTAGAAGGCGCTGCCAAGTCTGACAAGGGTGACAGTAATGTGTGGCCTGATATTAGAGTCACTAGGAGGCTCTCCAGAACCATTCAGACATCTCCAGGGGACACCCAGGATGATTGGGGAGAATGCGGACTTTTCAAGGCTATGTTGTACAAACAGTTAGGAGTAACAGCCCTGAGATCTGCCTTGAATCTGTTCACATGGCCCCAGAAAGAAGACTCGAAGGCTCAAAAGGAGCCTGTTTAAAAGTGTTTAAGATAACACTTCACAGCCAATCACAGAACATTTGTTTTCCAAAAACCTGTTAACATCCTGTGGGAAAATGTGCAAGATATTCTAGTTTGGGAAATTGCTATGGTACTTGACTTTCAGCCATAATTATTTACAGCATGCCATCACTTTTTTTCATTGAACTCATTGGGGTGACATTGGTTAATAAAATTATATAAGTTTCAGGTGTACAATTCTATAACACATCATCTGTATACTGTATCGTGGGTTCAGTACCCCAAGCCAAGTCTCCCTCCATCACCATTTATCCATCCTTTACTTCCCTGCATCCCCCTTCCCTCTGGTAATCACCATACTGTTGTCTGTGTCTGTGAGTTTTTGTTTAATCTCTTCGCCTTTTTCACCTAGCCCCCCAACTTCCTTCCCTTCTGACAGCTGTCAGTCTGTTCTCCATCTATGAGTCTGTTTCTATTTTATTTGTTAGGTTATTTTGTTCATTAGATTACACATATAAGTGAAATTACATGGTATTTGTCTTTCTCTGACTGGCTTATCGCACTTAACATAATACTCTCCAGGTCCATCCATGCTGGTGCAAAAGGTAAGTATTTTTATTTGCACATTGGGGCTCCAACATGATCACTTGCCTCAGTCCATTGGTGACATAGCCACTTCCTTGCCCCAGTGGTGGGTGTCTCTAAAGGACACTTCAAGCATGACACGCCTTTTAACATTTTTTTTACCCAGAAGGCACCTAAGGGTCAGTGGGAGCTATGGAGCAGATGCACAGGGACCCAGACTCCCCAGTTCTGGAGTTAGCCCTTCTTAGACCCAAACTGGGTGTCTGCTCTCCTGACAACAGGAACTGAGCAACTGACTGCAACTCTTAGTTCCTGTTGGTTTCAGGAAGTCCAGACCAAAATGCATAGCCCAAATGTACCTATGATGTCCTTTGTGGTTCCAAGTTTATTTTCCTTTTTTAAAAGTGCAGTCATGGCTCTTCATTTTTATTTATATTTTCCTATTTTTTTTGGCATAGTCTACCCCTGTTTTGTGGCATGTGCTCCTACTGCACCTCAGACACAGATCTGGTTGCCAGGGCTCCCAGGACTCAAGGCCACCTTTCAGTGGACCTGTGGTGTTCATTGTGTTCATTAATCTCTGTCTTCCCTAAAACAGAATTAGTTCCTTCACACCTAGTAAGGACTTTAAGTTATTGAAACTGATTGTTGCAAATACCCACTTCTCCAATATGCCATTAACAATAATTTAAAGGGGAAAGTAAATTAATAAAGAAATGTATAATACAGTATTGGGGCTTTAATATACCACTCCTCTCAGGAAGGCTAGCACACAAAAATAATTTTTTTAAGAACTTTGTTAGTCCTGGCAGGCGTGGCTCGGTTGGTTTCAGGTCATCTTGCAAACCAAAAGGCTGCCAGTTCAATTCCCAGTCAGGGCACATGCGTGGATTGCAGGCTCTGTGCTATGCAGAAGGGCACTTACAGAAGGCAGAAGGCAAACAATCGATGTTTCTCTCTCACATCAATGTTTCTCTCCCTCTATTTCTCCCTCTTCTCCTCTCTCTCTAAAATAATTTTTAAGGAACTTTGTTAATGGACGTTAAGCAATTCATGGAAGAGATTCAAAAGGCCAAGACCTTTCCAAAACTTCTAAGATCTCCATCCAGTAGTTTTCTTAATTTGTGTCTAAATCCTAATATAAAAGCCACACTATAGAAGCATGTTTAAAATCCTTTTAATAAACAGAATATTGCTTCATTCTTCTCTAATCCAGAAAAGTAATTACACCCTACAGCTTGTGAATCACACTTATGCACATGAATGGAGAATGAGAAAAAAATAACAACTTTGCTAAATTAGCAGTGTATGTATGCAAAGAAATTGCCAAATTACAGTGATTTTTCTGAACATCTGATTCCAGAGAGCATCACACCCAAGTAATAGAAATAGTTGAAGATGAACATCCAAGAGCAAATCATGTGCTAGCATATATACTAAATCTGTCCAAATTCCATCTGCTCTACCATCACCTGTCCTGATGACCATGAACATGACCCTGGATCATGCAGTGGCCACATAACAGGACTCTTTTCTTCCTTGCAGGTTCTTTACAATCAATTCTCCATAGAGAATACAGAGTAAATCCTCCAGCATGAATTTTATCACATCAGTCTCCTGCTTAAAATTCTACAGTGGCTTCCTACTGCCCTTAGATTTAAATCCAGACTCCTGCATATAAATAACACTTTAACTTAAAAAGTGAAAATGGCCCTGGCTGGTGTAGCTCAGTGGATTGAGCATGAGCTGAGAACCAAAGGGTCGCCAGTTAGATTCCCAGTCAGGGCATGCCTGGGTTGCTGGCCAGGTCCCCAGTAGGTGGTACACAGGAGGCAACCACACATTGATGTTTCTCTCCCTCTCTTTCTCCTTATCTTCCCCTTTTCTAAAAATGAATAAATAAAATCTTTAAAAAAGAATAAAATTCTATTTTTTAAAAAAAGTGAAAATGTTTCTGTGAATACTAGTACCAGTAAGAGAACTCTGATTTTACTCAGGTTGACAATACATCGGGCTGAAAAACTCCATTTTCCAGCTTCCCTGGCATCTTGATGTTGCCTATTATATGTGACGAAAATATGTTGGGCAGGAGCTTCTAGGAATCCCTGTCTGTCCTTGTGCACTTCCTGCTTCCAGCTGCACAGAATCGACACTTTAGCTGAAGCTCCAACGTTGCAAAGACCTCAACCTTGACATTTTGAGACATTAAAATAAGAGCAAATGCCTCTGGACTTCTTTTATTTAAGAGGTTGAGCCCATATGTTTAAGACCCTGGGGCAGGGTATCTTCAGGCAGCCAGGCAATTTTCAACTAATAGAGACACATAGAAATCTATTTAACGAGACAATGCCCAGTATCCCTGAACTGTGAACTGCACAAGTGCTTCTCAACCCCTTCCCACGTGTGGGACAGAATGACTGCAGTGGGCTGGAGCTGGCTATTCCCTCGTCCCAGGGGGCAGGCTGGGGGAGGCTGGGGGAGGCTGGAGGAGGCTGGAGTTGGGTGTTTCCCTTCCCCCAGGTCCCTTAGGCTCTGAAAAAACCCCAGCAGCTTCTGCTGTGGTTAAATACTTTCTCCTGATGGCAAATCTTGCTGGGAACAGAACGTTCTGGTACAATTCAAAATGGTTCCTCCCTTTCTCCACCACAGGAAGCATGAGGGGATTTTTCTGTAATATGGACTGTGAGAACCTGGTAGAGAGCTCAGGAGGTGAAACTCACAAAAGGGTGGGAGCCCCCATGAGAGGGTCCCTGGAGTTTTTGACTCTCAGACTTGTCCACACTAAGCCTCCAATAGTTTGTCAAGTCCAGTTCAGGTTTCCTAACTTGGCACTGATTCCTGGAGAGGTTGATGCCTGTGGGTTTGGGCTGGGGGAAGTTGCAATTTTTCTGGAGTTTCCTGTCAGTCTCTCCAATTTGGGGGGCAGAGTTTGCCCTGCTACTTCACTGTCTAGTGCATCTAAAAATAGTTGTTGATTTTTCAGTCTGTTCAGCTCCTTACTTATAGGACAGTGTGGCAAGTTTCTCACATAGTGCACTGCAACTACCTAACAAAAGATGTACCAAATATTTAGGGGGGAAATTACAGATTTAATAAATATAATAAACCTAAATAAATGGAAAATATTCCAAGATAATGGATGAAAAAATTTGAACACTATGATAATTAAAATCTATAAATTCAATGCAATTCCAATCAAACTCCCAAAAAGAATTTTCAGGGAACTTAAGAGGAAACTTGAATTCTTATGACAGAGGTTAATGGGCTAAAAGAGCCAGGAGATAATATTGAGGAAGAATTATGTTGATGGGATTTGACTGACTAGATATTAAGTCTTAATAAAAAGGTATAGTAATTGATAGAAAAATATGTCAATAAATCCAAGTAAAGAGTCTAGAAAATAAGGCTTTTATCACAGTGGTACATTACATTGGGTCACATGATTATCCACACGGAAAAGACATAATGAGACGCCTTTTCTCACACCATATACAAAAATAGTATTGATTTATTAGAGACATAAAAATGAAAAAACAAAACTTTAGAACTTCTATAAAAAAAGTATTTTATGTTCTCTGGAAAAAAAATGATTTTGTAACTATGTCATAAAAATATAATTGCAAAGCACAAGTTTGATAAAAAAAAAAGACCATATTAAAACTAGAATTGCAAGTACCACAAGCAGAACGTAAACCAGAAACTGGGTAAAAATTTGAGTACTTTTTAGAGCAGTAAGAACTCATGGATATTTTTAATTCGATGAATAATAACCCATTATCATTTTTTAGTTTGTTGTTCAAATTGCACCAGATGTTACAGTGAGCCCCGTCAAGCTGGCTTCTGTGTCTTCAATGCGCCTCAGCATTGTGTGAGGCCAGGTTGCTCTCACTGGAGAACAGTGTTTAGAAACTTAGATCTCTGTGCTCAGTGTATCTATTTTATGCTGTACACCTGAAACTGATACAAAATAATATTGAATGTAAACTGTAATTAAAAATTAAAAATAAAAAAAATTTGAAAATAAAACTAAAATGGGGCAAAAATCTGAACAGATATTTCTCTATGAAAAACATTAAATGGCCAATAAATAATAAAAAACCTATTTTCATCTTGTAGAGCTGAAAGTCTGTACTTATTTAACAAACAAACAAAAAATCCATTTTCCTCTCCCTGTGGCCCCTGGCATCCACCATTCTACTTTCTGTACCTATGGGTTTGACTAATCTAGGCATCTCATGTATGTAGAATCATATATTTGTCCTACTTCTCAACATGATTGAAATATATCATTATTTAAATAACAATTTTCTCAAAATAGAGTAAAAGCAAAGACCTCCCCAATAAACCCTAGAGGAAACCAGTTTAAGGGGTTTTTTTTATATTTGTGTTTTTATTTAATAACATATCCTTCCAGACTACGCATAGAGGGATATGATGGGACAAATACTTCTATTGGCTCTTACCTTATCTTCACACTAATGTTATAATTACAATTATCTGTCTGCCTGCCCACTCTCAGACTCTGCCCTGACAATGGAGATGGTGCCTTATTTCCCTTTTACTTCCAATGTCGATCACAGTAATTGGCATGTACAGACACTTGTGTATTGAATAATTGCTCTAAGACTGATTGTGTTTTGAAACAAACTCCAAATGAGTGACTTGAAAAATTATTTTTTAAATATATGACTTGTTGCAAATCGCCAGTTTCAGGTCATCCTATTTAAAATTCTTCGTTGTCTGTACAGTAACTTCAACTATTCTCGAAGCTTCAGTGGCACAAGAATATTCCTCTTACCTGCACAGACAAGCGTTCATATAAATTCCCTTCCCCACAGCCTTATTTTGCTGCATCAAGCATTCCAAACGTTAAGCAGTTTTCAGGCAGCTGTCACTGAAGAGATGTTATGGCCATTGAAGTTGTGCCAGTTACCACATTACGATAGTCATAACTCAGGCAAAGCACAGACAAGAATGACTTCCTGCACAAAGGCTTATCATTCACTAACTGTTTTAAGGTAATTACTTCCTTTATTCTTTCAAGCCTGTCATTGCTCAGGATGCCAAGGAAAGAGAATTTACTATAATGGATCATAAATTCAAACTCAGGGGAAAATGTTAAACAAATGAGACAAATGAAAAAAATTAATTTTTTGACTAATTAAATACATCAGTAAAGATGAGCCCAAATCCAGTTTGTGTCTGACATGCAGTAAGATGGACCAGTGTAAAGCCTCATTCTTCGAACAGAGAAGACTTGAACCTGTGTCCCTGGTCTGGCATGTGACCACGTACCATTTCTGTAACTCTGTGAACACTTGTTTTCCTCAAGTGAGAATGTTAGCTACCACAGAAGATGTTAAGAGGATTTAATGACAAAGGGTAATATCAACATTTTTCATAGACTGTAACTTACTCTACAAAAACAGGTTATATAGTTATTATGAGAATTTATCAAACAAATATCCGAAGACCAGGAAGAGGGCGTATCCTAGGGTGAAAGGATTCATGTTGAACTCAGATTACTGTATATTTAGGAACATCAATGTCTATTATGACAAAGCACTTTCATCTCTAAAATCATTGGTAGGAAAAATACACTGACATTTTCAGCTGTTCCCCTAAATTTAAAAATGCCCAAAAGATACCTCACTGGGATAAAGAGTCTAACATTCATAATTTCACCTGGGCTGTCAGCACCCTACTGTTGTGCAACCCTACTGCAGTACTTTAGTCAGCTCATTTTCCCACTCCCCACAGTGACTGCATCAAACCTTGTGCATTCTCTTCAACCAAACCACACCCCACACACTCGCACACACAAAAAGCTCCTTCAGTCTCAATGGACTGCCTCTCCCAACCTCACAGAGAAACTGGGAAGCCATCAAGAAGAGCTCTCAACTTCCTATCACCTGCCTCAAACATACAACCTACTTATGTCTGTATCCCATCCTCTCACTTCCTGTTAAATCCGGCTTCCTTCTTCCTAGTGAATGTCAAATCCCTGCATATGTTCTCAGCCCATCTCCTGATAAACCATATCTTGTCAATTATCTGCTGTCTTCTATCTTCTAACTTGTCTCTGCCTGCTGCCCTGCTGGTCATTCAAATATGCCCAACTCTGTTTGCCACCTTATTTCCACCTTTTAATTATAGCTCTATCTCTTCTACTTTTCTTGTCCACACTTCTGAAAAGAATTATGTATCTACATTCGTTTTCTCAATTTCCTCATTTATCATTCATTCCACAGCCCACTGAAACCTTGCTTCTGCTCTCAATAGCTCACCAGACTACTGAGCGAATGCGGCCAGTGACCTCAGCTTACCTAGCCTCTCAGCATCACTTTATGGTGTAACCCCTTTATACTCTTGTCTTTTCTGCTGTGTCCCACTCCTGAGTAACCTCTCTCCTCTCTGAAGAGTCATCTAGTTTATCCTTCCCTGCCTTGCATTTAAAACTTGAAGTTTGTCAAGACTTAGTTCCAGGACTCCTTCTCTTCTTCATGATTTCTTCTACACAAAATCAGCCACTCACATATTTTCACTCACCATCCATATTTTGACCACTTGGGAATATGCATCTCTAGGTCCCATCTATATATCTGACTTGACATGTCCATTTGGTTATCCACTGCAGGTTGGAATCTATGGAAACACACCCTGAGATAGAGTTGGGTGTAATATATTTTTAGAGATCTAACCTCTGTGAAGGGAAAAAAGAGGAGGGAGGCCTGATCTGAGGAAGAAGTCCAACTACATTCAAGTTCTGCTCTGTCATCTCAGCAGGGGACTCCAGAACAAGCACTGTCCATTAGTGTCCCACCTCCCCAATATACCTGAATGTGCAAACAGTGGGCAGCTCTCTGCCAGCTGCCCTTCTCCCAGCTGGAAGCACGTCCTCACTGAAGGGGAACCCTGGTAACACATTTCCTCACCTACCACAATATCTCACAGACACTCTAACCCCAAAACAAAAATGGGACTTCTCTGCCAAAAACTTGTTCCTTCCCCAGTGAGCCTGCCCTCTAGAATGAGCACCCCCATCCATTAGGCTGCACACACTAGATCCTCACTAATGACCCTAACACCACCTTCACCCTCACCCTGTGCTCTTACCCTCATCTTAGTCCTGTCTCTCCTCAACTATTGAAACAAGCTTGTAACTGGCCTCTCCACATCCCTCTCAGCCCCCCTCTGGTCCTCTCTTTATACTGAACCAGAAACAGTGACCTTGATAAAACACAAATCTCTATCACCCATTAGCTTGGATAGCCATTGCTTTTACGATAAAGATCAAAAATCCTTTAGTGGAGGGAATATAGTCAATAATATTATAACAGGTGTTATATGGTGCCAGGTGTATACTATAAATTTTGGGAGGAACACTATGTAAAGTATATGGTTGTCTAACCACTATACTGTATACCTACAACTATTCTAAAATAATATTAAATGTAAATGACAATTGAAAAAATAACACTTTTAAAAAATACATTTTATTGGAGTCACAAGGTCCTGCACAATCTGGTTCTCACCTCCTACCAGTCAAGGTACCAGCTCATGCGATGTCATGGGTCCTAGAAATACAACAAGGACTGTCCAGAAAATATCCAGCCCGTGCAATACAAAAAAATAGAGACATTTCTTTTAAAAAGATACAAGAAACATTACACATAGGACAATGATTCCTCAGTCCCCTTCAAATTAGGCATTTTGGGATCTCACAGTTTTCCCAGTCATTATCAGCCGCCCCATTGTATTTTCCTGAATTTCACCAATGGTCTGAAATCTCTTCCCATTCAAAAGTGATTTTAAGTTTTGGGAAAGGCCAGAAGTCACAGGGCACCAAATCTGGATTGTAGGGGGCCTGAGTCACCTGGGTGATTTGATGTTTCATCAAAAATCTCTGCACAGATGTGATGCATGAGCGGGCATGTTGTGATGAAGCTGCCAATCACCAGTTGCCCATAGCTGTGGCCTTCTGAATCATCCAAATAGTTTCCACAGAGACATGTTCAAGCTTCATGCAAAATTTGATGCAGATTCATTGCTCTACTTGCTCAGTCATTTTGAATGTGTTGGCTATACAGTACACATGCTCACTCAATGTCATCAACTGCTTCCACTGACTAGTACAGTGAAGTCATCATTGTTCACGCATGCACATTCCAGTCCACTCTTCCTTGGCAGCCAGGTTACATGGAAGGCACTCAAACGTTTCTCATTATATTAACAATGGTTGGCCCTGACTGGTGTGGCTCAGTGGATTGAGCACTGAACTGTGAAGCAAACGGTCGCCAATTTGATTCCCAGTCAGGGCACATGCTTGAGTTGCAGGCCAGGTCCCCAGTAGGGGACACGTGAAAGGCAACCACACATTGATGTTTCTCTCCCTCTCTTTCTCCCTCCCTTCTTCTCTCTCTAAAAATAAATAATATCTTAAAGAAAAAACAATGGTTGGACTTTTTCCGAACAGACCATGTATGCTCTACTTCTTCCCATCTCAGGCCCCTTGCATATGCTGTTGTTTCTTCCTAAGATGGTCTCCCTTCTTCCCCACTCTGCCCAGCTAACACTTACTCTCCTTTAGGTCTCAGCTTTAATGTCATTTTCACAGAAAAGCTTCTCTGAGCCTCCAGACTCCCTGGGAAAACAATATTGTGTCACCATAATCATCAGCACAATCACAATGGTAACTAAACAGCTAATGGTGTACAGCTGATCCTCTTTATTCCTAGATTCTACACTCACTAAAATATATCTGTAACCTGAAAACCAATACTCACAGAGCCTTTGCTGTCATTCCAGGACATGCAGAGAGCAGAGAAAGGCTAGAGTCACCTGACACACACTTTCCCAACTGGGGTCAAATAAGGAGACACCTGCCTTCTTGTTTCAGCTCCCATACCATAAATTTGTCCCCTTCATGGTCTATTTATTGCCAGATTTTTTTATGTTTTTTGTGCTTTTTGTCGGTGATTTCACTGTGTAACATGGGCCTTGAGTATAGTCCTAAGTGCTGTCTAGAATTCCTAAGAGTACAAAGACTACAATGTGCCTTACAGAGAAAATACATGTGTTAGATAAGTTTTAGTTAGGCTGAGTTCTGAAACAAATAGCCATGAGTCCAGTGTTAAGGCATCAACAATATAATTAAATACGGTGTCTTTAAATAGAAACACACATGAAACAAGGTTATGTATTGATTCTTCATTTGTTATTGTTATTCTATTACAGTTGTGTCACTTCTTTCCCCCTTTGCCCCATTCCACCCAGCCCAACCCTCACTCCCACAGTCAATCCCCACACCATTATCCATGTCTGTGGGTCATTCATACATGTTCTTTAACTAGTCCCTTCCCCTTTTTCCCACCATTATCCCCCTCCTCCTTCCCCTCTGGCCACTGTCAGTCTGTTCTGTGTTTCCATGTCTCTAGTTCTATTTTACTCATTAGTTTATTTTGTCATTAGATTCCTCTTATAAGTGAGATCATATGGTATTTGTCTTTCACTGACTGGCTTATTTCATTTGGCATAATATTCTCCAGTTCCATCCACACTATCGCAAAAGGCAGGAATTCCTTCTTTCTTTCTGCTGTGCAGTATTTTGTTATGTAAATCTCTAAATTGTATAAAAAACTCATATGACTCAACACCAGGAAGATAAACAATCCAATTAAAAAATGGGCAAAAGACCTGAACAGACACTTCTCCAAGGAGGACATACAGAAGGCCCATAGACATGAGTCAAGATGCTCAACAAACTAGCCATCAGAGAGATGCAAATTAAAACCACAATGAGATATCATTTCACATCAGTCAGAATGGCCATCATTAATACATCAACAAACAAAACAGTAAGTGCTGGTGAGGAGGTAGAGAAAAGGGAACTCCAGCATACTGTGGGTGGGAATGATTCTTGACAAAAATCTGTGACCAGAAGCTAGCAGGAACCTAATCCTGTGCTTCTCCTAGGAGCAATGATTCAATATTCATTAGTATAATGTTCACAGTAACTTCATCAAATAAAACTATTGTGAAAAACCAAGAATCTATGGCAATTGTTTCTTTATTATCTCTCTCCCTACAGAATGTAAGCTCCAAAAGTGTAGGAACAATCTGTCTTTTTAAAATTTTTCAATTACAGTTGACATTCAATATTATATTGGTTTCAGGTGTACAACATAGTGGATAAATATTTATATAACTTACAAAATGATCCTCTCAATGAGTCTAGTACCCACCTAGCATCATACATAGTTATTACAATATTATTGACTCTCTTCTCTATGCTGTACTTTACATCCCCATAACTATTTTGTAACTGCCAAATTGTACTTCTTAATCCCTTCACATTTTTCACTCAGACTCATAAACAGAGTGGGCTGATAGCTGCTGGGAAGGGTGGGGGCTGGTTGGGGGTGGAGGGATTGAGCAAAAAAGAAAAAAGGAGAGAAAGAACTCAAGAACATGAACAACAATGTGGTGATTTCAGGCGCGTGGTGGAAGGAGGTGGGGGAGGGTTGGGGGGATAAATTGTGATGGATGGAAACTTGATTTGGAGTGGTGAACACATCATACAATGTACAGATGATGTGTTGTAGAATTGTGCACAAACACCTGCATAATTTTGTTAGCCAAAGTAATCCCAATAAGTTCAATTAAACAGAAGAAATTGGCTTTCACATGACTGTGGTCCAACTGGCAAGTCCAATGTTTGTAAGGCAGGCCAGCAGGCTAGAAACCGAGGTAGGATTTCTATGTTACAGTTTGAGGCAAATTTTTTCAATTTATCTTCTTCCTCTCTTCCTTTATGCTAAGCAGAAAGGACAAATCAGGTCACATCTTCTACATTTTGTTTGGAAACCTCCTCAAATAAATATTCAGATTCATCACTTACAGGTTCTAGTTTCCACATAACAATAGAACATAATTTAGACAAGTTTTCTGCCACTTTAGAACAAGGATCATCTTTCTGCTGGTGTCTAACAGTACTTTCCTGATTTCCATTGAGACCTCATCAGAGGGCTTTAATGTTCCTATTTCTAGCAACATTCTGCTCATAATTATGTGAACATATTTTGTCTAAGATCATAGAAACTTTGCCTATAGCTTTCGTCTCTTCTGTCTGAGCCCATGCCAGAATTGCCCTTTCTGTCCATATTTCCACCAACAGTCTCTTCAAGGTAATCTAGATTTTTACCATCAAGTGCCTCCATATCCTGCCAGACAATACCTATTACCCAATTCCAAAGCCACTTCCACATTTTTAAATATTGGTTACAGCAACACCACACTTCCTGGTATCAAATTCTTTGTCAGTTTCTACAAACTGGGTGACTTAAAACAACAAAAACTTATTCTCTCACTAGTCTGAAGGCTAGAGGTCCAAACTCAAGGTGTCAGCAGGGCCATGCTCAATCTCAAACTTCCAGGGGACGATCCTTCCCAGCCCCTTCCACAGTCTGGAGGCCCCAGGCGCTCCCTGGCTGGCAGGAGCCTCCTCAATCTTCTCTCAGCCAGCCCTTCTCTGTGTATGTAAGTCTCTGCACTTCCTGTGGCATTCGCTCTGCTTGTCTGTGTCTGTGTCCAAATCTCCTTCTTATGAGGATACCAGCCATAATTATATTAGGCTCCACGCTAATGACCTTGTCTTAATCCTATCAAATCCACACAGACCCTGTTTTCAAATAAGGTCCCATAGACAGGTACCTGGGGTTAAGACTTCAACACATCTTTTTCAGGGGAAACAGTTCAGTCTATAACAATTTTTCACCAGTTTCTGAAGGAAGCATTATCATTCTCGTTTTTAAATGTACACACGGAGTCTTAGAGAACCCACAAACCTTGCGCAAAGACATGCTGTTCATAAATCATAGAGCTGTGACTCATACCGAGTTTTCACTGGCTCTAACCCCATACTCTAGCATACTGCCCAGTAAATTGTCAATACTATACCTGAAAATAAAACCAGCAACAGCAGACAATGGTTCTTGATTAGATTTGACACAACGGACCTTCCCTCATTCCCAAAAGGTGCCCTTTGGCTCTGGTGGTGACGTTCCCTCCTAACAGCCCCCAAGTGCAGGTAGCTCCCTCTCACACCTCACGGGCTCCAGCTCCTCCATTTGAACTCTGGGCCAGTGCAGCCCAGGATGAGTCCCATTCTCTAACTCGATCACTGCTCAGTGTTCTCAGCTGGTGACTTTAGACACCTTCGCTGTGCCAGCGCCTCTCAGACATACAACCCCAGTTCTGACCTCTCCCCTGAACATCAGGCTCATATTTCCAATTGCCAGTTTGAGATCTCTCTTTACATGTCTAACAAGTGTCTTGAATTCAACATGACAGTACCACTCAAGATTCTTATGGGGGGAAATCTTATTCTCATAATTTAGGCAGATGTGGTTTTCAAAGGGGTAGGAGGTAGCTGGCAAGAGAACCAGACTTCAGGGCTAATAGCCCTTGAGAGACAAGGCCCAGATCATACTGTGGAACCACTCAAGGGAGATACTGCTGCGACCATGACTAGACACAGACAGCAGAGACCCTGTCATTGACCCTAAACTCAGATACTATGTCCAACATCTCTGCTACTACTGCCGCTACAAACTGGTTGAAGCTGCTGGCTCCATGGCCAGAGTAGGTACCAGTTTGGAGTTTCACCAGTGTGTCTGATGGATCCAGGGTCACAAGGTGCAACCCAGCCACAAGAGCTACCAGTAAAGCCAGTTTCTGACATCTGTCTTAAAGAAACGTGGATCATGAGTAGAGGAAATCCTCAACCACAGGAGAAATGTTCAGTTGTGTTGAGTGGCTGAAAAGAACAGCAGATGTCCACCAGTGGCCAGGTAGGGCTCTTGATTCTCCTTACCCCTCTCCACTCAGGTGCTCAAGCCCTGTACACCTGGGAGTCAACCTTGATGCTTCCTTCCTTATTCTTCACATCTAATTTGTCAGCAAATCTTCTTATTCTTATCTCTGAAAAAATTCTGAAAATGTCTTACCTGCTCTCCATCTATTACCTTAGTGCAAGCCACCTGCATTGTTCACCTTGACCACGTACAACAGCAGCCACCCAGCTGGCTCCCCCTTTCACTCCTATACCTCTAATGTCCACTTTTCACACAGAAAATAGACTCGCCTTCTAAAAATACAGATCGGATCAATGATTCTCTGCTTTAAGCTCTCTAATGTTCTTGTCCTGGTACTACATAATCGGGTCCCTGCCCCGCCCTCTCACCGTACCTAACCCACTATGCCTTCCCTCACTGAGCTCCAACCATAACCACACTGGAATGCTTTCCTGTCCTTGACACAACAGACTCATTCCAACCTCAGGAACTTGCATTTGTTTTCTCTGCTCCAAGATCTTCCTTTTGCTCTTTTTTGTTTGTGTGCTTGTTTGCTTGTCTTTGTATTTGGGTTTCTTTTTTTGTATTTCAGGTTTCAGTAAAAATGTTACCTCTTCTGAGAAGTCCCATATTGAATAAAATCCTCTGTCACTCTCTATCATATACCCATTGTTATTTTTAATAGTATTTGTAGTTATGTGACATTACCTCATTTCTGACTTATTTGCTGCCTCTCCCAAGTCAACAAAGTCAATAGATTGCAAATCTATCCATTTTATCTACCTCTGTATTCCCTGTGTATCTAACAATACCTGGCACACATTATGGACTTGAGATATATATATTATATTTAATATATTTATTTATTTATCTTACTGAATTGATGTGTTTAGCTATGCAGATAAACTGAGAATATATATTTAATATTTTTATATTTTATATATTTATTAGATAAGGTTCATCACAGATTGAATAAATTGCACAAGCTAAAGAAACCAGAGAAAGATAAAAAATCTCTGACCTCTATGGTAGTCTGAAAAGATTCCAATGAAGTAGTAAAGCCTAAGCTTAGTCTTATGGAATGGGAGAGATTGGGCTTTCAAATACCAAATGAGATCCTGGGCAAATAGAAAATGTGACACATAAAGATGATTCAATACACAGATGTCAGATAAGCATAGGAGGAGACACTCCATGTCATACATCATCAGAGAAGTGCAAAGTAGAACAATGAGATACCCCTACACACCCATTAGAATAGCTAACCTCCAAATGCTGACAAGGATGCACAGCAACAATTTCCATTCATTGCTGGTGGGAATGCAAAATGGTACAGTCACACTGGAAGGCAGTAAGTTTCTTACAAAACTAAACATACTTTTACCATGTGATCCAGCAATCATACTGTTTGGTTTTAACCCAAAGGAGTTAACAACTTACATTCACACAAAAACCTGCACACAGATGTTTATAGTAGTTTTATTCATAACTGCCACAACTTAGAAGCAACCAAGATGCCCTTCAGTAGGTGAATGCATGAATACACTATGGCACATCCAGACAACAGAATATTATTTATTGCTAAAAAGTAAAAAGCCATCAAGCCATGAAAAGACATGGGAGAATTTTATATGCATATTACTAAGTAAAGAAGCCAATCTGAAAAGGCTACATGCTGTATGATTCCAACTATATGACATTCTGGAAAAGGCGCAACTGTGGAGACAGTGAAAGGATCAGTGAGGTTGTGGGGAAGGAGGACTTAATAGGCAGAAAACAGATTTGGGGAGTGGTGAAACTGTTCTGTGTAACAGTGCAATGGTGGCTATATCATTATATGTTTGTCCAAATTCATAGAATGACCAACACCAAGGGTGAACCCTAATGTAAACTAGGGAATTTGGGCAATAATGATGTGTCAGTGTGGGTTCATCTACTGTAACAAATGTACCACTCTGGTGGGGGATGTTGATAATGGAGGAGGAGATACATATATGGGGGTAAGGGGTATATCATCATTCTCTGTATCTTCTGCTTAGTTTTGCTGTAGGCCTAAAACTGTTCTAAAAAATAAAGTCTCCTTTAAAGAAAAAAAGAAAGAAAGATGAATCAGAAAAAGTCCAGAAGCTCATGGGGAATCACAGCAGGGAAGCCTAAGGCTAGAGGAGATGGAAGGGGCGTGTGACCAAACACAGTGGTGACCGTCACCTACCAAAAACCAGAGTCAGGGCCAGTTCTTCTAGAATATGCTCTCATCTGCCAGGACCATCTGGCAGTTCTCAGTAGCAGTCATGTTTGACACAAGCTGTCCAGGTGGAACCTCAAAGTCCTTTGAACTTAACATCAAGCTGCGGTCTGGAACGGACGATGGTCACACCAGGGTGGATGCACACACAGCAGAAAGACATGGGAATCGAGAATAAGGTGAGTGAACCCAGAAACCTAGGAGATAGAATCAGAATGAGAAGCACACAGATGAGAAGCATCAGGCCCACCGCCTAAAAAGGGATAGAAACAGAGGCAGATCTCCAGGAAAGAGGGACAGCCTGGGACCTCTGGGGGGTGGGAGACGGGATGCCATGGAGTGATGTCATGTGACAGTAATGCCCACCATAACCTTTGCCTGCTCAGGATCACCTGCTTACCCTGAAGCCCAGGCTCCTGAGCTTAGAGAAGAGGAAGCAAATTGAGGAAGAAATACACCTTTTTACCACTGCAACCCCTCTGTATTCATTAAGCTGGTAGTTAGATGCAAGTATCTTCCTAAATTGCACACTCATCTTCTTCCAATGGCACTTAATGACTAACTACAATTTGGTACAACAAAAAAGGAAGGCAACCAACTCATGTATAATTCTGTATTTTTCCATGGTCAGCAAGTTTGAGAAGCTGATGTCTCTTCTCAGGAAGCTTGGGGATGGGTTTATGAAGAGACTTATGAACCCTCAAAACTGTGCCTCAGAACAATCACCTGTGAATTTCTTACAGCATCAATGTGCAAATTACCTGCTTGCAGTTCATCTCTGGATTTTGTTTCCTTGGTTTTAGTTATTTAAATTTTAAATTTCCTTGGTGATTTAACTCAAGGCTAATCGCATTTACTGCCAGCTGGCATGCTTCCTGGCCCGCACACTTCTCCACCCCGTGTGCTAAGGGGACGCAGGCTGGAGAAATTCCGTTTGGAGAAAGCAGCACACCATCAATGGCACCGTGTGTCTCTGAGCATGCCATGCCTGTAACTCTCAGTCCTTGTTCCTGTTTCAGAGTTGTCCTGTAGGATGAACGCAGGACCTGTGCTAGGGGTAAGGTACACTCTGTGGGCAGCTGTGCGGTCCAACTGGAGAAGGACATCAACACTGGAGAGAGGGGCCTGTACCCAAAGAGGGGGCTCAAGGCAGACCAAAAAGGGGAATCATGAACTTCTATCCTCCCCTCCATAAAACGTGCATATAACAATGATTACATATTTATCAGGAAAAAGAGAGAGAGTAAGGTATGAAAAAAGATGCAAGAACAAAACAAATCAATTATTCTTTTCATAATACAGGTTATGTACCCTTTTTAGCTAATGAAAAAAAAGCACTGAGATCATTCAATTGATGGCCTCTGGGTAAGTGTAGCTGAAGGCTGCCACGCCTCTGCTGCCAAGACACCAGTGGCTGTTTTTCCTTTGTCATTAGGCTGTGTTATCTCCAAGCTCTTTACTACTCCTCCATTCTCAGTCATGGGGGTCAACCCTTTGGTGAGTCTTACAATTCAGTCCAGAGGGCAAGCGACAACCTCCCCCAACCCCATTTCAAGTAAGGACAATGCTTGGTGTTGAAGAAGCCATAGAGATTAGGAGCAGGGAACTCCTCCATCACAATACAATTTGTCCCCAGAGGTAAAGCTATTAAAGTTTGATGTGCCCGACAGTTTGAAAAAGTGTATATAATACTGTTTCTTGAGGCAGAACAAACACCACCTCCCACAGTAATCATTGGCCTTTCCCTGTGATCTGAGCAAGACTGTCACGGAAAACCTCATCAACAGATCAGGCGAGAAGAAAACTCACTCGGGTGTTGTATTGTTTGTATTTTGTCAAGAAGGGCATCCCCGTGCAGATGCATCTGATGCACTCATAGTGTGGAGAGCTAACCACCGTCTGGGCCCCGCACAATGAACGCTGGCTATGGTTTGCAAGGGCCCACTACATAACCAGTACGGTGCACACATCAGCTCTAATCCTCACTCAGTTCCTTCACAGAGTTGACCAAAAGGTTCATTTAGTTTTTTTTCATAAAATAAAGGACACATTTTTCACAAATAACTTCATGAATTTGGATATTTGGAGTATGTAAACTATCTCCCACATGGTATAACATTGATTGTTCTCAGTTTGATCGCTATCAACTTCAACTGCTCTAACCGACCGTGGAGCATCGTCCAGCAAGAAATCTCCAGCACAAAACTTCACAAACCACTTTTGATGCATTCAATCAGTCACAGCACAAACCTTTTTTTTTTTTTTTGCATTTCAGTTACATTTTTACCTTTCTTGAAATAATAAAGCATAATATGTTGAAAATGTTGTATATTTTCTTCCATCTTCAATATTAAAATGGCTGCACAAAAGTTCACCTATTCTAATTTTGTTTAGCTGTCACAATACAATCTAACAAAACTGTTCAAGTGAAGTTAAATACAACTAAGCGCTACTAGAGCCATCCTACTGAAAGAAAACAAACGAACTTTTTGGCCAACCCAATATTTACCAATTTTATTAGGAAGTAGGCTGCACTCTGAGAGACTAAGTCCATTAAGATCACATGATTAGTTAGTGTTCTTCCCTCTAAACTACCTGCCTACCTTGCTGAAACCTACACTTAAAGGTTGATTAGGTAAATCCAACTCTAACCCAAATAAGCCCAGGACTTGCTCACTAATCTCATTCCCTGAAAGTCATGGAAGACAGAGAAGACAGGAATGTTTTACCTTCTACAAGGGTAGAAAATGCAGGAATAACTTAAGGGATAACGAGCAGAACATGTTCAACAATGTCATCCTAGAAGACTGGAGTCAGCTACAGTATTTGAGAGGATAGCAGTCTCTCCTTATCCAAAGGGGATATTTTCCAAGAGCCCCAGTGGATACCTGAAACCACAGAACCAAACTCTTTATACACTATGTTTTTTTCTTATTCATGCATACCTATGATAAAGTTTAATTTATAAACTAAGCACAGTAGGAAATTAACAACAACTAATACAATAGAACAATTATAAAAATACTGTTATGTAAACATGGTCTCCTTCTCAAAATACCTTAAAGTACTGCACTCACCTACCCACGTACAGGAAGTACTCGGGGCTTCCCTGTGGCTTGTACAAGCCACCAGCACTGCTGTTCTGGCACTTTGAGGCTGTTGTTAAGCAAACTAAGGGTGGCTTGAACACAAACACTGCCATACCTCCTCAGCCCATCTGATAACCAGGCACTACTAGGCAACTAACAAGTGGGGAGCTGTACAGCATCCAGCATTTACAGTGTGGAGATGCTGGACAAAAACAATTCATGTCCTGGGCAGGAGGGAGCAGGACTCAAGAGATTTCATCACACTAGTCAGAACACACATAATTTTTAAAAAAAAGGATTCTTTATTTCTGGAATTTCCCATTTAATATTTTCAGACTTTGCTTGACAGCGGGTCACTGAAACCATGGAAAAATGAAATCACAAATACAGGAGGACTACTGTACTACAGAGAGTAGAATAGAGCCTGAGAAAGTCTACACAAATAGGAGATGAGTGAGGGTTAGAGCTAGTATATGCACCACACCTGTTACACCGCAGGCCCTTGGTAAATGCTAGCCACCATTCTTAAGGGCTAAAACCATGTTTGGCTTCCACAATATGACTAAATTAGATCCATCTGTGGTCCCATTTAGATTCCCCCCCCCCCGCCCTTCCTTAGAAGGCACTAGACCTTCTCATAGCCTCAGCAGCTGACTGTCGGCAGGAAAGACCCAAAGTGCTGGACAAATACATGGCCATAGGCCATTCTTGTTTACATGCTAACTTGCTGATGGCAGATGTTTCCTAGAACGTATTGGAAGAAGTAAGCCTCTTTTAACACAGAGTAAATACAGGCACTGTATACCATGGTTTGCCACGTTATGATGCGCACTTTTTGCCCAAATTTTTGAGGGGAAAATAAGGATGCACGTTATACATGGGTAGTACTATTTCCATATCTATATAAATGTTTTCAATTCTTTTATTTATGCTTATGTGTTAAAAATGTAACTCTAAAAATCAATAATGATGTCTGTATGCAAAATAATGCCCTGGAATAGGATAAGAGGTTTTGTCTTTAAATATAAATAAATAGTTGGATTAAAAAATTAAAATGAAAGATTTTTTTCCTGAAAGCTTGGGCCAAAAATGTGGGTGCACATTATACACAGCAAAATACAGTCCAGTCATTTCAGACCAAACACTCACTATTCTCTGCAACCATGCTAACTCAACAGACGTAACACAATGCAAGAGCAATGGGAACACAGAGGAGGGGTCAACAATACATAGCCAATGAAGGAGGAAAGACGTGGTCCTGATTAAGTGTATTCACTTAAAGAAAACTTCCTGCTTCTTCTAGCTCCATTTATGGCACCTGTTGTATATTTACTTACAGGGAAGGTGATAGAATAGAGTATGGTAATTTCTCATGCTATGTGAGCACTCGCTCTCAGTGAACAATTTCTGCCCTCTTAAACTGGGGAGTGAGCCAGCCTAGGTACAGACAGGGGGCCTGGCCGTGGTCTGTGCTTCCTTACTGCATTTTAATTTTCTCTTTCATCCCAACCACCGCCATCAAGGTCCTTCCTCCTTTCCTCCTGTAGGCACCCCCTCTAATGAATTTGATACATCCTCTTAAATTTGTAGGTATTGTAAAAATGTAGATCTGCCTGTATATGTGTTTAATTTAGAAATGGTATTATGCTTTATATCTTGTTCTGCTATTTACTGTTTTTTAGTTTTGTTTTTTACTAAGTACAATTTTATGTATGTATTTATTTATTTATATCTTCACCCAAGGATGTATTTATTGATTTTAGAGAGAAAGGAAGTAGAGAGAAAGAGAGGGAGGGAGGAGAGAGAGAGACAGAGAGAGAGAGAGAGAGAGTGAGAGAGAGAGGGAGAGAGAGATTGACTGACTGGTTGCCTCCCATACCCATCCTGTCCTGTCCTGACTGGGTGCCGAATCCGCAACTTTCTGGTGCATGGGAAAAACGTTCCGACGGAGCCACTCAGCCATGGCTGAGCACTTTGTCTTTATCTGTGTATGTAACTGTATACATTGTTACTCCACTGCCGGGGAATTTATGTTGCATAGCTTCCACAGAAGGCATTGTCCTCTTTCATGTTTCCATCCCATTAATGATGGACAGTTATTTACTGCACTTCCACAAATATTCCATGAGCCTGTCAGTTTTTCTGGAGAAAATATCCAGGACTTCTGGCACATGCCAACTTAAATTAGGTGAGTTCCACCAGAGCACATTTTAAATTGCTGTATCAATTTGCACTCCCACTAGAAATGCTCTTTGTGTCCTTCCTACATCCTCATCAACTCTTCATATTGTGCAATTTGTCCATTTTTGCCAAACTTACATATGTTGGTAGCATCTCAGTATTTTAATTTGCAGTGACCTGCATACTAATGAAGTTGATCTTTTCTTCCTCTGCTTATTAGCTAGCTGATTCATTTTTGTTCATCTTTGAATTGCCTGATCTTCTCTGAACCATCCATTAATTCTAGAACTTTCTTGTCTTTTTCTTACTGATTTGTCTAGATGGTCTTTACATTCTCGCTATTAATACCTTGTCAGTTTTAAATATTGTGAGCATCTTTTTCTAGTCTATCACCTGCCTGTTTTCTAATGTATCTCCAGTCATCTTTCAAAAGTTCTGAATTTAAAAAATTCAAGTACCTTACAATAATATTTTAGAGCAGGTGAATCCTCACAATGACAGTAAAAATTTGGTGTCCACTGTGGGCAGACTAGAACTATTTTAGAGCGTAGTTCTGGCTACATGTGCTCCTGTCTGGCTGCCACATTGTAGAAGCATTTTGAGACTTTGCTTAATCCACTTCCTTTCTTTTATGGCTGATGCTTACCTGCCTCCATTTCCCTAAGACAAACTATCCTGAAACCACAGATAAATGAAGCCTGTCGTTTACTGGCCATCTCATCTTTTAAAATTTCTCACCGTCTCACACACAGCTCCTGGCACTGAGCAGGGCATGCCCTTGTCAGATGGCTCACATTTTTTTACATATATTTTATCATTCATAATGACCACACTTTGGAATCCATTGTGTATCACCAGGCTGTGCTTCTCTGCTCAAAAATCCTTGTGTTTTCAACCTTGCTGTATGGATGTGCCCTAGACTTTTGACCTTCTGAAATCCAGCTGGCCACAGCCACCTGCACTTTCCCTGGAATGGACTTCAGCGAAGTCCTCCCAGGTTGTGGGCAGGCCTCAGCCTGTGTCTGCAGGACCTGACAGAAATGCCTCTCCTGCTCTCATGCTACCTTCCCCCACTGAGTCTGCCTTGAATCAGTCGATAAAAGTGAAATGACACCTTGTCAAAGGAACTGCCATCTGGACCAGACAGTTTTACTTTGAGAAAAACGTATTCATTGGAGTAAAACTTTATAGGACTATTTGTGAAATATCTAGAACCAGCAATTTTTCTCTCAACCAGGTCAAGTGTGATGGCTCCATGTGGCTTCTGCACACTTTTCCACTTCCCCCATCACAAAATGTTGAACTTCAGTCCGGAGCTACGCAGTGAAGGCTTAAAGCATTCACCAAATGGAAGGGGCACTCTCCAGACTTTGCCTTCGAGGAAGCACAAAGCACTGGCATCTGGCCTGGTGCTCGATGCTCGGTCTCGGGGTCCTCCTGTTGGACAGAGAAAATTCCTCAGAGCATCCGCATCAGACAAAGCCATCTGGGACCATGATGGATCAAGACAAAGACAAGCCCACTCTATAGTCATATCTGAATTGAGACAACACATGGATGTTGTCCAAGTCACAAGATACCAAACTTCCCAAATTGTTCAGCTACAAATGTATTCTTAGTGGTCTTTTGCTGGAAGACATTGCCAATTCCATTAAAGTCATGAAATATAGTATAATGAGAAAAGCATAGACTTTAAGAATTCTGAGTCTACTACTTGTTAGCTTTATTACCTTGAAAATGTTACTTAATTCCCCCAAATCCTATGTTTTTGCATCATAAATTGGGGTAACTGAGATTACTCACAAAGCCCATGCAAGGAATCCTCCAAGAGTGTTTGTAAGCAGCATTTCTGTGGATGGCCAAGCAGGCTGTGCACTGCGCCATTCACCTGCACCTAGAATTGTTCCCATGGCAACCCTGCTTCTGAAATAATGTATCTCAAGTGTGTGGCCACATCTGTCATATTTTAAAGGCCCAATAAGTGGTAGCTATCATCACTGGCTTGCTTAAGTTTGTAACAGAGCAAATGCTGTCCCAAGGATAATGTTGCCTTCTTCATGAAGCAAATGATTGCCTACATGATGTGATAATATCAGTAACATCAATTTGAAAAAGGTGCCAAGAACACCAACTTTCATAGGTCATGCCTAGTGGACTTCAAAATGCCCAGCATTCCACTATCCCAGACCCTATTGGATAAAGGCTGACGCCATCTCCTCGGAGAGAGTAAGCCACTGCAACAACAGCAATGGTGTGGCATCTCCAGTTTACAAACCTTTCCTACCCCTTATTCCTTTTGGTCCTCATGATACCTTGTTGAGATAAGTATTTAGGCATATTCTTAGGACCTCTATTTTACAGATGATAAAAATGTGATCAGAGAGGGACCAAGATTCATCCACAAACATACATCAACTACATGGCAAGGGCAAGGTGCTAATCTAGATCTTCTGACCCAAACCCAGCACATTTTCCAAAAACACACAGTAACTCTCACTACTGAGAAAATCTAGTTGCAAGTACTGAGCACCTGAGACATTGTGAGGAAACTGGGAGAGGACCCTTGCTTGGTAAGGCCTCTAGTATTCATTCTGGGCCCTCGGAACAAATGAAGGAGACATTGATGCATCATGAGAAGACACCGTGGGTGACCACAAAGAAAAATGGACAAGGCAAGTCCCAGCCCTGACATGTGAAGATGGGATGATGCTGCAATGAACAGCATCACACAAGTTGTATGCTTAGTACCGCCATTGATAGCATCTTCACTGCTTGCATACTTCTTTAATTCTTCGGTTATCAGTGGATTTCCTCTAGACTCTGTTTCCAAGGTTGGGGGAGAAGAAGGCTAACAGACCAAACACCTTCTAGAGAAGGCAGAGCACCAAGAACCTGACAAAAATTATCTCATTTAATTGTCACAACTGCCCTGTTGGTAAAAGACATTTCTCCTACTTAATGGACAGGGAACAGAGGCTCAGAGATGTGAGGTAACCTAGTCAAGTTCTCAAGGTAAGTGCAGGAGTGAAGAGTTTAACACCTGGCTGTGTTACTCTAAATTCCAGGCACTTCCCATTTACCACGCTGCTTGCCAGATAGATGGAGTCCAGTCATGTTAAGCTGGTCTGGAAGGGAGCACAAATAGCTGGTAATAGTAGATTATGTTACTTCTTTCTGTTCTGAACACCTCTTCTTTCCAGCAGCCTCCATTAAAAATAGAGGCTAGTGACTCGAGTATTCAGCAGGCTGGTGGCAAAGGCAATGAGAGACCCTGAGCCAGAGCCTACCAGCAAAGCTGCTTCTAGATTCCGAACCTTCAGAAGTCATGTGGGATAATAAACGTCTGTGTTTTAAGCTGCTAAATTTGGGACAATTTGTCACACAGTAGTAGATAAATAGAAAGGACCTATGAAGAGTAGGCGACTTGCTCAATGTCACCCACAAAGTAGCAATAAAATAAGGACTGAAAGTCAGACCCTTCACTCCCGGAGCAATGCTCCTCTTACTTCCCCCCTTAGCCTCAACGGCATGACCATCCCCCACCTACAGAAAACATCTCCACTTACTGTCAGGCAACATCTCCAAGCTGAGTGAGAAGAAGGCTAAAGATGCAGAGTATGATCAGGATTAAGGGGGAAATGGGAGTGCGGGGGATGGGTGTTAAAAAATGACAGACACCTTTGCTTTGTGTTCTCTAATTTGCATTCTCTGAAGTTGAGTGAATTTCTCAGGAGAAAGAGCAGATGGTGCATCATTACAGTAATATATTCAAAGACAGAGAAAAGAGGAACCCCTGCTGCAGGTTATGG
This sequence comes from Trachops cirrhosus, assembly GCA_028533065.1. Taxonomy (NCBI): domain Eukaryota; kingdom Metazoa; phylum Chordata; class Mammalia; order Chiroptera; family Phyllostomidae; genus Trachops; species Trachops cirrhosus. Next base: position 49,647,551 of record CM052545.1, read on the forward strand.
AACAATGGCTGGCTACTAATAAATTCAATTATTCAACGACACTCGTGAAAGAGCAGCATTTTTAGAAAACTCATCTTCTGATTCTATCTCAGTCTCCAGGTCCTTGATATATATGCTGCATGTTTATCACAGACAAATTAGCTAAGCTTCAATTGCATCTAGAGCTATCCACATTAGGTACTGTTTAATTTGCCAGGGTCTTAAAAATAATAATTCTATTAGTTATTCCATTTGTAAGTCACATAATGGGATTTATTTGCAATAGCCAAAGGCAGCTAGATACAACTGACACCATATAAAAATCCTTTATAAGATATCTAGTACTGTAAATATTTCTTCCTTTCATCCCATGCACACTGAGAAGTGCACATCAGTACTGTCTTTACAAAATGCGGCATTATCATGTGGCTGTTTTTAAGAGGAGACAGGGTAGGATCCAGGAGTATTTGGACCATATAAATTTATATCTGCAAAATGTCTGCCTAGAAATTATTGATCTTGCCTTCCCTGAATAGCCTGTTAAATGGGAAACATTGTTCTAATGCTTTCCAGGGGGCTGCAGGAAATCATGAGTGCTGGGACCTGCTGTTTTATGGGTCTTCGGAATGGGAGCTTTAAATACAAACATGAAATATGAAAAGGAAGGATGTGACAGGCAGTCTCCTGCCTGCCTAGGAGCTGGCTTTTATTCATCACCTATCCCCTAGTTCAACAGTCCCCAGCCTTTTTTGCACCAGGGACTGGTTCTGTGGAAGACAATTTTTCTATGGGGGGTGGGATGTTGAGGGATGATTCAAGCTCTTTACATTCAAGCTCACCTGCTGTGGCGGACCAGACCGGTCTGGGGGCAGGAGGTCAGGGACCCCTGCCCTAGTTTATTTTTTCAGGCAATTTCCCCAGGTGTCTGTCATTCTGAGAACCATTCTTTGAATGGCTCCTCCTCCTGCAGGAAATTTTTGCAAAGTCAAATGGTGGATTTCATTCCTTTTCACCTGGGCTCCACCCCCACACCTACCCTTCCCACCTCTTCCCATAAGCCCACTTTCTCCCCTTCTTCACCAGCTTCTCCCCAGGGTCTCAGCTCTCTGGTGTGACAGCTTAGCAGGACCTGCTGGCTCTGGGTCTGGGCTGCAGCACACAAGCTGTCGGGGTGAGACTGGGAGCCCAGCCCCCAGCAGTGGAAAAACTTCCCTCTGCTAGAGACTACATGCCTGCAACAGGTGGGTGGCACAAATTGCCCATCCAAAGGTACACTTCAGGTAGGCACAGCCCATCAAGACACATTACTAGGAATTCCTCAGGGCCCTCCCAAACCTTGGGGTATGAAAACACCAGCGTTGTAATGAGGGTGCTGAGGATGAAAGCAGCATGTCTTGCTGAGCCCCCCATTTACTCCTTACAACCTGGGGAGAAGCGCTATTACCCTCAATGTACCAGTGAGCAGTATGATTCTCCTTGGTCATGCCCTTTTGAATAGCAGAGCTGGGATTCAAATCCAAGCACAGTGTTTCCAAGCCCTCTCCCTAAACCACTGACCTCCTGTGATGGTTCATACCTGACCTGCTTTGCTTTGGCTCCCCATCAAGTTCATCTAAACACAGGCATCCTTCCGAGCCTTGAGAGCCTTGAAGCCCGAAGGTGAGTCGGAGCGTGGTCTGCCAGTGAGCCCTCCCCATAAGCTCCAGACGCAGCCCGAGGGAGCAAGCTTCATTCAGATGTCATTAGAAAGCATCTCCTCTGTGCTGTGGGATGTGTGATAGCAACAAAGAGGAAGGACACTGGGGCAGTGGGGAGATGGGCAGCAAACCGACTGCCACAAAAGCAGAGGCACATGCATGCTGGGTAAGGTCCGGAGGACAAGTCCAAATGTTGCAGGGAGGGACAGCGGCAGGGATATAACAGATATAAGAGAGTGGAGAGTCCTCTCTAAGAACTGAGGGATGAGTAGGGGTTTAGAGTTAACCAGGAAGGGTAGGAGGAAAGGAACAGCTTGCAGGAGGCCCCTAAGGACAGCAGCGGACTAAGGCATTTGAAGAACTGAAAAAAGGTTCTCCCCACCCACACCCAGCTGCTGCCTAATGAGCACACAGAAAGAAGGCAGGCAGTGTGACCAGGGAGAGAACAGCGGAAGATCACTTGGGGTCTTCGGGGTTTCTTGTTATCCGCCTAGGTAACCAGACTGGCATCCCAGTGGGGAAAGACTTTGTCACTATGTGTAGTACTAACAACTCACCAGGGCTGCTATAAGGGGGTTTAGGGGGATGTGTAGGAACAGAGAGATTTAAACCTATTTTATTGGCTTCCATGAAGGAAGGGAAGTGTTTCAGTTTTCAAGAACTGCCATAACAAATTACCACAAACCTGGTGGCTTAAAATAACAGCAGAAATGTATTCTTTCACAGTTCTGAAGGCCACAAGTATAAGATCAAGGTGTCAGTAGGGCAACACTCCCTGCAAAGGTTCTGAGGAAGAGTTTCTCCTCTCCCTGGCTGCTGAGGGTCCCAGACAGTCCTTGGTGCTCCTGGATTTGCAGCTGCACCACTCCATTCTCTGCATGGCCTTTCCCTGGGTGTCTCCTCTGGGTCTCCCTCTCTTTTCCCTTATAATGACTCCAGGCATTGAATTCAGGGCCACCCTAATCTGTTATGACCTCATCTGAGCCTGGTTACATAAGCAAAGACTCTATTACCAAAAAAAAGGTCCCATTCACAGGTCCTGGGAGCGAAGACTTGAACATGTCATTTGCGGGACACAATTCAGCCCACTACAGGAAGTAAAGCTGTGAAGTATGACTTCCAAGTTTCTATCAGGAGAAACTTAGTTAATAGAGGAACTCAACTTATGGAATTGGAAAGGACGAAGGAGGTTAGTGTCCAGTCTGGGGCACATTGCATATGGAACACCAATGACAGCAGATGTCAAATTGATATTTGATACTGAGGTATTAAGCAGAGAAGCAGTCTGGGCTAAAGATAAATATTTAAATTCAAGGGAGTCCATGAGATTGTCAAGGAGAACATGTAATAATGCAACATTATCAGCAAAAAAATATTTTCAATAAATGTTAACATCATCAGAAAACATGCTTATTGAGTAAAAAAAGAGATGTACATAATTGTATATACTAAATGTGGCCAATTATGTTGTATGTAAATATATGAATATAAATACACACATAACTTCATTTTCATCTATGTAAGAAAAATACATTGACAATTTTTGATAGTGGCTATCTGACAGCCACTTTTGTTTTCTTGTTTATACTTTGCAGAATTTTTCAAATTTTCTACATTTGCGTATGTATTTTTTAATTAAAAAGTTTCTTAAGACAAGCCGTAATACAGACATGAGGTGGCTGGAATGTGGGCTGTGGAGAAAGAGAAGACTGAGGAAAGATGAAGTTCCTGGGCCTGGACTAATACGTCCAACAAAGCAATGTATTCTTCATCCTACCTGCAATGGGGAATTCCAAAGGCCTTGAAACTGGGAGTGGAATGATTACCTCATGGAATTTAGTTATCTGTTCTTCTGACTGGAAAAGTAGTATCTTCTCACTATAGAGAAAAAATAGACCTACAGGAAATTACACATCTCCCGTTAACATTTTTTCAGTATTTCCTTCAGTACTATTTTCTGTATCTATTTTTACTGATTACATAAAATTTTAAACAGCTTCCTTTTTATATTTTCCATAATATGATACTCTTCCACAATGAATTTAAAAAGCCCTGAAAGCATAATTTTATTGACTCTCTCTAACTGGCTGTACCATAGAGATAACCTTATTTACTCGTTGTCATTTTCATTTTTAAATAAATTCTAAATAGTGCTGCAAGAAACATCTCTGCCTATAAGTTTCTACCAGAACATCATTAAGCACCAAGTATCAATACGTGCAGACACTGCTCTGCATGTTAAGAAAACAAAGTTAAACGCCCCTCTCACTTCCCACCTAGTAGCTGGGCGGCTCCGGGCCCTTCGTATGCAATAATGCATCTGTCCAGTAGAGGGAACTCTCTGCATATTGAAGCCTTAGTCTCCTGGGTGTGGAGCTCAAACAGCAAACCCGCCTAGCAAGCCATAGAAGTGTTTTCTTAGCGGGCCATCAGCTAGAAACCGAGATGCTCTGTGATCCATTTACAAGCACTGAAGTACCCTCTGAAACCCTCTCTCCACAGGACACTGGAGCTTTCTGGAACCACAGGTTAACATTCCCCTATGTTGTTCACCATTACCTCTTCAGCGTCTACCTAGCTGGGTGCCTGGCATATACTGGACATGTAATAAATACTATTGTGTGAATAATTGAACCTGACAATCTTCCTGAAGGGTGTGCAGAATGACTTGTCTGGAACAATAACCTCTCTTGAGCTCCTGCAGGTCTGGCCGTGAAGTCTAGTCCCGCCTCCGGAGCCGCTGTGTGGTTCCTCCCGCCCCGGCAGTGGGCGGTAGTGGGCATCGTTCCTCTCCGCAGCCTCACCTCCTCACCCTGATGATGCGCACCGCCGCCTGTGTTGAAGGCTGGTGCCATGCGAACAATGTTAGAGTATGGATTCGCCATCACGTTCCTATAACCTGAAAACTTACTTATGGGATGCAGAAGACACACACTTGACAAAATCATCTAGGAATATCTTTGATACCAATTGCTATCCCCCACTCTCTCTTTCCTCTCCCCACCACATCCTAACAAAGAAGATCTCCCTTGTACACACAGGGAAGTGAGGCTTGTGTAGAGCATTTAAAAGCCCTGCAGGCGCTTCTGGTGGATATGAGCAGGCATAGGCACACATGCCCCGGACCAACAGCCATCCCTGGGATTCTAAAAGCATCACTATAGACCAGTGGTTCTACACCATGGATGAACATTAAAATCACCCAGGACGGTTTTTTTTCTTTTAATTATATTGATGCCCAGGTCAAACCTCAGACAAGATGAGCCTAAAGGCTCAGGGATCTTATTGTGCAGCCCAGACAAATCTGCTGGTGTAGACCCTTGAGGGGCCCAGACTCAAGAGTCAGCATAGGCCCTGTCCTGGTTCCCTCCCACTTCATGTGCAGTTCAAGGAGGTTAGCAAATAACGACCGACCACGCCTGAAGTGGCCCGAGAGCAGAATCGTGAGAAAAGCACTGGCCCCAGCTGAGGAGGCACTGGCCCCAGGTTTACTGCTTGATGGGTCACCTGAGGTCTCTGAGGCTCCTCTCCTTAACTATGAAACACGAATACTTGCATCTCAGAGATGGCAACAGGACCTAATGAAGTACTGAGATGGCTGATGTGAAAAGTGAAATGATTATACAACCGAAAAGGATTGTTATGGGGATCCACCAGTAAAAAATTTTAAGAAATGTTAAGAATTAATTTAGTCCTGAAATTGATTCAAAATTTATTATGGCATTTGTCAGAATATTCTTATTTTTAAGTGTTTTGAGCCTGTTGCCAGGTTCCCAAAGTTTTTTCTAATCTCCTCTTTAGCCAGCCAATGTACCCCCAGCCATATTCCAGCAGACGCTGCTAACTCCCTGAGAAAACAGAGACCTCTCACTATCGTTTTACTTCGATATTTTGCATCATCACAAACTCCCCTTACCTTTCTTTAATGGTATTTTCTATTAATACTGTACTAAAGCTCTTGAAGTTCTTCATTCTAATAACAGGCTTTTTTTTCTTAACCCCTTTGCCTTTTTTACCCAGCCTCTGATGCCCCTCCCCTCTGACAGCTGTCAGTCTGTTCTCTGTATCAATGATTCTGGTCCTATTTTGTTTGTCAGTTTATTTTGTTTGTTCAATTCCACATATAAGTGAGATATCACATTTGTCTTTCTCTGACTGGCTTATTTTGCTTAGCATAATGCTCTCCAAGTCCATCCATGCTGTCACAAAGGGTAAGATTTCCTTCTTTCTATGACCATGTAGTATTCCATTGTGTAAATGTACCACAGCTTGTTTATCCACTCATCTACTGATGGGCACTTGAATTGTTTCCATAGCTTGGCTATTATTTTAAATAAGGCTGCTATGTATATAAAGGTCCATATATTCTTTTGAACTCATAGTTTGAGTTCCTTTGGATATATTTCGAGAAGTGGAATCATTGGGTCATAAGGCAGCTCCATTTTTTTTTGAAGTAACTCCATAATGCTTTCCACAGTGGCTGCACCAGTCTGCATTCCCACCAACAGTGCACGAAGGTTCCCTTTTCTCCTCACCAGCATTTTTTATTGATTTATTAATGATGGCCATTCTGACAGGTGTGAGATAGTATCTCCTTGTGGTTTTTATTTGCATTTCTCTGATGATTAGTCACATTGAGAATCTTTTCATATGTCTATGAGCCATCTGTGCATCCTCTTTGGAGAAGTATCTATTCAATTCATTTGCACATTTTTTAATTGGGTTGTTTGTTTGTTTGTTGTATGTTGAGTTTTATAAGTCCTTTATAAGTGTTCAATATTAACCCCTTATCATAGGCAAATATGTTCTCCCATTCAGAAGCTTGTCTTTTCATTTTGTTGATGGTTTCTTTTGCTATTCCAAACCTTTTCAATTTGATGTAGTCCCATTTGTTCATTTTATTTTTTGCTTCCCTTACCTGAGGCAATATATCAGAAAAAATATTGCAATGAGAAATGTCTGAGGTTTTACTGCCTGTGTTTTCATCTAGGACTTTTATGGTTTTGAGTCTAATATTTAAGTCTTTAATCCATTGTATTCTTCTGTACAGTGTAAGAAGGTGGTATAGTTTTATTTTTTCTTGCACATATCTGTCCAATTTTCCCAACATCATTTATTGACTAAACTGTCTTTACCGCACTGTATGTTCTTGCCTTTTTAGTTGAATATTAATTGACCATATAGGTATGGATTTATTTCTGGGCTCTCTATTCTGTTCCACTAATCTATATGTCCTTTTTATGCCAGTATCATGCTGTTTTGATTACTATGACCTTGTAGTATAGTTTGATACCACATGATTCCTCAAACTTTGTTCTTCTTTCTCAAAACTGCTGTGGCTATTCGGGGTCTGTAATAGCAGGATTTTGAAGACGAAAGTAAAGAGTCTTTTCTGGTAAAATTTCAGGCATCACTGATGGGCCTGTCAGAGAGTGTTTTCTGAGTGAGGGTCTGCTCTTGACTTCACAAACCACACCATTCAGGGACAGCAAACCACAAGCAGAATTACAAGATTAAAGAATTCTGAATAGCACAGATTTACCACTGAGCCCACAGGCTGGCTTTGTCTTATACAATTCAAGTAGATTTAATTTGAGATGTGCAATTAACCCAGAAACTAATGAAATTAGCATTGCAAATGCTTATGTCACACAGGATTTTATTTCCAAATCATGCCTATTAGTAACATATTTAAACAGGGTTTTCCATAGTGGCCGATCACAAAATTATATAAACTCCATAATGTAATGAACAGACAGAGAGCAGCAGGATGATAAAGAGAAAGACTAGTGTGAATGGAGTGAGTTAGGTCGCTGACAATGGCCAAGAGGAGCTTACCCCTTACCCAATTGCCAGAGTGCTACAAGTAAATAAGAATCAATCATCTCAGCCCCCCATATCCCAACTTATACTCTCTCAGTAAGGATGAAAGAACAGATGAATGATAAAAAAATGATCAAAGTTGGGGTAGGACAGGCAGGTAAGGCATTTGTCATCAACCATGTGCAGGGTTTGGGCTCCTCATCATTTAGAGATACGGGGTTTTGTTTCTTTATTTTCATGCTTGTTTAATTGGAAGAATACATTCAGCCAAAGCCATCCAACTTTTCAATGTTACAAATAAATCAAAGAAAACAAGTCCATTTGAAAACAGAATAAACTATCCTTTAAAAATTAATTGAGCCTACTATTAAAATTGAGACATACTAGGCATATAAATAAAATCCAACTCAACTTCAAGAAATAATCAGCAACAAAATAAAAAGCTTCCACTCTACCGAATAAATTGGCAAGATTGAAATGCAAGTGGTCCTATTTTTTGTACAAGGGCATCTCCCTCCTCTAAACAGAATGGAGCCACTAGAGGACAAGAGATGTTTATTCATCCTTACATCCTTTCCAGCTCCTAGCCCAGTTGTGCTTCATAGAGGCTGCACATGAATAATTTTTATTATCAAAATGTACAGCATACTATTGTTTCCCTGGGGAAAGGTTAGGCTCCCTTAGAAAAAATTGAGAGTGCACAGCACTTAAAGGTAATATGTATATAAGTTTTTTTAAAAAAACTTTTATTTATTATTTCTAGTATATTGTCTGAAATGTGCTGTCAAGTTTTTTTCTTCTAATATGTCAAATCTTGAAATAAAGAAATGTGCTATTTTGGCAAAAAAAAAAAAAAGAAGTTAGCCCTGGCTGGTGTGGCTCAGTTGGTTGGAGCATCACCCAGTAACCAAAAGATTGTAGGTTTGATTCCCAGCCAGAGCACATACTTAGGTTGTAGGTTGAATCCCAGTCCAGGTACATATGATCCCAGGTACAGGCATGTCCAGGAGACAACCAATCAATGTTTCTCTGTCACATTGATGTTTCTTTCTCTCCCTTCTACTCTCTCTAAAAGCAATGAAAAAATGTCCTCCAGTGAGAATTTAAAAAATTTAAATGAAATTAAAACTGTCCAACTGGTGTGACTGTTAGTTGGAGCATCATCCCAAGCAACAAAAGGTTGTGAATCTGATTCCTGGTCAGGATAAAAGCCTAGGTTGCAGGTTTGGTCTCTGGATGGGGCAAATTCAGGAGGCAACAATCAATGTTTTCTCTATATCAATAGATGTTTCTCTCCCTCTCTCTCTTCCTCTCTTTCTCTCTGGAATCAATAAATATATTTTATTTTATTTTTTAAATATGTTTTATTGATTATGCCATTACAGTTGTCCCATTTCCCTCCCTTTATTCCCCTCTGCCCTGCATTTCCTCCTTTAGCTCATGTCCATGGCTCATACATACAAAAGTTCTTTGGCTTCTACATTTCCTATACTATTCTTAACCTCCCCCTGTCTATTTTCTACCTACCGTTTATGCTGCTTTTTCCCTGTACCTTTTCCCACATTCTCCTCTGCTCCCTCCCCACTGATAACCCTCCATGGATCTCCATTTCTGTGGTTCTGTTCCTGTTCTAGTTGTTTGCTTAGTTTGTTTTTGTTTTTAGGTTTGGTTGCTAATAGTTGTAAATTTGTTGTCATTTTACTATTCGTATTTTTTATCTTCTTTTTCTTAGATCTCTAAGTCCCTTTAACATTTCATATAATAAGGGCTTGGTGATGATGAACTTCTTTAACTTGACCTTATCTGGGAAGCACTTTATCTCCCCTCCCATCCTAACTGAAGGCTTTGCTAGATAGAGTAATCTTGAATGTAGGTCCTTGCCTTTCATGACTTGGAATACTTCTTTCCAGCTCCTTCTTGACTGCAAGGTTTCTTTTGAAAAATCAGCTGGTGGAATTCCCTTGTAGGTAACTGTCTCCTTTCCTCTTGCTGCTTTTAAGATTCTCTCCTTATCTTTAATCTTGGCTAATGTAATTATGATGTGCCTTGGTGTGTGCTTCCTTGGGTCTAACTTCTTTGGGACTCTCTGGGCTTCCTGGACTTCCTGGAAGTCTATTTCCTTTGCCATATTGGGGAAATGCTCCTTCATTATGTTTTCAAATAAGTTTTCCATTTCTTGCTTTTCCTCTTCTCCTTCTGGCACCCTATGATTTGGATGCTGGAACATTTAAAGTTGTCCTGGAGTTTCCTAAGCCTCTCCTCATTTTCTTGAATTCTTGTTTCTTCATTCTGTTCTAGTTGACTGTTTATTTCCTCCTTCTCATCCAAGCTGTTGATTTGAGTCCCAGTTTCCTTCCCATCATTATTGGTTCCCTGTACATCTTTCTTTATTTCACTTTTCATAGCCTTCACTTTTTCCTCTTTTTGTGACCATACTCAACCAATTCTATGAGCATCTGACTACCAGTGTTTTGAACTGTGCAACTGGTAGGTTGGCTATCTCTTCATCACTTAGTTATATTTTTTTCTGGAGCTTTGATGTATTCTTTCATTTGGGTGGTATTTTTTTTTGTCTCAGCTCACCAGTTATGTAGTAATGGGTAGAGACTTAGGTATTCACCTGGGTGGGGCAACCCATGTCACTGCTTTGTGATGCTATATGTGGGGGAAGGGTCCAAGAGGGAGCAACGCAGCTTGTTCAGCTCTCCACAGCTTTCAGTCACTTCCTCCACTACGCACAAGCAAACTGGGCCCTTCTGGTGCTAATTCCTGGGTGAGTGGGTTTGCGTACATTCTAGGACCCGTGGGTCTCTCCAATGAACTCTTCTGTGAGGCTGAGAGTTTCTCCCACTGCCTCAACCATCACAGTTTTTTTCAGTCAGAGGTTTTGAGGCTTTAGTTTCCCTGCACTGAAACCCTGCATTTCAGTCTGTCTAGCTCCCCAGTTCTTCCTTCCAGGTTATCCACATACAAATGTGGGACCACCCGCTCTGCCAGCCACAGCCTTGCTGGGAGTCCTCTCCACCCAGCTGCCTGTCTGTGCTCCTCCTACCGGTCTGGATGAATATTTCTTCTTTAACTCCTTGGTTGTCAGACTTCCATACAGTTCAATTTTCTGTCAGTTCTGGTTGTTTTTTTATTTTAAATGGGTGTTGTCCTTCTTTTCATTGTGTGAGGAGCACAGTGTGTCTACTGCCTATGCCTCTATCTTGGCTGGAAGTCAATAAATATATTTTAAAAATTAAAACTACCTGTACCCACATCCCACTGTTCCTACAGGGCCCAGGCATGGGCATTTTTCTAAGATTCCCATGTGAGTCTCAGTTTCTGAAAACAACTACTCAACCATTTTTCTCAGTGACTTTACAGTAAGCCAGTGAGGTGAAGAGTGGCTGGGAATCTGGGAATTTAGATTCTGGCTGGGGCTTGGATACAAGAGGCAGAGTGACTTCCAGAAAGCCAGAATGTGGTGTTGCCCAGCTCTTTATCTCTGAATTTATAGGGTTTGTCTAATAATATATTTAAGACACCTTTCAGCTCCCATTTTTATTATTCTGTTCAGTAAACCAGACTTTTTACAAATTCAGATTTGTCTTTCCTTAATGAGCCTGAGTTAGGAGAATGCGGAATAGACTTTGCCTCAATATCAGTCAAGGCTCAATATCACTCAAGTTTGAGTCTCCAGCTGCCAGTAACACTCAAATACCTGGAACCAAACACCCCCTAGTTTATCAATGTCACCATCATTTTCCTAGTCACCCTGCTTAACATCTGAGTGTCATATTTGAGGTTTCACTTTTCCTAATGCTAAATCTGTGGTCTAGTGTTGTATTAATATAGACCAGATTTTTTCCTGAGCTTCATAAAAGTCTTAGCCAGCCTGGCACTGAACCGATCCAATAAATATTTGATGGTTGGAAGAGTAACTATGTATCTGGTATTTATGGCAGAAAGAAAATTAAGAAAGCCTGGCTCCTTCCTTTTTTTTTTTTTTTTACAAATTGGCAAACTGGGTATTGAAGACTGTGCCTACCTGTGCCATAGATGAATAGCGATAGTGTGAGTATAATTCCATGCATACAGTGTTTTCTTCCTGTCTCTCACCCCACCTCATGCAAGCAGGCACTCTGTAGTTACACTGCATGCTCCCCACACTGCAACTGAGAATACAGGCAGAAGTGGTGTGGGAAGGGAGCAAAGCCTTCTATCTCTGGGATTAGAAGGCAGGTATTCAGATGCCCACATAAATGGTTTTCAAGATGAGTAACATTGAGCAAGTTATTTAAGTTTTCCAAGTTTTCATGTATAAACTCAGATCAGATAGCCATGTATCAAAGACATAAATGCTGTACTTTGTATCCCCATGACGGTATATGTAGTGTAATAACTCTGTGTGGTGTCAGACGGACAGTAGACTTATCGGGGTGACCACTTCCTAAGCTATGTGAATGACAGATCATGATGTTGTACACCTTAAACTAATATAATATTGTATGTCAAATGTAATTGAAAATTTAAAAAAGGTATTTAACAGTAGGCCAAAAAAGACATTAATGGAAGAAACCATGTTAATACCAAGAAGAGTTTTTTTTTAATAAACAATAAACTAGAAAAATGTAAAAGAATACCAAGAAGTCAATTACTCAAGCTCTTTTTGGCATGAGGAGGCTAGAAAGTGGCGGGTCTCTGTCTGTCCTTGTGACCATAGATGTTGTGGGGGGAGGGAGTCTCTCTTATACACAGTGTGCTTGTCCCAAATCTGCCTTAATGCTGAGGAAATTTTTATTAATAGACAACTATGTCTTTCATGAAGTCGAGGAAGAACTCTTGTCTATATTAAGATATGACTAGACCACAGATTTAGCATTAGAAAAAACAGGAAATGAAGCATCAAATATGACACTCAGATTTTAAGCAAGGTGATTAGGAAAATGACTCTAACATTAACATATAAAGAAGCATTTGGTTCCAGATATTTGAGTGTTACTGGCCAGCCAATCATTGTAAAGGAATGTTAAGCAGCTGAAGGTCAGGATTAATTACTGAGGGTCTAGCCATGGATCTATAAACATGTAAAAACTATTTTATGATTTAGTATCTTTATTTCACAGTCTTAAGCCAATAAGAGTAGGTTTTAAACTAGCAAACTGGGTTCCAGAGTATAAGCCAAGCTATGTTTCCTCTATAAATACAAACATACCAAGGTTTAGGTACACATTTCTCCTACTTCAATACACTGTCTCCTCCCTCAACTCCCTAACTCCTGGACCACCTAGGAAAGGAGAAGTCAGGGTGGATGTCTTGTTGTATTCAGGGTTCAATCAAATCAGATGATTGTTGGGTTTCTCAAGCTCCAGGAATTATTCTTAGATGACCTCCCAGTCTGGTGACCTTTAGGCTGATGGAACAATTCTAGAACAAGAGAGGTAGCAGATAAAAGGCACACCAGAACAAAACTGAGAATATAAAGCAATGAGGGTTTGTGGCCAATTCAAATATGAGCTTCTTACCCTGGCAGACACAGCACATTTCTCCCCAGCATATCTCTCCCCACCTGCTCAGGCCAGAGAGGAAAGGACGTACTGTAACAAATGAGCCAGTGAAGGTAGCGATTCACAAACCAAGTGAAATCCTCACACGCTTCTCCCCAGCCCACCCTCATACCCACCCGTCCCCAGTCACAAACACTCCACGTCTGATCGTGTCCTTCAATCCATGTGGCAAGACTTAGAAGGGGCTGAGGGTTCAGCTATATAGGAATGTACCAGGAAGATATTACCTCTGTTTTATTGCTGTGTCTTAATTCTGCAGTGCTGCCCACACTGCCATGATCTGAGCAATCAGCATGAAGAGCAGTGAGTTCTGGAAAAGGCACATGTTCCAGTGCCATCTCTTTGGTTTACTGGTTGCAGCATACTTCTAGGAAGCTGTTTTCTAATCTATAAAATGGGAACAACACTGACCGTATAGTGTCATTTGGAGGATATACAATTGGCTGTCCAGTATGATGGCTGCCAGCTATGGAGGGCTCCAGCTGCCCATGTTTCAGCGCCCATCTGCACTGCAGTTTCACCAGAACAAGGGCCTGGTCTTATTAGTTTCTCATTTTCCAAGGCAGACCACTGTGCCTGGCTTATCAACTGCTTTAAATTGCAGAAATGCTCTATATTTAGTTGCTTCTACGTTCTGAGGCAAACCCTTATTTATCATCAGAAACTTGTCTGACACTAATCAGGTCTATAGGGGACACATTTCTAGCTCTATGCCTTGTGGCTTAAGGGTAAAGGTCACAGCTCCTGGCCTTTTTATCATTTTAGTCATTGGAGGATCCCAATGAATGGTAACTGGCTAGTTGAATAAATGAATGAATGAATGAACAAATGAACACATGAATGAACAGATACATCTCTGTGAGACAGTTTATAAACATTAAATTTATAAAAATCATTTGAGAAATGATTCAAGCAATTATGTGGCTAAAATTACCAATAACCATGGGTTGAAGAGTTGTTTTTTTTTAAAATTTTATCAACCTAATTAGCACCAGGTAAAGAAAGAGTTACTGGACAAATTTAGGAAATTTTTAATTGTGAGAACTACAAGTTATCCCAGAACATATGAGCAATTACCAAAAGTGTAACCAGAGGAATAGTACACTAAAGGAAGTAAGGGAAGTAATCATTCCCTTGTAAGAGAATGATTAACGTAAACTAAATGGGAAATAATGGGATAAATAAAAAACAATTCACAGTGTTTCTGGACTTTACACTGGTGTCCAAGGAGAAGGATACTGGTATTTCTGGGTGTGACTATTCTACACTACAATTTTTAATGAGGTAGTTAGCGTGAGCCCAAGAGATATGCCTGCATTTTTAGTAGCTTTGATTCACCCACTTAAGAAAACATTACATTTTAGCTCAAATGTGGGCTCTCTCATTGGTAGGGTTTTTTAGAGCAATCTAATGTCCATCTATCTAAGACCATTTTGTTGCAATTATGCCCAGATTCAATTAATCTCTCAAAAAAACTTTTCAAGTTCAGTCTCTGCTGTTTTGTTCCATCAATGGGATCACTACAAATCAGGGGCTAACCAAAGGTCAGGCCCAAAAATGGATTCTGACACCTGTTCACTAGCACCTTAAAATCCTGTTTAATCAGTCCCTACCTCCTCTGCCAAGGGAGAGTTTATTTTCATGAATATGGCTTACAAAGGCATTGTCACTGACAAAGACTCTGGTGCTTCCAGATCACTTTGGAAATGTAAAATGTGATATAAATGCTTAATTTAAAAGAATGACATGTGACACAGTTGCTATTTTTACTACCTGTCTAACAAGAACCCACGCACATTTTTTTTAAATAACTGAGTTAGAAGCCAAGAAGGAATCCATGCCAAGATTCTGACTGCTGCACTTTGCTTTCCAAGGCACTCCACATTAGGGCCCACACAGCTGTCCCTGCCACCCAGGAGTACAGCAGAGGCCTTGCTGGAAAAATAAAAAGACACCAGTTTGAAGGCCTCTCCTCCAAAACCTCTCCTGAAAACAGAAGTCCCAGTTCCCAGCAGCTATGCCCAACAAGTGCCTTTAACAGCCACAAAAGGGCTCCTCTCCCCTCCGCACACATCTGTTTCAAGTACACACAATGCTTGATTTAATGGAAGCTCAGCAGAAGCAAAAATCAAAGGGCAATCGAAACTGACAAAGCTTATGGGACCCAGCACATGCTGGAGAGAGCACCTGAAGGTAGGGATTTTCCTTTGGGATCCAAATGGTCCAAATCACCTGTTTTCTACATATTGATTAAAAGAGATCAATGGGGGGAAATCTCTTTTTTTTTCTCCCCTAACTTCCCAGTTTACCATCTGATTACCAAACTAGTATTGGCCATTGATTATGTATATTACTGCTGAAATGCATAAACATCCCTGTCATTGTTCCCAGTTTACTTTACAGAGGTGATGTGGCTGCACACCATCTTCACATACACGGGCGATAAACCCAACTATGGACAGAAGCCAGAAGTTTCATTGCCGCCATTCACCATTAATGCAAACCAGACGCCTGAAATGGCTACCTTCCTGGCTCTTGCCATCTTGGCTTTTGGCTTTGCTTGAACTCTACACTTCACTTTCAGAAGGAGTTCCCAAGTAAATGATCAAAACATTAAGAAGCTAAAATCTAAATTTAAACAAATCCATCCAAGTTGCCAATCAAAAGGCAAGGAAAAGACAAGGTCCAGAACCCTGGTTTTTCTGAGTCTAAGAAGCCATGATCTGACACTCTCTTGGGTTTTGTTTATTTCAGTGTGTCTATTTGTAAAGTACTTAGTGGGTAAGGGTGGGGATGGAGTGAGGAAGATGCAGCAGATTAAGGAGAGATCTTTGTCTTTATGGAGACAGAAGTTCCACTGGACGAATGAGGTTTATTCACAAGTGGGATATAAAATAAGAGTCAGGATAATTGCTAAATTCTGTGATATCAACTACAGTGCAGGTGGAACTCACAGAAGAGGAGAGAAGAGGCAGCTAAGTCTTCACAATGAGGTAGAAATTGAGTGGTGGTCCAGCGGACAGGATTTGGGTGGGGCTGCAGTTATGAAGGAAGCACTGAGGAAGGGCAGAATGCTGCCATGTGAAAATTGTAAGCAGGCTACCCTCTGGTCCACCCAACTCATGAAAACCTCACTTTTGGAACCCTGCTGAGGTAGAGAGCACCTCACTTTGGCATCACATAGATGCATTTCCAAACCCAGTTCTACCGTTATGAATGAACCCTTTGAACTGGGCTAAATGGCAGGACATCTTTGAAGTTCTCTTTTCTTAAGTGGAATAAAGATATCTACCTTGTGGGTCTACTGAGATAATGAAACAAGGTGTGCACACAACTATATCATGGAAGAAGTTCAAATAACATTAGTTTACTTTCATTAACAGTCATACTTGAGCAGAGATCATTATTGAACCACCAAAATCTATGTTTTCCATCTCCTGTAGCCACAGGCTTAGCTGGGCCTGCGACTGCCTGGCCAGACTGCTCTTACCACTGACAGCTGCGTGTGCCACGTGACTGTCCCTGCCACTGCGTGTGAACAGAACTGACATAGGTGTCTTCTAGAACTGAGTTTATAAGAGCCTGTCACTTTTTTCTCTTCCTGGGAGTTAGAACATGGATTTGCCTGAAACCCAACTCTGACCATGCCAATGAAGACATTGTCTTTGCAAGTGGCAATGAAACAAGTGCAAGGAATCTGGGACTCCTCAGAATGACTACATGCAGCCCCGCAGTCTGCCTACCTCTCAGAACCGGTACAGAAAAGAGGAATCAGTTTCTTCGTTCTTTTAGTCACTCTCATAGTGGGTTTCTTGATACATCAGCTTAGCTTTTTCACCCAACATATGCAAGGTCACATTTATCCTTGGAAAAGGCAGTCTCTTTCAATTATCCCCACCTGACAGAGGAGCAAACTAAAGCCAAAGGAAGTTCAAGGTCACCTGACCTGTGATGGTTGAACCCTGTCAACACTATCATGTCACTGACTCTCAGAGCCTTTGTCTTTGCATGTCACAACTTTGTCACTTCTTATTCCTGAGGCTGTGAACAGAAGAACCACTTAGATTTGAGTGTTGATGGAAGTTTGACAGGGTTGAATATTATATTTCAAATATAGAATCATGAAACTGGAATTTAAATGAAGCTGCACGTTGAAAGTGGCTTTCATAATTATTGCTATTATACATGTGTTGCCACTGCAAAATCTCAAGTCACCCAGAGATGGGAGACATGACTACAGCACAGTTCTGAAGTACAGCGCAGAGATGTTCAGCATTGGGGGTGATTTACACCCATAATGTAATTAAATAGGAGGCAATTTGCATCCAGATTTGTACATTACAGTATTTTTTTTCTGATTATAAGAATTTCAAAAAAGAAAAGCTCTGGCAGGCACAGGAGGTATCTGAGTGTTCTGACAATTAGTATTTTAGACAAACAACCTTGCAGAAGATGACTTTCTAATCCCTTTCTGGAGCCTTAGCAGTTTGCCAAGCGAATCCTACACTGTCTGTCAGAGCCCTTCATAGGAAGCATGCTGTGAGAAATAACTGTTTTCACCCCTGTAGTATTTTTGTTCAAATGTATTTTTAAGTTTCCTCTAATTTTCACCTATTGATAGGGTCTGCCTATAAATAAAACATTTGAAAGGTAGAAACTTTCAGCACTCAAAATTAATAAGGATCTAAGTGTTATGTTAGCAAGAAAATTAGGATTTATGATTATTAGAAAATGTTATTGATTATATCCAACCCCTATATTGTGGTGGAACTAGACGTAGGATGGCACCTTCTCTCCACCCAAAGGAACTCAGTCGAGTAGTTCAGTTTTCTGTGTCTCAGTCTCTTATTTTAAGAAAGAGAAGTATAACATCATCTCATCTGACTGCTGTGAACATTAAGTATTAATAAGATGTTTATGGAAATGGACCCAGCATACAGTAGGAGCTCAATAAATGCTTGCTAAGTTGTTAAAGCCACTTATGTGCATTGCTAAGACCACTCTGAGAGAGGGTACTAATATTATCCTCATCATATTAATTCATCATAGAGATGAAGAAACAGGTGAATGGAAGGAATTGGTGGGTGTGCTTAAATGTGTCTAAGTTCACACATTTGGGAATTGGTGAAGGTAGGGTTTGAACTCAGGAATCCAGAAGGTTTTGGAGGTAAGTACCAGGCTATTCTACTTTGTGCCATCAGAGAATTCCTGTCTTATGTCTAAGTTGATTGAATTTCTGCCCTGTGCTTTGCCAGGCACATCACTGGTGGCCCTGAGACCAAAGATTTGATCTGGACTCAAGGCTGAAGGCACATTTACAAAAGTGCATATTCTGTTTATCATATCAGCATTGTAGCTCTTGAAACTGGTACAAAGAGAAGGAATAGAAATCGAAAAGAAAACAAAATGGGAGTTGTCTGCCCTGTAAAATCTATTACACGTGTCACCCCAACCAAGTGATTTCCTCTTTCTGTTGTGTCTATATGCAAGAAATGAGGGGTGGGGCAAGGGAGCTGTGTGCCACTAAATACATTCACATACTGGAGCACTTGGAAAAAAACTTGTGCGTTGTGTTGACATCGAACTCTTTGCCTGAAATCAAACATCCAACAACATTCTGATTGAATAGGTTTATAATCATTTTAGTTCTTTCTTACTGCCAACCCTAGTGAGGTAAAGCACATCAGTCTGCTTCTCTGTTACTAGGGGCACATTCTGGTCTCTCTCACCAGTCTAACACTCTTCATGGAAGGGGGCAACACTGTAATCTGTCCTGGTTCATGGGGAGCGGTTGCCCTCCCAGCACCCCACCATGCACTGTAGAGGTGAAGTGAGTTGTCATCTCAATGACAGCCACAATAGCACTTGCTTACTGAGCACTGTCAAAGGCACTAGCACTTTGCACACAGCATATCATCTCATCCTCACAACCACGTTAGGAAGTGGGTACCACCGTTACTGCTGCTTTACAAATGAGGACAATGAAATTTGGATCGGCCATTTGTCCTGCAGGACTTTCCCTGTTAAACGAGGAAATTCAACCACCTGGAACATTCTCCACTTGGTTGCCTCACAGACTCCCCAAATTCAGCGTGTTCTGTGTGGTTCAGCTTCCTCTGACCACTAAACCTGGTTTTCCTCCCACGCTTTGTCCTGTGGGGTGACATGTGAGCGTGGATAATGATCCCTCACCAAATACATCCACATTCTATTCCCCACACCTCTGACTGTGTTACCTTACATGGCAAAAGAGATTTTTAAGATTTAATTAACTTAAAGATCTTGTTATAGAAACCCCCAAAATGAAGGCTCCTGAACCCCAGTACCTCAGAATATGACCGTATTTGGAGAAGGGGCCTTTAAATTAGTAATTAAGTTAAAATTGGGTCATTAAAATACATGGACCCTAATTTAATCTGACTGGTGTTGTTATAAGAAGAGGAGAGAGAAGACAGGGAAGAGACACACCAGTTCCCAGACATGGGCACACACACAGGACAACCACGTGAGGACACAGGGAGAAGGCGGCCTTCAACAAGCCTGGGAGAAAGGCCTCAGGAAAAACCAAGCCTATAAACATTTTGATCTCAGACTTCCAGACTCCAGAATTGGGAGAAAATAAATGTCTGTTGTTTAAGTCACCCAGTCTCAGGTACTTTGTTTGACAGCTCTAGCAGGCCAAAGCAAATCCTAAAATGGGGAGATTATCCTAGATTACTGGGGGGGGAGGGGCATCAATGTAATCATAAGGGTCTTATATGGCAGCAGAAGAGTCAGAGTGGAAGAAGAAAATGTGAGACAGAGCAGAGGTCAGAGAAAAGGAACAACACTACATCACTGACTTTGACAATAAAAGAAGGGGCCAGGAGCCCAGGAATGCAGCTTCTAGTTGCTGGAAAAAGTAAGGAAATAGATTCTCTCCTAAAGTCCTCAAAACAAATAAAGCCCAAGCCTAGTGAGACTGATTTTGGACTTTCGGCTTCTAGAACTGTAAGATAATATATTTGTGTTCTTTTCAGCTACCACATGTGTGACTATGTGTTACAGCAGCCATAGAAAAGGATACAGGGGGTGATCTTACCATCTACCTGCTCTTCCAAGCCCTGTCCTTATTGCAGCCCCCACCTCTCCTTACCATTTTTCTTGATTTACACCTTCCTCCAATCTTGTTTCTTCACTGCCTCTGATTAGCTATAAAATAAATGTCAAAGTCCTGTTGTGACATAGAAAGCCTTCCAAATCTTTCTTCTGCCTCCAGCCTGGGCTACATGTTCCCCATCTTGTCAATATTGACTCCACACCCTCTTTCTATCCTGGGCTACATGGTCCCTTCTCTCCAGCATGTGCTACGTGACCCTATCCCTCTATCCCTGTTTACATCCTGTCCTTTCCAGCAGAGGATGTGGCCCTGCCCCACCACCCCACCACCTTGTTATAGCCACTTGCTATTCTTTGAGCACACTGTGCTCGCGTGGCCCTTGCCCTGATGCTTTTGATTGCTTTCCCCTCTTCCTTTCACCTGGGCACTTCCTACTTATCCTCAAACTCATTTCACTTGTCACCTCCTCCAGAAAGTTCTCCCTGATGTTCTTCCACCCATCTCACCAGTTGGTTTAGTTTATCTCTAACATAACTAGAAATAGCAACCCCATAGTCCCCCACCACTACAACTCTGTCTTTATTTGCCTGGATACACCAAGCTAGGATTCTGCCTTTCATATAATTCCCCAGTGCCCAACACAGTGCCTGATACTGAAGTGACTAGTGTTTGTTAAAAGTTTTAGGGGAAAAGGTAGGGCTTCATTTACTCATTTGCACAACAAATACAGATTGGGTACTTGTGACCCATAAAACACTGAGGAACACACAAATGTGTTTAAGACTCAGTATCTGTCACCAAGAACTTTTGAGTTCAGAGTACTGAGATGTCATTACATGTACTGTATGTGGGAGCACCTAAATTTGTACCTGGGGGAAAAATGGGAAGGATTTGGAGAAGTGGGTTTTCCTAGGACCAGATCCCGGGAATACAAAGTAGACTGGGAACCCCAAAGCGGACGCCCTCATTGATGGGATGTGGGATCATCAATAAAGCCCAATGAAGTGACCATGACATGAACACACCCTTTATTCAGGAAGGCACACAAATGCCACTGTTATGAGTTTCCAAGGAGGCATCACATTCCCAAAGTGTACCAAGTGTGGCAGAAGGCTAGGACCCTGTGGGCTGATAGGAGGCAGGAGAAAACAGCAAATTCTACTAAATGAGTCACAGTGGCTAAGGAAGGATATTTCATCATTAGGCATTCAGTTCCTAATAATTTTGTGTAATCCAAATCCTGAAGCTGATTGTTATCATGACTAATGTAGGATACATACTATTTCTTTTCAAAGTCAACTTTGTTCAGAGAAAAATGAAGAATAGTTCTCTTCCTTGACCCTTTCTTATATAACAGAAGCCAAAGCAGATTTATGCAAATGAGAGAAGGGTGAGTCAGAGCACTTTGTCCTATAAACAACAGAAATGGATTAAGGTTGACTGGTTTCCAGGTAACGTATATACTGCACTATGATCACATAACCCTGATTTTAGTATATACAATAGAAGACCAAGAAATTCACTGAAAATTATTCATGACTGCCTCTTCACTGTTTTAATAGATTTGAAAAGCTGCTTCCTTGCCAGGCATCCCATTGTGAGCCTTCCCTGATGAATAGTGCAGGCCACACTATTTCTTCTGCCAAGATTCATTGTTTATTACTGGATCTCTCAAAGTAGATTTAGTTTGAAGAGTTTGACATCTACCAAAAATTGTGAAGACATAATGATTAAAAGATTTTCTTTTAAATTTAAATGTATATAAATATATAGATACATGAGAATGAATGATATAGTGATAAATTAATGTATAATACAAATTAAAATCTAAAACCTAAACCAAAAGTACCTATAAACATAAATAATAGATACCAGATAAAAGAATAGATAAATGATTGTTGGGAACCACCTTGCCTGGTTTCAGAAGCTGTAACCCCCCCATGGCTAAGGCTGAGTAAAGAGATCTTGGGCAGTAATCCACTAAGAAGACAAAGCTTATCTTCCTGACAGGGGCACCACCTCTGCCCCCTTTTATTTCACCCTGCTTCGCCCTGGGCTGATGACTGGTTAGCCAATGATGGGAAAGATTCCTCAAGGGAGGGACGACTTAAGACAGGCATGGTCTAAAAGGGGCCCCCTCAGGGAAGGACTTGGGGACTATAGAAAAAGGGGGTGATGGACCCTCAC
Source organism: Trachops cirrhosus (assembly GCA_028533065.1). Taxonomy (NCBI): domain Eukaryota; kingdom Metazoa; phylum Chordata; class Mammalia; order Chiroptera; family Phyllostomidae; genus Trachops; species Trachops cirrhosus. The sequence goes on from CM052545.1 coordinate 49,669,888, forward strand.
CCCTCAGCTTTGACATAGCCTGAGTCCTCATTCTGTCTGTGAGAAGTCTCCTAATCTCTTGGCTGCCTTACTTCCCCCACCTGACTTAAGCCTGAAACAATGCAGGAGGCCAGTGCAGCCCTGGGCAGGAACAGGAAGTTACCAAGGACAATCAGGCCTAAGAAAGAATGCATAAAATCTTGTGAAAACTGCTTTGCTAAGAATGTCCTCAATTTTCTGGTAAGGGTCCAAGCATGAAATGAGTTTGTTTCCGAAAGTTTTATGGCCTTTTACCTAACTGCCCCTGACTCAGGATAAGCCCTCCTAGTTCTTTAAATGTTATCTATTGTTTGATCATTACTGCCTGAGCATAATGAATGAGGACCTTCCTTGATGTAATGCTCCCAGAAAGCAATAAAAGCCTGTCCAGGCAAGGGTCAAGGTGCTCTCTCACTCAGTGGCCATGCTGTCCCTTTTCTCCACCAGACTTCTGCAGTCCATGTGAATTTGTTCATTGCATCCACAACACCACAGACGTTGCTGGCCAGAGTCCACATCAAATGATTAGAGATATTACCCACAAATCAAAAATTTGAATGAGTTAGATGTCCTTCAAATTACACAAAACATTAAGTTGGTATGAAAACAATAACAAAAACAAGTAATTCCAAGTTTTCATTTTTAAATATCTTTAATAAAGCCAAGAAATAATGTTCATCTGAAAAAATATTAAAATCTTTCATTTTTGTATAATTAGAAAAAAGCAGCAAAAGAATGCATAGTGCATGTCCTGGATGTTTTGAACATGACCTAACAGGTAAACAATTAACTTTTAAGTGAAATTGCTGACCTTGATGGCACGTCTGTCAAGGCTGCGAGCACTACGGCGAGACCAGCTCCCCTCCAGTGCACCCCACTCCTGCATTCACACTCTACACACTGATTCCCAGCTGGTGAGGTACTCGGCCTCTCTGTGCCTGCATGCTCAATGCTTTTTCTACAAAATGTGGATAACAATAGTGTCATCTCAAAGGACTGTGATGGTTAAATGAGATAATCCAGTAAAGCCTTGGCATAGTGATGCGCACATAAAGACCAGTCATTGTTTACTACTAAAGTCCGCCTACTTTGTTTATCATGCTGATTAAGACTGGCTTTGATGCCCTCAAGAAGGAATTTTTTAAGAAACATTAGCACTAGTGTCAGAAGATATGAGTTCTGGTCCTGGCTCTACCACTTACCCAATGAGTGGGCTTGGACCAATCTCTCAGTTAGTTAACTTCATCGCCTGTAACATGGGAATAATTTGCTCTCTTCCCTGTCTACCCCAGGCCAGATGAGGTAACAGGTGGGTTTTGTTGTTTGTTTTGCCTCTTTGTTGTAAAGCTCCATTCACATGAAAAATCTGGTGGTGGTGGCTGATGAGGATGGCTTTGGGATTCAGGGCACCACAAAATGGAAAGGAATACAGTGTTCAGGCAGGACTAGGCCAGCTCACAGGTAACTACTGCTCTCACCTCACCATCATCAGCTCCACAATGACACTGCTCTCAATAAAATAAGGAATGAAAGAGGCCAAGACAGACAGAAATTAATACACAGACCAAATTAAGCTTTCTTAACCCATTATCATTAGTATTACATTATTAATTGTTATTATTATTTTACCATTTGTGATCTAAAAGGCCCTAAGAAATCTTTTCTTAGACAGGATAATGAGAGTCAAACAGTTGGCTAAAACCCAGGTCTCACGGCATGAAGTACTGCATTCCTTCCTCTAAGGTAGCAAGCTGCATACTTATATACTTATTTTGCAAAACAGGGTGTGGAGTTATACAAATAGAAATGTCCATCTGTATTTAAATTATAGGGGTAATCTAGAAGAAAATACTTATTGTCTCTCTGCATTTTGTAAATTTCCACACTAAGTAAATGTTAGTTTTAAAATATAGGTGACTGAAAAATTCTAAATTATCTGATGTTCATGGCCATCTAAGTAAAAAGAAGTAGTTCTGGCAGTGAGCCCATTTTCAGAGGGTTCTGAACGAGCTTTTCAGAACTGCAGGGGTTGTGAAGGAAAAACACAGTCCTGGCACAATGAGACTTCATCATTAGGTGGGGCTTTTTCCTGACTTTGTTTTCTGTCCCTGGGTTTAGTTTTCTTCAGAAATATCATCCTAAGATAATAGATCATTGATCTGCTCTAGTTTTACAAAGCTCATTTTAATTAAGAGTTTCTAATAAAATAATTATGTCCCTTGCTAAGTCAGGATGTGGTGAGCTTGGGATAAAATGTGCTATAAATACTCTATGGCTGCACTGCTGCAAAGTTATGAGCAATGCAGAGTTTTAGAAATTCAAGTGCACATCATCAGGGTCTGCCCCTTCACAGAGAAAGCCAACGTATCCAGTTAAAAATCATGCTGAAAATTAATACAGCAGAATTGTTTTATTATGCACCTACTGAATTTTATTTTTAGAATCACTTTTAGGAAAGCTAGCTGATATACTTAAAAAAAAAAAAAAAGAACAGTGTAAGGCCTCCTCCTCTGTCTTTGACAGAACTGATTCCAGGCGGTGGGGTGAAGGCATTACACAGCAAAAAAAAAAAAAAAGAAAGAAAGAAAGAAAGAAAATCAAGCTATGTTAAAGCAGAAAGCTAAATCTTTCCTCCTTAAAACATGAAATTTCCAGATACAGAATTTCAAAACTGACTAAGCTTATATTTGGTACAATGTAAAGATATGAAATGTTTACAAAATTTTTAAATACTTTAATTAACTTTTCATGAAAACAGTCATTGACAAAATATAAGGCAATATTCAATGAACAAAAATTCTGGCAAGGGAAACAAACACCATTTCACTGTTTAATGCTAGCAAAAGAGCACCATGGTTCAGATGGATGTGGTTTAATTAAAGATGATAAAGACACGTACATCCCAATTTTCCTGACAACAGCCTTTCCATCCTGATGATGTGTTTATTTTGCTCTCAACATCTGAAATCAAAGAGAATAAAAGTCAAAGCTGCTCTTAAAGTTTGACATCCCCAGGGTCAAGTAGAAATAACTTATAGTTTTCATTTTCCTTTTGTTCCCTCTCCCCGGGGACAAAGTCCCTGGCTCCCTACATCAGCAACCCCTTCACTGCTTAACAAAAGATGGTGTATGAATAATCATTCCTCCTGAGTTCTAACCTCAGATCCCAGGCAAAATGCTCAGGGGTACAACATCACAGCAGGCTGGGAGAAGGCACAGACTGTCTAATCGTAGGTCCACCCTACCAATGTGATGGTGTGTCTTCCTTCCAGAGTCTCCTGCTTGCTGCCCAGTTCCCACATCCATCCTCGCATTGTTCTGTGTCAGAAAACAAAATATTCTCTGAAAGGTAAAGAAATATGGCAAAAAGGAAGAAAATGCCCGGCTCCTTATTTTTCTCACCTTATTATTTGACCCAATAAATGTCTTATGAATATGAAAAATATGAATAAGCCCCTTGTGCAAAGGGTCTCTCCCCACTGTGGTCAGCTAAGACCTCACATTAGCTATCCCTTAACTACACAGTTAACATCCACACTTTATCTACTGAGGGAAAACAGAGTATGCTCTGTATTTCCCTCTAAAGGGATTTAAAACACGCCATGACTTATAATAAAAATGTGTAAATTTTAAATTTTCAACTAAATCATATGTGTAACTTGCCTATTTAAAATAAACTATAAAAGTATCAGAGTCAAACTCAACAATGTTGAAAATTCAGTTAAATTCTTATGCTTTTTTTTCTTTCTTGTTCGTACTTTCCGAAGATTCCATAGCCTTATTGTCATTAGGGTAAAAAATACAAAGCCTTACATTTCTTTCCATGAGAAATATTAGTGTCATAAATATTCTTCAAAAATATGAGGTAAAGAGGGAAAACAAATGTTACAGATTTTTAAAAAGTTTTTATACTACACTCACTGATGAGCATAACCTTCAAGTCACCTTCAAAAATAATGATTAAAGTGAAAAGCCTAATACAAAATGAAACATTTTGTTACATGTGAAACTGGATCAATCATTTTTTAAGCCACGGGAACTTCTTTCCTTAATGAGGTGACTGTAACGACTTTGTATTAACTGCTGTGGTGGTCAGACCGAGCGATACTGCACGTGACACTGAAGTTACAATTTCAAGTTACAGAGTCTAGACACCCTCTGAATTGGGCTTGAGTAATTGGCCATTATTTTGTTTGTACGCAATGCTTTCCTCCTTCTGTAACTGGTTGGAAGCCTAACAATTTCTGAGCTAGTTAAGATACAAGGCAAAACAGGCTAATTGTGAAGTTAGACATGTATTTCATTGTAAATGCCTCTCTGCAGACTCATCTCAGCTTCACAGACCAGAAGAACGGAGCAGCCACTGTCTGCCCATTAACCATTTCTCTCATTACAGGAAGTGTTTCCAGTGGGTATGCAACACGAAATTGCCACATGCTTCTATATTTTTTTAAATAAAAGTAGAAACTAATAAGTAACTAAAGCATAATTACTTCAGAAGTAGCATTCAGCTTTATCTGGTGACATGTTTCTCATAGTCCGACCTGGAGATTGGTAGTACTTCACAAAAGGGCAGGGCATTTCCTTTCTCTTTTTTTTTTTATTTCTTCATCTGAAACCAGAAAATCCTGTTTTTACAATGTTATCTATCTCTCCCAACAGCTGGAGACATGGGAGATAACCAATCCATCACTCAGCAAACTAGAACAGCCTTCCCACACACAACCTGCAATACTGCAGTTTGACATTCATGGACCAAAAGTAACTCCCTACATTAATCCCTGCTACTCTAAAATTCAAGGAGCCCAAGAGATCTTATAAAAATAAAATTTAAAAATAAAAACTTCTAGAAACCCAGGCCTTTTCTGATTACTTACTGATTGACATGCTCTCACCATTTAACAAAACCAGGACTAGAGAAAACATGTGTGAAACAAAACATAAGGCCAGGTCTTTATTTTTCGCAGACAGTGGTTTCTTCTCAGCCACAGTATTTCACATGCCATCACTTGTGCCTGTGGCCCCAGCAAACACGATCATTAAGTCCTGCATACTGCTCTTCACTTTGTCTTGTGGTATTCTAAACTTTTTCACCCTAAATTTCCCCAAAAGACATTTTAAAAGCAGTGCACCAGGCAGCAGGAAGTCAAGGTAGACTCCTTGTTTAAATAAACATGCTTAAAAATATGGAAAATCTATTCCAAATTTAAATCTAAACGAGGAAATGTGTTACATTTTAAATGGAGAAAAATATCTGGTCTTATTCAAGGTTGTGGTGAATCTGATTGGCAACTTTTAAATTAATTTTAAATTAATTCAAAAGCTTTTCAGTCGTCACCGTTACCCACAGGGAGTGCTGAAGAGAAAGATGATAAGGCAATTGTTTGTGCTCAAACTTAGAAATTATATCTCGATGGACTTTTCGTCTCAGCAGATTTCAAATTCCCCTCCCAAGGAACATTTGACCTTCAAATTTCAGGCTGTGTATCTCTTAATTTCGTGCATCCATAATACGTTAGAAGACTCAAGTTGGCTACAAATACATTATTTCTGTTACTTGACTTTAATGAATGTCTAGTAGTTCTCAAAACCTGCAATCTGTTCATGGTGCCAACCCTGCATTGCAGAGAAATCTTAGCGTGGGTTTCCAGCTTGGCTCCTGCAAACAAAGTCACTACAAACAGGTTTTAATTTGGTCAGGGGAAAGTGGAGGTAGGAAACCCCCACACCGCCAACCTGACAGGCAAAGCAGGGCTCGAGCCCCCAGGGAGACAGAGTCCCTAGGCTTGCCGGTCTGGGCGCTGTCCTTGGTGCTGATAGTGCCGCCGCGCTCTCCAGCGCCTTACCTTCCGCCCCCGTGGAAGCTGCGGACGTCCCCCAAAGGATAAGCAGAACATAGCTATTAATACAAATAACTACCCCGGCCCATCCATCCTCTTTGTCCCCTTCCCGAAGACTTCAGGCCGATTGCTCCCCGGAGTCTTTTTGTTTTTTTCTTCTAGTTCCAACTCTCTCATCTTGGTCTGCTTTAAGAGGAAGAGTGGGGGAAGGAGAGGGAGGCAAGGGGAGATGAAGATGGGGGAGGAGGGTGGGTGGGGGAGGGGAGAAAGGAGACAGGAAGAAAGAACGGATGGCAAAAAAGATCAGGAGGCAGGGGCTCAGAGAAAGGCAGGGGCTCAGAGAAAGGCACCGAGAGTGGGACTAAAGAGGGTTTAAAGTGGGAGGGCAAAGAGATGCCACAAAGAGGGAGAAGTGATTAAGCATAGAAAATGGGGAGAGAAAAAGTAATGGAGAAAAGACAACAGAAGAGAAAGTCGTGGGGATAACAGTGCGGAGGGCTAAGAAAAAAGCAAGGTGGCCGGGGGTGGGGAGAAAAGCTGCCCGAACGGCGGAAGAGTGAAAAGACAAAGAAAGGGCGTTGTGTGAATACTGGCACCGAGGGTGAAAAACGCAATCCGAAGGTGAAGAGAAACGGAGAGAGGGGGTTAGAGGGGAACAAGTGGTCTGGGACTGAAGGAGAACTGGAGGAAGGGCCAGGGACAAGGCAGCCGAGGCCGGGGTCCGATGCGGCGTGGGCCCACGTGGAGCAGGCGCTGAATCACTGCTGAGCTGTCTTTACACCCTTCCCCCCGCCCCCCATCCCCGGGTCCGGAGCCCGCAGTCCCCGCCTCCTCGGCCGCCGCCTCCACGGGGCGGGGCCCTAGCCCGGGACCAGCAGCCGCGGCTATAAATGGGCAGCGGCGAGACCAGCAGAACGCTGTGACAGCCATACACCCCGAGGCCTCCAAGATGAGCTACACATTGGACTCGCTGGGCAACCCGTCCGCCTACCGGCGGGTGACCGAGACCCGCTCCAGCTTCAGCCGCGTTAGCGGCTCGCCGTCCAGCGGTTTCCGCTCACAGTCGTGGTCCCGCGGCTCGCCCAGCACCGTGTCCTCCTCCTACAAGCGCACCGCGCTTGGCCCGCGTCTCACCTACAGCTCAGCCATGCTCAGCTCTGCCGAGAGCAGCCTTGACTTCAGCCAATCCTCGTCCCTGCTCAACGGCGTCTCCGCAGCGGGCGGCGACTACAAGCTGTCCCGCTCCAACGAGAAGGAGCAGCTGCAGGGGCTGAACGACCGCTTTGCGGGCTACATCGAGAAGGTGCACTACCTGGAGCAGCAGAACAAGGAAATAGAGGCAGAGATCCAGGCGCTGCGGCAGAAGCAGGCCTCACACGCCCAGCTGGGCGACGCGTACGACCAGGAGATCCGTGAGCTGCGCGCCACACTCGAGATGGTGAATCACGAGAAGGCTCAGGTACAGCTGGACTCAGACCACCTGGAGGAAGACATCCACCGGCTCAAGGAGCGCTTCGAGGAGGAGGCACGGCTGCGCGACGACACCGAGGCTGCCATCCGAGCGTTGCGCAAAGACATTGAGGAGGCGTCGCTGGTGAAGGTGGAGCTGGACAAGAAGGTGCAGTCGCTGCAGGATGAGGTGGCCTTCCTACGGAGCAATCATGAGGAAGAGGTGGCCGACCTGCTGGCCCAGATCCAGGCGTCGCACATCACAGTGGAGCGCAAAGACTACCTGAAGACAGACATCTCGTCGGCCCTGAAGGAGATCCGCTCCCAGCTCGAAAGCCACTCCGACCAGAACATGCATCAGGCAGAAGAGTGGTTTAAGTGCCGCTACGCCAAGCTCACCGAGGCAGCCGAACAGAACAAGGAGGCCATCCGCTCCGCCAAGGAAGAGATTGCCGAGTACCGGCGCCAGCTGCAGTCCAAGAGCATCGAGCTCGAGTCTGTGCGCGGCACCAAGGAGTCACTGGAGCGGCAGCTCAGCGACATCGAAGAGCGCCACAACCACGACCTCAGCAGCTACCAGGTAGGAACCGCGGCTGCGCCGCCAGCCCTGCGCCAGCGCCAGCGCCGCGCGCCCCCGACACTAAGGCACGCGCCCCTGCGCGCTCTCCGCCGCGCTCTCTGGAGGCCGCTGGCCAGTGCGCGCGAGCAAGACGCACACCCAGGTTAGAGGCGCAATGCGTGTGTTCGCCTCGACTGGCCACTTCCACAATCTTCCCCCGCCCACTATCGCCAGCTTCTAAAAGCCCTGACCTTTTTTCCAAAGGTACTTTTTGTCCTCGGGAGTTCCGGTTTTTGCATGCTTGCATATTTAAAGAAAGAGATATACATTTGGGTAGTTGATAAAGTAACAACTTTAAGATAACTTCTGCAGAAACGCATGCATTCTCTCCTTTTCCAGCTGTGATCATAACTCTCAAAACTACCTTCAGCCCAAAGAGCTCCGATGGGAAGAGCTGGGTCAGGGGTGGGGTGTCCCCATGCATCTTTTTTTTTTTCCTCTCGAGATTTATTCTAAATCCACTGGGCTTAGTGAGTGAGGTGCCCAGGAAATGTTATGTTGGTCTTATTTGCTTGTTTCTTTGAGAATCCCTTACATTTTGTTAACGGGAGAAGGGGGGCTGGGAACAATATCGGAGAGGGTTACAGAGCTAGGAGTCGCGGAGGGGAGGTGGGGAGGGGTAGCAAGTGGTTTGCAAAAGAAGTTGCGGTTTGGAAGGGTGAGTCGATGGAGACATTCTGTGTTTGTTTCAGGACACCATCCAACAGTTGGAAAATGAACTTCGAGGCACGAAGTGGGAAATGGCTCGTCATTTGCGAGAATACCAGGATCTCCTCAACGTCAAGATGGCTCTGGATATTGAGATCGCTGCGTACAGGTAGGCAGGGTGTTCACTGCGGACGTGACGGAAATACCGCACTGCGGAGGTTGACTTGAAAGAACCTTCATCCCTTCAGTAAAGCAAGCAGGTTTCAGAAGTCTTAAATCAGTGCCTGTTTTCCCTTCCTAATTAAAAAGAAATTATTCTAAAGAATTGCAAATGTCGTTTTATCACTTTTTATACAGCTTTAAAAGAGTAAGCATCAGTTGAAATTGCTTTCAATTATGTGGGGGAAGGGGGCACAGATTAATTTAAATGCTATGCTTAAGCTTTTATTTTACTCAAAAGTGTTTTCCAAATGTTTGAAGCAAAAACGGAGCTTTAGTATTTACTATTTCGTCTAGTGGTTTTGGCTTTTCAACATTACAATGTCAAGGACAAACACCAAGATGTTCCATTTCTCCGTTTCTCTGTCACAGCTTACTATTGCCATCATCTGGCTGAGAATATAAATCTATATATTAGAATATATATTTATTCTTATAGCTATATAGATAATTTAGATGTATTCTATTGTACACTGCATAATATAGATTATATGTCTAGATATATAGGTCATGTATGATATATATATACATACATCTAGATCTAGAGATGTAAATATATAGATATAAATCCTAATGTAAATAGACTTACATCTATAGATATAGCTATACACTAGAGACAGGGAGAAGAGATTACAGGTGTACTAACTGATGTATGTTATCTTGCTGTTGACCAAATCCACAGGAGGAAATCATTGACTAAACAGTTTTTCTACTACCAATAAGGTCATTATAATAGTATAAGAATAAAGTGAACTCACAGAGTTAGCTTTCTTTTCAGGAAAGCTGAGTAACTATATTGAAAAACACTTTATCATTAAATTTGCAGATCAGTTTATAACTTGATACACCCATATTAGCACCTAGCTATTGTAGATGTAGATTTATATAGGCTGAGTTCTGATATATGCTAAATGGTTTTGTACATTGTTCGAACATTGTATTTGCTAAAAGAAACTTAGTATATACATCCTGAAAGTTCTGATGCTCAGGAAGATCACTAAGGTTTTTTTTTTTTACCACTAGGGAGCTTTTCAAGTTGCGCCAAATGGACTGACGCAGCATGCGGATTTGGTGGCTGGGTCTGATTAGTGGATCATTGGGTGTGGTTAGCTACTGTAGCAAGTGATTGGCTAGTGGTTGTGAGTGTCTGTCCCTGAATATAACACATTATACCACTGAAATGATAGCAGGGATTGCACTGACTTGATGAAATCCTTTACTTATGTGATTCTACTTATTCAAAGGTATTTACTACATTTCCCATTACTCATGAAGCTCAGATGGCCCAGTAAGATTTTAATTATGTCTTGTCTTTGACTCTTTCCTTAGAAAACTCCTAGAAGGCGAAGAGACCAGATTCAGCACATTTTCAGGAAGCCTCACTGGACCACTGTACACACACCGACAGCCTTCCATCACAATATCCAGCAAGATTCAGAAAACCAAGGTGGAGGCTCCCAAGCTAAAGGTGCAACACAAATTTGTTGAGGAGATCATAGAGGAAACCAAGGTGGAAGATGAGAAGTCAGAGATGGAAGAGGCCCTGACAGCTATTGCAGAGGAACTGGCAGTTTCCATGAAAGAAAAGAAGGAAGAAGAGGCAGAAGAAAAGAAAGAGGAACAAGAAGTTGAAGAAGTGGTAGCAACCAAAAAGTCTCCAGTAAAAGCTACAGCACTGGAACTGAAAGGAGAGGAAGAAGGAGACAAGGAGGAAGAAGAGGAGGAGGAGGAAGATGAGGGTGCCAAATCAGACCAAGCTGAAGAAGGGGGATCTGAGAAGGAAGGTTCTAGTGAAAAAGAGGAAGGTGAGCAGGAAGAAGAAGGGGAGACAGAGGCAGAAGGTGAAGGAGAGGAAGTTGAAGCCAAGGAAGAGAAGAAAACTGAGGAAAAGAGGGAAGAAGTGGTCACCAAGGTGGAGCTGGTAGCAGAAGCCAAGGTGGAAAAGGCAGAAAAGGCTAAGTCCCCCATGCCCAAATCGCCTGTGGAGGAGCTGAAGCCCAAAGCAGCAGCTGGAGCTGGGAAAGGTGAGCAGAAAGAGGAAGAAGTGAAAGTGGAGGAAGGAAAGAAAGAAGCAGCAAAGGAAGCTCCCAAGGAGGAGAAGGTAGAGAAGAAGGAGGAGAAGCCAAAAGAGGAGCTAGAGAAGAAGAAAGCAGCATCCCCAGTGAAGGAGGAAGTAACACAGGAGATGGTGACCATCACCAAGTCCATAAAGGTGAGCGTGGAGAAAGGTGCCAAAGAGGAGGGGAAGCCTGAGCAGCGGGAAAAGGGGAAAGCAGAAGAGGAGGGAGGGAGTGAAGAGGAAGGCAGTGATCGTGGTTCAAAGGAATCCATGAAGGAAGACATAGCCATCAATGGGGAGGTGGAAGGCAAGGAGGAGGAAGAGCAGGAGACGAAGGAGAAAGGCAGTGGGGGAGAAGAGGAGAAAGGTGTCGTTACCAATGGGCTGGACCTGAGTCCAGCAGATGAAAAGAAGGGGGGTGACAAAAGTGAGGGAAAAGTGGTGGTGACCAAAAAGATAGAAAAAATCACCACTGACGGGGAAGATGGTGCTACCAAATACATCACTAAATCTGTCACCGTCACTCAGAAGGTTGAAGAGCATGAGGAAACCTTTGAGGAGAAACTAGTGTCTACTAAAAAGGTAGAGAAAGTCACTTCACATGCCATAGTGAAGGAAGTCTCCCAGAGTGACTAATAATTTGAGTCCATTGCAAAAGGTTAAGCCATATGACAATTCCAAAATGCATGTAATTGACAGCTTCAAAATAGAACGGGTTCTCCCATGGGGGCTCCAGACATTGTATTTTACTTTGTGCAATATGAGGGAACTGCATGCAAGCTCAGGATGCTCCCTCCTCCGTCTTTGGGGGGTTCAAATGCATGATATTGTATGTACCTGGGGAATTGGCCAATTTCCTAAACTGCTGGAAGAGGGGCACTTGGAGAGGGGATGTCTTGAGATGTATTATGCAAAGAACCAACTGAGCCAAAAATAAATGAAACACAGAACTCTTAGCCTTAAGAAAGCTATATATGAATAATTATGTTTACCTCACTGGTGCGTTTAAAATGGACTTTCTTTCATGGGAGAACCTCATTGACATGCACTGTTTGCAACCTTTCATTGATTGATATTAAATGTTACAGCAGTACTTGCTCAATAAAGGTCATATTGAAAACATAGTCCATTGCTTGGTGTTAACGTCATTTCAGAGGGAAGTCTCCACTCCCTGACACTTTCTTTCCTAAGAGTAGGTTATTTGGGAGATTATAAGCAATCTGAATTTCTTATCAGTATTTCCCTGAGAGTGAATTCTGGGAAAACAATTGCTGAAAACATTTTCAGGTGTCAACATCTTTACTTAGCCTACCCTTCATCCCAAAGTTTCAAAATTATAGTTTTTGAAAGAAAAATACAAGCATCCGATAAAAAGTAAAGTTGTTGGGATAGAAATCTTGAATATCCAGGTATTTCCATCCCAAACCAGAACTCAGAGAACCTCAAGTGAGAGAGACATGCAAAGCCATCATAACTTGCTTTTTGGAGTTGGGACACAAAGGATCGTGTGGCATTTATAACATTGTGTCCAGAAGAAGCAGGACTGAAATCACCATCAGTCCTAACAGGAAATACCCAGTCTCAGATGCCTGGATCTGGTTTACACACACGTGTGCCCGCAGCACTGATTCTTCGTACAGTCAGTGGAGATTTATACTTTAAGTGCGTTACTAATTAGGGTAAGTAAAGAAAACCAAAATCTTTGATATAAGCACTTGAAGTATTTTTCTGGGTTGTTGTTTTTGTTTTGCTTTGCTTATTAACTCACTGTTTTGTTTTAAGCACAAATGGGTTGTAAGGAAATTTTAAAATTTGGAATGCACCATACAATTTTCCACATGAGCAGAGCATTTGACACTTTGCAGGACAGGGCACTATGGTCATAAAGTCCATTTTCAAATTCAGACAACAAGGCAGAACACTTTCTCCACCATTAAATCCCTGAAGTTCTCTTGTTTGTTTGTTTCTAACAGGTGAAATTTTAGTATATGTTTGAAAATTCCTGGTCCTTTAGTGAGGAATCTCACCCAAGTGAGTGCCTGTAACATTCCAGAGAGAGCAGCCCTCTCAACTGCCCATTGCATGTGGGGTCCAGTGGCTCATGGTTTTAACATCATGCTGACTGAGAAAGAAGTCAATTTATCCTTGTTCCATTCCAGTTACTCCTAAAAGCCGATTTTTAGTAAATCCAAAGTCCAATTAAGGAAAAATCTGCTTATTTTACACATATAAAAGTTCTGAAGTGAGAGGTGGGATTCTTAGTGGGTTTGTTTTCTCTTATGGAGGAACTTCTTCACCAGGCAAATTCTCTGTAATCGTGCAGGCTCATACCTCAAATTAGCAAATGCAATGCACTCTAAGTGTTTTTTTAAAATATTTTAGAAGCCTGATCTTCACCAAGGAAATAATACAAATCTCTTTGCAAAGTGTATCTGTTCTTGACCTTGAAAATCATTGATTTATTAATTAATGCATTATTTGTTCCTTGTCCATACTTTTTCTTATCAACAAGATCATCCCAAAAATGTAATCCAGGATCCTCTTAATGACTTTTCAAAATACTTATTTTAATTTCTAAATGTACCCAGGAAGCTCATTGCTAATGTCAATATTTGTAATAATTTTCCCCATCCTTTAATTTGCCCACCCTCAAAATTTTTGTCATATTTGTGTATGACTTGAATGATTATTTATTTATATTCTTTCTTTAAAATAATTCATGTTTTATGTTAAAATACTACTTTTTATGAAGTAATGATATCCATGACAGCCAAAGTAAAACAGGATTTTTAAATATCATCAGCAAAAACTTACTCTAGTTATGTAGAATTAAAAAGTAAAAAAGAGAATATTGGAAGGATACAGGATAAATCTCAGGATGGAAGGACAACTTATGGAGGCAGGTGTTGGGGAAGACCAGCTAGGAAAGCCCCCAGAATGCAGGGAGCAGGAATCAGCACACAACCACAGGGCTCGCCGAAAACGCTTTGAATCACTTCATGGGATGCTGGAAAACAGAGCAGCCATTTGCCTGACACCTGGGTCAGCAAGGGAAGAAGCATTTTGATTGACAGTCCCACCAAGACTAATGCCAATAAGGCAGCAGCAGTGTTTCCCCAAAGTCTGGGAGCTATTATCTGACATTGGAATAGAGGCTGGATTTATATGATAAGCTGGTTGAATTTTTTAAATACCTACTAATATATTGCCATTACTATAAAAATACTCTTCTGTCTACTACTAAAATCACCTCATTTACTAGGGCTGGCGCCTGAGTCTTCATGGTTTAAAAACCCCTTTGTGTAGCATACACTATTTAGGAATGACAGGATCAATCAGCACCCCTCCCCCCACCACCACCAAGGCCAGCGCTAGAGACTTGACCCTTCAACTCCTAAATCTGTTTTCAATCAGCTTATTTTTTCCAAGAAGGAAAGAATCTAATAATACTTTCACATATTCCAAAAGACAGACCACTGCCTTTCCCTCTTGAAATATAATGGAACAACATACTTTTGATAAGCCATGCATTTATTAATGTACCAATTTGCTTGGTTGATTCATTAACTCAAATATTTATTGTAGCCTAGGGCCTGGGGATACAGTGATTTTTTTCTTCTGGAATTCACTAATTCTGCTGTCAATGCCAATTGCTATACTATTGCTTTAAGAGGAAACAATTTGAAATTCACTTTTCCAAATATGTTCAGTGACACAAAGCAAAAACTGCCAAGTGTTTAGGAAATTTCTCTGACTACAATCAGCCCCTACAATGACATTAAGCCTTTGAAAAATACAATCTGCATTTCCAGTAGATTGCCTTAGAGATGTTATCTCATTTCAAATATTGTAAGAGATATCAAAGCTAATTAGTTCTCCATTTTCAAACATAAGGAAATTGAAACACAACTTTTTTTTTTAAAAAAAACACTTTTCTCTGGGCCACACAGCTGGCAGATGACAGAGATTTAACCCAGGCTTTCCAGCTCTAAAGCATATTCTTCACCCTCATACTACACTGGCCCTCAAACCCATCCATTAGGGCCCTTTCAATTTACAAAGAGGGTCTGTCATGTTTCCTTCTTTCTTTCCAAATGGAAAGAAAGAAAATAGTGCTATGCCACAAATTTTTTATTTAATATGCCTACAACTCTCTTCTTAGGCAATGGTACTGTTTGAATCATGAGAAGAATAAAACACCCAGATACAAAATAAGTGATGATTTCTTCTACCACAACAGTTTGCACTGTACAAAAATGTGGTAAACACTTTTTTAAACAGTTACTCTAATAGACAATGGAAAAGGAAAGTCATCTTGGGCTCACTGCCAACTTCTGTTGCCAGTCAGTATAGAGACAGTATTAAAACATTGGGTATTCGTTTCCACAACAAATAGGTTGGTTGTTCCACTTTGGCACAAATTATTTTTTCCTGGCAGCTTACATAACTTGCCCAAAGGAAAATGGAAGCTATTTCTAAGTGAATTATTTTATTAAATCTACACAAGATTTGTTCACTTCCAGAGCTTCTCTACTCTTAGATATGTAGAGCTTTGGCAAAAGCACTGGATTTGAGTTCAAGTTCCAAGTCTCAGGTCTAAAGATAGTAAAAGTGTATATCTTAGGTCCATTACATGATTCCTCAAGGTTCTACTATAGACTGAATGTTTGTGTTCCTCAGTTGATATATTAAATATTCATGCCAAATGTGATGGTATTTGGACTTTCGGCCTTTAAGAGGTGCTTAGGTTATGAGGGTGGGGCCCCCATAAATGGGATTACTGCCCTTAAAATTGGGACTCAGAGAGCTCCCTTGCCCATTCCATCATATAAAGACATTGAGAAACAGCCATCTACAAACCAGGAGGTGAACTCTCACCAGACACTGAATCACAGTGTCTTGATCCTGGACATCCAGCCTCCAGAACTGTGAGAAATAAATTTCTGTTATTCATAAGTTTGTTATAGCAGTGCCAACTCTAAGACAGCTTATGTGTCCTTAGCTGTAAGATGAGGATGTTCAAAGGGCTCCTGAGGTCATTCAGAGACATGACTCCCATGAAAGTGCCCAAACTGCACAAGCACTTGGAAACTGATCAAAAGCATTTGGGGAAGGTATTGAATTTTAAATTAGATCAAAGCTATAGGTGCAGAATATCATTCACTTGAAGATAAAAAGTGAATTGGGAGACAAATTCCAGGATGGTTGCCAAGTAGGTGGAAGCTGCACTCACCTGCTCACGATGCTAAACCAGATTTACAGAAAAATTGTAGAGCAATTAACCCGAATAACCAACTTAAGGCTAGCTGAACTGAAATATTAGAACCAAAGTGTATAAAAGAAGCCACATAGAGACTGGTAAGAAGGGCAGATACACAGAAAGGGCTGGCCCCTCCACCCATGTGCAGTGGCAGAGAAGCTGAAAGGTCTCAGCTGCAACACTCTCTCCTCCCAGGAGCACGGGTTCTCAACCCCACCCAGAGATCCTCAACCCAGAGCAACAGAGATGGGAAAAGGAGTCCCACCACATGGCACTTTGTGGTGAAAATCAGTGGGGATTCAGTCTGCCTGGGAGAGAAGGAATTCTGGCAGAGAGCCAGATCCCATCTTCTCAGAGTCAAGCACTCTTATTGTTATAGCACCAGCCTGGGGAGTGCACTTTCTGGTCTCCCAACTGCTGACAATGCCGCTCTGCTGTGCTCAAGTCCTGTGGGGGTCTGTCAACTGCATCCAGCAGTGACCTTTAGGGTACTCTTTGTTTGGTGAGGCTCTTGGTGGAGACACAGACAGTGACTAAACTGTGTGGCTTTGGAAAGGGGACTGGTCTTCTTCACCTTGGGCACACAGCCATTACCCCTCTAAACACACACTAATGGAATCACTTGGCCATCCCCAACCTCCTGAGTTCAGTGGTGCAAAGGGATCAGAATACTGCACAGAGCTGTACTTTCAGAGCATGTCTCCTGGAAAGGTTTTTGTTTGGGAACCGACAGGAAATAAGCAGGTGCCAGGTTGTGTGGCTACATCACAGTGAAGGGGACCATTTGTTCTCCCCTGCAAGCTTAGCCCTTGCTACCCTAGGAAGGGGAAAAAGTGCCAGCCCCCATTCTATAGTCTTGTGGGCACCACTCCCAATGGGAGACTTTGGATCTTCCCTTCCAAGTCCCAGATAATCTACCCTGCTGAGTTCAGTTCTACTGGGGGAAGAGAGTACTCCTCTGAGCTGACATTCAGAATGTATGTCCCTCACAGGTTATTGTATGGGACTAGGATTAACCAGTGCCACCCACAATAGGAGACTCTTTTGACCTGTCTTGCTGAGCTTGGTGGCTCCACCCAGCTGAGCTTGTTCCTGCAGAGGGGACAGCTGGCTGCACCCAACCTGAACCTGCAGCATGCTCCTTCTAGGGGAACTAGAGTTAGAGATTCTGGCAGAGACTGAGCAGTTTAGTTCTGGAGTAGGGGCTACTTTCCTCTCATTGAGTGCCTTACCATGTGATCCCTTCAAGTAGAAGACATGCAAACCCCATCCTCCCAATCCCTATCACTCCCTGCCACTGAGCTCATGACCTATGGAAGGGTCTATGGGTCACACCTAGCCTGGGTCCACTCTTCATTCTTTCTTTGGAAGGCTCTGGAAGAATACCAGACAACCTCAGCGAGAAGGGGAATACCTGACAGGTGGAGGTGAAACTCAGGGAGTCTTGGTCCTTTTACAGATCTGCCTCCACCTTTAAGCTGGAGAAAGCCAACACTTATACACAAGTTAGCCCTTCCCACACATACCCGGGCCCAGTAGAAGCAGCCACAAACAGGGAACAGCATCATAGTTCCAAACAGTTAGTCTGAGGCCAATTATACACAATGTCTGACATCAACCTGTGTCTGAACCCCACACAAGTGGCCCAGAACCAACACAGCCAGTGGTGGGCTTCAGACAACACCAAAGCTCAATCCAAATAGCCACACAAGCAGAACACCCAAGGGAGATTCTGGCAGGCACCAGACCCTGTTAGGAACAACTCCAACTCAAGGGGCAGCCCTTGCACAGTGACTCAGACATGGTGATCTAGGTTTATTCTATAGTCAACCAGATGGAAGGGTGAACTTCACCCATGAAAGGGCCAACAATATTCAAGAATCAACAACAGGAAGGTGCACAGAACTCAAAGACATGCTCCTGGAGCACCAAGCTCAGGTGATCTGGAAGATTCTGCCACTGAGCCTGACAAGACACCTTCATCTTAAAGGCATCATAACAAGTTTGGGAGACAGAGCAGACTTACCTAATACACAGAAACAAGATGGGGAGGCAAAGAAATATCCTCCAAATGAAAGAACAAGAGAAATCCTAAAAAAAAAAAAGAATTAAATGAAATGAAAGCAACTGAGATAGCAGACACTGAGTTTAAAACAATGGTTATAAGGCTGCTCACAGACCTTAGGGGAAGAATGAGTGGTCTCAATGAGAATTTAAACAAAAAAATCATAAGCATTAAATGAAACATAGAAACCATAAGAAAGAACAAGTCAGAAATGAAGAATACAATATGTGAAATGAAGACTACAATAGAAGGAATCAACAGCAAGTTAAATGAAACAGAGGATCAAATCAGCAACTTAGAGGACAAGATAATAATAAGCACACAAGTAGAGCAAGAAAATGAAAAGAGAATTTAAAAATGAGGACAATCTAAGGGACCTCAGGGACAACATCAAGTGTAACAGCATCCACATAATAGGGGTAACAGAAAGGGAAGAGAGAGAGCAAGGGAACAAGAACCTGTTTGAAGAAACAATGACTAAAAACTCACTAACCTGTTGACGTAAAAAGTCACACAAGTTCAGGAAGCACAGAAAGTCCCAATCAAGATGAACCCCAAAAGAACCACCCTAAGACACATCATTACTTAAATGGCAAAGGTTAAAGACAAAAAGCATATTAAAAGCAGCAAAATAAAAGCAATTAGTTACATACACAGGAGCTACCATAAGGTTGTCAGCTGATATTTCAACAGAAACACTTCAGGCCAGAAGGGATTGGCATGAAATATTCAAAAAGATGAAAAGCAAGGAACTACAACCAAGACAACTGTATCCAGCAAGGCTATCATTTAAAATTGTAGGTGAAATAAAAAGCTTCCCAGACCAAAAAAAAAAAAAAGGAGTTTGTTACTACCAAAGCAGTAGTGTAATAAATGTGGGGGGAGGGGGGCATATGTGTGTATATATGTATACATACACACACACACA
>CM052545.1:49689092-49705397 GCA_028533065.1 Trachops cirrhosus
ATATATATATATATATATATATATATATATATATATATATATATATATATATATATGCTGTCTACAAGAGATCCACCTCAAAACAAAAGATACACAAATACCAAAAGCAAAAGGATGAAAAAAAATATTCCATGCAAATAGAAACAAAAAATAGCTTGTGTAGCAATACTTATATATGACAAAAGAGACTTCAAACCAAAGGCCTTAACAAGAGACAAAGAAGGTCACTATATTATATACTAAAGGGATTGATCCAACAAGAGGATATAACCCTTATAAACATAAATGCATCCAATATCGGAGCACCTACATATATAAAGAAAATCTTAGTGGACATTAAGTGAGAGACCAACAGCAATACAGTCATAGTTGGTGATTTTAACACCCCATTGATATCAATGGATAGGTCATGCAGACAAAAAAATCCATAAAGCAAAAGGCTACCTTAAATGACACACTGGGTCAGATGGATTTAATTCATAGTTACAGAACATTTCATCCCAAAGTGGAAGAATATACATTCTTCTCAAGTGCCCATGGACATTCTCAAAGATTGACCACATGTTAGGACACAAAATAATCCTCAATAAACTCAAGAAGGTTAAAATCATATCAAGAATCTTCTCTGAGCACAATGTTATAAAACATGAAATCAACTACAATAAAAAACTGAAAATTATTCAAACACATGAAGGTAAATAATATATTATATAAATGATGAATAGGTTAACAATGATATCATGGAAGAAATAAAAAATTACCTGGAAACAAATGAAAATGAACACACAACAACCCAAAATCTATGGGACACAGAAAAAGCAGTTGTGAAAGGGAAGTTAATAGCATTACAGACCTACTTCAAGAAGTAAGAAAAATCTCAGATAAACAATGTAACCCTACACCTTAATTAACTAGTAAAAACAATGAACAAAACTCAGATTAAGTAGAAGGAAGAAAATAATAAGGATTAGAGCATAAATTAATGACATAGACACCAAAAAAATACAAAAGATCAACAAAACCAAGAGCTTGTTCTTTGAAAAGATAAACAAGATTGACAAATCTTTAACCAGACTCATCAAGAAAAAAAAAGATGGTGGTAGAAAAATGGACAACAGTACCTGAACAACAATAAAAAAATAAATTTAAAAAATTTTTTGAGAAAAAAAGAGAGAGAACCCAAATAAATATAATTAGAAATGAAAGAGAAGTAACAACTGACACCACAGAAATACAAAAGGTTGAAAGGAAATACTATGAGCAACTATATGCCAACAAATTGGGCAACCTGGACAAAATGGATACATTCCTAGAAATGTATAATCTTCCAAAACTGAGTCAGGAAGAATCAGAAAAGCTATATAGACAAATTGCTACTGAAATTTAAGCAGTAATCAAAAAGCCACCAGCAAACAAAAGTCTTGGACCAGATGGCTTCACAGACAAATTTTACCAAACATTCAAAGAAGAACTAATATCTATCCTTCTCAAACTGTGCCAAAAAAATTCAAGAGGAGGGAAGGCCTCCAAGTTCTTTATATGAGACCAGCATTATCCTAATTCCAAAACCAGATTTAAAAAACTGCAAAGAAAGAAAATTATAGGTCAATATTCCTGATGAACATAGATGCTAAAATCCTTAACAAATTATTAGCAAACCAGATCCAGCAATACAATAAAAAGATTATATACCATGATCAAGTGGGATTTATTCTGGGAATTCAAGGTTGGTACAACATTTGCAGATCAATAAAGGTAAGGCATCACATAAACAAAATAAAGGGTAAAAAGCACATGATCATATCAATAGATGCAGAAAAGCATTTGATAAAACCAGCATCTATTTATAATAAAAACTCTCAGCAAAGTGGGAATAAAGGGATCATACCTCAGCATAATAAAGGCCATATATGACAAACCTGTAGCCAACATCATGCTCAATGGACAAAAACGTGTTTCCCTTAAGATCAGGAACAAGATCAGGATGTTCACTCTCACCACTCTTATTCAACATAGTACTGGAAGTACTAGCCAGAGCAATCGGACAAGAATAAGAAATAAAAACATCCAAATTTGAAAGGAGAAAGTAAAACTCTCATTATTTGAAGATGACATGATATTGTACATAGAAAATCCCAAAGACCCAACCAAAAAACTACTAGATCTAATAAATGGACTCAGCAAACTAGCAGGATACAAAATTAATATTCAGAAATCAGTGGCATTTTGTACACCAATAATGAATGATCAGGAACAGAAATTAAGAAAACAATCCCATTTACTAGTGCAACAAAAAAAATAAGGTGTCTCAGAATAAATTTAACCAAAGAGGTTAAACTTGAAAAATTATAAGATAATGAAGAAAGAAACTGAGGAAGATACAAATAAGTGGAAGCACATACTCTGTTCATGGATAGGAAAAATTAATATCATCAAGATGTCCATACTACCCAAAGCAATCTACAGTTTCAACACAATTTCTATCAAGATACCAATGGCATATCTCACAGATCTAGAACAAATATTTCAAAAATTTGTATGGAACCACAAAAGATGGTAAATAGCCTCAGCAAACCTGAGAAGAAAAATAAAGTTGAAGATACCACAATACCTGATATCAAACTATACTACAAGTCCATAGTAATCAAAACAGCCTGGTACTGGCACAAGAACAGGCATATACCATATTTTTAGGACTATAAGAGGCACCAGACCATAAGACGCACCTAGGTTTTAGAGGATGAAAATAGGAAAAAAATTTTGAAGCAAAAAATGTGGTAAAATATTTAATAACTTGTGACCCCACTCCACTGCCACCCCTTCCCACAGTGAGCCAGGTAAGTTACATACTGACTATAAGATGCACCCCCATTTTCCTCCCAAATTTGGGGAGGTGAGTCTTATAATCCAAAAATACTGTAGATCAATGGAACAAAACAGAGAGCCCAGAAATAAAACCACACCTTTATGGTCAATTAACATTTGACAAAGGAGACAAGAACATACACTGGGGTACAGTCTCTTCAATAAATGGTGTTGTGAAAATTGGACTGATACATCCAAAAAACAATGAAATTCTACCACCATATACAAGAATAAACTCAAAATGGACAAAAGACTTAAATGTAAGTCACAAAATCATAAAGATACTAGAAGAAAACATAGGCAGTAAAATTTCATACATTCCTTGTAGCAATGTTTTTGCCAATCTATATCTTTGGGGAAAGGGAACCAAAGGAAAAAATAAACAAATGGGACTATGTCAAACTAAAAAGGTTTTGCACAGCAAAGAAAACTATCAACAAAATGAGAAGGGAATCCACTGTATGGGAGAATATATTTGCCAATGATTCATCTGGTAATGGGTTAATTTCCAAAATATATAAAGAACTTACACTACTCAGCACCAAGAAGACAAACAACCCAATTAAAAAGAGTAGACAAAGGACCTGAATAGACATTTCTCCAAAGAGGACATGCAGATGGCCAATAGATATATGAGAAGATGTTTAATGTTATTAATCATCAGAGAGATGAAAATTAAAGTCACAATGATATATCACCTCATACCGGTCAGAATGGCTACCATCAATGAATCAACAAGCAACAACTGTTGGCAACAACATGGAGAAAAGAAAACCCTAGTACACTGTTGGTGGGAATGCCTTTTGACCCAGAGATCCCACTTTTGGGAATATATCCAAAGAAAACTAAAAACACTAATTTGAAAAAATATATGCACCCCTATGTTCATTGCAACATTATTTATAATATCCAGTTTCTGGAAACAGCCCAAGTTTCCATTAGTAGATAACTGTATAAAATGTTGTGGCACATTTACACAATGGAATACTACTCGGCCTTAGATTTCTTTTTTTTAAAAAAAGGAAATTTTACTTTCTGCCACTCATGGATGAACCTGGAGATTATAATACTTAGTGAAATAAGCCAGTCAGAGAAAATCACATACCACATGATCTCACTTATATGTGAAATCTAATTAGCAAAATAAATTGGCAAACAAAATAGAAACACAGTCATGGATATGTGAAACAGACTGACAGCTATCAGAGGGGAGGGGTTTGGGTGACTTGATGAAAGATGGTGAAGGGATTAAGCAAGAATATATATATATACACACACATATTTATTTATTTGTTTGTTTATTTGTTTATTTATTTATATAAAACACATGGAAACACACAATAGTGTGGTGAAAGCCAGGGGATGGGGGATAGGGGTAGTAGAGGTAGACAAAGGGGCAGAGAATGGGGATAAGAAGAAACTTTGCTGGGGCAATGGGCACACAATGCAGTGTACAGGTGATGATTTGTTGAGTTGTCCACTTGAAACCTGTATGGTTTTGTGAACCAATGCCATCCCAATATATTCAATTAAAAAAGAAGTTAACTGGAATGTTAATTTCCTCATACATAATTTCAATACAGACTGTAATTACACTGAGTTTGCCCAAATACAATATAAATATATATGGACTCATGCACATACATTTCTTCATCAGTGTACACTGTTTAGACACCCAATCATTCATTTACACAGTTCTGGGGCTTAAAAGTTTCTTGATGCAAATTATTTAAAACAATATTGAGAATAAGAGAGAAGAATTTTGTGCTAGTCCTATGAAGAAATTTTAAATCCTCAAATCCATGTTGATTGCTCTTAGTACCACAAAGCAAGACTTTCGGAATTTTCTTCAACTTTTTCTATGAAGAATTTTGATGTTATCACATTGTGTTTTCAATGTTATTAATTTTAAGTAATTCTCCTTAAATCATTTCATTTTTATTTTAGAACAGAACATAGTTGAAAAAAACTAACAATTGATTAGATCAAAAACTGTGTGTGTGTGATATTTAAGAGGAAGGTAATTGTTCTAAAGAACTAAGTAGGAAGTTAGCCCACTTATGTAGGCCTCCACGCCTACAGTCTTCTTTGAGAGGTATGGTGCAGGCAGATGAGCAAGATGAGAGGGCAGAAGAGCACAGAATCATGGATCCAAAAACTTGAGTGACAATATTGTCTCCACAAGGCAGACACAGGAAATTCCTGATTCTGAATTAAGATCATAGGATCACAAGTCAGAGGCTGATTTCAAATTCCCTAGGCTCTATGTTTTAGAATTCTCACATTCAAAAGAGTAGGCCATGACAGCGAAAAGAGATGCCAATGAAATTGGCCTTCTGTCTAATTGGTTCTCATGTTATTTTTTAAATATATTTTATTGATTATGCTGTTACAGTTGACCCATTTTTCCCCTTTATTCCCCTCCACCCTTCACCACCTGCCCCCCACCTACCAGCATACGCCCTTTAGTTCATGTCCATGGCTCATACATACAAAAGTTCTTCGACTTCTCCATTTCTTATACTATTCTTAACTTTCCCCTATTTTGTACCTATCATTTATGCTTCTTATTCCCTGTACCTTTTCCCCATGCTCCCCCTTCTCCCTCCCTGCTGATAACCCTCCATGTGATCTCCATTTCTGTGATTCTGTTCCTGTTCTAGTTTGCTTAGTTTGTTTTTGTTTTTGTTTAGGTTCAGTTGTTAATAGTTGTGAGTTTGTTGTCATTTTACTGTTCACATTTTTTTTTCTTCTTTTTCTTAGATAAGTCCCTTTAACATTTCATATAATAAGGGTGTGATGATGATGAACTCCTTTAACTTGACCTTATCTGAGAAGCACTTTATCTGCCCTTCCATTCTATATGATAGCTTTGCTAGATAGAGTAAACTTGGATATAAGTCCTTGCCTTTCATGACTTCAAAAACTTCTTTCCAGCTCCTTCTTGACTGCAAGGTTTCTTTTGAGAAATCAGCTGGTGGACTTATGGGAACTCCTTTGTAGGTAACTGTCTCCTTTCCTCTTGCTGCTTTTAAGATTCTCTCCTTATCTTTAATCTTGGCTAATGTAATTATGATGTGCCTTGGTGTGTGCTTCCTTGGGTCTAACTTCTTTGGGACTCTCTGGGCTTCCTGGACTTCCTGGAAGTCTATTTCCTTTGCCAGACTGGGGAAGTGCTCCTTCATTATTTTTCCAAATAAGTTTTCCATTCCTTGCTTTTCCTCTTCTCCTTTTGACACCCCTATGATTTGGATGCTGGAACAATTAAAGTTGTCCTGGAGTTTCCTAAGCCTCTCCTCATTTTTTTGAATTCTCTCTTCATTCTATTCTGATTTAATGTTTATTTCTTCCTTCTGCTCCAAATTGTTTATTTGAGTCCCCATTTCCTTCCCTTCACTGTTGTTTCCCTGAATATTTTTCTTTATTTCACTTTGCATAGCCTTCACTTTTTCATCTATTTTGCAACCATACTCAACCATTTCTCTGAGCATCCTGATTACCAGTGTTTCAAACTCTGTATCTGATAGGTTGGCTATCTCTTTATCTCTTAGTTCTATTTTGGAGCTTTGATCTGTTCTTTCATTTGGGCCTATTTTTTTGTCTTGGCATGGCTGTTACATTGTAAGGAGTGGAGCCTTAGGTACCTGCCAGGGCAGAGCAACCCACATTGCTGTGTTGTGGTGCTGTATGTGGGGGAGGGATCAGTTAGAGAACAATGCAGCTTGCTCAGCTCTCAGTCACTTTCCCCGCTACCCACAAGCAAATTGGGCTCTTCTGGTGCTGGTTCCTGAGTGGGTGGCTTGCCTATGTTCTAGGACCCTGTGGGACTCTCCAATGCACTCTCCTATGAGGCTGGGAATTTCTTCTGCCACTGCAACCCCCACAGGTTTTTACAGTCAGAGGTTTTGAGGCTTTTTTTCTTCATGTTAGAATCCTGGGTTGCAAGGTCTGTCTCACTCCCCAGTTGTTCCTCCTGGTTTATCTGCACACAAATGTGGGACAACCCATTCCACCAGCAGCCCCCTTGCCTGCCCCAGTCTGCCAGCTGCCGCCTTGCTGCATGTCCTCTTTGCCTGGGCTACCCATCTCTGCCCCTCCTACCAATTTCCGCCCCTCCTACCAGTCTGAATGAATGTTTCTTCTTTAACTCCTTCATTGTCAGACTTCCATATAGTTATATTTTCTGGCAGTTCTCGTTATTTTTTGTTTTTAAATTTGTTCTCCTTCTTTTGGTTGTGCAAAGAGACAAAGTGTTTCTTCTTACGCCTCCATCTTGGTTGGAAGTCCTGGTTCTCAGGTCTTAAAGGAACTTCAGTGCAGGATAAATTACCAGTTCACATTAGGGCTTCTGAATATCCTCGATTTTAGCTGTTCATAATGTCCTCCAGAAAACCACAGATTGGTCGGCAACAGTTGTAATATTGCACAAAGTGCTTTCTAATTAAGCCCTTGGATATCAGTACAAGTCACAACATTCCTACACTTCCTATTTTAACTTGGAAGACTTGAGGATGATGTGAATCCTGAGATAATGGTTTTAAATCTTTCTTAATTTAGAGGTCAAAAACTTACTCATAGTCAGAAAGAGTATTTCAGCCATGGGGAACTTTGCATGAAATAGCATATGCTAAAATTTGGAAAAATAAAAAGTTAAAATTTATTAAATTATATCCATGTAAATACATAATATGTGAATATCTCAGAGAAGAAGGGGAAGCTGTCTGTCCTCTTCTCCAGATTTTTTTCTTAATCAATGCTACCTAGCTGTTTCTTAACTGGACTTCTGAGTCACCTAAATAAAATTACAAATGTATGAACAACAATGTCTGACAAATAGTCAGTACCTATTAAATGGTAACTTCTCCTTGCTATCATTATTAGTAATTTAAAAAGTATTAATTAAAATAGTAGCATATATTAAATTACCATGTTTACATGATACACACAAAAATTCAATCTATAGGCCCAGGATGGTGTGGCTCAGTGGATTGAATG
This sequence comes from Trachops cirrhosus, assembly GCA_028533065.1. Classification (NCBI taxonomy): domain Eukaryota; kingdom Metazoa; phylum Chordata; class Mammalia; order Chiroptera; family Phyllostomidae; genus Trachops; species Trachops cirrhosus. The sequence continues at coordinate 49,696,953 of CM052545.1, forward strand.
CCAGCTGTGAACCAGCTGGTTCGATTCCCAGTCAGAGCACATGCCTAGGTTGCAGGCCAGGTCTCCAGTTGCACATGAGAGGCAACCACACATTGATGTTTTTCTTTCTGTCTTTCTCCCTCCTTTCCCCTCTCTCTAAAAATAAATAAAATCTTAAAAAATATAGTAAGATTCTAATTGGTGCTTAAGACACTCCATGTCTTTCTTTTCGCATTTCTCAGACTCTTAGGAAGTCAATGAGCAAATAAATGAACTTTCTTTTATTAGTTAGTCCCCTATAACACATAACTGGTCCTCTTGGGTACAACAACATGTATCTGCCTATCATCTCTGACTAACAATTTGCTCTCAGCAATTACAACAACGAAAGTATTTCAACTGAGTTAAAGTGATTACGTTATTTTTAAGCATCAGCAATTAGACAGGTTCAGATAGTTCTGATAAAGCATGCCTTGAATATAACATGTTAGAAATTTGGACATGTCTCCCACATCCCACCCACTGTAACCTGTTCCTATCATAGCGTGTGATGCAATTTCCTTTGCTAGGTGTTATTGTCTAGCTTAATAATGACCATGCCCCTGTGGAAGCAGTTATCCATATTGACCCATTGAGTTCACACCTTTGGCATTTAGAATGAGCATTATAAATACAATCAAATCATGTGGTCATGACATTTGGAAAGCAGATGCCAACTTCATTCTTCATCAGCCACCCATGAAATAGCCACCCAGTATTTATATAGTCTATTGCTTTCTCATCGACAATCAGAAAATTGCTTCACCTCAGATTCTTTGAGAGGAATTTGCTCTTAGCTTTCAGGAAGACACATGGATCTCAGTAACCTCATTAAGAAATGTAGAAATATGGCCCAGAAAATGCAACTGAAAGAGATTTTCCAAAGTGTCTACCTCCTCCTAGAACTAGGTGGAAAGAAATGAACTCTTACTGGAGAGAAAAGAATGAGAATAGTTAATAATGTCAAAGACTTGAGCCTCGCCCACATTCACATCCACAGAAAATGTGAAACATCTCCCATTTCCATCCTTCCACACGGCACCAGACGTGCAGAGGTTAGTTTCACATTATTCACTTGGTTCTCCCACCAAATCTCACAAACAGCCACAACAACCTGGGAGGCACAATATACCTTCTGGGAACACAAGCTGGATGTCTGATCAGAGCTGGGTTTAAATCTCAGTTCCAAACATTTCAGTTGAGTCACTGAGTCAAGAGCCAGTTGGGAGAAAGCAAGCGTAACATTCTAGGGATTGCGAACACAATGGAATTTAATGGAGGGTAATGTTGCCACAAAGTGGAGGAAAAGTTGACAAGCCAAAAGGAAATGCCGAAGCGGCCATGAGGCCTGACTGAGTGCTTGTGCCAGAGTCAGAGAGTTGGGAGATGTGCTGAGGAAGAGAGGGCCAAAGGCATTGGTCCTGTGAGCATCTGTGACAATACAACATCCCTCTCCACAGCAGTGATGATAACTGAAACAGTAAAAATTCATATATTTCTTTACAGTTTAGAAAGTAGCTTCAGAAACACCATCCTGCACAAGTGTCACAATATGTGGAAGAGATATTGTGATTTCTCTTTTTAATTTTCAGAAACAGAAGTCCAGAGAAATGATTTAATGACATGACAGGAAAGCCACGCATTACTAGGATTTTGTTTAAAGAAAAAATATTTTAATTTTTAAATTCTAAGTGTAACATTCATTTCAAATATTGGCATTGCAGAATATTCACCCATATTCCCACTATCTTAAATAATTATTACATTTCAGCATATTTCCCACTTTTTTCTATGCATGAATTTCATATGGCTGTGATCATTCTGAAAATGTCATTCAGTAACCTACTTTTTTGGTAACAATGCATTATAAATGTTTTTCCACATTATTTCAAATTCATCACCCTGACTAGGTAATAATATGAACACTATGGATGCTTGGCATTTTTCAAATCCCATCAACTTTCTGCAAACAGTTACCCCTCATCTATAGTTACCATAATCTGTTTGTTCTAGTTGGTCTAATGGCTTCGAAACCATAATAGTACAGCTCCAAACTATTTTGATTATGAAAATACTGGTTGACAATAATAATCTTTATTATAGTTATTATTACACTTTGTCCTTGCTTGAAGAGCAAGCTACCAAATCATCATCAACAGATGCTTATTGAGTGTCCAGTTCATGCAGGACACATATCAGCTATGGGACTGAAGGGTTGATATTTGATTCTTCCCACTTAAATCCGAGTCAGTGTAAGCAATCTGTGGTGAGGTGGTTTTGGGTTTGAAAATTTCCATTAGGCAAAATAAATATCAGCAGGAAATGTCATGATGTAGGCAAGCTAAGCTTGAGAAAAAAACTTCAAAACAGAAAGCAATCTAAGAGACCAAGGGAGAATCAGAAGAGGCAGGCATCCTACCAGAACTAAAGAAGGAAGCCTGAAGGGAAAGAAGGGGCAGCAGTGCTTGGCGGGAAAAGCAGGATCTTAGTCAAAGGGGACACTCACCCTTATGTGGCCTCAGGAATATCCCTTCACAGATTTTCAGAAACCTGAGGCTGGAAAGGACAGTATTGTCCTCATAGTTATGTTTGCAAAATATTTATTAAGTGTCAAGAACCAGGCTAAATGCATTACATGGATCATCTTATTTAATTTCATTTTCACATACACCCTCTGAAATAGAAGGTATAAAACCACCCCTGACAGATAAGAAAACTGAGGTTAGGGAAGGTTAAATCAATTATCCAGTGTCCCAGGACCAGTAAGTCTCAGAGAAAAGAATCAAACTAGTTCTCTCTGACACATGCTCTGGCCCTTATTCTCTAATTTTTTCCTTAAAGGACATGTAATTTAGTCCAACTCCCGTGATCCCGATGTCCACTTCATAACAATCTGCCCATATTGGAAAGCCCGCACTGATGGGATCTACTGCCTACCAGGCAGCCCTTTCTACCTTTGAACAGCTCTGAATTCAGTAATTCATTCATTCATCCAGCGATTATTTATAAGTACAAATATTTTACGGGACAGGGCCCTGGGAATATAGCAGTGGACAAACTCAGTCCGCACCTTCACGGAGTTTATATATTCCTGTCAAAGGAAGAAAGGAAAGAAAACTGAGACAATATAAAGAATTCAGAGGGTGATAGCTGCTTTGGAGAAAAATAGAGTAAGGAGGTTAGGAAGTGCTAGATGGGGAGAAAAGAGTTGTTATTTCATATAAGGTAGTTAAGGATGGCCTCTCTCATAAATATGTGAGGTATTTATGAGATATACATGCAAATATCTATGAGAGATATGCAGATACATAAGAGAGAATCCATTCCAGGAGGAAAGAGCAGCAAGTGCAAAGGCTCTGGCAGGGGTGTCCAAACTTTTGGCATCTCTGCACCACACTAGAAGAATAAGAGTTGTCTTGGGCCACACATTAAATACATTGCAACATGTAATCACAAAAAAAAATCTCATAATGTTTTAAGTAAATTCACGATTTTGTGTTGGGCCACATTCATAGTCATCCTGGGCTGCACATAGCCCCGTGGGCCATGGGTTGGACACCCCTGCTAGTAAGACACACCCTTGTTTGACATGTTTGTGAAATACCAAGGCCAGGGTGGTGGGACAGAATGGTCAAGAGGGTGGTGGGGGCCAGAAAAAAGTGAGACCCCATCAAGGAGGCCTTTATAGACCACAGTAAGTATAAAGCTTTGGAGGGTTTTGAGCAAAAGAACAATACAGATCTATATAGAAAAAAATCCCTCTGGCTACTATGTCTAATATAGGTTGGGCAGGAGGAGTTAAAGACAAAAAGACCACTTGGGAAGCTATTGTAATAATTAAGGCATGAGATTTGGATGCCTAGAATCCGAAAGGCAGCATTGATGAGGGTGAGAACTGCTAGGTCACTGGCCATATTTTTTAAAATACTCACCTGAGGATATGTTCATTAATTTTAGAGAAAGAGAAAGTAAGGGAGGGAAGGGGAGAGAGAGGAACATCAATGTGAGAGAAAAACATCATGGGCTGCCTCCTGAATGCGCCCTGACCAGGGATGGAACCCACAACCTTTTGGAGAATAGAATAACACTCCAACTAACTGAGCCACCCAACCAGGGCACTGGCCATATTTTGAAAGTAAAATCCATGAGATTTGTCACAGAGAATTGTAGAGAGTAGGAAGAAAGAGAAATCAAAGATGACTCCAGAGCATTTGATCTTGGAATCAGGAAAAATGGAGTTTCCATCTATTAATATGGGAACAACTGGGGACAGCTTTAGAAGAGGGCAGGTTTAAGAATGAGATGGAGAAAAGGGACATTGGCTTTGTCATGGGAAGTTGACTGCCCATGAGATATCAAAGCAGAGATGGCATCTCAGGGGATAACAATTATCACAAACCCTGTACTCTTATTTTACTTGTAAAATGTATGAGATGCACATTCTTCTAGCTCTCAGCATGGTGAGAAAAGGTGAAATCCCCTATCAAATTTTTGTAATGACTGAAATTACAATATCAACTGTGAAGAATGAAGGGAATGCACAGATGGAGAATTTGTCCCCATATGGATAGTAGGATAGGGACAGAGTAGAATATGAGCCAGATGACATAGATGAAAAGCGAGTGTGCTGGCTCTACCAGTGTAATGTGGCCATGGGGGTGACAACATGCTTGGGCTGCTTGCAGTCTCCACAGGATTATTCAAGTCTTTCAAAGCAATTTTCTTATTCTGATGATTCACAGTCAGGTAATTCCTGGCTGGAAAGATCTGATTTTATTCCTCAGGAGTCATGATTGACAATACTTGGGTGAGTGTTTGATTGCTCTAGACCAGCAATTTTTAACATTTCCTTCTCATGGCACACAACAACTTATTACTAAAATTCTGTACCACACCAAAAAATATATCTGACAAAAATAGGTATAATATTGATTGATTTATTAAAAAAATAATAGTAACAGTAATTACCTACCCTTTCTGCTTCAACGTGACTTTTTAAAAAAAATCAGGTGCCTACACTTTTATATAAGGATTTCTGGTACCAACAATTAACCAATCAGGAGCAATTTTATTATGTGATGTGACCAATAAGATGCAACTCTATTATAAGACTTATATATTTATGGCTAGTGACAGGGCATTTATACCAACTGTCTATTGTTGTGTTGGCTGTTGTCATTTTTTTTTAATTTGACAATCCAAGGGGGAAAAGGTCAGTGCCTCCAACTAAATAGTCAGGTACTGCATGTTTTAAAAATTCTTACAGCACACCAGGTGAAAATTGCTACTCTAGAAGGAAACAGCTGACTTTATTTCATGGTCCTTCAGCCTCATGCTTCAGACCCATGTCCTACATGCGTGTCTTGGGAGAAGGGGACTATTACAACAGACAAAGCTCCAGACTCCCTGTGGCTAGAGTGACAGCTTCCTCTACCAACATGACAGCAGGGCATGGCTGTCATCTGATTGTTCTCCATGATGGAATGCCAGCCTCCCCTCTTCTAGGGGAAAAGGCACAATGCAAATTCTGGGGATATAAAGTCTGATGAACTCAACTAGCTCATGGAATTGAAAACTAAGCAGTTGAATTCAGCTTGTTTGTTTCAAGGGCAAATATCAAGAGGAAGAAAATTTCAAGTGGTTTCTCAAATTGTGCATTTTTTATGAACAATTTATTATTGATCTGAAGAGCAAAAGAAGACACATGAGATTCACAATGCTTGGAGCTTTCCTGATGTATACACTTCCTCCCAAAGTAGGAGAGAAAAGTCCATGGTAAATGGTACTGATCTGTCCATGTTGGACCACTGTTGCTGTAACTGAACAAGACTATTACTCACTATCCTCACAGTCTACTAAACTCTGGGTCATCACAATAGAACAGAAATACTAGTAACATTATATCTGAGGAGGCAGCACTATATAGTGTAGGTAAAATACCTGGAATCTTAGAATTCAGTTCTATCTCTGTTATAATCAATTACATCATGTTTTCGAAGTTTCTTTACCCCTTTGAACCTCAGTTTCCTTGTATGTAAAATAAATAATTTCTTAGTAGCTTCTCATTTTGGAATTTTATTGTCTCCTGCTTTGAAGTCTTGGGGATCTTTCTTATAAGAGTTTGCAGTACTGAAGGGGAGAACTTTGATTTGAACCTCAGTTTCCTTGTATGTAAAATAAATAATTTCTTAGTAGCTTCTCATTTTGGAATTTTATTGTCTCCTGCTTTGAAGTCTTGGGGATCTTTCTTATAAGAGTTTGCAGTACTGAAGGGGAGAACTTTGAGACACTAACAAGATTTGCATCTCAAGCACAGAACTTCAGACACACATATCTGACTGCACCTTGAGCAGGTAATGACAAAACCTACCCTTGATGTTGCCCTGGTTCCAAAATCTGTTGTGTCTTCAATCTTCCCCATTTTATTAAATGAAAACTCCATTCTCCACGTTTCTCAGATTAAGAATTATGGAGTCATCCTTGATTCCACTCATTCTCCCACATCCAGTCTTGCAGCAAATTCCATCAACCCTACCTTCAAAATATATGCAGAATTTTACCTCACCCCACCACCCCCAACATAACACTCAGGAACAAATCACTAACACTACCCACCTACATTCTGTCAATAACCTCCACACTTGCCCCCTTCACTTATCTTCAACACAACAGCCAGAGTGATTCTTTACAACCCAAGTCACTGCTTTGCTGGAAGCCCATCAACCACACTGTAAAACCCAAAGTCCCTACCAGTTCTGCAAGATCCGTCTTCACCTACGCACCACCTCTCTGACCTCCACTCTGCACGTCTCCGCCCACCCCCTTTGTTCTGGCCATATACAAGCCTCTTTATTCTTATTGCAACCTACTAAGTGCGCCCCCACCTCAGGGCCCCTGGATTGGACATTACTCATTGTCTGCAGGGCTGCCCCTCACTTGTTTCCCAGACCAACCACCAGAAAATGGCACACTCCTGACAAACGCAGCCGAGCCACGCTCGCTCAGCCAGCAAACGGCCAGGGCGGGCCAGCGTGGCGCTGCGCTGCCCTCTCCCTAGCCCCTCTCTCCCACTGCCACCCCCGCCATAGCACCCGCACAGCCTCAGAGTCTGGCCTTTGAGCTCCAGGCCAGGCCTCAGTAGCGAGGGGTGCTGCTGAGAATGACAGCGGGTACTCCGTTCCCTGTCCCAGCCTGTGCTCCAGCAGCCACCTTCTCCCTGGCTGAGACGCCTCTCGGTTGCAGAAAAGCACAGGCAACCTAAGTTTCCCCTAGAGGACCGCCCCCCACCCTAACCCGCGCGCGCACGCCCCATCTTTCCGCCGCGAGGACAAGACCCCGGAGCCGCCCGCTGCGTTTCCGGTGGGTGAGCGGGTCGCGCCTGCCTGGGGACCTCGAGGGCGCAGTGCTGTTGCGTTCTGGGGCGTGGCGACCTGGAGGAAGACCCTGCAAAATGAGGATTCCGGGCGTCTCCCCCTTTTCTTTCTGCGCTCATTCCCCGAATGACCGGACTTCCGGGTGGAAATTTTTGCCACCTCATCTGCTCTCAAGTATTCTACGTCTTGGAACCTGACACTTTTCGGGGCTGGAGTCGGGGCGGTGGTCTTAATAGCCATAAAATTTGCAACTGCTGCATTCTGCGCTTTGCAGAGACCACGCAGGGGATGGGGAGGCGGGGGAAGCGAGGACTTTGCGCAGCGAGGGTGTTCTCGCAGAAAGCATCCTCGGGCTCTGCCTACTGACTGCGCTGATGGAAGCGGCTTTTTTAGTCCTTCCCGCCCACCTACCCCCATGCTTTCTGTCTCTCCTTGTCGACAGAAAAAAAAAAAAAGAAAAGAAAAGAAAAGAAAACAGCTCTGACCAGCGGCTACGAGAGGGTGGGGTGGCGTCAAGGCAGAAATGAAGGTCCAGAAATCCAAGGGGCGGCTGACAGAGGAGTCGCTCCAATGGTGGAGGGGGTGGGGGAAGTGACAGCTGCCCTTTCTAGGGCATTTTTTATTTTTCAGAGACTTTCATTTCAGCCTATTAGATTCTCATAGGTTTGGGGGATTGTTGTTTAAATTATAAGAAAGAAATTAGAATGATACACGATTAAATGCGTTCAGTCCTTTCTAGAAACACTCTTTTCAGAGGGGAAGGCGTTGGCTGACCTGAGTCCATAAGGGAGAAATGCAGGCCCAGGGGTTAGGTCCTATGAACATGAAAAAGATGCCTTAATCTATAAATAGACCTTCATCTCCTCAGGAAATGTGCTCTGCTAGTGGGCGCAAGGAAACACTTTTCTACTCATCGTGCTTCAGTTATCCCCGAGTTCGAGCCAAGTGTTGTTTTTTGAGCCGGCAGGGGAGAGTTGCAAAGGCTTCTGCGGCTGGGTCAGCAAGATGCCTGCCTCGCCCCTCTCAGAATGGCAAGCAAGCATTTATACAATGA
>CM052545.1:49705497-49746279 GCA_028533065.1 Trachops cirrhosus
GGACACTGAAATGGAGGACGGGATGTCAGTGACCAGAGGGGAGAGGGGAGGGAATTTCAGGGGAGAAGGGAAGGGTTTACAGGAACAAATATAGAGGACACATGGACAAAACTACGGGGCTTGGAAATGGAAGGGAGGTTGGGAGGGATGGGTGGGTGGGCTGGAATGGGAGTAAAAGATTGAAACTGTACTGAATAATATAAAATAAAATAAAATAAAATAAAAATGGAAAGCTGAGGATAGGGCGTCTCAACAACCCACCTCCCCCGCCCCCAAAATATGCCCCAAGTTGATTGCTCTGCCAGAGGAAGGGCCATTTGTGTAAGGGTGGTGGATCACCCCAGGAAAGTGTCCCTCTACTGTAGGAGCTGAAATCAGCTTCCACTCCTTGGTGTCTGGAGCCTCTGGCTGAGTTGGGCTGAGGGGTGTGTGAAAAGCACATTCAGCAGGCACACTGTTTTCTCATGTGCACTATTCAGTAGGACTGGCAGGAATGGGGGTAAGGCCAGCAGCTGGAACAGAGGGCAAAAAACCCCAGCTGGCTCTCTGGATCATTTTTCTTTGTCAGGTGCTCTACTCACTCCTTAAAGTGTCCCTTCAGAGACTTGGTTCACACTCTTGGGTCACTTGTGCTGACACTTTCTCCTCCCATTGAGTATTGAGTGCATGGGAAAGGCAGTGCATTTATTCTCACCTCAGAATTGCCCTCTGATTTCACAGGTCTGACACCAATATTTCTGTTTTAAACTGTGTGAATGATTTGTGTCTTACAGTTGAGATTTTCTGTCACACATAGCCACATGCGCTCACACATGTGTGTCTAGGTGGGGAAGAAGAGCAAGAAGAAGCCAAGGGTTCTTGCTCATGGGTGAGTGGGTGTGTGTGTTAACCTCTGCAGTAAAAAAGTTAGGGTTCTCTTGGAAATAAATGATTGGAAACAACCAACAAGTCTTATCATTCCTCCCTCTCAAACCAGAGATGATTAGTTAAAATGCACATGGAGTTTTAATATAAGGTTTCTGGTTTTAGTAGTGGGCTAGATGTAGAGGGCAGGGAGATAATAGTTTTGCTTCACAAAGCATCCTGATAGTTTTTTTGGTAATGGTCACATCAGGAAATGGCCTACACTCCACATGAAATTATAAGGATGTGTGGTGGTTATAGATGGAAAGAATAATATTTAGCTAAGAGCAAAGGGATCAATGGCCATCCATACACAAATGAAAATGCCTTTTATAGCTACAAGAAACCACGTCCTCATTTACAGCATCTCAGTGTTTTTCTAAAGCCACTTTGTATTTAAGGCTACTTCTAATCAACATAGCTTTTGTTCTTGAGAAGTGCCCCACTTAAGATCATTTGTGTACTATATCAGAAACTAACGTATTAAAAAAATCTAAGATGTCAACTGTGATGGGACAAACCACCTCACAAGTCAATAAACACTTTTGTTTTGCTGTCACAACTTACCATAAGTTACATATTAGCTGCCATATTTATCCCAATTAGCTATCAAATGAGTTAATGCAAGAAAACTAAGGCCTTGAAGTATAGCTTTCAAGCTTTATGGGAAAAAAAATGGGGCTTTATCTAAGGAACTTTTGAAATGTACATAATACCATTTGAACACACAATTTCATTAGAGGCATCACTAAAGACATACTTCCACAGAAGAACAAACATCAAGATATCTACTGACAAAGATATGCGTGGCTGCCCTGGCTGGGTGGTTCAGTTCGCTGGAGCATCATCCCATGTACCAAAAGTTTGTTAGTTTGATTCCGGGTCTCAGTGCGTGCAGGAGGCAACCAATCGGTGTTTCCTCACATTGATGTTTCTCCCTCTCTCCCTTCCTCTCTCTCTAAAATCAATAAACATATCCTTGGGCGAGGATTAAAAAGGAAAGAGAAAGTGGGGGGGGGGGAGTTAGAACAAAGAAAATATTTGAAGCTGGAATTGTTTCAGAATCTCTTGAAAGAATGAGCTTTGTTCAGAAAAAAAAAGAAAAAGAATCACATGCTCACTATCTTATGGTATCCACCAGTGATCTTTACCTTTTGTTGTGTCCTTTTGTAGTTTCTTCTCACACTGCCCCAGACTGGCTGGTCTCTGTGACCAGGAGAACACAGTGGTAATGATGATGTGTGACTTTTAAGGCTAGGTCAAAAACAACATTGCAGCTTCTGCCCTGGTTTTTTGGAGATCTTGCTGTGGAGGAGGGTAGTCGCTATGTTGTAGGTATCCTCAAGCAGCCAGTGGAAAAGCCCAAACGGAGAGGCAATTGCTAGCCAAATGGGTGAGCCACCCTGAAGAAGATTCTGCAGGCCTAGTCAAGCCTTCCTGTAACAGCAAGCTCAGCCAACATCTGACTGTGGCCTCATTAAAGACCCAGAACCAGAACTTTCCAACTGACCCACTCCCAAATTTCTGATGTGCAAAACTAAGAAATAATGAGTGATTGGGTTATTTTAAGTCACTAAGCTTTGGGGTCATTTGTTATATAACAATAGAAGACTAACACATGATAATATTAATTTGTTGAAATATTATGTAGTTATTAAAAACAAGATACTGTTTACACCTTTCCTTCTTTATATATTCGTTCTGTTAGTAAAAATAATTGCCTCAAAAATTTCCTAAATTCTACCACATTAGGCCATCTCTACTGCTACAACCCTTTTCTAAGTCACCATCTTCTCTTCCCAGCACTAAAGCAGCCTTTTAGTTTGTTCGTCTCTCCACTTTGATTCTTCCTTCTCTAAAGCCTATTCTCTAGACAAGAGCCAGAGTGGTCACTATAAAACAAAAATCAAATCATACCACCTTCTGCTTAACTCCTTCAACAGTTTTTAACAGCACAAGGAATAAAATCTAAACTTCTTGATCTCCAAGCCCCTTCATAATCTGGCTTTTGCTTGCATCCCTATTTCCTACTCTGTCTAATAAATATTCTTAATATTCACTCTTGAACATAAGGCACTTGGCAGGGTGGGAGGGGAGATGGGTTGCTGAAAAAGCCAAGCTTTTGCATTTGCTGATCGTCTACCTGGAACAGTCTCCAGGTCCTTGCACATGTGGCTTAGTTCCAATATCACCTACCTATTGACGTGTTTATTTGTTCATTGCCTGTTTACATACACACACAGTACCAGGCACTCAGTACATGATTAATGTGTGTGCAATGAATAGACAAGCTATGTCAAAATAGACATACATAGAAACAAGGAATAAAGAAAAATATGTATGTGAAAATAACAGTAGTTAAAAGGAGGAAATGTGATTTTTCTTTTTTAACTTTTAAAAATATTGCTGTTTTATTTTTTTTTTAAAGCCTCCATATACAAATCATACCTATGTTGAAATAGAACTAAAAACCACCAATAGTTATTTTGGGGGGCTGTAAAAATTTCTTCACTTTCATGCTGTTTATTTTTTATGAAAAAGATGTCTTTTCATTATCTTTACCCTTCTTCATGAAGCTTTATCTTTTGTCTTTCTACCTCTCATATAAGATTCTGTAGTAAGAATTTTCTAGAGGAGCTTACACTGAAAATGGCCCCCGCCACCTAACTTGTGTAATTCACTGCACTTCATTCCCCTGGACATTTTCTCAAAAGGAAAATTTCCTGAATTCTCCACTGAGAGCCCTTTTCACATACAGGCAGACCTCAGCGACATCACGGGTTGGATTCCAAACCATCTCAATAAACCAAATATCACAATAAAGCAAGCCACACAAATTTTTGGTTTTGTGCACACAGAAGTTACACTATATTATAGTCTACTAAGTGTGCACGGCATTATGTCTAAAAATGTGCATACCTTAATTAAAAATACTTAATTGCTAAAAGTGCTAACCACATCTGAGCCTTCAGGGAGCTGTAATCTTTTTGCTGGTGGAGGGTCTTACCTTCAACTTGTGAAAAACCAGAGATGTATGAAGCATAATCGAATGATGTATGTCTACGTGACCTAGGGCTGGGACAACCGTGGCATCTCACACTCCATCCCCATGGGGGGAGGACTTCTCCATGCTGTCCATGTTTACAGAGGGGTCTCACAAATAGTAAGCCTCATCATTCTAGAAACATTTATGAACATTCCCTAAACCCATGGCACTTTGCTGGGTGTTGTGGAAAAACACAAAGACATTTATTTATTTACTTACTTATTTGGTCAACCTTTACCTCTTTCCCAAAATTATTTAAAATGGCTTACAAGAGGAAGATATGCAAGAAGGGAGAGGAAAAGGAAAACAAAAAGACTAGAGGAAGAGCAGAAGGAGGAAAAGGAGAAGGATAAACAACTGAGGACCCTGGCCAGGTAGCTCAGTTAGTTAAAGGGTGTCCCAATACGTCAAGGTTACAGGTTCGATCTCTTCAGGGTACATACAAGAAGCAACCAATGAATGCATAAATAAGTGGAACAACAAATCTATGTTTCTCTCTCTACCCTCCTTCCTCTCCCGGTTGAGAGAGAGAGAGAGAGAGAGAGAATGAACCAGTTAAATGTAAACAAAACTAGAAATTGTGACCAGATAGAAAAATAACTCCATGGGAAACAACATCCTGAAAGTTGATGATCCTTGAAGATAAAATTTAAATTCATCTCTGTTTATAAACCTGGTTCCTGCTTTTCAACAGCTTAAAATTAAGCAGAGGGATTACAATATGGACAAAAATAATCAAAGCAATTAACGAAAATCTGGAGCATCGTAAGTAACTACAAGGGACCATTGTGAATATAAATATTTCCCTAGAATGGCACAAGGACTGCATTGTAAAAATTCCAGTAATTGTGTGAATGGTCCCAGGCCACTGTGGCATCATGTGCCTGTGAAATAAGCTCTGGCAGCGCAAGGATGCCTCCTAAGGTTGGCTACCAAAGAGACAGCGAGGTGAACCAGTCCAGGACATGGACGTTAGAGCTGGACTGTGATGTCTGAATGTTAGCCCTGCCACAAACTACCTGTGTGACCTTGGTCAGGTTACTTAACCTCAATGCCTCGTGTGTACAATGGGGATGATAATCCCACTGGACCGCTCACATCGTTGTGTGAGAGGAAGTGATGAGTTAATACACAGAATGCACTTAGATCGGTGCCTGGGACACAGCAACTCCTCTGACAGCATTAGAACTTTCATGTGAGAAAGAAGAGGAATCAAGTTAATTGCTTATCAACTTAATGAAACTAAGTTTAATAATTCCCTTTAAGTGATGAATTTTAGTGTGAACACAATAGTTATATTCATGACTCCCATTCAGCCATTTACCTTGAGCCTGCAAAAGATTTCCAGGAAATTTTGAATCATGAATTTTGAAAGGATCTCAGACATCAGCTGCTGAACCCTCTATGTAGCTAAGACAGTGAGGCCAGAGTGGGGATGGCGGTGGGGGGTGGTCAGCTCTCCATAACAAACAATGCTAGAATCCAGAACAGAAACTTGACTTTTGTTCTCTGCTCTTTCCACAAGGTGCTGACTAGGCTGGGACTGATTATTGACTACTCTTGGTTTTCTAGTCATCCCAAAGGCATTTTAATCTGTCAAGAATTTTTAATTCAATCAATATTTATCTTGCTCTCCTATGGCAGGAACTGGGTTAAATCTTAGGAGTTAAATGGTGAGCAAGAGGTCAGATTGCCATACTCCTGAAAACCACAGTGTAGCAGGGGACATGGACATCTATCAAGTGATCATAAAAATCAATGCTGATTGCAGGTGTGTAAAAGTCTACCATGTAGATAAAACAATGAGCCTAAGGACATAGAGGAGGCTGATGGGATGGGGGTTACATATTGATTGATGGGTCAAGGTGGTGCCAGCTTTTCCTGAAAGACGTGACTACCCAAACATAGGTATGTGTGGGAGTCTGTTAGCCCAAATCCTTATCTGGCTCCAGACTCCATTTGTTCATTTTGTATATGTAACAGGAGGCAGGCAGTTAACCAAAGTTGTTTCATGGGCCCCTTCTTTGGCACTGTGGATCCCCACTCTTCTCTCTTCTGGGCCTTGGGATGAATACACAGCCTCAGGGTTTTCCTTTTTCCAGCTAGTGAAGATGATACACACAGACTTTCAAGGGCAACCCCCACATACAACCTGGCACTATCATAATTTACTTGTGTTGTTTTTTTTAATAGATTTTATTTATTTTAGAGAGAGGAGAAGGGAGGGAGAAAGAGAGGGAAAGAAACATCAATATGTGGTTGCCTCTCAAGCGTCCCCCACTGGGGACCTGGCCCGCAACTCAGGCATGTGCCCTGACTGGGAATCCAACCGGTGACCCTTTGGTTCACAGGCAGTACTCAATCCACTGAGTCACACCAGGGAGGGCTACTTGTGTTGTTTTGAATGCCTGGTAGCCTCATCCAACCAGGCTGAGGATTACTGGGTCAATGGGTGAGACCTGTCTTCCTTTTCTTGTAGCCTTTTGTATTAAGTTCTTTGTTAGATGGCAATGGTGAGGGCCCTGCCTTTATTTCCCCTCTGGTCACTCATTCTACTGTAACAAAGTCAATAGGACTCAGAGAGATTAGGATAGAGAAGCTGGAGGAGAGCATGTGGAGGGTATGCTGTCATGCACAGTGTCTGGCTTGCAGAACTGGGTGACTGAGGACTGGCTCATCGACTGGAAGCTGAGAGAAACTGAAGCTCAGGAGGGAGCAGAAGCGAGAGGGGTGATGACCAAGGTACCAAATTTAGAAAAAAAATTATAAAGACTTCAAACCCATTTAGTTTAGGTTTTTCAGTATTTTATTGTGGCACACAGGATGGAGTATGGTACAGCATTCTTACATCAAGTAACTGTCAAACCAACCAGCTGTTTCCATGTGGCTAAAGTTGCTCTTTTACATGTAATTTGCATCTCTCTGAAATCTACCATGTACTGTATCCCATGTTTAATGAACATAAATGTGAAGCTTGGTTTCTGAGGTGACTCCTAGTCCTTACAGAAGCCGATGTACTGAGAATCTTCATAGGTTCAAATCCACAGCATCATGGTAGATAAAGCAATATTTTACCTATTTATGTGGTGACATATAATTAACTAGAAATAGGTAATGGGAAGGGATCAGATAACTTTAAATGGAGACCACTTTGCTTTCAGATTAAATTCATGACTTAAAAGTCTAAAGAACAAGTAGTAAGCAAAATTAGCTGACAAAGCAATTGTATAAGAACAGAAGCAGAACAGCAGGTAATCAATAATTTCATTGACATTCCACATCAAGTGCAAGAGCTTCCATAACTTTACAGTGGACAGAGAGGATGAACAGGGTGCATATTTGATGCAATGTCCAACCAGTTAGACCTGTCACCAAAGTCCAAATATTTCCCAATAGACATGCAGAGCAATGGCGTAGAGAATCCCCCCCACTTAGTGACTCAGAACAGTTTCATTATCTGTATCTGTAGTTTGTAAAAAGTTTAAAACTAGTGGCATTAAATAGTACTCTCTTGAAACAACAGAATTAAGCTAACAACACATGAATCATGAGCTCAGGATTGCAGGCAACATGTTTGTAATGAAAATAACTTTTGATATTTTTATTCTCCCCATCCAAAATTATACATTGATTTAAAAAATTATTCCTTCTGATTATATCATTTGCTTGGGTTTCAACTTCTGCCCATGATATTTAGACTATATATTTTAATGTGGTAATAGTGGTAGACGGCCAGGACTCACGTTCTATCCTAATCACATTTTTTATTGTGTAGTGGTGTTAAAGTTATCTTTTTGCCATAAAGAATGTACTTTTCACACATAATTTCAGAATTGCCTTCAAGAAAGTAATTCCCAACATTATACAGTACACTGTATGGGGGCAAAGTAGTTGGTTATTTGTAAAAGAAAAAGAACCCAAGACACCCATTTACTCAGGTTTATTATCAGTAAAATTTTTGAGGGCCAAAATTTCATGAATGGTCATGACCTAATTGTATCCCTCAGAATTACCAATTAAAGGGCAAAACAAATACATTATAATTGTTAAAAATTTTGACTGAAAAATTGGAGGTCAATAGTCCACTTGTATATGGCTTATATTGATGCCTTCTTTAAAATGGTTAATTAAGTCAACAACCACAGCAAAAAAAATGTCATTCAGTATAACTTTATTTACTATTTATTGCACATAATTCGAGGTCTTCAATTTCTAACCACCATAGGTTCAAAAGAGTATTTTTTCCATGAAGTTTAACATTAACATTAGTGAATTCATTTATTCATGTGTTTTGATTGTAAACATCTGAATTATTCACATTGCCATAGATCCTGAACTCATAAGCATGGACCATGCACAGCTGGCAGCAAGCCAGGAAGCCACTCTGCAAGCAAACAGGTACTCTGCATAAGGAGAAAAGTCATAGCACAACACTGAATTTCCAACCCAAGTCATCTCAGGATTACATATATTGACTTCTTAATAAGTATAGTGTCTGGAACTCAGCTGCTTGGTTGGTGATGGGGTTGACCTGGTTTCGGAAGGGTTGTCCTGAAATAATTAAGGAAAAGGGAGCTCAATCTTTCTTCTTGGTTGCTTGCTCCTCCCCTACACCTTCATCTTTTTTCTTGTCCTCATCAGCTTCTTTGGTGTCTTCTTCTTCACCTTCACCTCCTTCTTCCTCCTTTGTGTCCTCAGATTCTTCTTTGGCAGCTTTAACATTAAAAAAAAGAAAAGATATACAAACTCCAAATCCAGGGTAAGTTCAGTCCAAATATTTTTGCTTAGGTTTTGGGGGAAATCACAAATGTCAGAATGCTTCCGAAAAACTTCTCGGCTCTACTCTGCCAAAATACACACAGCTGCTATGCCCACCAGGAACACTTAACCTCTACCCACATACTTAAATAGAATGAGAGCACTTCTAGGTGCTGAAAGCTCTCTACTACCCACCAGGATCTCAGTATTTCTTTTATTATAGGTTGGCATTTGTCTTTGCTTGTTAAGACACCGAACAGCTGTGGTCAATGAATATATTTTAAAATGTTTAGTAGTAATACAAGAACAAGAGGAGGATATTCTTAAATGCTATTTTTAAAAAACTACCAAGCTAAGCAGAGACATGCCTCTCTCAGGGAGGACAGCCAGGGTGAGAAGTCAGGTGCTTACTGAAGGATACATGTATCCTTTAACATTCTAAACTCATATATGAATGGAACTTCTTTGGCATAAGCAAGGCTTCATCTCCTAACCTTACCCATCTCCTAACAAGTACCCACACTCAGTCTTCACTTGAAGTTGCAGGCGTTTGGTGTTTTATCATACCTTCTTCCTCTTCCGCTCCTTCCTCTTCCTCAGCCTCTTCCTTCTCCTTCTCCTCCTCTTCAGCTTCCCCTTCAGAGGGAGGTTCATCCTTAGCTTCCTCAGCCTTCACAGCCTCAGTGGTCTCCTCCACCTCGATCTGCTCCTCCTGGACGTGGCTGGTGTAGTAAGAAGGGAAGGAGCGTGCTGACATCAAGTAAGAGCTGGTCTGTAGACCACCGTAGGCTGATCGGCCAAAGACCTGGGAACTCTGGGAGTAGCCACTGGTTAGGCTTCCCACGCTGGTGAAACTAAGCCGGGTCTCCTCACCTTCCAAGAGTTTCCTAGGGAGACAGGGGCAGGGTGAGGTTACCATATGTGAACACAGGAAGTGTGCTGAATGACTTGCTCTGAGACTACCACCCATTCCCTTCCCCTAATGCCACCCTTAAAGGTACATACAAGCAGGGAGATGTTGTAACAGAGACCAGAACAAAGACAACAACACAAATTTTTTAAAACTTTAAAAATAATCCTGTTAGATTTAAAATGTAATGGTAAGCTAAGAACTCATTCTTCCCAGGATAAATTCTTATCTGATTCTGCAACAGTGAAACTTGACTTCTTCCCTGAGGCCAAGTGAGTAGGGTTGCCGGTCCGTCCTCCACATGCTCACCTGTAAGCTGCAATCTCAATGTCCAGGGCCATCTTCACGTTGAGGAGGTCTTGGTATTCTTTTAGATACCGTGCCATTTCACTCTTTGTAGTTCTCAATTCATTTTCTAATTTGTTGATTGTGTCCTGTTAGAAGACAAAAAAAAAAAAAAAAAATCCAAGCATATGTCCCTACTGCTACCATTTTACTGTAGTACAGCTGCAAAAGCCAGAGTTTAGTTAAAATCAAAGTAAACACCTTAGGAAAAATCTCCCCTAAATCAGCTGCCTTTTCTCTTCTTAAAGAAGAAGAGAAGGTTAAACCTTTCCATCCTTGAAAAAAAAATCCAACTTCATGAAACATGAGATGATGAAAAAAAAAATTTTAATGAAGGAAAAAATTTTTGATAAATTCTTTTTTGTTTTCTTTAATGAAGTCTAATGAAGTCATCATTAAATGCCTGCAAGAAACCAAACTGAGTTTTTAAGCTTTGTTTTGCATTCATTAGTTAACTTTATCCAGGTCACATGCAAGAAATACATTTCTTTATAGGAGAAAGAAGTAGGTTGATAAAAAAATTATTTTACCAAAATATTTTCTATGTAGCTATGATTTTTTTCTCAACCCCCAAAGATGGAGGTCCTTTAAAAAATGTATTACTGTGAAATCATTACCTACTACAGTTTTGAGTATTCCTGTCTACCTGCTAAGGGAAAGGAGTGGTCGGTAAAATTAATCAGAAAGCATGCTGATCACAGGTATTCTTCAGAACTAATGAGGGTTCTTCGCTGTATTCGTTAATCAGATGGTCCAATCCATGGTGCAGAGCAACTGGTGGCCAATGCAGGACAATAGAGAGGCAAGCCAGAGGCAACGCCCAGCTGCCACCCCCTCCCCTTCAACCACCCCACCCAACAAACATCCTGCAGGACTGGGCAGCTTTAATGCGGAACACAGATTCCACTGCACCAAGCACAACTTCCCCACCCCCTCCCTCCAAGTGCCCCACCCCTCCAAAGCAGTTCGCGGAACCAAACCTACCTCCTAATAGCTGCATGCAGAGGCCTCGTCTCTGGCCCCCCACTTTCTGGGCGTGCCCTCAACCAACCCCCCACTTCTGCAGCCTCCCCAAGCCCCCCCCACACACACACACACTGTGTTTTGCCCGGCACCATACCTGCATAGCACTAATGTCAGCATTTTGCTTATCCTCCAGTTCTTGCAGCTGCTTCTCCAGAGCTTCGTTCATGCCCCGGCATGCTTCGATCTCCAGGGTCTTGGCCTTGAGCAGGCGGCGGCTCTCGGACACCTCGTCCTTGGCGGCGCGCACCGCGTCGGTGTTCTTGGCAGCGCTCTCGGTCAGCACGGTGAAGCGGCTCTTGAACCATTCTTCGGCATTCTGCATGTTCTTGGCAGCCAGCTTCTCATACTGGGCGCGGATGTCCTTGA
Organism: Trachops cirrhosus; assembly: GCA_028533065.1. NCBI lineage: Eukaryota > Metazoa > Chordata > Mammalia > Chiroptera > Phyllostomidae > Trachops > Trachops cirrhosus. The sequence goes on from CM052545.1 coordinate 49,716,852, forward strand.
GCGCCGCAGAGAGGTCGGGCTTGGAGGACACGTCCATCTCCACGGAGATCTGCGCGTACTGGATCTGCGCCTGCAGCTCAGCGATCTCCTCCTCGTGCACCTTCTTCAGAAAGGCGATTTCGTCCATCAGGCTGTCAATGCGCTTTTCGAGCTCTGCGCGGGCCAGAGCCGCCTCGTCCGCACCTTTGCGCGCTTCCATCAGCCGACCCTCAGCGTCTTCTCGGCTCAGCACCTCCTCCTCGTAGCGTGCCTGCAGATTGCGCAGAGTCTCCTCCAGCCCCTCTCGCTCACCCTGCAGTGCCTGCTTCTCGTTGGTGGCGTCTTCTGCCGCCAGGCGCAGGTCGCGGATCTCCTGCTCGTACAGAGCCCGGAAGCGCGACGGCTCAGAGTGCTTCTGGCGCAGCACCAGCAGCTCGGCTTCCAGGACCTTGTTCTGCTGCTCCAGCTCGTGCACACGCTCGATAAAGCTGGCAAAGCGATCGTTGAGGTCCTGCAGCTGCGCCTTCTCCTGGGTGCGGATTGACTTGAGGTCGTTGCTGATGGCGGCTACCTGGCTCAGGTCGAGGTTCTCGAGACTGGGCATCAAGGAGCCGGAGCTAGACGAGTAGCTGCGGCGCACGGACAGCGAGGAGGAGACCGGCGCGGAGTAGCTGGAGTAAGCTGAGCGCGCGGTGCTGTAGCCGCTGCGCACGCTGGAGAGGTGCACCCGGGGCGTCTCCACGTAGCGCCGCTTGTAGGAGGTGGAGTAGTACGGCTCGTAGCTGAAGGAACTCATGGTGGCGGTCGGTGCCCCTCTGGCTCGCAGCGGAGATGGGGACCTGCAGAGAAAGAAGTACGGGGGAGAGAGGGAGAGGGGAGGATGGATGGATGGCTGTGTGCGGTTCGGCGCGGTCCTGACACCTCTATTTATACTCTGAGAGAATTCTGACGCAGCCCGCGATCGATCACGGCGCACGGGGTGGTGGGGGCAGCGCTGCTGCAGCAGCCGGGGAGGATTCTGCGCAAAAGGAAGGCGGGGGCGAGCGTCGGGCGGGTGGGGTGAGGCGGCTCTCGTCTCTCCCACTTTTCTCTGAGGGCCCGTGTTTTCTCTGAGATACCGTACCCCCTTACTCATTTCTTTTCCCTTCCCTCACCCCATCCTGCTCCTTTGACCTCCTATCACCTAGATTCTAATGAGTCCCCAGTAAAAAGTTCTCACTTCCTTCTGACATCTTAGCTTTCCAGATCTCTGCACCTCAGACATCTCTCCCTCTAGCTCGCCCCTTTCCCCGCCAGGGGCCTCCGCCATCACGCACCTTGGTGTTTATGGTGACAACGCGGTGCCTCTAGTGCCCTGGAGATACAGATGATTGGCTAAGGCTGCATATCTGCGACATGTATAAGGAAAAGTTTCTAGTTCTTTGTAGTTGTTTCTGGCACTTTCTTTAATACATCTCCCTTTCTCTCTCTTTTTTAAATTTAACACTCTCCTTACACACCCACGAACTTGCGGCACTGCAGGTGTTGATTTGAGCATTTATAAACCTTTAGAGCAGTTAATATGAGCCTTTTAGTGTCCCTGGATTTTCTCATTTCTTCCTGGGGAGTGAAGGAAGCCTCCAATGCGTGTAGCGTGGTGAGAGCCGGCGAGTCGGAATTTGAAACCAACCAGGATGAAGACCCACTGCAAAGGCAGCGGTCAGCTCTGCAGGGGGCACTTCATTCTGTAAATGCTTCCTGCATCTTCATCAAGCTAAATTCCTGTTTGACATCCCCAATCCTATCACATTAAAAGCCCCTTTCCTTCTTTTTACACCTGTGCAGCACCCAACCTGATGATTTCAACCAGCCATGCAGGTGGCTGACTGAGAGAAGCGGCTGCTGCCAGCCGGGAGCCCCGGGGAGAACTCAGATCCGAGACGTCTTGTTCTGGGGCGGACAGAAAACAGCCGCGTGATTCTTTCCCCGGATTCACTCTAATAAATCGGGAACAGATGCAGTCAGGAATCCATGGGCTTCATTTAAGAAACACCCAGATACCTGAACAATGCGCCTGGCGTCACGCACCATGATATGGTCCTGCGGATTGCAGAGTGCATTTCATGTTATGTTCCGGAGTCCTGATTTTCAGGGCGGATCGAAGTCATTTGCCCAGCACACCTAACATTTTTATAGACAAGCGTTTAAATTTTGTTTTATTTGTGTAAGAGTGGCATTTGACGTGCAACTTAGTTTTTTAAGAGGCAAACTAAGAAGAAACATGGTAACAGTTTTAAAATAGAGAAGCCGGAATCAATCGTTTTCCGGGTGACGCTGAGCGGGTGAAGTGCCTGCAGCCGGCGCCACAGTTGCCCCGAGCTACTGCGCTGCCCTCCCGGCAGGACGGCGGCGTGAGCTTAACCTCTGAGGTTCTCTGCTACTCTCAGATTCTATGCCCCACCCTTTTCATGGTAGAGGGAAAGACTGCAGCAGACAACTTGTGGGGGCGGGGGGAGTGGGGCCTCTAAATCATCTCTTCTGTCTCAAATAATGCAACTTTAGAAACAATAATTTTGATAGTTCAAATCCATCAAGAGGTCTGTCCACACTCAATCATTCTCAAGTGCCAAGCCTAAGTCATTAGGCTGTCCTGAATTTCGCTTGGCCCTGACAGACAAGATAGGGCTTATTCTGATGACTTTTTATAACCCACATGTCCTTGGTCTCCCCATTCATCACTGATTCAACCGTGGGAAAGTCTTCGGGTGGGGGGAGGATAAGGGAGATGGAAGAGAACCTAGATAAGCCATATTTTTATTTCTCCCAATTACTTCTCTGCGGATGAACAATGGCAGAATGATTTTTTTCAACCTGCTCCATATATTAACCACATTGTTTCACACAAATTGTGTGAGTCTGCCTGCACCACACTCAGGTATTCATGAATTCATTTCCTTAGTGTCAGCTCCCTTCCTGTGGAGTTTCAGGTCACCCTCAGAAATCTTAAGTCCATCAGCACTTTTTTTTTTTTTTTTTTTTTTTGCCAAGACTCCTGACTGAAGCTGTTGACTGCAGAGAAGGCTGCCCAGAAAGAGGGAGGGGCTGATGGATGCTGCAGGGGTAGGGGTGAAATACTTCAGAGAAAGAAACCTGTGGGCCACCTGCTGCCAGCCCTTAGGCAGCTCAAAAGGGAGGCACACAGGGATGGGGAAGGGTGGAAATGAGGGCTCAGAGCCCTTGGCGTTCTGGAACCCGGTGAACAGGGAGTGGAGAGAGGGGCAAATGAACTATACTTAGGAACGTAGATCTCCTTATTTTTTTTTAGATAACTCCTGGCACAGCCACCTCATTCTGCACTACAGCCTTGCTATGGAAGGGCTCTTGAACCCCTCCCACATCTGAGTTTTGGTAACTACCTTCAGCCTTCCTCTGTTAGGTGCCTGCCTCTTTTTAAAAATATTCTGTCCAACCCTGGCTGGTGTGGCTCAGTGGATTGAGCGTCAGCCTGCAAATCAAAAGGTCACCAGTTCAATTCCAGGTTAGGTTGTTTCCTCCCTCTCTTTCTCCCTCCCTTTATCTCTCTCTAAAAAACAAGTAAATAAACAATCTTTTAAAAATTCTGTCCAGTCGTTTTCTTTTTTAAATCCTCTTTGAAGAATTTTGCTCTGAATGCCCACATGGCATTTACTCTGTGTCAAAGCAAAGTTAAAATGAACAACTTTTTAAAATTCTTAACGTTTTCTGCCACCTCACCGTAAATGTGTTGCATCAGTGCTGTTGGCAGTGGTGTCATTACCTCTTTAGAAGAAGACTGCGTGTTGCTGCACGCTTGTGCATTTATTCCCCTGTAAGAATGTTCTTTGCCAACATGACATTGGTTGAAGGCTGCCAACAAAACATACTTCTGGAAGATAACAATTATTTGAAAAACAAATGTGGAAGTATGTTGATGAAACTCATTAATAAAATTTCTTCCAGATTGGTTATCCCTGACATCTCCTTAATCCCCTAAGGGATGGTTTGAGGTAGTTTAGTTTAAAACAAAATATGTTGACATTACCACAAGGCTCATAAAATGTAACCTAAGACCACTGATAAAGTTCTACTTCTTCTTCAGTGCCTGGAGTCAGAAAGCTTCAGGTGGATAGGATCTGGTAGACCTTATTATTCTGAAATGCTTTGGCACAGCAGGAGTTCTGTGTCAGCTTTTGTTTGGAAAGTTCAGCTTCAGGGTGAAATTCTTATGAGGCAGGCCTCATGTAAAGCATAGGTCCAAAGAGCGAGAGAGCAAATTCTGCCACCAGCGAGCTGTGGAAACAGTCCTAGTCCAGGACAACAGATGGGTCTCTATTCAACTCACCACCAGGTCAATATATTAATGTCAGCAAAGTTGGCCTCAGTTTGTGGAGGCAAAGAAAAATGAAGGATATAAACATGTACAGGACACCTATGCTATGATGAGTATTTGGTATCTGTTATTTAATAGCTATAAAATCCCCTTGATGTTTATTATTCAAAGCAAATAGCTGAGGCCCAGAGATGTTAAGTAATTTGCCAGCTCACACAGCTACTTGAGACCTAAGCTCTCTCTGCTTCCAGTCTGGGCCGTGCTCCACTGTTTGCACACACTGCAGCCACAGGCATTTGCCACTTGCATGTGTCTCTGTGGGGTCCGATAACTGCGCGCCACAGTCTGCAGTCTGGCGTCTGTGTAGTGAACCTCCATGTCTGTGGAACACTGATATGAACTGACTTATATACCAGGAGGAAATAGTTGATGAGCATGTTTCATTCGGATGACTAGTGATGGCAATGAATTGTGTATTTGTAGGTATCTTAAGTGTCCCAAAGTAAAATTAAAGGGAGACTGCCAGTGGAACATGACACAGACCTGGTTGTGTTACTTTTTAAACATTACTCTAAACATCAGTTTGCAAGACACCTTTTCTACAATTAGTGACCTAAAATGCAACTTAGCTGACCTAAACTGTTTAAGATAACTACATCATGACTTCCACCTTTTTCTAAGTACAATGCCTTCACTTTTCACTCTTATAAGTTGGTTTTCTTTGAAAACATGACCTTAAAGTTGCCATAAAGAATAAATGAGAAAATGTTGGCACTCACCATCTCATTATTGGAGCTTATGATGCTTTCTACAAATCTTTAGCTTTTAAAAAAGAAATGAGTAAAATCAACAGAAAATGTATAGTGTGTGGAAGCCACACATGTATATCCTGTTTCTTATAACTGCTGTATTTCTTTAAATATTATCCTTACCATAAGAATCACCAAACATGAATCTCCTGCCCCTCAGTAACACGTTTGGAACAAGACTCTCCCGACTGTAATACAAAATATGCCTCATTTTACAGCATCACGTTGTGAAGTAATGCATCGCAAAGTGTGCCGTGTAGCTATATAAAATTTAGATTGCAGCAGGAACAAGAATGTCATCTGAATAGATTAAAACTGAAAAACACATTTATATTCAGAACACGTGCAGTATTAGAAATGACCGGAACCTCCTGCTGTCCCAGCAAAAATGATGATGACAGGTCCAAACCCCTAAGTGCCTGCCTCACCAAACTAGCCAAGGTAATGTATTTTTCCCCAGAGGCCTGCTCCACAGTCCTTGTCCTTAATCACAGTCACAAGACTCACAGGTAAGAGCGTATGTTGGGGACTTGAAAAGAGCCCAATGTGCAGTCTTTCAGGCAGGTCACAGCCAGACCGTGCAGAACCAACTGGACTAACCCTGTGTGTTGAATCGTGCTTCCCTGACTGCAGGGAAATACATGCTGCTTCTGCAATTTGGGGACTAACTAGCCTCAAAGATATTCCATGCGGCACCTGGGTTTCTTTGCTGACCTTTCCAGTGGTCTAATAAATCAGTGGGAGGGATGTGAGGTTGACTGCAAAGAGGGAGGAAAAGCATTTCCGTCTGCAAGAGACAAAGCTGGTAGGTCGGCTGCCTCAGCCTTGCGGGAGCCGTCCAGGGACGCAGTGCGCTGTCTCGCCAGTGCCTCCCTGCTGCACGCTCGCAGCGGAAGAGGCTGCAGGATTGCAAATGGGCGGATCCCTGCATTCCGGCATTAAAGCGGGCAGCCTTCTGACACCAGGATATAGAACACTGACTCCGGTGAGTTGAACATCTAAGAGACCGTCGGGATTAGAAAAGTGACACTTGTTTGTGTCTAAATGGCTCATGGATTGATTAAATAACTCGGACGTTCATTCATCCATGGAGTCGGCACGTGCCAGTGGAACCCTTCTAATGTGCACAATTTTGTACAAGTGCCATGGGGGCGGGGCGGGGAGGGTGCAGCACAGTGAGTTATAGCACAGTCCCTGTCTCCAAAGGGCTTGAAAAATACCTGAGCACAATAAAAAGACCAGCTGCCAGTACACACAGGAATATGGGTGAATCTCAGAAACAGGATACTGATCGTGAAAGAAGTCTTAGAGAAACGTTTCACGCTGTGTGATTTCATTTATATGAAATTCTAGAGCAGGCGAACTAATGGATGATGGGAAAAAATCAGAACAGTGGTTTCTTCAAGAACTGTGAGGTGAGGGATGACTGAGAGGAGGCACAAGGGAACTCCCTGGGGTGACGGTTCTGTTTTTGCTCTGGAAAAGTTTGGACTGGGTAGGTGTATGCATTTGTCAAAAATCAGAATGTGACAGGAGTTGTACATTTCATTGAAGGTAAATTTTACATCAAAAGAAAAAACTGTAAACCATATATACACACATAATTATAAAATAAATTTAAAAATAATATGTTACATAAATTAAAAATGTATAATAAAATGGTCTTCATGCATGTTCATTCCAGCTATTACTGTGATCTTCATGATGATTATCACAGTGATATGCAATGTTTCAGTTTAAATTTTTGTTATTGAGTTCTAGGAAATTTTATAAGAGATCAGTTTTTTAAAAAATGAGAAAGTTGCTATCTGAATAACAATGTGTATTACAAATTACTTTTAAAATAGCTAAGCAGACAAAGCATATACAGGTGATGTTTCAAAGAATTATGCAAAACTTAAATAATAAAAAGCAAAATCCTGAGAGATGTCTCAAAGAAAAGAAGAATGGTAAGAGCAACACTTGCTACAATTTGAGAAGATGAAGAGGTCAAATGAATCAAATGAATCGATATTTCTGTGGCTGGTCACTGTGCCACGTGTTCTACACGGTATCGTGTTTGGTCTATGGAGTGCATGTTCTTATTGTTCTAAATACCAGCAGATATTGTATTTCTATTAGTCTATTCCAATACTGCATGAAAAGTTGTTTTTAGTAATTTTACGTTGCTGCTTCATATTGAATTTGTATCAACTTAACAAAAAGAAAACTTCGAAACCTAAGGCGTTTAATTTATACTGCTGCTTTTTTTAAAACCTAAAAATATAACTTGCTTTTATTCCCATTAAATGTATTCTCTAATATTAATATACTTTTGGTTCATTGTTCAAATCTGCTGCAACAGTTTTAAAATCTTCCAATTTTATGTCAAATTTAATAATGAATGAATGTCCCAATTTAAAAAAATAACAGCATTAGAAATGTGTTTTATATGCTATGCTTTATAGACTCTTGGGATTAAAAAGTAATATACGTGTTTTCCACCCACATCCACCAGCTTTTTCATCTTTAACAGCTCTTAACTTTTGCTTTGGTTATCCTTTTTATGGAGTAGATTCTCCCTTCTTACTCTCTTTCCACACTGTAGCCATTGGACATAACTTCCAGCCAGAGCAGAAAGTCCTAGGGAGGCAGAAGTAGTAGGGCCCAAAAATGAGTTTTGGTTTTTCAATCGCTGATTCTCATGACCCACAGATTTCTTTTCCATATGATCCTTATAGCATCGTCACATAACAGAGATGATAGTGGGGGCACTTACAAGGAGAGCTGAAGATTCCTGCATGCTTCTGCATTGGATGCCTGGCTTCCCACAGCAGTATTGTGAATCAGAAACTGATGGGCAGGAGTTAGTGTCCTCGCTCTGTAAATAAGGATGCTTAAAGGCCTGCCGAAGTAAAGGGATCCATCCCAAGCCATGCCTACTGTAACAGTGGGGCTGGGGCTGTCAGCCAGATTTCCTGTCATCAAAGTCGCTGGGCATATTTCCCCCAAATCTGACAGTGTTGCATGGACAACTCTATCCTTTTTCAGATCCCTTCATGGGACCCTTCCAGAAAGATTAGGCAAGCCCCAGTTGCTTTCCAGTTTAAGACTGTATTCTGGATGCTTTACTACTCAGAGAGCATCATCCCTTCGCTTTGACTACTGTTAAAATGCCAATATCAATGGAAGATGTAGGGTTAAAGCTTGTATCAGTCCTTTATACCTAAGATTAAATATGAGGTTGATAATAGATTTTGAAATAAAACAATAGAAGGAGCTTGAGGACCTTGAGCAGTGAGTATAGGGTGAGAAAGGGAAAAGGGCAATAATGCCACCGAGATTAGGTGAAAGGTTAGAGAACAAGCCAGACTGATGGCAAGGCTGGCAGCAAAATATTCCTCATAGATGTGGAGTTCATCATGCCTAAAATAAAGGCTGCTACTTCCACAGTGTAGTTTGACTGGGAGGTCATCCATAGTAGCTACAACCAGTTCTTCTGGGGATGGCCAAGATGTATTTAAATCAGGGGAAGTCCCAAAGCTTTCTTTGGAGGGTGTCTTTCCCCAGCTGGGCTTTTACCAATGAAATGCTGTGTACTGACAGGCACTCATCTGAGCGTCTCGGCTCCTCTGTCCTCCAGGAAGGTGCCAACCAACTGGGGAAAGGTCAAATGAAGTAGCAGTTAGAAGAGAGACTAAATGGCAGACTAATGCACATCCCAGGTGACCAAACCTAAGAAGGACTGATGGGAAATGAAATTATAATCCTATCATTAAAGAGCATAAGGGAAAGGAAAGTTTGCATTTACTAAGCATAACTGTGTGCAAAACATTAATAATAGCTTTGTGTTAGGCACTATGCTAAGTCATTTACTGGGAGAATTTCATTTAATCAGCACAAAATCCTGACAAGTTGGCTGTTAAAATCATCCTCATTTTAAAGATGTGGAAATTAAGGTTTAGTTAGACTGGAGCCTAAACTATATACCTAAAGAACTCAGCTATATTATACGATTGAATCAATTTTCATGCTACCAGGAGGAAAATGAGGTTCCAAAAATTTAAGAATATTGGTCAAGGCCACACAGCTGGGTCAAGGTCTGTCTGCATTCTCACACCAAAGTTATGACTAATGTGAAAGAATGTTTTTGAGGAGAGCTATGCAAATAAGAGCTTTCACTCGTTTTTTTTTTCCTACAAAGTTTAAATTTGTATAGTGGTACAAAAAAATGCTACAATAATCAGAGTCGAAGATGCTCAAATCACATACAAGTAAACTAATCCATAAAATGATCTATTAGGCACAGCACTACAGACACAAACCAGATAAGGCAGCTCTCTGCTCTATTAGCAGCCTCCAAAAATAGACATCCATCACTGCAAAATTTTATAAGACCCAAATTGCATTTGGGCATCTCTCTTCAGATACAGATTGGACGCCATATTGCTAACTAGCAATTCCTCATATTATTATATTATCTGGAGAGAAAAAGCACACTGAAAAAATTCCCCGCCTCTTTCGGTATCACTTTATCTTACAGATTGAATAAACCACACTGCCAAATCACATTAGAGGAACAGATGTGCTTTAGAATAGGCCTGAGAGATTTCAATTGGCAAAGTGCTTTCTTGTTTTTTTATGCCCAAAAAAAATGTTTGCCCATTACCTAGATTCTTACAGCTATCCAAATTAAAATTTTCTCCCAGATTAGTTTCCAAATTTAGAAAGTGTACTTAAGTAAAGCACACGGTCCCAACACTTAAATTACAGATGGGGAAGGCTTGACTCTATATTCAATTCAGAGCTGCCCAAAGGTGAGAGAGACTACTCTAGGCACAAAGCAAAGGGAATCACTCCACCACCGAGCTGGCCTTGACCCTAAATGGCCTGTTAGGTCCTCTGCTAACCTGAGATGTTCCAATTCAGAAGTACTGAAAGGGTGAAAAACACTGGCTAAGCTAGGACAGGGGAGCACTCAAATCTCAACAGTGATCTGGAATGAAAGTTCAAGTGCATAGATAGCATTAGGCCCCAAACTGGGACTTGCTACTACCTTAGTTCAGACATGACCCAGAGACAGAACCTAAGCAAAAGCCAGCAGAACAAGATGTTTGAGGGAAGAAAGGAAGAGTTACTAACTGAAGTTTTCGGGGGACATGTATTTGCTTATTTGCCTTAAACTCACCTTTCTTACAAAATAGAGGTTGTAATCACAGCTGAACCCCTCAATATTTTTCAGTTGAATTAGTTCCTTTTCACCTAACACCATAGAATTATTTTTCTCTCTTCTGATTTTTTCTTTTCATCAGCTGATGATGAAAGGAGAAAAAATCAGATACTTCTCTTATTCTTACTTTAGAATTAAGTGTTGAAACAGTAAGCACTAGGTCCATTTTTCTCCTATTACCCAAACCCCAGCATGAAGAATAGAATCAATCTCTCTCCAACTTCACTCCATCTTCTTTGGTCCTTTATCTCCTTTTAAAATGTGTGTATTGCTGGTTTCCCTTTGAAGAAAAGGGCCTAAGAATTGGAAGTCAGTACCCAAGGAAAGCAGCTGGAGTCTAGGGTTAGAGAAAGGACATGCAAACAATCTCTAGGTATCAGGATGGTAACCATCACAGATGGCGAGTGGACCAGCTGTTACTTCCAACAGCGGGGTGGGGGAGAGAGTCCTCCAGGTGAGCAAAATGTAACAAGTATCATCTTTCCCAGGAAGCAAAGTTTTCTGGGCAGGATGTTGCTCTGTAGATAATTTGAAAGTCCATAGAGCTTTGGGAAACAACCTAAAATGGTGGGGAAAGTGCTGGACTGAGATTGAGCCCCCTCTCTCTGATCCTGGATCTGGCGTTGCCACTCACTGAGTGCAGCTGCCTTCAAACTGGGCCACATGTTCCCCGGGAGGGATGTAGGGCTTTCCCAGGGGCTCCCAGGCATACATGGTGCTCAGGGAATGTTTTCACACCCTCAAGGTCAGGTGCAGTCCTTTGTAAAAGCCATCTGCCTGAGAACCTGTGCTAATTCTCTTTTACCAACTTCACCATAAACTGAATGAGCTAAATCTGCAGCCACAGAGTTAACAAAATGCATTTAAATCACATAGGAAGGTAATTTTATTCTTAACTCTTAACATTGTTTTGATAAAAATGTATTAGAATTGAAAGTATTCTTATTCCAGCCCTTTCTAAGTATAATGAGTTATATATCAAGGTGCCTTTAAGTGAAAAAGAAATAGGTATAATTTATAGTCATGTGATAAGACTGGGTGAAGCCTGTTTTGGTATACTTCCAAGAATGAAGTGAATAAATTACTTTAATCATCCAAAGATACTCCTTATGAAGCTAGGTGCTTACCAAGTCTTTGCTTTTAACAAAATTAAAGGGATACTTAATAGACTGATTAGCTGATTGATCATTAAATATTTTTTATAATACATCAATAGGTGCTTTCCATATTAAAATTCAGGAAAAAATCCCCATTATGGAGTCACATTGCTAAAACAATATAAAACAGCATACAAACCTCTATCCCTGTATACTTAGATTCTTATATACTTATATATATACTTGTATACTTTCATATTGTTTAGGTAAACAAGATTTCTCAGCAATTTTTATCTTATATCTGTGTGCCCATGTGTGTGTGTTTTAAAAGAAGAAATAGAATTGTTTTATTATTCATTCTAGTAATTAAGAGGTACACTGCAAATAGAAGTTCATTCTTTATTTTAATGATTATTTATTAAAACTTATAATATTACTTGTAATCATAATTCAGAAAACTTTGTAATACTTAAATGCTTATGATTACATGAAATAATACTTAATTTACAATTCTTATACCTTTTATATTACAGAGAATAATGATAGACTATAACACATGACTTACAAGCATAAGACTTATTATATTAAGGATAAACTAATGTGGGAAGGATAATGGAAATAAGAGTTCAAGAAGAAAAAAAAGGAACCATAAAATTGGTGAAGGGTAGCCCTGGCTGGTGTGGCTCAGTGGGCTGAGTGCCAGCCTGCAAATGAAAGGGTCCCCAGTTCAATTCCCAGTCAGGCACATACCTGGGATGTGGACCAGATCCCCAGTAAGGGCCGTGCAAGAGGCAACCACACATTGATATTTATTTCCCTCTCTTTCTCCCTCCCTTCCCCTCTCTCTAAAAAGTAAACAAATAAAATCTTTTTTAAAAATTGGTGAAGGGTAAAGAAGAACTTGTGTATGCATTTTTTAAATGAATGGTGATGAGTAACACATTGGTTTTCTGTTAGATTCCATTTGTTATATTTAAAAGTGTGACAATTTTGCTTTAAATGTCTATATTTAAAATACATAGATAATTACATCTTTTGCAACTAGCAACTGTTTAAACTTCTGATAAAAAATTTAGACTATTTAAAATAAAAATAAGGATTATATAGATCTCCAAAATTTTTCTAGGGGGTATGTGAAAGAAAAAAAAAGTTTGAAGAACACTAATCTGGGCAAAAAATTTGAATTGACATTTTCCCAAAGAAGACATGTGAGTGGCTGATAAGCACATGAAAAATGTTCAGCATCATAGATCATCAGCAAAATTTAAATAACAAACACAATGAGATATCAATTCACACCCACTAGTATGAATATAGTAAAAATAGACAATAAGAAGTGTTGACAAGGATGTGGAGAAACTGGAACTTTTAAACAGTATTGATGGGAATGTTAAATAGTGCAGCAACCTTGGAAAAGTTTGGCAGTTTCTCAAAATATTAAACAGAATTACCATATGATTGGTCAATTCTATTTTTAGAAATCTACCCAAAGGTGTGAAAACATACATCCATACAAATATTTGCACATTCCCTTTTATATGAAGGAATTTACAAGATATTTTTCTGTTGTGCTCCATCAGTAAACTAGGTTAAACTTTCTAGCAGATTACCAGGGCTGGGAAGAAGGGCAACCTGGTTACTGTGCACCTAGAAATATGAGAGAGAAAATAGACAAGCAATTAGGTCTCAGTCTAACTACAAAGATAACTGCTTTTGTCTACCTCTCAACTGAAAAGAAAGAACTAAATTCATATTTTCCTATTTAAATTGAGAATGTTTTGAACATCCTTTTCCCAAGTGTGTGCCTTGATGTTTGATTATTACAAAGAAATAAAACAAGGGGTAAGAAGATTATATATTGGAGTGATAATCATACCAATATCCCTTTGGAAGGCCATGTACCTATTCTAGCTATCCTCTTGTTGTCTGAAACTTTCTTGTTATTTAGAGCCAGTTTATAAGCCACACAAAGAAACCAGTTACCTTTATTTCATCGTCACATAATGCTTTTGTTACAATGTTACCTGTTTTAATCTTTGCTAGTTTGGGATCTCAGTAATTTTTGACCATTTCCAAAAAACACCTTGCCTAGAAAATCACCCATGTAAGGTGTCCTACTTTGTGCAAATTTTAACCATTGAAAAATCAATTATCCTTATGGTTACAGGGTTATTAAGTTTCTCTGTTTCTTCCTGAGCAAATGTTAGAATCTCATATCTTTACAGAAAATTGTGTATTGTAAATTTTTTATTATATTAACATAAAAGTTTTAGTGTTGGTGATATTCTTTTATTATTTTCATGTCTTTGGTTTTTTGGAAGCTATAAAACTCCAGGAGCCCATTTGAAAAGAAAAGAAAGGAGCCTATACATCTCTTTTTTCCCCACCTTCTTTATGTACATAACCTTAGTGTGTTCTGTCCACTCTGCCTGAAATGCTTCCCTATGCCTTTTCATCGATGCTCATTCCTGTACTTCGGGGCTCATTTTATTTTCCTACTGAGGTATAACTGACATGTAATATTATATTAGTTTCAGATATAAATATAATGATTTGATATTTCCATATATTGCAAAATGATCACCTCAGTGTTATCTTTGTTTTCCTTGTAAGTATGTCTCCTTTTTCATAACTGATATTACTTATGTCTTTACTTTTTAAAATTGTGCTAGAAAATAAATAACAAAATTTGCCATCTTGACCATTTCTGAGTATACAGTTCAGTAGGGTTAAGTATAGTCTTATTTTCATACAACAGACCCCTAGAACTTTCATCTTGCAAAACCAAAACTCTGTACCCCTGGAACAACAGCTCTCCATTCACCCCTCTTCCTGTTTCCTGCCAGCCACCATTCTACTTCCTGTTTCCATGAATTTGACTACTCTAGGACCTCCTATCAGTGGGATCATGCAGTATTTGTCTTTTTCTGACTAGATTATTTCACTTAGCATAATGTCCTATAGGTTCACCCAAGTAGTAGCATATGACAGCCTATTCTTCCTTTTAAGGCTGACTATTATTCCATTGTATGGGTATGCCATATCCTGTTTATTCATTCATGCATCGATGAACATGTTGCTTTCACCTCTTGGTTACTATGAATAATGCTGCAATAAACATGAGTGTGCAAAATATCTTCAAGATCTTGCTTTCTGTTGTTTTGGATAAATACCCAGAAGTAGGATTGCTGGATCACATGGTAATTCTATTTTTAAGTTTTCAAGGTGCTTCCACATTGTGTTCTGTGGCAGTTTCACCACTTTACACTTGCAGCAACAGTGCACAGTGTTCCACCCTCTCCCACTCTTGCCACACTACTCCTTTTCTTCTTTTTTTTCATAGTGTCCATCTTAATGACTGCAAGCTGATATCTCATTGTTGTTTTGTTTGGCATTTCTGTAGTGATTAGTGAATTGAGCAGCAACTTTTCATATCTTACTGGCCATATGTCTTCTCTTTTTTTCTGGATTTATCCTATCAAAGGTTTATCTATATTATCAGCCTTTTCTGTGGACTGCATTTTCACCCTGTGACTATTTTTCTTGGTTCTTTTATTTTGTTAATCTGTTTATTATTATTTTATTTCTTCTATTTTGGGAAGTTTTGCTTTGTTTCTTTTTCAACCTTCTTGAAATGAATTTGTACCTTGTTAATTTTCTACCTTTTATTTTTTCTAATATAAGTAATTCCTATAAATTTTCTTTTAAGTACCTCTTCGATGTATTATTCAAGGTGAGTTTTGTGAAATTTTAACTGTCAGTTCAAATGCATTCTAAGTGCCAATGTGATTTATTCTTTGACACAAAGATTACTTAGAACTGTATCTTCAAATTTATGAACATACAGGTTTTTTCACTTACCTTTTGATCAGTGATTTCTAACTTCTTTACCCTCTGGTGAGAGAATTTGATTCTGTGTGATTTTTTTATCATGTTTTAAAATTAATTTATGACACAATGTTTGGCCAATGTTGCAAATGTTGCATTGATTCTTGGAAAGTTTGTGTATCCTCTATTCAGTGAGTGTAGTATTGTGTATACATCCATTAGATTGAGCTTGG
This sequence comes from Trachops cirrhosus, assembly GCA_028533065.1. Lineage (NCBI taxonomy): Eukaryota > Metazoa > Chordata > Mammalia > Chiroptera > Phyllostomidae > Trachops > Trachops cirrhosus. The sequence goes on from CM052545.1 coordinate 49,732,334, forward strand.
CAATTGGATTTTTAAATCAAACCAAGAACAGAGAGACAAGTGTTAAAAATTGGGATTGTCTGCTTCTTTTTATAGATTGCCAATTTTTGCTTATATGTATTTCAACCTATGTTAATAAATGCACATAACTGTAAAATTGTTACATCTTTCTGGAAAATAGTTGCTTTTCTTTTTTGTGTATTTATAATCTTTACTCAGAGTAATCTCTTGTAACAGCAGATAACTGGATTTTGTTTCTTTTATTGCTTCTGACAATCTTTGGTTTAACTGATAGGGACTTAAATCTACTCACATTTATTATAATTACTAATATATTTGATTTATTTTTACTATCTTATTTTATGCTTTCTTTTTACCCCGTTTTTTTCTATGTTCTTTTTCTTCCCTGCCTTGATTTGGACTGATTACATTTTTTAATTTCTTTTTTCACTCTTCCATTTTGAACATTTTAGACATTGTATTTCTATTATTTGATGGCTAAGCTCTAACCGAAAGTAGAGTTACTGAAGGTTAAATTTAGTCACTGCAAAGTACCCCATGTTTCTCACTGACGCCCACTTTCCACCATCCCCCTGGGGCACAGGGCTTTGTGTTTCCAGTTGCATCTTTCCTCAATGAAAATTCCCATGTGGTTATTTGCGGTTTGGGGAAAGGACTGCAGATGTTAAGTCCAAAGCCTTGCATTCACATCCCAGTCCCACAACTTTTAACTGGAGGGTCTTGAACAAATACCATTCTGGGTTTTAATTTTCTCATCTGTACACAGAATCAAGTATGCATACAGATGCCCTGAGATGGTCAACTAGGATAATGTACACAAACTATGTTACATTACTTGGGTAATAATTGTCAGATAATTAATATTTGGCAGTTTCTCTGTTGGTTTGTTTTATTTTCAAAGTCTTAGTCTTGAGTCCCAAAGTAATTAAGTGTAAATGACTTCATGTTTTGATTCCTTTGTAGGTAAGGGTATATCAATGCTTATTTTGTTTACTACCTGTCGTTTTTATTTTGGTGTTTAAAAATTGGCACTAGTTTCCAAGCTGTAAAGGTGTCTCTCATCTAAAGGAACTAAGGTTTCTGCTTAATTGCTGTTTCTTCTTCCAGAGCAGACCGCTAAAGCTCCCAGCGTTCCCTCAGGTTGCCAGGCTCTCCTGGAGCTGCAGGCATGGTCTGATGAACCAAACGTTCAGGGGCAAGGAACAAATCCATTTTCCCGTTCACTTATTGTTTCAGTTCAATAAAACTAAAAATACAGCTCAATTTTTAGTTGCTGAAAGGAAGCAGGGAAAATTCAAAAAGCAGCCTTCTCCCTCCTCTTTCCCCCTGATTTTCAGAATCCTTCTTTTTGCTGGACTACCCGAGGCTCCAAAAAGCAGGCTAATTGAATGAACTGAGTACAATTCAGATAATTAAGTAACAATTAGCTCATGGCAACCCCATGCTGACCAGTCAGAAGAGAATAGTTTCTGAGCAAATCAACAAGACTCAGCAGGATTTTAGAATCAGAGACCCAGATCCCGTGAAACCCACAGCACGCCATCCATGTAACTAAAGTGTAGGACTCTGGCAGAAGACCCAAGGACAGCTTTCTGAAGCACTAAATAGAGCAGCCCTGTCTCGAAGCTGTAGATTAATTTCTATACAGTTATCTATTTGTTTATCTACATGCTATTTACTAAGAACTAGTTAGATCTGTTGGATCTTATTAAGTTTTCTGTATCTTAAATAGTACCTTTAACATTATTTCTGAAGGGCAAACTTTCGAAATTATTAAAATGACAAGACCAACATCTAGTGGTGAAATAAGGACACTGCAGGGTGGATTCCTGCCTGTGAATGTTAGCAGTATATAGCCAGACCTTCCAGAAAGAGGTAACTGCTTTCAAAATCCAGAATTCCTAAAGAGTCCCCCCAAAAGCCTAAAGTGTTAGTGGTAGAATTCCAGGTCTTTGACTATTAATAGAGGACATTTGCTGGGCGGGGGGGGGTGGGGTGGCAACAAGGGTGTTTTTAAAAAACACACACAAGAAGGGTGTGACTTAATACATATGATAAAAACATTGGATTATCCAGCTTATTTTTAAAAGGTCTCCAGAGTGAACATTGCTATACCCAATTTTAGAGGAATTATATATCCCAGTAGAACATACAGTTTGAATATCATTTGTAACTTTACTGATGTTTCTGGTGCTCAGTAGAATCATTACTGCTGTAAATAATTTCTAATGTAAAACTAGCTTCTAATCAGGTAGTTAATTGCCTCATATATTATTTTTACAAGATGGCATTAGCAAATAAATCTCTTTCTTCTGAATCTATAAATCTCATTAGGAACACTTAGGCAGCTTATTCGTTGAAATTTGTATCTCAGGAGGCATGAAATTGTCCACGGGGGCCACAGCAGTTTCGGCATAAGACAATAACTCTGAGACAGTCTGAGGGGCCAGGTAGGCCAGCATGTTTTCAGTGGCCCTTGCCCACCTTCTCCCTCCGCTTTCACCTTGATTTTCAGAGCCCTTTTTGCTGGGCTACCCGAGGCTCCATTCTCTCATGACCATAAATACAGGCCAAAAACTGCCAGAGCTAGACTAGCACATTATCCCAAGCCAGTTGAAGTAGCAGTGGGATGTTGTAACATCTCTCCTTAGCTTATAAAAGATAAATGCAAACCTCATCCCCCAGCTGGCCAACTCTAGCTGGTTTCCTATGAAGAAAGCACCACTGCATCCAGTATATATCTGTCCATCCATCCCTGGAACAGACCAGAGAGGTCCACTAAGTACACTCAGTGGAGTTCTAGGCTCTGGCCCTGATGTTGCCTCTTACTGGGGCAGGTTGTGGGGGCTGCTTCCATAGCCCTGCCTTCAAGTGCCCTTGTCAAATTCACAGCATGAGAATGTGACCCTCTTCAGTATGTGCTGGGTGGTACTCAAGGGTTATTGTTTAGTGAGACCTCTTTAGCCTCCAATATGTGTTTGACTCATGTTATCAAGAAGGAAATGGGGGGAACGCTTTAAACAAATGGCTCTTTTTTAAAGACTTTATTTTTAGAGAGAGGAGAAGGGAGGGAGAAAGAGAGGGAGAGAAACATTGATAGGTTGCCCCCTGCACACCCACTACTGGGGACCTGGCCTGAAACCCAGGCGTGATGGGGAATCGAACTGGTGACCTTCCGGTCTGCAGGGACAGTACTCAACCCTCTGAGCCATACCAGCCAGGGCCAAGGGGTTCTTTTCATTGGGTTATGTTACTTACCGGCTTGGTGTCTCTGGCTTCAGTTACTCAAGGGCTGTGACTCAGCCATCCCATGGCTTTTCATCACTTCTCTAACAATATTCTGTACTGTAAGTCATCAGTGAACATTGTCTATAGGTTCTGCAACTTTAAGCAAAATGATATATGGTGAAACCAATTTTACTGTGGGCTAATTGACAGATGAGATTGAGAAATGAAACTTAAGTTCCTGTGGCATCCCCTCAATGTCAACGAAGCAATGTTGAATGAAATGGCTTTATTTCAGGACCGTTGTATTTGGATTTTGATGCTAAAAGTAACACCAGAAAGCGGGGCATTCCAGCAAAAGAACTGATGGTAAAGTTATGAACCTGGCTCCATAGCTGAGTACAAACCACTTCTGAGAGAATGGGCACATAGGGGCCTTGATTTTTGGGGCAAAAGGTCTCGATGCCTCTGTGCCTCAGTGTCCCCTCAGCCTCAATCCCTCCACCCACTGTTGTTGCAGGACTCTGTGCAGCACTGGTCTAACACTGTCACCAGGCCCTGACCAGCAGAGTCCTTGGCTCCTCATTGTCCAGTCTTATCTCCAAACACCCCTGGCCCACCAGACTGAGCTTTGTCCTCTGGCTCTCTCTGTCCAGTGCTGTCACCAACACCATCCCTGTCCTTGCTCTGCCTTTTCCCCATCCGTCAGGGCTAAACTCAAGTGCCTGCTCCTCTGAGCTGCAGTAGCTTTCCACTGTGTCTTAGAATGATTTCTTTACATGTCATTTTCCTTTATAGAGTTGTTTGCTTGGGATTATATAATTTGTGTTTTTCACTTCTGAATTCCTCAGCAAGAATGTCACTTACTAAAAGCTGAACAAATGTTGACTGAATGAACAAAACATCATGTATAAAGGCAGAGGTCCACTGACTTTAATTTTTGGAGCCTCTTACACAGCATGTACATATTTTGAGTTCTCGGCAGGAGCATGAAGGCAAAGTGGAGTGTTTTACCCTCTTTATTGAAAAAAGTATGATGTCTCATTCTTACATATCCTTGACAAACAATTCCCACCCTCCAACCCTCATCTAAGTTCAAATGCAGCAGGAAGAGCTGAACTTGAGATGTAATGGAGAAACAGAGTGTACCTGGCATAAAATCAGTCGCTGAGACTGAGTAAGTCGCTGCAGTGCAGATGGACCACACCTCTCCGTGGTGAGCTCCGCAGCGGAGGCATAAGAGACAGCAGAGGCCAGTGCAGAGGGCCACAGCCTGTCCCTGCCTTTCCCCACAGCAGAGCCCCCTGAGATGCAGGTTGTGGGGACAGGAATGACAACCACTTGCAGACTCCTCTCTAACGGGGATGACGAGGCATTCTGCAGGATTTGGCAGCTGTGCTGTGACAGGCAACTGCAATGTCACCACACAGGAACAGCTCCCATGGCCTGAGCTCTCTCTGCAGGCCTGGCTCTGGGCTGTCCTGTGAAATAGGCACTGGGCTCACCAGCTTTAAGAACCAGGAAGTGGGTGTTTGGGGCATGAAACAACGTGGCCAGGTCACAGCCAGTGTGTAGGAAAGGTAGGTTCTGAAATCAGGTCTGGCTTCTTCCAAAACCCAAACTCTTCATCCAGATGCTACTCGGCCCTTCCTGAACCTACCGGACAAAGAGTCACAGCCCCTGCAATTAGCCCAAATTCTGCCACTTATTTGCTATTGCTCTTAGAAAGCTCATTTTATCCTGTCCTCAACTGCAAACCGTGGTTTTCTGCCATGACTGTCTCAGGTGAAGCTCAATTGAGATCATGGTAAATAAAAGGTAATATATAAAGAAAGAAAAGAACTATAAAAGTTCGATCATCCCTTATGTGTTAAATGCCTACTGTGCTGTAGGTACTGTAGCAGATAACTGAAATGAAGAATTTTAGTTCACAGCCCGATCCTTGAAGAGTTCACAGTCTAGAGGAGGAGACAAACTAAAGATAAGCAGTGTAAGACCCACTGTGCTAGCGCTAGCACACATGGGACCAGTTATATAGGTGAGGGGCAGCTTCTTCAGCTGGAGGGCGGGAAAGGAAGTGGCAGGCAAGGTCTTTCCCCGGTACAGTCGGTACAGCTGGATCCAGCATTGACCTTCGCTGTGTGATGCTAATGATGGTAAAGATTCACAGGAATTATTTAATCCCAACAGCGACCCTATACTGACAGTTCTCCTCCTGGCACAATTTAACAGATGGGAAAGTGGATGCTTACTAAGGTCAAGGTCATAGAGGCAGGATTTTTTTAAAATAATTTATTTTTAAATCACAGTTGACATGCAATATTACATTAGGTTCAGGTGCACAACCCTGGGATTAGACATCTACATAACTCAGGAAGTGGTCCCACGGATGGACCGTCAACACCATGGGCAGTTATTGCAGTATCACGGACTCAGTCCCCTAGGCAGAAAAGCTCCTTTGGACAGAAGGAACAGCATAGGCAAAAACACAAGGTGAAAGCAGGAGCATTTGAGGACCATTGTGGGAGGGGGTTGCGAGCAAGGTGGGGAGGGGAGATTAAGCAGGCGCCAGACTGTGGGAGCCCTCATACATGACTCTGAATCTATGAACCTTGACCTTCCTGGTGGCCCATTTAGAGGGCCCTGGATTCTCAGGAAGAAATGAGGTATATTAGATGATTCTAGAACTTTTGATAAACTAGTCAACAGACTTTGCTGGCCAAAAGATGCTGAGATTCTGGAATAGAAGAGAATTAGGTCTTCTGGTATATTTCTCTCCTCCAGTGCCTGAAAACATGAAAGCAGTCACTTGAACTAATTATGGTGAGAAATATCAATTGGAGCCAAACATACAATTTGTGAAATTGCAGGCATGGTAACAAAATGAAATATTGGCTTATGGAACCATTCGTTTGAGAACAGAACTTTTGACAGGTTTCTCTGCTAATGCATTTTTCTACTCTCCAGCCAAACTGGGAGACACCAGCTTCCTGACCCTTGGTGTAGGGCTGCGTGTGGACTGTGGTGGAGCACACTGGTGAGAAAGAAGCCTGGGCTCTGGATGCAGCCAGGCTGACCCACTGCCCTTGCTATGACCCCGACCAGGGCACCCACTGGCTGTAAGTCTTTGTGTCCAGATCCATAGCTGAGCTAAGTGACATGCCTCCCTCAGGTGGCAGCTGGGAGAGCCAGCCATGCACAGAAAGACCAGCACAGAACTCAGGCCCCTGGGAGGCCTCAATTATGACAAACATCAAGACAATAAAACCGTAAGGCCTCAGTTACAGTCCGGATTCCCAAACCCCACAGAACACTCCATGACCATGAACTATAGCTCCATAGAGAATCAGTGTTACAGAACAGACCTGGGGGTGGGGGTGAATAATATACTATTACCGAATGGACCCACCCTTGTGCTCCAGGGGTCCCCAACACCATACTAGGTTCACCTTGCCAGCTGCCAGGGAAAGACGTCTCTCAATGCCAGAGACTGATGAAAAGAAAAGGGATTATTTATTTAAAGAGTTATACAAACTTAAGAGTCATGACAAAGTCCTTTAGAATACCCGCAAATGCACAACCCTTCCTTCCCCCTCTGCCCAGTCCAAGGTACCATATCTCAGAAAAAGAAATAGAAGCCTGTGGTTCTTTTCTGTCCAAGCGGCATGGTCCCAAAAAGACACTGCAAGGCTGCCGAGCCTGGGTTTAAATCCCAGCTCCAATCTTCCTCTGCCACACCATTTGAACCATTTCCGGTTCCTCCCACAATTGGCCACAGCTGCCAGTATTAATAAGTCCGAGCAGGTGTAGCCCTGTGGTGTGGAGCCAATCATCTCCAAGATCTTACGCAGGCTCTGTAACCAGGGGGAGTTGCTTCCCATTTACATCAGGGGTTGAAGTCACTCCCATCCCCTGGCTCAAAGCGTGGCCACAGCTGTTTAACATATCTGTGAAAACAGTTAAAGGTTATAGATATGTTAAATGGACATTCTAACAACTCTCAGTGGCCCCACTCCATGCATCCCATCCCCCAGCTCAGACTTCTGGGGGTGAGGACATCAGATAGATAGATGATAGATAGATAGATAGATAGATAGATAGATAGATAGATAGATAGATAGATAATTTCTAATATTTCCTGGACACCGAGTTCTGGACCCCATTACAAATCCCTGTTTGGGGCCCCCCTTTGGCTGCACCCTGTTACAGGAGTCTGAAAAATGGTCCCGTTCTGGAACCTGCCTCACAGGCCCTTCTCTGCCGAGAAGCACATATTGTCATGGCCCCACCCCCAGAGTACTTCCTGGTTTGCAGATGACTCTCTTATTGCTGTGTAATATGACAGAGAGAGAGAAATAGAGAAAGAGCAAGAGAGAGAGGAAAGATCATCTCTTTCATGTCCCTTCTTTTTTAAAAAAATTTTTTAGTATAATTTTTATTGAATGCATTGGAGTTACATTGGTTATAAAATTATATAGGTGTCAAGTGTACAACTCTATAGTACATCAACTATATGCTGTATTGTGTGTTCACCATCCAAAGTCAAGTCTCCTTCCAACACCATTTGTCTCCAGTTTACCCTCATCTACCTCCCCTCACCCCCATTTCCCTCTGGTAATCACCGTACTGTTGTCTGTCTGTGAGTGTCTATAAATTGTTTTGTTTTGTTTTGTTTGCTTAATCCCTTCACCTATTAACCCAGCCCCCCACCTCCTCTCCCCTCTGACAGCTTTCAGTCTGTTCTCTGTATCTATGAGTCTGTTTCTATTTTGTTTGTTTATTTTGATCATTAGATTGCACATATAAGTGAGATCATATGGTATTTGTCTTTCTTTAACTGGCTTATTTCACTTAGCATAATGTTCTCTAGGTCCATCCATGCTGTTGCAAATGGTAAGATTTACTTCTTTTTTACAGCCAAGTAGAATTCCATTGTGTAAATGTACCACAGCTTTTTATCCAATCATCTACTGAGGAACACTTGGTTGCTTCCATATCTTGGCTATTGTAAATAACACTGCAATGAACATAGGGGTGCATGTATTTTCTTTCAATCAATGTTTCAAGTTTCTTCAGATATATTCCCAGATGTGGAATCACTGGGTCATCAGGTAGTTTCATTTTTTAAATTTTAAAGAAACTCCACACTGTTTTTTACAGTGGCTGCACCAGTCTGCATTCCCACCAACAGTGTACAAGGGTTTCCCTTTCTCCACATCCTCACCAACAATTGTTGCTTGTGGATTTACTGATGACAACCATTCTGACAGATGTGTGGTGATGTCTCATTGTGGTTTCAATTTGCATTTCTCTAAGTATTAGTGACATTGAACATCTTTTCGTATATCTGTTGGCCATCTATATGTCCTCTTTGGAGAAATATATATTTGGATCCTTTGCCCATTTTTAATGGGATTTTTTTGGTGTTGAGTTGTATAAGTTCTTTATAAATTTTGCATATTAACCCCTTATCATATTTATTATTGGTAAATATGTTTTTCCATTTAGTGGGTTATCTTTTTATTTTGTTGATAGTTTCTTTTGCTGTGCAAAAACATTTAGTTTGATGTACTCCCATTTGTTTATTTTTTCTTTTGTTTCCTTGCCCGAGGAGATGTATAAGAAAAAATATTGCTATGAGAAATGCCCAAGATTTTACTGCTTGTGTTTTCTTCTAGGATTTTTATGGTTTTAAGTTTTACATTTAAGTCTTTAACCCATTTTGAATTTATTCTTGCATATGGTATAAGAAGGGTGTCTAGTTTCATTTTTTTTGCATATATCTGTCCAGTTTTCCCAAAACCATTTATTGAATAGAGTGTCTTTACTCATGTCTGTCTTATAAGGGCACTAATTCCTTTCACAGGAGCTCCACCCTCATGACCTAATGACCCCCAAAAGGCCCACCTCCAAATACCATCACATAAGAATTAGGGGAGGACAGGACCATCCAGTCGATTGCAGAAATCCACCTCATCCACCACCAACATTATCTATAGAGGAACTATGGCATATAAATAAATTACCCTAAAGTAAAATGCTGCAGGAGAGATATAATGAAAAACTTAAAGGAGTTCCCAGGACTGTGAAGGAGATTATTTCTAGCTGGGAAATGTAAAAAATTATCCTGAAAGAACTAGCATTTGTGTTGGGTCTTGAGGAATGGGAAGGGGGCTGAACAGGGCAAGGAAACACTGCGTGGAAGCAAAAACTGAAAATTCCTGAGCGTAGTGCAGTTTAAGACACATGAAGGGTTTGGAACAGCTCATGGAAGTTTAATAAGAGCCAAGGAGTACTTTTCAGTAGGTGTTCAAGCTGGGCTCCAGGAAGAGCCCTTGGGCACCAACAGATGGCTGGACTGGGATTTTGGGAGGGGAAGCGTGGCAGAAAGGCCACTGGGAGAGTGCTCTGCCTCAGGAAGGCCATGGGTGCCAGTATTTTCAGAAGTAGTTTGCACTCATTTATGGAATCAGCTTCCTTCCTTCTGCCACTGGTTCTTGTAGTGCATCACCTAGAACTCTTGCACTAAAAAGAATACCAACACCCGATCATCAAATGCAGTGGGAGGAAACAGAGTGCGACTGTGAGGACTCTCCGAGGTCACAGGCGACTGCCCTCATGTGATTCAAGAACACAGGTCTCAACCAGTGAATGACATAACAAGATGAAAGGGGCCATTTGTTTAAAATCTTCCTATTTCACTCCTAAGAATGTGCTTGATAAATCTGTATGTCTCAAAGACTAAAACGACATTACTAAACAAGCCCCCCTATATTACTTGAAATACATTGCACACCGCTACAAAGGTGACAGCAGCCTGTGAAATAACACGGAATGACGACTGGGTGCAGAATGATTGAGAATACCTGGGAAACCATTTTGACCCAATTTTTTAGATATCCAAGTTCTTCTTTTTTTAATTTGATAAAATACACATAACAAAATTTACTGCTTTAACCGTTTTAAGTGTACATTTTGGTGACATTAAGCACATTCACAGGGTTGTGCAGCTGTAACCACCGCTACAATAGTTCCATCTCCAGAACTTTTTCATCTTCCCAAACTGAAACTCCATATGTTCAACACCAGCTCCCCTCTGACCCCGCCCCCCAGGCCCTGGAAACCACCCTTCCACTGCTATCTCTACGAATCTGCCTCTTCTGGGCACCTCCTATAAGTGGAGTCATACTTGTCCTCTCATGCCTGGCTTATTTCATTCAGCACAACGTCCTCCAGGTTCATCCATGTTGTCAGCATGTGTCAGAATTTCTTGAGGCAGGATACTATTCCATTGCATGAATATACCACATTTTTTTATGTATTCGTCTGATAATGGATATTTGTTCATTTCTTCTACCTTCCAGCTACTGTGAATAATGTTGCCAGGAATGTCGGCACAAATACCTGCTTGAGTCCCTGTTTTTAATTCTTTTGGGTATATACAACTGTTAAGTACCATATCTTCACCACTTTGTAGGAAATATGAATTTTACAAGAGAATTCTGAAGACCACTAATCTTTAAAAATATTTATTTTATAATGCATAAATATTTCTTTTGAATACAAAATTTTAAAAAGGGAAAGGGGGTTCTTTTGAATATAAAATTAACATATTTTAGTATTTTGGAACTATACAAAATTGAAGTTACACATAATTCTACCATTTAGAGGTAATGATTGTCAACACGTTAGCATGCACTCCTTCAGTCCTCATTCAAGCTTTTTTAAATGGTATTATTTTATTTTGCAGTTTTCTTTTTATCACACATAGCATGAATATTTTTTCATGTAATTATTTTTTACACATAATATTTAATGGCTGTATAATATCCCACTGTAAAGATATGCATATGTGTTCATATGTGATAATATGTTTCATCAAGTATAGCTGCAAAAACACGTTCGTCCAAAAGGACAAATTCAAACAACCCTCTCTCCAAAGACAGCGTCCTCTCAGGGCAGCTCACTTGCTACATAACTGTTACAAGTCTTTAACTTCATCTGCACCGTGAATCCAGTGACTGCACCTTTACTGCCCCATCCACCAGGCCTACCGGCTTGACTGCTTTACTCAGCTCAGAATCCACAACCCACCCACCGCACTCAACTCTGTCATCCCGCCCTCTGCTGCATGAACATGGCAAAACTCCAGCCCCGGGGAAAGCCAGATGCCTGGCTTTTCTGTCCCAAGAACTCATTCACGTGGACGTTACTGAAGATAACCACTGATTAATTCACAGTTACCGTTCTCAGATGAGCACTCAACACTGACCAGTTTGGTCTCACATTCTCCATTGATGAAAATTTCATAATTTTACTTTAATCCTCAAACTTTCCAACCATACTCAACCTGTTTTTCCTCACTCTCAGATACTCTCTTGCATTGTATGGATTAATTTATTAATGAACAATTACTTATGAAACACTTATTAGGAGGTAGTTACTGTTCAGTCACTGGAAATACTGCAGTGAACAAAATAAAGTCCCTGTCCTCTTCACACTACCTTTCTAGAATTTAAAGAGACAGATCACAAACAAATAAACATATAACATATAATAATAATAGATGTTGTCAACTACTGAAAAGAAAACTAAAGGAGAGTGGTGAGCCAATGGAAAGGGGGAAAGGTGCTCTGGGAAGACATTTTCTGGGAGATTATATTCCAGCAGAAACCTAAAGGCAATGACAGAGCAAGTTACTTGAGGCCCTGCTCAAAATTACCCACCATTTCTTCATGGCCTGCTTATCGGTTTCTGTTCAACATCTTTTATGAAATGCCTCAAGCTTTCCTTAGGCCTCAAACAAACTCAGTGGTACACCCTGATTTTTCTGTTCTATGGCTTGCCAAACTGTCCCCTTTTTTCTGGAATCTCCTCCCTTCCTTGGAGACCCAGTCCCACTGTTGCAAAGCTGGCTCCTTTCCTGGCCACTGAGCTCACCACTTTCTGAAACACTCTCTTGGTCTTCTTTGTGCCTCTCAAGCAGTCACACTTCTCTTTCTCACAACACCTGCTCCCTACATCTCATCCCCTTCATGGCTTAAAAACATCACGTGCATACAATAAATCCAAAACCTATATGCCCTGTTACACTTCTCTTCTGAATGTAAGGTCACTTTACATCTGTAATTAGATTTCCTCAAAATTTCCATCTTAAAGTTTAAGTCCTGATCCCCTCTCTCCACCCTACCCTCTTCCCCATGCTGTAGTCCTCAGTGTGCAGCCCACCACACATTCCTGCTCCTGCCAGAAACCTGGGAGGCAACTCCATTCCTATCACATGGGGAATCATTCCTCCCCTCTGCACCTGAGCGGTTCTCAGTGTCATTCACACTGTCTTGGAGCGGATCCCTGTGGCCACCTGATCAGTGGGAAGTCCCCCTTCACCCTGTGGTGTTCTCTCTCACAGCATACTGTGTGCTTTCCTGCATAGATAGGGTTACTGAAATTGGTACTTATACGCTTTGTCCACTTCCATTTTTACTCTTCATTGAAGCTAGGGAGCATGGTAATTTGTTCATCATTGATACATACTACCTGTCTCAGCGCCCACTCACTCTGGTCTTACTATACTACTTACTCTCGTCCTCTGGAGACTGTGTTTTTTAAGACTAGGATGCCACCCTTGGACTAGTGAAGTTACAGCTGTATAAGCATTACAGGTGAACAAATAAATGAATGAATAATAATGAATGGATGATCATCTTCCTAGTAGATGCTTGAGAAATATTTGATATGTAATGAGACCAAAAATATTAATGTTTGTGTGTTCACAGACTCCCTGCCCCATCATATTCAGGTGCTATTTAATTAGCTTTCTTCTCTGCTCTGCATCTGTGAGGATTAAAAGAAAAACCTAGCCCTGGTCAGGTGGCTCAGTTGGTTGAAGCATCGTCCCAAACACCAAAGGGGTGCAGGTTCAATCCCCTGGTCAGGGTGTGTACTGGAAGCAACCAATCCATATTTCTCTCTCTCTTTCTCTCTCTCTCTCTCTCTCTCTCTCTCTCTCTCTCTCTCTCTCTCTCTCTCTCCCTCTCCCTCTCCCGCTCTCTCTCTAAAAGTCAATAAATGTATCCTTGGGTGAGGATTTTAAAACAACAGAGAGAGTAATAAGTTATACTCCTCAGGTTGTGGTATATGGTGGGCTAGGAAGGAGAGGAAGGAGGATTTGGATACCAACATAAAATGATAGGAAAATAATAGACTCCTAGGAGCACGTGGGTACTAGAGAAATGCAGTGGGTGAGGTCCACTGATGTTTATCTTAGAAAGATTGTGTATACTAGACCTTTCCTATTTGTAAGAAACAAAATAAATATAACTACTCTTATTTGGAACATTTTTATGCTTTTAAAATCCCCAAACCAAACCTGATAAACAATAAATTATCCCACATAACAGGAATCACACAGATGGTACCATCTCCAGAAATAGTTCATTTAGGATTTTTGTTCCTTTCTTTAAATTTTTTTAATTTTAGTTTATTCAGTACAGTTTGTATCCTTCATTCCCATTCCAGCCCACCCACCCATCCCTCCCCTCCTCCCTCCCATTTCCAACCCCCCTAGTTTTGTCCATGTGTCCTCTATATTTGTTCCTGTAAACCCTTCCCTTCTCCCCTGAAATTCCCTTGAAATTCCCTCCCCTCTCCCCTCTGATCACTGACAACCTGTCCTGTATTTCAGTGTCTTTTGTTATATTTTACTTGTTTCCTTGTTTTGT
>CM052545.1:49746779-49768403 GCA_028533065.1 Trachops cirrhosus
TTCATTGTAGCTCCCCTGTAGTTTCTGGTAACTCATTGAGAGTTCATGGAACTTCCTGATAATCATTGCTTTGAAGTCAGAATCTGATAGCTGAGTTGCCTCTATTTCATTTCGCATTCTTTCTGAGGCTTCCTCCTTTCCCTTCATTTGGGGATTGTTTCTTTGTCTTCTCATTGTTCGTGAGACTCTTCTTGCTAGCCTCAGCTTCTTAAATTGATCTGTTCTGGCTCCCTGCGTTTATGGTGTGAACTTCTGTGGTAGAATACCTGTGAGATTCAGTGGTATAGTCTCCTTCTGGTATCCAGGTGTTCACAGTTTCCACCTACTCTTTTTTGTGATCAGTTGGAGGGGTAAGGCAAAATGGTTTAAGACAGCAAGAGAGTATTCTATGATATTTACAGTAGCAGCCAGTAGAGAAGAGATAGGAAATCCTTTGGCTATGTATAGTGTTAATTGTGATCTTCCACCCCACTAGCCACTTTTAAGAAAGGATGTAAAAAAGATAAGACTCTTTTTGGGAAGGAAAGGACTGTGAGTTGGCTCTAGTAAGCAATGAGGATGTGGGAAGTCAGATTCTGAGGTAGGGGGAGGGTAAGGAGTAGTAAATATGTGAAGTGTGTGAGAGAATAGAGTTAACCACTACAGGAATAGAGTTTAGGAAACTGTAAAGTGGGCTAAGATCTGGGATGGGTGTCGTGAAGTATTTACAATTGCATGGAATAGCTATTATTTACAGTAATATTAGAGCTACAATCATATGACAGAATCTATGAAATCTAGATAACAAGAATAGAGTGTATTGAGCCTTGTACTCAAGAATAGAGAGTATTGTACTAATGGAACACTAATGAAGGACAGTAAATTAGCAATACACTATGAATGAGATAACAGGGGAAACCTATCAAATGATACAATATAACCAGCCAAGCAAAGAAGACTATACAGAAAGAAGAGGAATACCAAAATACTATAAAAATAAGAGGTGAGGTGTACGAATAATGAAATAATGATAATACAATTATGCAATTACTTTCAGGTTCAAAAGAAAAAAGGAAGGAACAAAGCAGAAGATGGGAAAGAAGAAGAAGAGATAAAATTTGGAAAGCAAGTGAGAAGGGTCAACACTAAGATGACAGAAAGAGAACCATAAAGAATTGATAGATCTAAAAATAATATGAATTAAAAGATAAAAGGTTACTTAAAAATAATTAAAAGAAAACAAAAACACAAGCAAACAAACAAACAAAAACAAAAAAAAACACACCTATTGTTGGTTTCAGACTGGCCAAACTGGTTTTTCTAGCTGGCTTCAGCACACTGAGGGGCAACTGGAGACAGTTTTTCTCTGTTCCTGTGCAGGACTCAGTCAGCCTCTGGTGTACTGTTTATAGTGTAGGTGGGTGTTCTCCCCCAAGCCCATCTGGTGCCTCCCCGAAGGGACCTGTGTGTGGGGGCTAGGTGCAACTATGCACGTCTTTGGGAGTTCACCACCATGTGTTCTGATGTCCTGAAGAGCGCCTGCACCTTTTCCGGGTTCACGGGTGTGCACTCTCTGGGTCCCGAGGGGCGCCCACTTCTCCTACCTTCAGGGCCTGGGCCTCACAGGTCCCGTGGAGCGCCCGGCCTTTTCCTTTTTCAACGCTGTGGTTTCCAAGACTTCCACCAAACCACGCTCTCTCCAGGTTGGGGGCAAGAGCGTACAGGCGGGCGCCTTTGAATGCACGGGGTGGGGTGCACACTTTCACCGGGGCTTTGCGTTGGTGCTTACAGCCCCTGTGTGGGTGCCTCTTCGTCCTCACTCCTCTCTCTGTGCCCTTCGGTAAACTGGCCTCCCCCAGTGCTGCTCAGTCCTTGTTTGGCCAGGGAGGGAGCGGTTGACCCAGCTCTCTCCCGGGAGCCCCGTGGCAGACCCCGGAATGCTGGGCCTGGAGCTGCAACCTCCCTGGTCCCCGCGCTGATCCATGTAGTCTCCTTACTGTTGGGTTTTTCAATGTCCGCTACAATTTGTGATCTCTTATTTTCATATATGTTGTGATAATGTTGGCTATTTGCTCTGTTCCTACCTAGATTGGCTAGGATTTTTCCCCAGGTGTAGGAGAAGTAGAATCTGCTCCCTCCTACCATGCTGCCACCTTCCTCTCCTGGATTTTTGTTCTTTTTGTTGGCGATTTTAGCAGTTCAACAATGTCTTAAAGATACTGAATCGCTCCACTTCTCTGCTCTGCCATTCTCAGTGTGGACTTCATCCTTCAGTGGCAGCATGAGAGCAGAAATGATGACCTTCAAAGAGAAAAATTAGACTGTCTCTTCCTGCAGCTCCCTTTTAGGAAAGAGCGAATTGTCCCAGTTGTCCCCCAAAAGACTTCTCTTCCCCTCTCACCCAAGTTGTCTGACCTGCCTATCATAGCGTACAGGTTAGGAGCATGAGGCCTTGGTTCAAACCTTAAGTCTATCACTTGAGATCTTGGACAAATCTGTGCCTCAGTTTCTCCATCTGTAAAGTGGGGATAGGAATATCCCCACTTGTTGTTGTTTTTTGCTACTGTGTTATATGCATTCTTTATACAGTTAAGATATCAACTGCTTATGAGATAAAAGATTTGCAAATATTTTCTCCCATTCTGAGGGTTGACTTTCATTTTGTTGATGGTCTCCTTCACTGTGCAGAAGTTTTTTCATTTAATGTAGTTCCACTTGTTTACTTTGTTTTGTTTCCTTTGCTTTTGGTGTCAAATTTAAAAAGGAAATCATTGCCAAGACCAATGTCAAGGAGCTTTACCCCTACATTTTCTTCTAGGAATTTTATTGTTTCCAGTCTTACATTCAAGTCTTTAATCCAATTTGAGTTGATTGTTGAGGGTCCTGTTTCATTTTTTTTCATGTGGTTGTCCAGTTTCCCCAACATCATTTATTGAGGAGTATCTTTTCCTCATTATGTATTCTTGGTTTCTTTGTCATGAACTAATTGAACATATATGCATTGGTTTATTTCAGGACTCTCTATTCTGTTCCATTGATCAATGAATCTGTTTTTATATGAATACCATATTGTTTTGATTGCCATTGCTTTGTAATATAGTTTGAAATCAGGAAGTGTGATATCTTCAACTTTGCTCTGTTCAATTTGTTGTTTGCTTTTCAACTTTACTTAAGATGGTTTTTTACTATAACAGTTTGAAATATTTTCTGTACTCAAACCCATTATTCTGTTTCTCCTTTTAATTTTTTTTTTTTTTGAAGCTTGGAAAGTCTTTCTGCATCCCAATGGCCCATAAGAGTTTACCTATATTTTCTTACAAAATTTTTTGTTTCATTTACCCAAGTTTTAAAACATATCAGAATTGTTTTGATTTGTGAAGATATGCATTATTAGCCAGTTATCACAACATCACTTATTAAACAATCCATTCTTTTCTGAACTGATTCAGGGTATCTTTAACCTATACCAAAAATTGTGTTCACTAGAGTCTATATTTGTACTTTTACTCTCTTTCATCTATCTGAAATAGTGTCTAGTATGGTAAGTCCTCGTCGTTATTTTCCTTTTCCAAAATATTTTCAGTCATTCTCAAGTGTTTATTCTTCTCAATAAACTTTAGAATCACTTTGTCAAGTTAAAAATGTGTTAGTCAGTATGATAGTATTGTATTACATTTATAATTTATTTCTGATAGAATAAACATGTTTCAAGATTAATATCAATGTCAAGGAGCACTCTATGCAGTGCGGCACAATGACAGAGCCAGACAAACATGAGCACTTGACCCACCTAAGACTCATTTTCCTCATCCTCTCAGGTCCTGGCATTAGGTTGACCTAATGTGCTAGCTGTGGGGCTGGTATATTTTCACCTTTTAAGTTAATGCATTTTTTTTAGTAAAAAGGTGGGAAAGGTTGTACTCAACATCATTTTTAGAAAAAGTGCCAGAAAAGAAGCTTTTAAGAGCAAAAGGCAAAAGATCACTCATGGGGGTGGATGTGCACAGGATTATAGTCACATGGGAGCAGAAGCCAAGGCCCTGCGCATCAGATGAAAAGGCCACACAGGAGGTCAGTCCTAGCCAGGCTTTCTAACATGGAGAGGATTCTCTAGGAACTTAGAGATGTAGCTTTAGAAGGCCAAGGTAAAAAATGCTTTAGGAATATAGAGTCCTGCTGGAATTCCATTAGTTAACAAAACAATAAGGAAGAACAGACCCATCTTTCCAAGTGCGGGGCAAAGATGCTGCCAGGGTCTCAGTGCCCGTGATAGGGAAGGAGCAAGGACAGGTACAGAGAAACTTCAGGAACTCTTCAGACCAGCTCCTACAGGATTTCCTCCTGGTCCTGAGGGCTTCTGACGTCCAAGAGTGTTCATACCATGAGTGTCCAAGAAAAATCTGAGCTACGGGAGGGATGGCATTTTAATCTAAACCAAGTTACTGTTCTGTGGCTACAAGCCACATTGGAGGGTGGGGGGCGGTCCACTTCTAGGGCTTCTGCTTTCGAACCAATGAGCAGTATGGAAGCAGAGCCTTAGTGTTTCTCAGCATAAGGGTTTACTATCTCCAAAATAAATGCTAAAAATACCTCTGATAAAAACTGAAAATCTTGGTGTTATCTATTTAGACTCAAGTAAATTCTGCATCTTCTGTCAGGGCTGATGTTATGCAGGCTCTTGCTCACAGTGTAATGAGTCCTATAGAGCACCTGGGACCAGAATATCAGGTGCCCCCTAGTTACTGGCTTTCCTGCTGTGAACCACAGATGCCAGGATAGAGGTAATAAAGCTCCAAGGGCTGCACAATTATTTTCGATGCCATGCTAGGAGCCAGGTCATCAAATTGAAATCCCTCTGGGTACAGTGCGAATGTCTCATAATGCCCTCTGTGAGATCAGAGCAAAGGCCTCAAAAAGGCATGCTTTTTTTTTGTAACCAACTATCTTTTTCTGGTTATAAAGAATGACTATTGTAGACATTATGGAAATGGATATAAAAGAAAATTAATATTATGGTTAATAGACCATTCAAATAATCACAGTTAATTTCTGTAGCTTTTCTTTGAATGCATATACATTATAATCAACTAAGAACATTAACAAAGTTAATTCTATACTAAATATGTGTCTCTGTGATATTTTCACTTAATTTCATGTCAAAAGTATTAAAAGCAGATTATTTAGAATTTGAACTCAATAAAAAGCAGATAGCATTGTAATGAACTACAGAGGTTATACTACGGATAGTTGGACAATACACTATTAAACTCATCTTACCACTACTACCATTGGAAAGTAATAAACCCAGATATATCACTGGCATAGCAAGACAGTTGCCCCCAGAAAGAGTGATAGATTGTCACTGTCTCAGTACATCTGGAAATATCTTCTAAGGCCTAAAAATAATGGGCTACATTAGCTCATGCAGAACAGTTATTTGCCTAAATTAAACTTCAGCTATTATCAAGAGACTCATTCTAAAACAGGATTTTTTTAAGTAATAATAATAGTACCTTATTAATTATTTATACAGTAATTATATTTGAGCCCCGGCTGTTTCCATCCATCCAAATGATGCCAATACTGAGGGTGAGGGAAGGAGAAAGTAAATGTTATATTCTCATTTTTCCATCAAAGATAGTGTCTTGCTAGGCTGAGCGCTGTTCTCAGCAAAGGGTATAATCCAAGATTTTTCTGTCTTTTATACAGATGTACTTTGCATGGACTGTGTTCCATCACGTGCACTTTGCCAGTTTCTGACATTCTGTGATGTCACAAGCCTTTCCCGAAATCCACAGACAATGCAGCAAAATATACACAGAGCACACGGGGGTGAAGGCAAGCAAGAAAACCACAACACACCTAATCAAGGATGATGTTAGTGAAGACTTCAGTGCGGCAGACAGTCAGTTGAGTGTGCTGTAGATGAAATTCCCACTTACTTTCTGTCAGCTGAGACTCTGGACAAAGGAAAAACACAACCCCTAGGAAAGCCCACTAAATGAAGACTGCTCCAGGCGCCTTGTCTAAAAAACCCAATGTTAAAAATCTGGAGCACATAAATCCTTCACTAAGGCACAAAACCCACAACAACAACAAAAGCAAACCATCATGCAAAAACAAGCAGCCAGCTCTCTGATGCAGAAATAAGACCCAGGAGTCAGAAGCCACTTTTGGTGCCACACCCATACACATGCTTCATCAATGCCCAGTAGGTGGTCATGGTGGTGCTTCCAGACTCTCTAAACCTCCAGGGGGTGGGAGGCGCAGGTGAGTGAGGACAGGATGGGGCTTAATGTTCATATAAGTCTAGTGTAGGAATTTCAACACACATGCAAATGAAAATCCTACTGCTTAAAGAAATCACTGTTTGCATCTCAGCTTATTCCCTTTCAGACTTTTCAATCCTACATGCATGTTTAAATTAAATTTTACCCTCATTCAGATTATGCTCTCCAAAATAGTATATCCTGCTCTTTAAAATTTTTATATTATATATTTTAAAAGTATATTTCCAAGTCATTAAATATTCCATGACTCATTTGAAAGATTTCTTAATATTCTTCCACATATATGAATTATAATGTGTTTAATTTATCTTGTCCTGTTGGACGTGCAAATAGATTCCAGTCTCCTTATTTATATTAACAATATAGCGATAAATATCCCTAGACATTATCAAAGGTTCAGAATAGCTAAAGTAAAACCAATGAATCACTGGAGTAGTAATTGGTAGAAATTTATTGTGATACACTGAAAAGTTTGCAAACTGGGAGCAATCAAGCCAATACGTGGAATGAAGCTCAGGGGTGTACCTTCACAGAGCAGTTTACATGCAGTAGTGAGGAAGCAGCGTCTTCACTGTGATTGGTAATTATGTTAATGACTAAACTGTTTTTGTCTGCTCAGGGAAACTTTAAGGCTGGTCTCCGTTTGCTTTTTTTTTTTTAGGGTGGTTTTATTTCTGCCAAGTAGCATCATCGGTCACATTGACTAAATAGAATTAATTTGAGTTATATTGGTTCTGTACATTTATAGATATGTGAGCATAAGGAATTTATGCCCAGGTTTATATTCGTACATATTTAAATAGCATTCCAATAAAATTAGTTAATTAAAAGTTAAGGTTACAATCACGGGTACTAGTGTTCCCGTTAGCCAGGAAGCACGTTGCAGTGGATCCAAGCTAGCTGACTCCGGAGCTTCCTGGACCACGAAGGTCGTCGCTGGGGGCCAAACTGGAATAGTGTCGAGGGTCCACGTGGCTTGGCCTCTGGTCTCTTCCCGAGACAAGCGCCTCTAGGGTCCTCTTTCATTTCTAGCCATTTTTTTAATGTTTTGATTTTCTATTCACAGATAGGTCACTCTTTCCTTGGTGTTCACTGAGTCACGCATGCTCCTCATCGGACAGAGAAGGAGACGTTTTGGAAGGCCAGGCTCAGGGGTCTCCTCTGAGTGTGTTTTATGTCCTAGTTTTGAAAATCTGAAGATTACTAACTTTGTCAGCAAAGGACTACTTCTTTCCTTAAGAGATCCCCTTTGCCAGAGAAAAGGTCTTTGATGGCACTTAAGCTTGTAGCTACGTTTGCTTTTAACAACTTCAATTTTTGTGCCATGTTGTTCTATCAGCAGGATATGTCCCCAGACCTTACTTGTTCGGTGTATAGGAATCGTTTTTCGGCTCGTGCTCCCTCCAAATTGGGAAACACCCAATTCTCCAAATTCTCACTAAAATTTCACATAATCATTATTTCAATATTTGTTATTTGATTTGTTACATAGTGTCCCTGCTTTAACTTATAGTCATCTGATTACTGGGGAGTTAAACAGCTGGTTTTGTTTTGTTGGCCATGTACCTTTTCCTCTGGAAATGGTGCATTTATGTCTTCTCCCTTCTTCTCTTTCAGGTTATTAGTTTACTACATCTTATCCATTTCTAATCAAATATGTCTCCTATATGTGCAGCAAAAAACTAACTTATAAGTGGACAAGCATTTCCTTTTGTAATTCATCTTTATTGCTTTTACCTGTAGGAAGTCTTGCCTCATGGTGAGATAAAAATACATCTGACCTTTTAATAGGCATTTACATATTAAAATAAGTGCACACTCACACGTGCCCACTGCCTGAATTCAATGAATCCAGTCTTTTTGTATTAATTCTTGCATTGCTCTCTAACATCTAGAAGGGGGTTTTTGTTTGTTTTTTGTTTTGCCCTTTTTTTAATGAGTGAGGACTCAGTTTCTCAACCCTAAAGAAAGCTGTGGTACAAGTCTTCCTTTCCCTAACGCCTTGGGCTTACTCCAGCCATCCGACTGCGCCGGCACACACGTGCCCGCATCTAGATCCCATCCACTGTTAACTGCTCGCAGGCATCAGGCAGTTCATTCTATTAATATTAAACCATCCTGACTAACCTGATATGACACCACATTCTGCCAGAGCTATTTTCTCCTCCACTGGGGTGAGATATAACAGAAGGAGAGATCATTTTTATTCTCTCAAGAGCTAAGAGATTAAGGAAAACTCAAAACTGGCCTTCCAAGAGAAGCCTAAAGAAATTAACACCCAGATTTCAATCTCAATAAACTATACTTAAATTATCTGTCTTAACCAAACTACTGTGTGATTTTAGACAAGGTGTTCGGCCCTTACAGCTTTATTGTCCTCATTTTTAAAGTACAGACAATAAACCCACTTTACATTACAGCCGCGATGGTCAAAGGCAATGATGTTCCTAGCTCAGGGCCTCAGTAAATCGTGCTGATAAGTGTGCCCTGCATTTGAGCATGAGGCAGGGTGAGTAAAAGCGATGGCAGCTACAGCGCTTTAAATTCTAGCCCGGCAAGACTGAAGCCCTTTGTTCTTTCCTGTGCCGTGAGGTCCTTGCCCGAAGTATAAGTTACTGGCACAAGAACTGGGGATACTAGAATGATGTGTTTGCCAAATGACTTTTAACCTTTGAAGAAGAAAATTCTTAGAGAAATAAAAGCTACAAGAAAATCAGTATATACATAGGAAGTCTGGTCTCCTAACTCCTAAATTTCTGTTCACTTGTCACAGAAAAATAGTAATAGTCAAGATTTATTGAGGGCTACAAAGAACATTTTGATGGTGGGAAGGGGGTTGGGGAGGTTGGTGAAAAGGAGGAAGGGATTAAGATGTACAAGTTGCCAGTTACAAAAACAGTCATGGGGGTATAAAGTACAGCACAGAGAATATAGTCAATAATATCATAATAACTATGCATGGTGTCAGATGGGTACTAGGCATATGGGGAGGTTACTATGTAAGATATATATATGTCTAATCACTATGTTGTGCAACAGAAACTAACAAAATTGTATGTCAACAGTAAATGAAAATGTTTTTAAAATTAAAGATTTACCAAGGGCTAACCCTGTACTGGACCTGCACTAACCATGCAGGGTGTTTCCTTATCCATCCTCACACCAGCCTGTGCAAGGTCAGCCTGGTCATGAACACTATATGACAGGTGAGAAGACAGTCTTGCCCAAATGCAAACATCTAGCAAGTGATAGAAGAAGGATTCCGTGCACATCGGACACCAGTGTCCAGTCCCCTGACCGCTACACAAACACAGCTGCGCATCCCAAAGGAGTATGTGAGCTGCAGTAACTTGTCATCAGACGGGACCACGCCCGAACTTGCCATCCACGAGCTGACCCTCAGCAAGATTATTCACACTACATTCTGGAAGGGATTTTTGCCTTCCAAATATTTTCTCCGTTTCCTCTTATGATTCAGAATATTTTATATTCTGGAATCCAAACCTTTTTATTTCAAATTCAGATATATCTTAAAACACTACTGGCCCTGTGAGAGTTTCTATTTTGGCGTGTGTTCCCATGAAGGTGTAAGGACTGATAGCAGATTCGTTCCTGAGAAAAGTTTTGGCTGAGTGAGCGGAAGAGAGTCTGAGGGAGTAAGGGCAGAAGAAGGGCAGACTGGAGGAGCCAGGGAAGTCCAAAAATAAAGATAAAATGTGAAGATACTGCAGGCTTGCTTGGAACTGCCCTGAATGGGACATATCAATTTTTTTAATTGTTAAAACCAAATTTGCAATTTGCTGTATAAGAATTAATTGAGAAAACTTGTTTCTACCTTACTTGAAGAGCTTTTATTTTTCCTCTTAATATAGAATATTCAAACATTTTAATTAAATTTCTTAATTAAAAGCTTTTGTTGATTTGTGGTGTTTTTACTAAAATGGAAATATGTAGAAAAAGGATTTTGTTATTTGAATTCTGCCTCTTATTTGTGTTGCTACCGATCCCACTTAATCTTTATATCTTAATGTTCTTTCTGGAAAGTGCCACAATTGAGTCCTCATTCTGTTTGAAAACACAAAACCATCAAAAGGCCTTTATATTTAACCACATCTCCAGCGCAAGCCAAATCTGAGCAACCCAGTGGCCATATTACCCATTAAACTTGGTTTGTCTGTGTGCCCCCTCCTCCTGTAATACAGCCTATGTGTTACAGAGCACAAAACTGTAGTAAAATTTAAGACATTGTTCAGGGGCAATTGCATTCTTTTAGCCAGAGGGTTGACATTACAAGACCCAGAGGGACTGCAGGGGCGATGACTACGGAAAAAATGTCTTTGAATTATTTCTGTACTATCTTTCTGCTTATTATCAAAAAGTAAAGAAAAAGTAAGTGGTGGTCAGGGTGCCCATATTTCTTAAATTATGTACGTGCCTCCCCTAGCCCCTCTCTGATTTCATAAAGCCATGTGGCTGACAGAAGCATAGCATTACTGTCCAGAAAACAATTCCTCAAAACAATATAAGAATACAGAAAGGAGCAGGTAAATTGTGAAGAAAATCTCAGTGTGAAAATTTAGAACTTGAAGACCAGGTGTCATGTTCCTCAGGCCACCTCTGCTGTCCTGCCACTTTCTAAATTGAGACGCAACTGCATTCATTGCCCCAGCCCTCTCAGCTGAGCTCACCTCCTTAACACTGACAAGTGACTGCCTGCCACTGGCTCATTTATGAAGGAAGCTTTTAGATGGATTAAAGTGTCAAGCACTCGGACAGTTTAAATTAACAGCCAGGGGTGTTTTCCTAAGTGCACAGCTCCCAGCTGCATAGCAACACCCCACTCCCCAAGTCCACTCCTCAGCAGCCAGAAGGGAGACAGAGTGGCTGAGGGTTCATAGACAGCACATCTCAGCCTGTCGAAAGCCGTTGTCTGAGCGGCGCACAAGCTGGCAGGAGGACTCCTGTGTCTGTCTTCATCCAGACTGCACATCAGGCGAGGTGCTGTTTTCCACACCCTCTCGCCTTCTTGCCTCTTGGCCTACCTGGAAGGCCCAACGGCCCCCATGTGCCAGGTGGATCCCCAAGGCAATCCTCTGTAGCAATTTCCACCAGCTACTTCTCTGTGCAAGTCTTTCCTTCTTTCACATCACTTCCCCATGAGGTAGTGTCCACTACAGGGAAAATAGTCAGTAATATTGCAATAACTTAGCCTGGTGACAAATGGTTGCTAGACTTACCATGATCATATTATAAGGTATATAAATGTCGAAACACTATGTTGTATACCTGAAACTATTATAATATTTCATGCCAACTATACTTTAATAAAAATAAATTTTAAATACACTTAAATGCATTTAAATTTTAAATTTTAACCCCCCAAAAGACATTTCCTTATGATTAACTTACTAACCTGTAATACTAAAAGAATTCATATTCTTTTACTATTAAAAGATAGTATTGAAAAATATTAGTGTATAAATCCCCCCAAAGGGGTGTGTGTGAGAGAGAAAAGAACATCTCAGGCCAGAGTTGGAAAAGAAAAAAACTGATTAGTTGAAAAGACACAGCACAGAGAATCCAGAGTCTTGGGTGCTAAAGTCAGCTAGCCCCTTAACTTGGCAAGAGATACGAATATTGAATCATTATGTTGTACACCTCAAACTAACATAATGTTCTAATGTCAGTTAGACCTCAGTTAAAATTTAATTAATAAATAAATAAAGTCAGCAAGCCCCCTAACATCCCTGGGTCTCAGCTTCCTATCCAGGAAAGGAGACAATTGGATCAGTCTCCAAGGTCTTCAGGAGTATTTTGGGCTAAGGGAAGCAACTCCGGAGCAGAGTCCCTTCTGCAGTGTCTGTCTTTCCTGTGTAGCACCAGCAAAGGACTTACATGTCTGCTGTGACACAGGTGACTCGTCTCTCTTGAACTCTATGTACTCTGGTGCTTTGGAGTTGCAACCTGACTATGCTGTCCTGTCCTCAAATGGCACACCTTTGGATCAGAAATGCTGCAGAAGAAAGCAGCCAGCAGTGTGCCTCCAAGTCGTGCCAGGGAGAGTCCACAAAGAGATCTGAGGTTGGTCAGGCCATTAACAGGCTACAGCCAAGTTTGTCTTTTCCTCCAGAGACATTATCTCATCCGCAGGTCTTGCCAGAGGCTGAAGTTGTCTCATTAAGAGTCTCACAGGCACTGGGATTCTGCTTTGTCACTGACACCCATTTAGTTTATAGTTCTGCTTTGTCATTAAGCAGCCTTTTCATAGGGACACGGAAAAGGAGAGGCTGCAATCAACAAGTCAAGGCAGAGAGGAAGGAAACGAATCATAGAACTACAGAATGCCCAAGTAAGTGACAAAAATGGAAAGATCCAAACTTCTGTTTTTAAAAAGGTGCCTGAGCAGGGGCTGCAAAGGGAGTGCTGGGCCCTGTGAGAATGAATGAATCACCCTTTCTCAGCTGGGCATAAGAGCAGAGAGGTAACACAAAGTATTCAAAGGCAAGTGGGGGGTGTACTGTCATGAAGCCTGGGACCCCACCCTAGGAGAAAAGGAGAACAAGTCAAAGGAATCGGTGGAGACATTAATCTGGATAGCAAAGGAGGTAATAGGCTTTTTTCTATAAATTCTTGGCTGCACCAAAAGCGGGCCCTAAGGATAAACGTTTAGTCAGGTTGGGCTAGAAAGTGGCATAACTTGGAAAAAAAGAAGTGGCCCTTACTTAATTAGAACATTTTCTATTAACTAGATTGATAATTAGATTTGCAGCCTGACGACCAACGGGAGACAAAGAGAAAGTTAACTACATGTCTCCACGGCCTTTCTTTTGGGAAAGCTTTTCGGGTTCCCTCCTCCCTGAACCGATGCAGATGTGCAAAGAATGTTCTGCGCTGTGCACAGCCACCTTTCTCAAAGGCCTCGAACAGGAATGCGGCGCACCGCCTCCTGCTTCGGACTTCAGCACTTGCGCGCTGCCACAGCGCCTCTGTTGGTGAGATGGAGCCCGGAGCACAGCGGGGAGAGCTAGTGCCAACGCAGCAGGGACAGGCCACCTAGGGCGTGGCCTTGAGCTCCAGCAGAGTTGGAGTCACCAGAATGGCGCTGTTTGATGCAAAATATGTGCAGAAGTCTTTGTTTCACATCGTCTCTGCCCCCGTGAGGCGGGACTGCGCGGGCTCTGGGAATCGGCCGCTGCAGCATTCTCGCGGCAGAAGTTCAATACTGCCGTAATTTTTCGGCGGTGGTGGGTGGGTAGCTGAGACCAGGCGGGAGGGAGAGAGGGCAAACCAGAAAGCGCCGCAGAGGGGTGAAGGGCAGTCCCTCGGACAGGAGGAGCAACTGTATTTTCAGCCTTCTAGTGACCCGGAGGTTCGAGCTGCTGCCAGGTAGAGCAGGCCCGCTGCAGGGTCGGGAGGGTGCCCTGACCTGCGCAGACCCAGAGGCGCAGCGAAGATGACCCTGGAAGCTGCACCGGAAGCTGGAGGTGTGGCGGGCCAAAGAGAGAAGGGAATGGTCCTTGGTCAAGTGAGACATCAGGGTGGGTGTGACTTGCCAAACGCCGGAGAGCTTGGGCTCTGAGCGGTTCGGGTCCCCCTCCCCCGTTCCCTGCTGCAGGAAGATGCTAAGTCATTCTGTCCCCTCTGCGGCGCTGGCGCCCCGATCCTCTGAGAAAATGAGGGAGGAGAGGGAAGGATCCCCAGCTAGCGGCCAGGGCACTGCCTGTGCACCTGAAGGCAGCCGCGAGGCTGTGCAGGAACCCCCCGAAAATGCGCCCCACTTGATGTGCATTTGTGCACTGCCGCCTATTTCGGGGCGGGGTGGGGGGGGGGGACGCCGAACTTTCATCGCATCCTAAAGATGTTCTTGACTTAAAGAGGGACTTAGAATTACCGCTCCCGAACAACCCTTTGTTTTACTGTTGGTAAACGGTTCGCAGAGCGGGAAAGGGCGTCTCTAAGGCCCAGTCCTCCTCACACTAACTATGCTGTCCTCGCTTTGCATTTCAACACGGACATACTTCCTGGGCTTCTGTTAGCTCCCCATCCATGGTCTGCTGGAAGCATCTTTCCTATTCATCGTTAAAGTTATTTCGCGATTTCTCCGTAGAGAATTCCTCTGCCCATTCTCAGTTCCCGTCTTTTACCTTGCTCGGGGCACCCCACCCTTCACCCTGCCTACTCAGGCCCTCGGTTACAGGCGCAGCCACCGGCAACACCCTGGGGAATGTGTGCTGTTTTGTGCTCAAGGCTGCAGTGACGGCCCGAATTCTGCGGGCCTCTGCATTTCTCTCTCTCTCTCTCTCTCTCTCTCTCTCTCTCTCTCTCTCTCTCTCACACACACACACACACACACACACACACACACACACACACCCCACACTTCCTGAATCCCTTAGTGGTTTGGCTTTTAAGGAACACACACCCTTCCTGAATCCATTAGTGGTTTGGCTTTTAAGGAACGGGTGGAGTTGATAGGCTTTGGGTTAGCAGGCTCCCACGGCAGAATAGCGAGGTGTCGGCTTCAGGCGGGAGGCAGTCTGTCCTAAGGGATCTTTTAGGGCCTATATCACCATCCCTCCTCACCAAGGACACCAGCCCCTGCAACAGTTCTGAGGACCAGGCCACCCCATCCTTACTGAGCGGCATGCGGGGAAAGACTCTCCTGCGGTGTCCACAGGAGACACGTGCCCTTCTCGCTGCAGGTCGGAACCTGCCCAGTCTTTCCACCGGAGTAGCCTGACCCTTTTAAACCCAGGAGCAGTGACCGCGGGAAAGCTGAGCCACTGAAGACGAGGTGGGCGCTAAGGGGCGAGGGGCGGGTGGGGTGGTGGAGGGTGATGGTTGCAGCAAAGAGCAAGCAGCCGGGTGTTTCCAGTGCCCTGACTCCACTTCTCCACTATTTTTCACTTCTGTTGAATTGTTCCGGTCTTTCAGGACCCCGAGCCTTCACACCACTTTTTGCTGGTGGATTGAACAGAATTCAAGATTTGTCACTCGTCTTCACAGCTCTGTGGAATAAGATCCCACACTCTGGCAGTTTAAACCTCTTCCCTCTTTTCCAGGAATCAGTTTGTTCTGCTTTTCTTATCAGATTTTCACAAATTATATTTTTCCCGTGGAATGTTTGCATGCACACACACACACACAGCCTGCAGGCAGGTGATATTATTTATTCCATCATTGTAGAGAGGAAGGCCACTCCATCAGCTGTGTGTGATGGGTTGTCTTTTGTTCTTGAGAGATTAGGCAGCTGTGTTTCATAATACATGAAGGTTTTAACTAAGAGTTACGTCACCCGCCCCTGCCAGCCACTGGCAGAGAAAATTAAATAGACTGAGGATCATACTTTCATGAGTAGGGTGCTTACTTATTCCTGTAATTCTACAAGTTATGAACATTTGACCACTTTCTCTGTGCTCACAGCTTCTAACACTCACAGCCATGGCAAAAGAGGAATGATTTTCTTCAGTTTTATGGGAAGTACCAAGGTCTGGATTTGAACCCAAACCTATTTCAAGGCACTTTCCACTGTCTAGAAAAAGAGTTATGGGCATGGAGGCTA
Source organism: Trachops cirrhosus (assembly GCA_028533065.1). Classification (NCBI taxonomy): domain Eukaryota; kingdom Metazoa; phylum Chordata; class Mammalia; order Chiroptera; family Phyllostomidae; genus Trachops; species Trachops cirrhosus. The sequence goes on from CM052545.1 coordinate 49,762,611, forward strand.
AGAGGTCAAGACTGTAAGGAATTATTTATGATTCCAGGAACTCTGGAATTGCAGGGCTTTTTTTTTTTTTAAGAGTCCATTAGAAATGAGTACTGCACAGTGGTGAGAAGAACAGGCTGAAATCTCATAGCCTGGGTCAGACTCTGACTGCTGATTATCATCTAGTGGAAACTACTTAACCGCCCCAAACTTTATTTACTGTTTTAGTCTGAAGATGGGGTCTAACAATAACACACAGCTCACAGCTTCACTGAGAGGATTAAGTCAGATGTGTTTGAAATACTTCCCACAGGGGCACAGAGAAGGTTCTGTGCTTAATCAATGTTAGCTCTTATAAATATTAAGGAGGGGCAAGCAAAAATTTGGCTTCCTAAGCCAATAACACTTCAACTATTTCCATTCTTAGCTTCTCCTCTTGGACGCTAATTTCAGTCTAGAAAATATCATACCATGTACTATTCAACATTCATATCCAAGTGAAGTCAGTTTAAACTGAGGACAAATTTAAGAGAGTAAGTCACAAAACACATGGACCTGTGAATTGTGCATATAAGAAGGAAAAGCCCAGTTCTGCTCTTCAGTGAGGTCATCTGGAGTCTAGAAAAATCCGAAGTCACAAAGATCTATCTGGTTTGGGGACTTCACAAATCTGACACTGGCACAAATTATTTAATCTCTTAAAACCTCCCATTTTTCTTTTTACAACTGGGGGTAATAATACCATCTCTTCAAGTTTACAATAATGATGAAATGGCTTTATGTAGGTGAAAGTGCTTAGCAGAGTGCCTAACTCGTCATCATCTCACCATAAATAAAAGTTTACTTTCCCTCTTTCATTCATCATGATGAGAACTGACTAGGTAGGTTATCTACCGATTACTTTGCACGTGAGCCTGTGGCCAATTACTCTTCACCCATATGTGGAAAGGTAAACTCATATTAATGCTAACACAATGTTCTGTTGCAAAATCTAATTCTAAAACCCCATCAGCATATAAGGTGAGTGGACACTGTCCTGAATTAGCCTAAGGAACAAAGGCCCTGGGTGGAGCCAGTTACCAGAGTCCAAAAGGGCTGTATCATTGCATTCATGGAGAGTTAGTTCATTTTGCAATGGGCTTTGAAATGCAGATGTCCCTGGGAGAGAAACTACAAAATTAATAGCAGGTCCCTAAGAGAACCTGGCCTCTTCTTGAAGACGAAGAGATACATTAAACTGGGAGTTGGAAGAGAAAGAAGAAACTGAGCCAGAGACTCTGCAAAATATCATCTGCCACAAGGGTGATGAGGCTTTAAAAAGAACTGGAGGGATTTATACTTCTAGCCACGATGCAGCAACTGGTCACAGCCTAGTCTGCCAGCTTAAACAACTGTAAAACTGGGTGGAAGTGTTTGAGGCAACTGTTTGCAGATAGTGGACAAAAAGCAGCCCATAGATTGCTATCCCCGAGAGAAAAACCGAAAGGTAAACCCCTACAATCATCCAGCCCTCTGCCTGGGGACAATTTTCTGCCTACAGCAGGGCCTGGAAGTTTGGACGGAGAGGCAGAGAGCGGAGTGTAGGAGAGCTGAAGCACTTGGAACCTGTGGAGCAGAGCATCGGCATGGATGGAACTCTGCAGAGAGGGGGCTTCCCTATCATCTCTTTGGGGGCCTCTTATGAGACTAGGGCCGGGAACTGGGCTGAGCAGGAAGAGACTACCTGGGGCTCACCAGATGGCAGCCATAGACAATATGTAAATGAATAGCATGACTGTGTTCCAATAAAGTCGTGTTCAAAAACAGGGAGCAGGCAGGATGGGCCTGAGAATCAACACCTGCTCTATTCCAGACCTACCTTAACAAAGCCTAAAACTAAGCCCTAACAAAACCTCAAAGAAGGCATAAGACTGAGCTCCAGGAAAGTAGAAAGGTTTGGGAAATATGGTGGACTTTCCACAGATCCTATAGCAAAGTAGCAAATTAAGTTTACATGAGTGCCAGGTGATCAACCCATAATTAAACTGCCTGCTAAAACAAGAATTAACACTCTTTACAGGGAGATAACAGAACTCAGAATTTTTACAACATTCAAAACAAAATATCCAGTATTCAATCAAATATCATAGATATACAAAGAAGTGGCAAGATGTGATCCACAGTTAAGAAAAAGAGAGGCAATAGTGACAAACATGAGGTGGCTCAGATGGTAGACTAAGAAGGCAAAGGCTTTAAATCAGCTGTGATAAATATGTTCAAAGAATTCAATGAACTATGTGCAAAGAATGAAAGGAAAAATATGGTCTATGAATGAAGAGATACAAAATCTTAGCAGAGAAACAAAAATTGTAAAAACAAACTAAATCAAAATTCTGGAACTAAAAAGTACAACTAAAATGAAAAATTCACTGATGGGCTTAATTGCCTGTTAGAGGTAACAAAAAAAGAGAATCAGTAAATTTGGAAATGGATTAACTGAAATTATTCAATCTGAAGAAATAAGAGAAAAAAGATTAAAGAAAAATGAACAGAAATGCACAGACCTGTGGGACAGTATCACACAGTCCAACACACAGGTGATTGGAAACTCAGAGAGAAAAGACAGTGAGATTAAGCAGAAATAATATATTGAAGAAATCATGGCAAAACTTCTCAAAATTGATGAAAAGTATCATAGGTCCAAGAAGCTTGGTAAATCCCAAATATTTTTTTAAAACCACACACAAGTATATCATAGTAAAATTGCTAAAAATTAAAGATAAAGAGAAAGTCTTGCCCTGACCAGGTAGCTTAGTTGGTTGGGTGTCCTCCCACAAAGAGAAAGGTCAAAGGTTTGATTCCCAGTCAGTGCACATGCCTGGGTTTCAGGTTCAGTCCCTGGTCAGGGCCCATTCAAGAGGCAACCCAATCAACGTTTCTTATATCGATGTTTCTCCCTCCCTTCCCCACTCTCTATAAATAAATAAATAAATAAGGGTTTTTTTTAGGAATAAAGACAAGGAGAAAGTCTTGAAACAGGGAAAAAAGACACATTACTTATATATAAAGATAAGGATGACCACTGATTTCTTATCAGAAGCTCAGGGCAGAAAACAAGAGAAAGTCATCTTTCTACCACTGAAAGAAAATGAGAACTCAAGTTATAATTCTATAGCTAATGAAAAGTTCCTTTGAAAAAGGGGATAAAATAAAGTCATGTTTGGACAAAAAAAAACTGGGAGAATTTGTTGCCGGCAGACCTGCACTATGAAGAACTATAAAGAACTGAGGGTCAAGGGCAAATGAAGCTAGACAGAAGATCCTTAGGAAGGAATAAAGACTCTGGAAACTGTGAATAAATAAGTAAATGTAAAAGGAAACCCAGGTCAAGACTTTCTCTCAGAAGCCTTCTTAAAGGTCATCCTTGTCTGTCCCTAGGACCTGGCTGCTGACAGTGCTACAGGTGGAGCGCTAGTTTTCATGGCATGCCTCCCAAGTGATAGGTTGCAGGCTAGACACTTTCCTACCAAAAGTCTGATTTAATTTACACATCCCTGCTCTGTAGTGGAAATGACTGTCCTTTGCTGGTAGGATCCACAGCTGAGAGACTTGGGAACAGGTCCTGTCAGGATTTTGAGTGAGTCCTTTGGTTTCAGTCCAAGTCTGCTTCAGATCCACTTAAGTCTAGGTGACTTCAGCATGACCCCCATGGCTTCTAGAATCATCTAGATGTCATCTAGCAAAAGCCTTAGGGTATATAATGGATTACTCATTCATTGAGCGTTTAGTGCATGCTAGCCATTCTGGTATATGTGATTTCATTTTAATATAAACTGTGTACACAGTTTATACATGGTATAATAATTTGATTTTATCTGGTATACATGATTTGATTTTAATCCCTACCACAAACCTATGAAATTGGTATCATAATTCCCACTTTACAAAAGGAGAAACTGAGGTTTCGAGACATTAACATCCTCAGGATACTGCTGGTAATATTAAAGTCTATGTTGGTCTGATACCACAGCACATAACCACTAAATTATAAAGTCATCCTAGGAAAAATTAAATGAAAAGCTTTTAGATTCCTGAAAGTTACTTGTATTAGTTTTATTCTTTATTCCCAACACATGCTGTCTTTTAATATTAGCAGGAAAGTGTACTGCTAATGAGTGATGAGGAGGCGAGTTACTAAAGACATCATCTTATGCTGTGGATCCATCCTTAAGAAGGCTTCAGGGAGATGGCCCTGTACATGTGAGGTAGCACCTCTGTCTTTAAAAGAAATTTAAGTTAAATCCACTGGGGGCCTGGGATAAGAGAGGGAGAAGAAGGATTACACTGAAACTGCCCCAATTATAAGAGTATGAAGGGCCTCAACCTGTGAGAATTCCATTGGCTGCACCTTTGGTCACTTATAAAACCAGCTCTCTGAATCATGAATTGATTCCTCAGGATGGAGCTGCAGTTGGCAGAGCATGCTTTCCGGGTTGACGCTCGTAATGACTGTTTGGTTGGAAAGGGTCACCTTCCATTGGCTTGGTATTGTCTGCACACTTCATGTTCCTCTTGGTAAAGAATTCTCTCCAAAGGAGGCAAAAAAACATGTGTCAGTTGCTGCTTTCTAATGATAAGGAAAGAAGTTGCATTTATAAGAAATGTAAATGGGGGGAAACTTCGTGTAGGCAAGAGACATAGCAGAGTCCCTCCTTCCTACCTAGGGCTCTGGAGATGCAAAATTGAACAACATATCTGCTCTTGAGGAGCTTATAATCATTCAGGATGGCAAGACTCATATTAATGAAAAGAAAATACACCCTCCAGGACAATATAAAAGAGCAGTACAGGAGGTGAGAGCTGAGAGATGGGAGAAACCATAGAAGACTTCATGGAGGAGGTGAGATTAAGAATGAGTGGAGAGTAAGTGCAGGGAAGGACACTAAGAGCTGAGAGGCACATACATGGGTAAACTTCACGGATGGACTTTGGGAGATCTGTGAAATGCCTGACTTACATACAAACTCTGTATTTGTGCATTGTTCTGGAAAGAAGAACCACAGATTGCACAGGGTTTTTCAAAGGAGTCTTTAACAACCCCAAAAGTCAGGAGCAGTACTGTAAGGGCTAGGGAATTATCAACAGCCTTATGATTGATCTTAAAGACAGACACCAGCTGCCTTGAGTTCTTTTTGTTTTTAATTATGCATAAGTAATTCAAATGCAGATAATTTCAATACTCTGGGGAGAGTGCCACTGTCAGCTGCAGGGGAGACACTGGGGACAGGAAGGTCTTTGGGCACTTCTGGCTTATGGGATAGAGATAGCCGCCTCTCTATGAGCCAGCTGTGCTCATAGTTTCTGGAATCAGGGAACCTGGGGGCTCCCTAGGGAAAACGTCAGCTGTGGTAGTTTCTTGGTGTGTACATGTAAGCAATAGTGGACCTGTGTGTGGAAATGGAAAGGATTTCAGCCCACCCTCTTCCTTTTCTTTTTAAATATATTTTATTGATTATGCTATTACAGTTGTCCCATTTTCCTCCCTTCACTCCCCTCTGCCCTGCATACCCCCTCCCCCCACATTCCCCCTCTTCAGTTCATGTCCATGGGTCATACTTATAAGTTCTTTGGCTTCCACATTTCCTATACTATTCTTACCCTCCCCCTTTCTATTTTCTGCCTACCATCTATGCTACATATGCTCTGTACCTTTTCTTCCTCTCTCCCCCTCCCACTCCCCTGTTGATAACCCTCCATGCAACCTCCATTTCTGTGGTTCTATTCCCGTTCTAGTTGTTTCCTTAGTTTGCTTTGTTTTGTTTTATGTGTGGTTGT
>CM052545.1:49775301-49785512 GCA_028533065.1 Trachops cirrhosus
ATTTAAAGATGTCCTGGAGGTCCCTAAGCCTCTCCTCATTTTTTTGAATTCTTATTTCTTCATTCTTTTCTGGTTGTATATTTTTTTCTTCATTCTGGTCCACTCCAATGATGTGAGACCCATCTTTCATTCCATCACTATTGGTTCCCTGTGCATCTTTCTTCATTAAACTTATTGTAGCCTGCATTTTTTCATCTAATTTGTGACCAAAATCAACCAATTCTGTGAGTATCCTGATCACCAGTGCTTTGAACTGTGCATCTGATAGGTTGGCTATCTCTTGGTCTCTTAAAAGGATGGATTCTGGGGCTTTCAATTCTTCTTCTGTTTGAGCCATCTTTTTGCTGTTTTTTGTTTTTGTTTTGTTTTTTTTGTTTTTTGGTCTTGTTGAGTTCCTGTAGTGAGGGGTGGGGCCTTAGGAGTTCACCAGGGTGGGGCACCCCAGTCACTGGGTTGTGACACCATATGTGGGGGCGGGGTCCAAGAAGGAACAATGGCACTTGCTCTGCTCTCTGCAGGACCCTAGACCCCTCCGCTGCTTTCCGAAAGCTAACTGGGCCCCTGTGGCACCAATTCCAGTGTGAGTGGTCCTGTGCACCCCACGGGACCTTCCTTTTCCATCAGTGACCCAAAGCTCTATTTCCCGGTGCTGGGACCCTGAGTTGGGCGCAGTGCCTTGCTTCACAATGGCCGCCTTTCTGGGTCCGCCAGTTGCCACCCGCTGGGTCTGCTGGTCGCCACACCCTGGCTGGGGCCCACCAGCCACTGCCGCTTGTGCACTCAGGGTCTGCCTGCTGCGGACTTGCCCGCCGCCCCAGTTGCTCTGTGCTCAGCTCCGTGTCCCTTGCCCGGCCCGACTCCACCCCTCCTACCAGTCTGGATGAACATGTCTATTTTCAAATCCTTGGGTGTCCGAGTTCCATACACTTCAATTTTCCGTCAGTTCTGGTTGTTATTTTGTTTCTATATTGTTGTTGTCCCTATCTTGGTTGTGCGAGGAGACAGAGTGCATCCACCTATGCCTCCATCTTAGCCAGAAGTCTGTATCAGTGCTTTATGATGGGGACAAGCGTCCTTTAATAGTTTCTGTCCCCTCTTTGAAAGAATCTTATAAGCAAATACACACTTACCAAAATTTGGGTGAAAATTCCAGATGAAAAGCCTGATCACGTTTCTGAGAAGAGCAGAACATACATCACTACTCAGATAGCCCAGACTCTGAGAGCGTTACATTCAAGGCAGACCTTCCTCATGCAACTCATAAACAATCCGTTGTTTCTAAGTGAGGGAGCGGTGTAACAGTGCTCAGGGCCAAGAATGCCTCAGCTGCCTTCGTCCATCTGGTCTGCAAATTAACTAAAGGAGAATTTAGAGAAAAGACCAAAGAGTTCTCTCTTGGATATGCAGGCAGTGCAGCATGACTGTTTCTATACCATTTTTCTTCTCATCAATCATAAAGATTCAATATTTTTTTGTAGACAAGAACTCTTAACACTTCAGTTTTTTCTAAGCAAAGAAGAAAGAAGGAAAGAATAGCCCTAAGTCTTAGTTATCTCTGATTTTTCTCTTCCCTCTCCCACCTCTACTACAAGGGACTTTGCTAGGTTGATGGGTGGGGCTGCTGGAGAGAGTGGAAGGAATGGCCAGACTCTGTCAGAGCTGTTTACTAATGCTTTGCAAAGGAGGCATCAGATTGGCTTCCAGTGTCTCAGACTGGTTGCTAGCCCAGTTGTGGGACTCACTGTCACCCTCAGCCTTCCCCTCTTTGCACGAGAGAGTTAGAAAATCACAATCCCAGCACCCTGTGAGTCTATAAGCCTCAAACTTTCTCTCCTCCTTCTACTGCAAGCACGGGTTTCCACCCCCCACATGAAAAAATAGTTCTTTGCAGACTTTCTATGGGTGGGAGAAACAGGATGTGGTTTATTTAAGGATCCGAACCCCAGGAGGGGCTGGTGTCACTGTGCCGTCAGTGTGGAGGCTGCTTTGTCTGTTTCGGCCTCTGCCACCCGCCTTTACCAGGACAGTGACTCAGGAGTCTCTGTGGCACTTGGTGTTCCCTACAGCCTCTGCTGCAGTCCTTAGGGACAGTAGCAGTGGGCTGGACTAGCAGCTGATTGTAAGATACACAGGCCATCAAGCAAACCATTAGCTCTGCAGGAGTGTACCACCTCCCTGATTATGTAAATGAACCTCCTCGTTAGGGTAATTTACAAGGTACCGAAATAATTACCAAGTGTTAGAGCTGGTGGAAGTCTTGGAAACCAAGCCAAATTTACTCATTTCACTGCTGAGAAAACAGAGGCCCAGAGACAGGGTGTGACTTCGGTGCTCCAGAACCCACTCCTGGCTGGTAGCAGGGCCTGGGTGGGGAGTCAGGGGGCCGGTTCTGACCTCTCGAATGGCTCCTTCCGTGACAGTGGACATCTGCAGATGAAGTTCAGAGTGTGGCTGGAGCAGCAAAGGACAGGAGACGGGCTTTGGCAAACTGTGACAGGGCGCCAAGGTGAACTGCCGTGTGCCTTCTAGGAAAATTGCTGTAGAGGTGCAGTAGGTAGACAGAGGTGCCCTAGAAGGACTCCGGAAGGACACAGAACTGGGGTCACAGCCACACTAAGCTCTGTCCTTTTACCTGCTTTGACTTTGGCCAGTTCCCTTTCTGAGTCTCAATTTTTGAGTCTAGAATTTCCTCACAACACAGAATTATTGCAAAGATTAAAAAACTAATTTGCCTAAGAATTATCTGACACAGAGATGATAAACATTTTCCCCTCCTCCTCCTTTCTGTGTAACTTCCTGTCCTCCATTCTTATTCTGTTTTGAAAGAAAAGGGTGATATCATGCTACTTACATGTTTTTCTACCATAAGACAGTAACGGAGATCCCATGGACATGCGTGCTTTATCTGACTTGGGGATGCTCCAAACAGGCCCTTACATTTAGAACAGACTTTTGATGCCAAAACAGAGCACTGCTCTCTATTAAATAGGGTGTTTGTATAAAAATTACTGTCTCTCATCATCATAAAGTATTTATCAAGACCCCATGTGGAGTGCTGTGTGATGTCTCTTACATGGTATCATCATCAATATCATCAATGTAGTCCTTATCATAAAGAACACTTATTAAAATCATAGCTCCAGGTGGGTGGATGTAAACAGAGAACCACACAGATAAAGATTAGACCTATTGCCCAAAATATCCCAAACAGATATGGTCACTGGTGTCTATGATCGCTCTGCATTGTCACTGACAAATCACAGTATAGGATTAGGAACCCTTTTGGGACATTTTCATAGTGTAGGGATCAGTCAATTTAAATTGCATTGTGTGAATATGAATATCCTTCCCGTGACTGCTATTTCATTGACTGGAACCATAATGACACATATTTTATAGTGACACACCTACAACATCTTTTCATAGAATAAAATGGTTTATTAGCCAAGCAGATGCATGCTCTGCACTCACTGATGTTCCAGGGCCTCGCTGTATGGAACACACAGGCTGTGGTACTGACGTGGAGTACTGAGTGCAGGGGAGGCAGCCATGAGCCACCAGCTCTATTTTAAGTGCAGTGAGGAATACGGAACAAGCAGGAGACAAATCTCATCCTTGCAGATCCCGGCGACTTTCTAACCTGCAGAAGTAACAGCTGCTCTTTAAAGAATGCCTGTTCCAGCCTCGGGCAGAGGACTGGATATATTTTGTTTGGCTTATTTCCTTCCTTTGTGCTCCATGACCCTTTGGACAAATGTCTGCTATGAACATGACCCTATTGTATCACTGTAATTGTTTACTCATCTCCCTCATAAGAGAGGTAACAAGCCTGTCTAACTCACACAGTGAAGCTGCCATTGGAACCTACCATTTCAGCAAAGAAGCAGGGGCACCAGGGAGATTGAAGTGTGGGGAAATGTACTGAATTTTCATATGAAATTAAAGTATGGGGAAAATGTAAAGTTTTGATATGATAGAAACCTAACCTGTGAGTGTGGCAATGATGAGAGATAAGGATGGAGAAATAAACAGGGATCGGAACAGGAAGGCCCCGGTATGTCTTGCTAAGAAATTTGGATTTTATCCTGAAAATAATTGAGATCAAGTGACACATTTTAAGCAGGGGAATGACACAGGCATGCTCATGTTTTTAGAAGAACGGTTCTGACACTAAAGGGAGAATGAATGGGGGGAGGTAAAAGTATGACATTGAGAAATTACAGAGATCATCAAGGCAAGAAATGATCAGGTCTTACAGTGAAGTTGGGACTATTGAGGTAGAAAAGTATTCTACAATTATTAAGGAGGTAGAATAGCTAAGGCTTTATTACTTGTTTGATGATGCCTTAGTCTACTGAATCTCCCACAACAAAACACAGCAGACTGGACAGCTTAAACAATAGAAACTTATTTGCTCACCATTCTAGAGGCTGGAAGTCCAGGAAGAGGCTGGTAGGGCCAGATGCTGGTGAGAGTTCCTGTGGGCGCATGGTCCTCAGCCTTCTTCCTGCGTTCTCACAGAGACTCACTCTTCCCCTTCTAAGGAGGCAATCAGTCCTTTCAGAGTAGGACCTAACTCTTATGGCTTCATTTAACCTTAATCACCTCCTAAAAGCCCTATGTCCAAGCACAGTCACATTGGAGTTTGAGGCTTTAACATATGAATCTGGGGGGAACTAATTCAATTCACAGAAGAGGACAAAGAGGAGTGAAGGACGTCTCTAGTTCTCTGGCCTGGGTACCTGGGTGGATGGGCGCTGTTCACTGACACAGAGAACACAAGAAGAGGAACAATGGCCAGTTTTGATGGAAACAGCAACAAGTTCAACCTGGAACACAGTGAACGTGAACCCTCTGTGGGACACCTGGGTGCGGATGTCCAAAGGCAGCTGCGTGACTGTGTCTGGCTCTTAGCACACAGATCAGGGCTGGCGACACAAACCCGAGCACGGTCAGTGAACACATCAGGTTGAATACACGTGAGCAAAGAAGAAAACCCAAGGAAAATTATTGGAGAAGCAAAGTGGTAAGAACACCCGCATTCGAGGATTTCTAGGTGTCAGGGCCTCATGAGATTGAGGTGGGCAAAACATGGGAAGAAAACCAAGTGAACATGCTGCCCTCAGTCAAGGTTGAAAGATTTCAAAAAGAATTGTGAGTCCAAGAGTGCCAAATGCCCCAGAAAAGGCAAAGGAAATGTCCATTAGGTTTAGAAATTACTGAGTCCCTGGAGGCTTTGGCAAGTTTTGTTTCCTTTGAGTAATGTGGTCAGAGTCTGGCTCACTGATGGTTAAGGAGGCACCGAGGGCAGAGGAAGGGGACTGACAGAGATGTCTGGATATGCTGATTAGCACCTGTCCAAATAGCAGCTCTTTTGGAGAATGGCACAATATCTAGTTATTAGCCCACCTTTCAATTCTTACATTTATTCTCCGCTTCTCTCACTTTCCCACAAAGACCTTATGAAAAACTATCAAGCATTGGGCAGAATTCCAGATGCCCTGCACAGCTTTGCTCCCACTGCTCAGTCTTTTCCTCTACTCAAAAAAAGAAATGTGAACCCGGCATTGTGTTTTAATTAAGCACTCAGCCTCCAGGCGAGAACAGATCATTGTGAAAGCAATTCCACTGTCAGATCACAGAGTGTCCATATCAAGACTACTAGCCTAACATTTTCAGAACGTGCCTTCTTCACCCTTTTGAGAAGCATAAAAAATTTTGTCCATCTCTAGTATTCTGGTAACTCCTCTGATTCCCAAAATAATAAAAAAAACCTGGAAGTGCACATATATTTTTGCAAGATAGTTTATTTTCAAGTCATCTCAGCACTCTAGGAAATAATGCTTTCGGGCAAAAAAAAAAAAAAGACTTGGACTTTAACTAGATGCCCTTTCACCTACTGTGGCTTCCATTCTCTCACAGCTTTCCTCTCTGAAATTTTTCCCCTGAGTGCACGTTCAGCATCACATGTGTGAGGCTTCCTATTTCCTTCACCTGGAGTTTTGTACCCTAGATTTGTGCTTACCTTCCACTTCCAATGGTATTTTCTAAAAACAATGGACACACACCAGCCTTTCTTTCTCCAGTGAACTTCAGTTGTTCAATTGGATTATTATACAAAGTTCCCATCACTTCTACTTCATAAAACAATTTTATATTTGTTGGGTTTAGGTCCAGAATAACAATTCTCCCAGTGCTTTTCCCCCAGGTTGTTTTAAGATATTATCATTGATTTTCAGCAGTTTAAAAATGAGGACTATAACTGAATATGATACTTTTGTTTTGTTTACTCTTGAGGGAGTGAAAGTTCTTTTTTCTGTCTGCTGGTAAAGTTGGGGTGAGGGCTGCTGTTCATTCAGACTCCTTTCAGAGCTCAGTGAGCTGGGCTGGACCTGAATTTAAATATGTCTAGGTGGGGTATCTTCCTATTTATTTTGTTTGGGGTTTTCTGAGCTTCTTGGGCCTACAGGATGATATCTTTCATTAAATTTGGAAAATATGTTGGTCCTCATACTTTCAAATGATTTTTCCAGATCCATTCTTTCTTTTCTCTCAAGATTCATATGACATGTGTTTGGACTACATGATATTATACTACAAGTCACTCACATTCTGTTCATTTTTTTCAATTCTTTTTCCTTTTTCTACTTCAGCTGGGATAATTTATATTGACTTTTCTTCAAGTTTACTTGTTCTGCTGTAGCACACAATGTGTTCTTCAACCCATCCAATAATTTTTTTTTCATTTCAGATTTTGTATTTTTCAATTCTACAGTATCCATTTGGTTCTTTTAAAAAATCTCTCTTCTGAAATGCACCTGTCTCCTTACCTATTATATCTATTTTTCCTATAACTTCTTTAACATATTTCAAATAGGTATTTGAATGTTTAAAGTCATATTTAATTCTAAAGATTGGATTTGCTTCTAGTGACTGCTGTTCTCCCAGTGAAAGGTCACATTTTCTTCCTTCTTTATGCATCTCCACATTTTTTTCTACTCCTGTTTATGTTTTTAAAAGAGGAGATTGTAGTATTATATTTTTCTATTATATTTGTGTTTTGTTTATTTCCCAGAGATTGAGAGTCTTTTTCTCTGTCTGCTGGTAAGGTTGGGAGAGAGCGCATGCTAATTATTCAGATTCCTCCTGGATCCAAATGGACCTGGAGCTGGACCATAGTCTTAACTAAACTGAGTCCATCTCTGATTAGCCCAACCTCCAGCACCAAACCACTGCCCAGGGCCTGATCTTTTCAGATCTTATCAATACAGTACTTGAACTGAGAGTGGATTGCGCTTCAATTTCAGATAGTTTTGTTGATCTTTGAATTCATTTCCAACAGGGCCCCAGAATAGTGTTTGAAAAAGAAACAGGTCAAAATGGAGTCACCTAATTGAGTCACCAAACCAAAACTTAATAACTAACTTAATTGAAGTTTTGGCCTCTCCCTAGAGTTTTAAATCAATCAGTCTGGTATTTCCTGATTAATACTAGTGAGGCAGTCTGCATGGTAAAGCCATTCCCTGCCCCCAAAAGAAGATGACCTGGCCTAAAAGTAACTCTTTCTTTACATTTGCTAGTAACTCCCCTGCCATACTCTTCTGCCTGTGAAATCCTTCCATTCAGTACAACCCCAGGAGGGCCCTTCCATCTGCTGGATGGGATGCTGACTGACTCCTGAACTAGTTAATAAATCCAATCAGATCTTCAAACTTACTGGGTTGAACTGTGTTCTTAAACCATACAAACAAAATTCTGAAAATGTGATCTCTCTTCTTCTCATCCTTTCACCACTGTTGCTTTTTCTGCAAAATTTAGGGTGAAAGTATGAAGGGGAAAGAAGGGCTGGGGGATGTTTTTGTACCAAGTGTTTGTGTTTGGGGCTCTTTCAAAGTCCAGCTCCTCCAATGAGCCCTCACTATTATCAAGGCTTGGGTACTTCTTCCTCATCCACATGGAGACTCTCCATCCATGGCTGACTCGTTAACACCTCCACTGACCAGGCATCTACACCAAGGCTGGAAGCACCCTCAACTCTCCTCACTGAAGAGGGAGTGGGTTTCCTCCGCACATCAGTTCATCAAGGCATCCCGGCATCAACTCCTCTTTACCAGTTCCATAGAAAACTATGATTTTGCTTCTGTCTGGTTTTGTTGTTGTTGTTGTTGTTCCTTGTACTTGTAACTGCAAAGGAACTTCATTTACCTAATATGACATTTTCTTCATTCAAGCTAGCTTTGACCAGACTAATAGCACCATGACATACTGCATGGCCACTCCCTTAATCATGAAGCCCTTAGGGTCAGAGTCAGACTGTCTTAAGAATAAAGGGGGGGAATAGGGTGGGAGAGGGTGTTCAGGGTGGAGGGGAATGAAGGGGGGATAGTGGGACAACTGTAATAGCATAATCAATAAAATATATTTAAAAAAGCATAAGGGGACAGTAGATAAGCACAAACTGAGGGACATTGACAGTGTTACCTCCCTGTAATCATTAAAAGTGCCAAGGTCAGCCCTGGCTGGTGTAGCTTAGTGGATTAAGCGCGGGCCTGTGAACCAAGAGATCACGGTTCGATTCCCAGTCAGTGCACATGCCTGGGTTGCAGGCCAGTTCCCAGCAGGGAATGCACAGGAAGCAACCATACATTGATATTTCTCTCCCTCTCTCCTTCCCTTCCCCTCTGAAGATAAATAAATAAAATCTTTAAAAAAAAAAGTGCCAAGGTCAAGAGAATAAAAATTGAGGAAATTGTTCTATATTGAAGGAGATCTGAGACATAAGAACCAAATGCAATGAATAATTCTATAGTGGATCTTTTTAAATGCTATAATAAACATTATTGGAACAATTGTCAAAACTTGGGATTGAAGGATTCTATCATACCCAAATAAAATGTTAATTTTATTTGGAAAATAAAAAAATTAAAAAAAGAATAAAGCTTCAGGTCTGTTGATCTAGGGAACAGAGTTTCTGCAAAACTGAAGATAACATCTCAACCTCAGTTGTGTTTTAGGCTTAGGTCTCTGAAAGCAGAGCAACCCTACCAATCACACACTCCCTTGAACCAGAGGGAACGAGGCCGTGGCTGAATCAGGACCTAATACAAGGACTGACTACCCCTGCATTAGCCCCAACCAATCAGTAGAGCTCATGACCCCAGCTCCCTTAGTCCCCATGACTAATGATTTTTCACCTGTATAATTGATCCCCTAGAGACCATCAAGGAGCCAGGTTTCAGAGAAATAGCTAACCTGTGTGTCTGGTCTTGGTGACATTTCCTTAAATAAACTTTTACTTTCTTTGCAGCAAACTCCTGTTCACGTTTCATTGGGCTTTGATGCACCCAGGCAAACAAACCCCTTCAGTTTACTAACATACTTGCCTTAAAGGTGAAGATCTTTCACATCCTTCTTCATCATAACTGAAAGCAAACCTCTCTTTTTTCCTTAATCAGATAAAATTATTAGCATGTCATGGAAGAAACTGGAGACATTCCACAAGTGTTAGATTGAGACTTTCAACAGATATCCAGATATAGAAAGTATTGTTCCCTCACCCCGCCCCACCCCTCATGTTAATGAATCTTTTTGTGTTTTGTGATCTATACCTCATTAGCTGACTGTCTGTATTCAAGTACTGGGTCTAGGAAGTTGTAGGCTGAGGGAGTAACAGCTGATGCAGCTTGCACATCAGTCCTGCTACCAGGAATGACTAGTGTGGTACAGACCAGGGCAGAGTGCTGTGGTTAATGCAGTTTACACAGAATAACACAGAAAGTGGGTCTAATTTAGATGCAAAAGATGTTTTACTCTAACTATGGTTTTGAAAGTGCATTCCCCATATTTTAATATGGAAAGTTTGTTAAGAAATAAAAGAATCAGAGTGTAACTGAATACACATATCATCGAATAGATTACTTATATTTCATTTATATTGTAGATTATCTTTCTGTTCTATACAATATTAGGTTTTGAACACTTTATATTATTTTTTAATATATTTTATTGATTATGCTATTACAGTTGTCTTATTATCCCCCCTACATTCCCCTCCACCCTGAACACCCTCTCCCACCAACATTCGCCCCCTTTACTTCAGTCCATGTGTCATAAGTTCTTTGCTTCTACATTTCCCATACTATTCTTGCCCTCCCCCTGTCTATTTTCTATCTACCTTCATTGCTACTTATTCTTCGTATCTTTCCCCCACT
>CM052545.1:49786012-49842975 GCA_028533065.1 Trachops cirrhosus
ATTTCTTCATTCTTTTCTGGTTGTATGTTTTTTTTCTTCCTTCTGCTCCACTCCATTGATGTGAGACCCATCTTTTATTCCATCACCATTGGTTCCCTGTGCATCTTTCTTCATTAAATTTACTGTAGCCTGCATTTTTTCATCTAGTTTGTGACCAAAATCAGCCAATTCTGTGAGTATCTTGAGTATTCTGTGATAACCAGTGCTTTGAACTGTGCATCTGATAGGTTGGCTATCTCTTGGACGCTTAAAAGGATGGGTTCTGGGGCTTTCCATTCTTCTGTTTGAGCCATCTTTTTGCTGTTTTTTGTTTTGTTTTGTTTTGTTTTTTGGTCTAGTCGAGCTCCTGTAGTGAGGGGCGGGGCCTTAGGAGATCACCTGGGCGGGGCACCCCAGTCGCAGGGTTGTGACACTGTATGTGGGGGCGGGGTCCGAGAAGGAACGATGGCGCTCGCACCGCCCTCTGCAGGACCCCAAACCCTTCAGCCACCCTCCGCAAGCCGACCGACCGGGCCCCTCTGGTACCAATTCCCGTGTGGGTGGGCCTGTGCACCCAGCGGGACCCTCCTCCTCAGTCAGTGGCCGAAAGCTCTATTTCCCGGTGCTAGGACCCTGAGTTGGGCGCAGTGCCTTGCTTCACAATGGCCGCCTCGCTGGGTCTGCTGGTCGCCACCCCCTGGCTGGGGCCCACCAGCCACCACTGCTTGTGCGCCCAGGGTCTGCCTGCTGTGGACTTGCGCGCCGCCCCGGGTGCTCAGCTCTCTGCTCCGCGTCCCTCGCTTGGCCGGACTCCGCCCCTCCTACCAGTCTGGATGAAAGTGTCTATTTTTAAATCCTTGGTTGTCACTTCCATACACTTCAATTTTCTGTCAGTTCTGGTTGGTATTTTGTTTCTATATTGTTGTTGTCCCTATCTTGGTTGTGCGAGGAGGCACAGTGCGTCCACCCATGCCTCCATCTTGGCCGGAAGTCCCACTTTATATTATTTTTTAAAGGCCCTGAAACCATTCAGATAGACAGAAATGACATGTAAGTATTATCCTGACACCTGGTTGAAATGAGTAGCTTGAAATAGAAATTATTCTCAGTTGGTGCAGCATATAATAATTTAGCATATTTATCCATTTAACCAATTTAACCACACACCAGGTACTCTGCTTATTGTTTTAATATAAAATCTCCAATACCCATACAACCTATGCCAGATTGGTGAGTTTTATTAACATTTTACTTTTGAGGAGACTGACTCAGAAGTTCAGTGATTCATATACTTGCTAAATATGTATGGAAATTCACTATTTTCAGGGACTGAGACAGGTTCTAAGGTTACACTGGATGAAGAAGACAAGTTTAGAATCTAATGGGATTTTTAACATCTTCTTCACCTCAGAGGAAGATCAAAATGTCAGCAACATTACTGATGAATCCCACTGGGTCTTCTGTGCCCTGGTCACTGGCCCTGCTGGACAAGCACAGGCCTTTCTTCCTGCAGGCACAGGCCTCTTACCCAGGGGGCAAAGCGGTGCCAGGGTGCTGCTTTTGCCTGCAAACCAGCAGCAGAAAAGAGAAGGTCACAAAGGCCTGAGCCACACACACCCAGTTCTTCCTTCCTGACTCTCCAAGCTGACAAGTCACCAAGAGGAGAAAGAAGGAGAAACATGAAGATAACACCATGGAAGCACCTCCAGGTGAAAACATGAATCCAGAGGGGTGGATATTGCCTCCGTACATGATCTAGTGTGAAAGACACTAGATGAAAAAAGTTATGTGTGCACTTAATTCAATCTGATTTTTTATTTCCTCTGTGAAGCTGAAGCATAGTGTGCTATAGGAGTTGTGTAATAGGAAAACTTCCCAAGACTTCCCAAGGCAGTAATATGAATGAATAGGAAGTATCTGGGCCAAAAAGGGGAGAGTGCTCCAGGAAGAAGGGAAATGCCTGTGCTAAGGCCCTGAGACAGGAAGTGATGTATAGCATTTGGGGAGCCAAAAACCAGTGGGCTGGAATGTAGGGAAAGAGGAAAATTGTTAGAAGAGACTTGCTATGATGTGAATGTGTCCTTCCAAAATTCACAGGTGGAAATCCTCACCACCAATGGTGATGGTGTCAGCAGGTGGGGCCTTTGGGAGGTGCTTTGGTCATGAGGGTGGAGCTCTTATGATTGGAATTTGCGCTTTTACAAAAAGGGCTTCAAAGAGCACCCAAGCCCCCTTCCACTGAGTGAGGACACAGCAAGAAGGTGCCAGCTTGCCAGCTATGAGGCTCCCGTTCAAGTGTATTGACACCTTGATCTTGACTTCATAGCCTCCAGAACTGTGAGCAATAAATTTTAGTATTTACTAGCCACCCAGGATATGGTGTTTTGCTATAACAGCCCAAACAAACTAAGACAAGGCTGCAGAGGTAGACAGAAGCCCTACTATACTACAGAGCTCTAAGGAGTATAAGAATTTTGAATTTTATATTAAGGACTATGGGAAGTCATTAAAATGCTGTAAGCAGAGAATCGACATCATCAAAATGCCCAAGATTATGTGGCCTCTGCCTACATAGTAATGATCAAGTGTTACCAGTTTAGAATTTTTTAAGAGCATCAAATTTTCTTTGCAACCAGGTAGTAATTCTTCTCTCCTGTACCTTCTAACTCATGCTCTGTAAACTCACAAGTGAGCTGAGAGCTTGGAGGATATTTTTAGTTTCCTGATTAAGTGGCATCCAAAGTGGCTTCTGGTGTGTTCTGAAGCTTTCATAGATTCATTTTTATTTAATAGGCTGGACTTCAACTAGCTATTTTATTTATTCATGTCTTCCTTTTGAAACTTTCATTTAGCCAAGCATTCTAGAAGCCGGCGCTTCTTATGCTTCTCTGGCTGTGATTCAACTGGCCTGCCTTTACTGATAACATGTCACAGTCCATCCACATCAGTGGAAATCTGGGTCTCAGATTCATGCTCCTGCTTTGCTGACTTCACATGAAAACAGTTTCTTCCAGCAAACATGCCCTCCCCAGGGGAATTGCATGTGTGCATATTTGATGCTTCTGTTTTCAAAATTATATAATTCTAAGATATGGGTAGTTCTTAAGGGATCCTTCCTAACCTGGATGAACCTAACAGTTAACTCTCTAGTATTTGTGGAACATATATTTGAAATAACACATCTAGATGCTATGGGGAATTTAGGGGGAAAGGTATGCATTGTAAGTTTTGGTTTAATTCTGCTTACATTCTAGCTGCAGGAGAATGTGATCACATGCATAATTTGATAACTGATAACACGAGGCAATAGATGATACTTGCCAAACATTTGGTGGTAATTTTAAACACTGTAGGAGTGCAGGGGCCTGAGAAAGCCCAGGAAAGGGAATCTTTATTGAGTAAAGGGGCCTGGAGGGGTGAATAGGATTCAAGGGGCAGAGAAGGTAGCTGAAGCATTCTAAATAGAAACAAATTCTTAATTAAAGGAAACAGGGTACAGGGAGGGCTCAGAAAAACTAAGGTTTGAGTGAAGACATAGTTATTTGGAGAACAAACGGGATCCAAATTGTAAGGGGTCTTGGAGTCAGATTATAAAGGATCCTCCATGTGGGAACATGAGTAGATTAATCAGCAGATTAGAGCTTTCACTGTCATGTTCTTAGAAGTGGAAGAGGCCTTAGAGGTGATGTTGAATCTCACTTTTTAAAATGAGAAAATTAAAACCTATGATGAATGTTTTATTTTAGTCTTTATTAATATGTATTTTATATTTCATTTACTTCCAAAAACCTTTGAGGTATCTCCAGCTTACCCAACTCATTACCTTGGGTATGGTTCAACCAGGCAGAAAAATAATTTCAAAATAAGCTCAGAACTTCATAAAATGTTGATATGGCTGTGGCAAATACCAAAGTTTTTTGGTTGGCCCTAAGTTTTTAGTATGCTTTACCAATCATTCATCCTTATGTAAGTTGCAATAAAAAGGTCCTTCATTGAAGTATACGCTAGTGATTCTGACTCATGAAGAGCCACAGTGCCGATGTGAGCACCTGAGACTTTTGCGTGGGCTGGCCTAGGTGGATGCACCCACCACAGCCATGTCAGCCCTTCGCCTATGAGCCCCAGCCATCCTACAAGCTCAGTTCCTTTCCCACCTGCTCTTGGAAGGCTTATTCATCCATCCTTCCTGTTGAGTTGTTCTTCTCTTAAGTATGTAACTTAATACATGTTCAAAGAGCTATCCTCACTATTTTGATCAAAATGAAGAACATTTGTATCGTCCTAACAGGTTCCCTCCTGCCCTCCTCAGTGTCACCCATCCCCCACCAGAGACAAGCACAGTTCTGATTTCAGTCACCATCAATTTATTCTTGACTGTTGTTAAATCCATATAAACAGACTCATATATTGAAATGGAATTATATAGTGTAAGTACTCTTTTGTTTTTGGCATCTCTCACTCATCCTGTTTTTGAGATTCACCCGTACTTTTGTATGTATCAGTAGTTTGTTCTTTGTTGTTGCAGCATAGTGTTCCATGTTATAATTTTACTTCCCTACTGATGGACATTTGAGTGTTGCCAGTTTTCACTTTGAATATTTTTGTGCAAGTCATTTAATGGACATATACACCAAATCCCTTGAACAAGTATTTTGGTTAGGAATTGCTAGATCATAGGTATGTGTATATATATGTATATAACTTTATTACACACTATCAAAGAGTTTTCCAAAGTGGCTGTACCATTATGTGCTCCATCCAGGAAAATGTAAGTATTGCAATGGCTCATCAGTTTCACCAACTTTTTATTGTCAACCTTTTTAGTCATTCTGAAAGTGTTAGAGGTATGTCCTTGTGGATTTTATTCACATTTACCTAATGTTTAATAATGAACATGTATGTGTACACTCATGAACCCTTCAGGTACCATTTGTTAAGCATTTTTTCCAAGTCTTTTCCCCATTTTTAAAAAATATTTAATTTACTTATTTTTAGAGGAAGGAAGAGAGAGAGGGAGAGAAACACTGATGTGCAAGAGAAACATCAATCAGTTGCCTTTCACATGCCTCCAACTGGGGACCTGGCCCACAACCCCAGCATGTGCCCTGACTGGGAATGGAACTGGCAACCTTTTGTTCCACAGGTCAGCACTCAATCCACTGAACCACACCAGCTATGGCCTTCTGCCCATTTTATATTAAATTGTTTGTCTTTTGACTTGTAAGAATTCTTTATATATTCTCAATACAAGTCCTGTGTCATATACATGTATTTGAATATTTTCTACCAGTTTGTGGCTTGCCATTTTACTTTCTTGACATTGTCTTTTTATAAGTAGATGTTTTCTTAGTTTGAAGAAGTCCAGTTCATCAATTTCATCCATTCTTTTATGGTTAGTATTTGTGTGTGTGTTCTAAATTACTAACCAAATTCTGTTAAGTTCTCTTCTAAAAATTTTATAATTTTAACTTTTCCATCTAGGTCGAGGACACATGTTAAACTAATTTTTATGTGTGGAATGAGGTATGGATCAAGGTGATTCAGATGGTTCTGGGGCCATTTACTGAAAATACCTTTATTTACCCCACTAAGTTTCTTATACTCTGATGGAATTTAACTGACAGTAGTAATCCTTGAAATCCAATAACTGTGTCCTCCAACTGTTTTTCTTCAAGATTGTCCTGGCAATTCTATGTCCTTTGCATTTAGATGTGCATCTTGGATTCAGTTCATCAACTTCTACAAAAATAGAAGTCTGCTGGAATTCTAATTTGAATAGCATGTATCTATAAATCAATTTGCTAAGAATTGACTTAACAAATTGAGTCTCCCAGTCAATGATTATGATGAATCTCTCCACTTACTATATCTTCCTTAGTGTCTCCCAGCAGTGCTTGGCGCTTTTCAGTATAACGGTCTTGCCTGTTTTTTGATAAATTTATCCCCATATTAGGGGAGGGGTTTGGGTTTTTTTTTATGTTATTGTAAATGGTATTGTTTTTTAAATATTATATTTCCATTTTTGTTGCTGGTATATAAAAATAACAATGGATTTTTAGACATTGATGTGTATCCCCCAGCCTTGTTAAATGTACACATTAGTTCAAAGTAGTTTGTAGGTTCTTGGAGATTTTCTAACATGCCATCATGACAGTTCTGATTTGAGATCATTTTACTTCTTCCTTTTCAACCACTGGCCCCTCTTTCGGCAGACTTCTCCACTGGCTAGGTCTTCCAGTACAATGTTCACTAGAAGTAGTGACGATGGACATCATTTCTTTTCCTTCAAGATATAGAGGGAACACTATCCACATTTCACCATTAAGATGTTAACTGGAGATTTTTCATAGATATTCTTTATCAGATTGAAGAAGTTTTGTTCTATTCTCAGTTTGATAAGGATTTAAATAAGTGACCAGCTGTTGAATTTTACCAGATGCTTTTTCTCTATATGTTAAGATCATGTGTCTTTCCCTTTCCCTTTATTCTGTTAATGCAGCAATTACACTGATTGATTTACAAATGTTAAACCAGTTTATATTCCTGAGATAAACTTCATCTGACCATTATATATTAGTTTTTTTATATTATTGCTGGACTTAAGTTGCAAATAACGGTTGATAATTTTTATCTATATCCATGAGGGATATCGGTCTATAATTTTCCTATAATGTCCTTGTCAAGTTTTAATATCAAGATTGCACTGGCCATATTAAGTGAATTGGAAATATTTCCTCTTCTTCTATCTTCTGTAATAATTTAAGGTTGATAGTATATCATCATTAAATAGTTCTAAATAATTTGTCAGTAAAGATATTTACTATGGAGACAGTACATTTAAATTTACAGTAAAGATAGTAAAGCCAAGAGTTTCTCTATGAAGTTTTTAATGACATTATTCGTTCTAACAGATCTAGGAGTATTTAGATTTCCTATTTCTTCTTGGTGTTCAGTTAAGATTTGGATTAAAAGGAAGGGAGATTAAAACTTAGGTCTGTTTTACAGCATTTAAAACCACAACCTGGTTGATTCTCACTTCACAGAGTGCTCCTTCCCAAGAGCCGGCTTCCCCGGAGACTGATGGACTTCACGGAATAGTGAGTCGCCCGCTGCTCCAGCACGTCTGGAAGCTGTGGAAGTGAGCTTCATGACTTGCAGACCACAGCGATGTACTTGTTTCAGCCCCTAGAGTGGCATCCTGATGGCATCGATCATGGCTCATAATTAGTGCAGATCTATATAGACCCTTACTCCCTAAGCCAGACTCCTGGGAAGTTTCCCTGTTTTCAGTAAGATTATTGAGGGCCTGACATATCTGTCTTTCAAGTTACAGACCTTGGAGCCCTTGCTCCTGCTTGCATTAGAGAAGTTCTGTCTTACATACCACATGGGACAGCTGATTGCATCCCAGGGCCATTATTCTACATCACTGACTCAGATGCTATCACAATGAAATACATTACTTATTAATATCTCCATCACTGGGTTTTAAATATTTGGAAAGCATTTAACACACATGCAATACAGCCTAAACAAATAAAAGTATGTCTCATGTCTCCTAGTCCTGGCCTTCCGGTGGGCTGTAAGGGGTGTTTGTTTTCATTTAGTTGGCTTCTATAGTTCCGCTTTCTTAATGAGGTCAGCACATATCTGTTGCCATTGGAAATAATGTACTGAAGAGGACTTTGGATGGGGAAGTGAACAGTAGATTTGTGGAGGTTTTTTACAATGCAATTTTGAATAAAGAAAAGAAGTCAGGCAGAATCCTGACTTCTTGCAACTTGCAGAGAATGAAAACAAGTCTGACACATGTACAAAGGAGGATTAAGTGACCAGGGAAGCCCATTCTGGCCTGTTAGGTGGGTTGGGGTGCAACGTTCTCCCGAGCTAGTGGAGCTAGCCCAGTGCAGGAAGAGTCAGAGAGCTGCTGGTCTCACCTCTCTGTATGCCCGTGTGGAGGACCTCCTCCTGGAAACCACATGAGAGAAAGGAAGACATGCTGCCCATTGCATCTGAGACCAAGTTTCTCTGCATTTAGGATGAGAATAGAGGTGGGACGAAAGCTAACAACCTTCACCTCATCAGAGCAGCAGTCAACCCCAGATCCTGAAACCGGCTGCCATGGAGCTGGTCTTCACATTCTTGACATTGGACTGAACTTCTAGCAAATGGTCTTGACTACATCCCAGGACACATTTCCCTTTTTCTGCTCTTTTCAGTTAAGCAATTCTGGGAATGTCTCTCAGTTTCATTCCAAGTCTTATACCAACTCTCTCATTAACCCATACATCTCTACCTATTGGCTTCAGCCTCCCAGTGCTACCTCACCCCAAGAATCAGCTTTTTTTTATACATTACCCTGCCTTGAACCAGCATAAGTTGTGGTATCCACTGAAGTCTGAGCCATGGTCCAGCTCCAGAAAAAAATCATTTAGAGTCCTGAGAGGTCCCATTCTGGGGTGGAAGATGACATGAAAAGCCGAGAGGCTGAGATGATTGGCCAGAAGAGCCACTGAACATAGTCAAGAGCTGGGCACATATGTTGGAGTGCAGGGATCCTGGAAGTCTACAGCCAGCATAGCCCAGTACATGGGCTTTTGGTGGTCTAAATCAGAGACCAGCAAACTTTCTGTCTGCACAAAGTTGGAAGTATTTCTGTGTGTGGGCCGTATGGTCTTTATCACAGCTACTGAACTCTGCTGAGGTAGAATGAAAGCAGCTGTGGACAATGCATAAACAGGTGGCTGTGGCTGTGTCCCCATAAAACTCTTATTTACAAATATGCATCACGTGCTCTGCCACTTAGTTATATGACCCTGACCAAAATAATCTCTCTATACCTTAAGGTCCTCACCTGTAAAGTAGGATAATACTACCTACTACTCCTATCTGTTTAAGGGATCAATGTATATGTGGAACACTTTGTACAATGCTTTGGCCCATAAGCAAAATATAAATGGTAGCTGCCACTATTATGATTATTACCATTTTATCCTTTTGTTATCACTAGCAGATCCAGAACAGGCCACTTGTACTGATTTCTTTACTTGCTTGAGCATTCCTGTTACCTTTTACTTCAGGCATGCCCTGTCTTGCCTTTCTGGCCACCCACCATCTGGCCAATGTGTTGGTCAAATTAGCCAGAAATGTGTTATCCTTGGAGAGTACTAGAAAGCCTGGTGAGGCCATGGGACACCACTGGGTGACTATAAAGATGCTGATATCAGCATCAAAATCGGGTGCAAAATCGGGTGCATTAACAGGTGGCTGTGGAACATACTTGGTGACTTCCTACCTCCTGGGACCTGGACCTTCACCCTATGTTAGTTGCCTGCTCTTTCCTGCCACACAACTCTCTGACTTCCTGGAATTCTAATGCCATCACCTAAGCTCCCCTCAGCCTTTAGGGCTTGGCCCCTTATGTGGGCATATATGTCCAATTTCTATTTCCTGAAGTGTCCTAGGCCAGACATTTACTAACAGTTTGCATCCACCAGCCTGAAGGCAATGCTCATTCTTCTCTCAGTGAGCAATGACACCCATCTAGTTGCAAATTTCTTCTCAATGTCACTGCTGTTCAGCCCCCTTTCACCTGGGTTTTGACCTGTTTCTCTACATACTCTCTAATTTCTCTTTGATTGAAGGTATGCTGCCCTCACCAGCCACAGAATTATATGCCCCATGCTAGTCACCAACTCAAGTCTTAGTGGGAAGAGATCAATCTTCTGACCCCATCCAGTGGGTGGGGGTCCAGCTGGGGATGGGATCCCTTATTCCACATACCATTCCTTTTCCAGTTCCTCATCACAATGAGACAAGATGAAGTGGAGATAGCCCGCCAAGCTTTCTTAGCTAATGAAGATGCTAGAAATGGATTCCAAACCCTCTCCTTTAATTAATGCCATCAGTTTAAACTTGTGGTTCCAGAAGGAAACTGCTATAAGCATGGAGAACCTAACTCTTCAATACCAAAGGGGCTTCCAAGTCATGAAATGTTTGTTGCAGAGGCAAAGTCCAGGAATTGTCCACCTAGCACCCTCAGAGCCTCATGGAAAGTGAGCTCAGTCTTCCAGGCCAGGATCCGGTCCCCAGCTCTGTATGTTGGCCAGTTTGATGTGTAGTGTACCACAGGCTGTGGAACACCCAGTTCTGTATAATGATCATCAAAATCACAAAAAATGTGTATATAAAATCTAGATTGTTAATAGATTCATTTGTACTAAAACATGTAATTCTTAAATAAACTCCAGACCACTGACAGGAGTACTTTTTCTATGGTAATTAATCTGCATAGCAAACCAAATTATAATCAGAAGGAAGGTGATGATGCTGGGTGGCTTGATGGCAGAAACTGTGCCCTGTACAGACTGGATGTCCATGTTATCCTCTCACTCCCTCGGCTACAGACATACCACCCATGTGTGCTTCTCAGACTCTGCCTTCTTTATCTTCCCATTACTGTCAGCCCCCCACCAACTTGTCTTATCCATTCAGTCAATCATTAACAGGTCGTGGTGCTATTCCTGTTGGCAGTGTGTGTGTACGCATAGGGGGTACTACAGTATTGTTAATTGAACGGCAGACATAGTTCCTGACCCGAAGGAACTCAGGGTGTATGGTGGAAGACATATAAAGACAGTACTATGTCTAAGGGCAGAGACAAAGATGTATCTGTGCCTTTCCAAGAGAGCAGACTTTGGAGAAATATTATGCAGTTAAATGTAGAAAAAACCTAACTCTTAATCCAACCCCGTCCCTCTTTTCCCCTTCCCTCCCCAGAAGTAATCACTATTAAAGATCAGTGTAAGAGATCTGTCCAGAAAAAGTCCAGCCATTGTTACTATAACGAGAATGGTTTGCACTACATTGCTGTAACCTGGCAGCCAAGGAGAGTGAACTGGAATGTATGTGTGTGAACAATGATGACTTCACTGTACAAGTCAGTGGAGGTGGTAGACACCACTGAGTGAGCATGTGTACTGTGTGCCTGAGTGAGTAGAGCAAAGAATCTGCATCAAATTTTGTGTTAAGCTTGAGCATTCCTCTGCAGAAATTATTCAGATGACTCAGAAGGCTTTCAGGAACAATGCAATGACTGTAGCAGAAATAAAAGTGTGGCACAAATGCTTCAAAGATGATCGAGAATCTGTTGAAAGTGATCCACATTCTGGAAGGCCTGTGACAAGCAGAACACCTGAAAATGTTGAATGCGTACAGGCTCCAGTTAACAAACATCAGGGTCTGACGGCGAGAGAACTAGAAGCTGACGTGGGGATTCCAAAAACTACTGTGTCCGAGATTTTGACACAGGATCTTGGCAAGAAACATGTCATGGCAAAATTCATTCCACAGCTTCTGCTACCAGAGCAGAAGGAACATCATGCTGCAGTTGCTAATGACTGGGCTCAAACCACTACAAATGAACCAGATTTCCTCAGGAAGGTCATGACTTTGAAGAGGACAGAGGCATCATTTTCCTATGTACAATGTTTCTTGTATCTTCTTCAATGAATGTCTCTGTTTTTCATTGTACATGGCTGGATACCTTCTGGATGGACCTCATACATCCTTCTGGTTCCCCACTGCTGCACACTGGACCCAGGCTTGTTCTGGTTGTACCATGCCATGTGGACTGTTAGATGCTTTGCTCCTCCCCCTGACCACACCTACATGTACTTACATGAAAGTTCTCCAAGGCATATTGGTCAGTGGGGAAAAAAAAACCCTACAAAATAAATACTTAGAAAAACAAACAGAAAATACAAGTATATTTACACAGATGCATTTATAATAGGTAAGAAAACTGACCTGGAAATATAAGCATTTCAATTAGGACCTTCTGCAAGTAGGTATTTAATATATTAATTTTTGATGAGATATACTGCAGATACACCATATTTTACTGTGCATAATGCACACTTTTTGCCCAAATTTTTGAGGGAAAAATAAGGATGCACATAATACATGGGTAGTATAAATTCCATATCTATATAAATGTTTTTAATTCTTTTATTTATGCTTATAATGCAATGTAGAAATTGAAGACAATACTTCTGATATTGACAGTGTCGAAGAGTTTTTGGCATTCTATGATGCGTAAATATAGTAAATTATTACCAGTATTTAAAATTTTTTGTACCATAATATGTTCAAAAGTAAATGCTAAAATTCTTTTATAATTCAAAAAACAAGTATCTAAATATAAATAAATAAATAAATACATACATACATACATACATACTTGGATTTAAAAATTTAAATGAAAGATTTTTTTCCTGAAAGTTTGGGCCAAAAATGTGGGTGCACATTATACATGGCAAAATACGGTTCATTTGAAACATAACTTAAGTATTTTAGGCTTAATGGAGTAGCAATGTCAACTGAAGTCATGAGAATGGCGTGAGCCAAAGAAAGAAGAGCAAAGAATCAGTCCAGGAAACCGAGGTACAGTCAGAACAGTAGTAGGAGAGTCAGAAGCCTGAAGTGTAATAAGAGCCAGAGAAGGGCAGAGTTCCACGGGGACTGGGAGCAGCTAGAGGTGTGGGAGAGAGGTGGGAAGGGAGGGTGAATCAATACTGTCAAACTCAGCCCAGTCCAGATTGACAAGCATAGGTCATGTGATTTATAAAACATCACTGGCGTCCTCCCAAAAAACTGCTTTAATAAGTAACAGAGTAGCCAGAGGCCAAGGGTTAGAGATTAAGAAGAATGAAATGGCAGGGAGGGGAGGGAGAATGCTTGTCCTCTCACAAAACCCAGAGGACCAAGGAGCAGAAGCGTCCAGAGCCTCCTCACTTAGGGCTTTGTGGGGAGTGGAACACACCTGGCTGTTGCCCCTGCAGAGAGACCTAGCCGTCTAGGACTATAGGTGTATAATAATCTAAGCTAGACCCACAGGATTCGGTGTTCACTGAAGTAAAAGTGAAGCCAATGACCCGAATGATCAAAACTGAACAAGTACTACTTTGCAGTTTACAAAGTGATTTAAGGACTTTGGGAAACGGGTACTATCGTTGTCTCTGTGCAACAAGTTCAGAAGAAATAACAAGCCGTCAGGACAATTAGCCAATCACAACAGGAGTCCATGCTTCTCTAGTACAATTTATCATTTTATGTGTTGCCACTACTCTGATTAAAGCTCTTGGGGGTGGAAAAGCTGACACTTGAAATTCACCCATGCTGTTTCACTGAAATTGTTAAATTAAGGTTAACAAATTAGCTTCATCTCATGTGCCCATTCTGATAAGTGCTTTGGCTGCTAAGCATGCAGGGTTAAGAAAGATTCTAAGGATTGTCAGGAGAGGGTACCATTTGATTGACAACTTTTGACCTGGGCACTATAGCAGAGTGTGATGCTTCTCATATTCTATTTTCCTACTGAATGATTCTCACAATAGCAGATTTGTGAAAACCCCAACGCTGACATTTCCTTTTTATTTTTATGCACATTAAGTTAAGTTGAGGGTAAACCCTGTGTTAGAAATGCAAAGCAGTCTCGTGATAGAGAGCAGCAAATGAGTCAGAAAGAGTCCAGAAGCAAAACTCGGAATGCACAGGGAGAAAGGGGAGGTGAGGGCAGGGCAGGGCAGGGCAGAGAATGAACTGGAGTGAGAGAAAGAGGGACAAACAGATCAACACAAGGTAGGAACAGGAAGGTGGGTCTCTGTTCTCTTCCCACTTTTTCCTTCCTCAAGCCTTGTCCTATTTTCTCCTTTTCTGTTCTCCATCTGGCCTTTGCAGCCTGGGATCCTTAAGACATGTGCCAGACCATCTTCCGGGGATCCGTAAGAACACCCTAAGTCTCCGATGACGTCAAAGTCACAGGAGAACTACATTAAGAAGAAATCCTCTAGTCAGTGACTAAAATGTGCTTCAATCTTAAATGTTGAAAACTTGTACTTTTCACAGGTGAAAGATAAGCCATCAATTTAACAATATGTCTGATCCCTTAGGCTGGCCTAGGCTTTTTATTCAAAACCAGTCCCGAATCTCCATTTAAATTCCAGTCTTGTCCTTGAAAATGCCTGTGCTTCACACATCCAACTAGAGACACTCTGAAGTATTTATTTAACCTTTAAGCTAGGACTTTGCAGCAAATTGACCAGTTTTGACTACTAAAAGCTTCCACCAGTCATCAGTGGCCTTTTTAGTATAATTTAGTGTCACAAAAGCAGTTCAGGCCAGGAATGCAACAATTTCAAAACCGCAGCTTGTCTTGGTATTTTAATGTAAATTATGTATATACTCTCTCAACCCAGAGACAGTGAGAAGGAGAATAGGATGAATCAGCAATTTTTTTTTGCAAAGCTGTGCAGAGAATAAAAGGCATCAGCAGGGAAGGGTGAGGCAGAAATGTGTGTATGTGTATATATATATATATATATATATATATATATATATATATATTCTTTACTCTAGTACTTAATTCAAAACCACAAATTGGCCTACCAATCTCTGGTATTTCCTTTCAAAGTGACCAGACCACAGCAGCCCAGGGATGGGCATCCTAAATAACCTGCCAGCTTAACTCCTCTGTCACTGCAAAAAATGAAACAGCACCCTGAGCACCATCGCCATTGGAGCAAGGCCTGTGCTGTGAGGGCTCCACCCCGAACAGAGCCTCCTGCTGTTCACAGAGGTTCTGCCTTCCCTGCAAATCCTCGCTGTCTCTATGACCCAGTCCCCTCATCTGTATGTCAGCCCCAGGCTGAATGAGAGTAAAAGAACACATGGACTAAAAATGTCCAGCTGGTTTCAGGAAAAATGAAGGGTATATTATGGATGACTGGGTCTGGCCTATTTGCATATGAGAACCTATAAAAACAAAAGTTTTCTGAAGCTGGATTCATTTAGGGTCCTCACAGGGATGATCAGGTGCCACGAGGAATATCTCCAGCTAAAGGCAGGGCAATGCAGAGACGCCACCTTAGCCTAATAGGAGTCCAGGGACTTATGTCCCTTCCAGGAAGGCCAGACCGAGTAATAATGGCTTTCAAAGAGAAGCTCTCCTTTTTGGAGCTCCCCCTTCAAGAATTCTGGCCTTTATCCCCTCTAGAGGTCATTGTGGATGCAAAGCAGCCTTCTGGCTGGAACAGGAGCCCTGCGAGTGAGGGCAAGGGCCTCCAGAGCAGCAGTGGAAGTGGCAAGTGAGGACACACAGTTTTGTCAGTGATGTTTACTCCTGAGTTCTTTCACTGACTTATTCAACAAACCTGCCTCCTCAGCTGCCTGTCACGTAAGAAGATGCATTCTCTGGTGAGGATGCCGAGAACATAAGGAGATACCACCCCATCCTCAGCGAGCCCAGAGCCTGGTGAGACAGACATCAGAAAGGGGTCCTCAGCCACTGGCAGGTGCACGTACGGCACACAGGGTACCAGGGCAGCCACAGGGCAGACCCAGCTGAGGGGTCAGGCCGGACTCCCTGAGGGGGGAGGTGCCTGAGATTAATGTGATTTTATGTTTTCTCTAGAGTTTCTCAAAATGATACCTTTGTTATCAAAACCTTGGGTACAGAATAGCACCACGAAAAGTTAAAAATCACTTGCATCTAGACACAACACCTCATTTGGAGTAAATTCTTCCACTCCTCTGTGTGTGTGAACACATATTACCCTACCTGCTAGTTTAAGTCCTAAAGCCAGACTTTTTTAAAGTTGTAGTATTACTGGTTCTATGGTCCGTGGAATATCATCACCGCTTTGTAAAAGTCCAGACTGAACACAGTACCCTCCTTGTACCTGGCACATTTATAAACCTGGGTCTCTCACTACTTGACATTTTTGCATTAGTTAAGACAGAAATTTGATAGTTCCGTTAGAGGGGAGGGCAAGTTTGCTGCTAGAAATGTCTGATCTAAGTGCCATACTCGTCTGGGTAAGATTTGGGAAACATAACTTGTGTACAGAAAAAAAAATCAGTTATCCATCACATAGTAGACAGCCATTAAATTATTAAAAAATAATTTATGACAAAAGACCTTTTGTACAGACTGAAAAAAAATGATCTTCATAGAACTATCTATATGATCAAGAGAGTTAATTTTTTTATTTTGTTTTACTAGTGCCACAAACCAGCCAGTGGCAACTTATTTGTCCACTTCCAGATAACTCTGTGGTTTTCTTCCCCAGGACTTGTTGACTTACTAAAATGCCAAAAGACATTTTTGCACTGTATATTTGATGAGATTGTTAGCTTTTTCTGCTTCATTTCTTTTGAGACCTTTGAATAAAAAACATCTGAAATTAAAAACAAAAAAGTCTTAAAGCCAGAGACACCAAGTGACATGCTGAGCTGAGAGGCTGGAACACTAGGGACAACCTGCTGTGTAACTGTAGGTCAGTCATTTAACCAATCTGGCCTCAGTTCCCTCCTTTCTACAGTTTAAATGGGTTCTCCATCTCCTTCTCTCTCTCTATCTTCACTGCTTTCTCTCTCATCCCTGTCCACCCTTCGAGTTTTAGAACCACATATTCAAAGTTGGTCCATTTAAGAGTGACACTGCCCAGGCAGGAGAAATTAAACTAGAACTCAGTACCTACATATGGCACACTTAAAACACACAGGCATTATGTATATAAAGATTGGGACTGCACTTTATTTAGCTGCTTCTCCTAATCTTAAGAATCCTCTGGAAAGAACAACCTGAGGAAAGGGCCACTTAATACAGAAATGAACCACTGTTGTGTTCACAGGAGATCACTCTAAGGCAGGGCTCCTCCGAATTGCACACTGAGCGAAGGCCACTGGCACACAGCACTCTCCTTGCCGCTCCCTGACAACCTCCAGCTCCCTGCAGTGTCGGGCAGGCAAGTCATTAGCATGCGGAGCCTGATCTCCTGCAGACTGGGTCCCCCACACCGCAGTGGCCACTTTGAAATTTCAATTTGTTCAGAGGAATTGACTTTGGCTTGAAGAAGGTGATGGATCGTGGGAGCTATTAGCTAATCACATAAACACAGGTCACCATCTGTGCCCAGTGTCTTGTTCTTAGCATACAGGAAGTAGTGAAAGCAAGGGTGAGTTCAGGGACACATCTCTGTTTGCCCTTTGCTTCAAACCTGTGTGTATGAGGAGATGAAAGGAACCAAGCTCGTGGCACATGGGAGTGCAGACTCGGACGCCATCTGGCCTTTTGCTTTGGATTCTGAGCAGCTTAAGTTCAGTGATCAATCAACTAACTACCTTTTATTTTCAATACTTAGAAAGCAGAATTGACAAAAAGAGCCTTTGATGTTAATAAGCCTGGGTCTATGCAACATGAAGTCAAGTGAACCGAGGAAATTTGCTTAGTAGCAATGAATCACCCAAAAAACATACATAATACACAGTCTCCCAAATTTCTTGGGAAACTGAGTGATCAGATGTGTCTGCCTGTGGTTTATTCGTCATCTCTGGTGGTGCTGCAGAAAAGCCCTTTAAAACATTTACTAGGGACAAATTTGCTTGGTTTTCCTCTGTACTCAGCTCAGTCTGGAAGTCATCACATCCCAGGAAGGGACTCTACTTTCCAGCAATACTCCATTCATGGCAATTAATCCCACCAAACAGTGTTTTATTCCCTAGGTCCAAAGGGATTTACTGACTTGTGCATAGATTGTCCTTAAAGAGGATGGCCTTCTTTTAAAACAAGCAGCTGTAGGCTAATTTATGAGCTGGTATTAATTTGATCATCTCACAATTTTTGAAAAGATAGGCAGATGCTTCTGAGAGCCTTTTGAATATGTATGATTTAAAGATTAATTATGTTAATCTAGGCCAACTGGTCACATCCCCACATTTGATTAACAGTTATGTGGGCCTAATGGGAGATTGGTTATTCAATTATTTCTTTGTAGAGGAGAAAGGAAAGGAGACAGAGTCTGATGGATTTGTGTGGCTCCCCATGGGAGACAGAGTATGGCCTGAAAGCATTTAGAGGCCATGTAGTTAGGGAGACTTCTGGAAAAACCCATCAAGTTGTTTTTTTCACCATATAGTCACAAACCTTTTCAGTCTGAACACGGTCCACTGGAGCCCCTAATGAGATGAACCACGGCCTCTTTTACACTGGCCGGTTCAGTTTAAACAGAGGTCACCCTCTGTGCCCAATACCCCTGAGCCAGAGACGAGTTTTCTTACTGTGGAGCTACTATTTTTCTTTTCTATTTCTGACCATCTTAAGTGAAGGTAATTAAGGTGAAGGGATAACTGAAGGGATGGGTTGGCCATTCTCAGGCCATCAATATCTTCAAGAAGAAGTAGACTGATGGCCTTGCCCCAGTCGATCAGCCCCATCATTCTGAAGTGCAGTGCTCACCAGCTGACTCGCAGAGTTCTTCTGGAAACTCCGTCTGTGGGCAGGACCCACTCCCCTCTCCTGGTGAGTCACCTGCTTCACCAGTGGTGCTGAAGACATTCCAAAGGATGGCTGGGGACTTCCACAGAGTCTGATGCTAGGAACTCAACTCATATCATTTTGCTGCTCTTGAGTAGTGCCTTGAATGCCTGCTTCTGGGCAGCAGATAGAAGTTGGTGGAACACTCAGACCCATGAAAAGTATGTTTGTGACAGAATATCCATCAGAGGCAGGGGCAGAAATTCCTAGCATTTTTCAGATAATGAGGTAACTCTACATTGTCTAGAAACCTTGAGTATAAAGGGCTTAGGAGGAATAGAAGCCTTGAGTATAAAGGGCCTAGCAATATAGTCATTTATTGGAGTAGAGAATCTTAATAAGCCAAAGAGAGGAAAGTATGGTAGGACATGGGCCAGGGGAAGAGGTAAGGGGCCAGCAGATTGGAGTCCAAGTTGACTGGGCTTTAGATCAACCAATGAATTGAAGACATGTGGCAGAATCAAGGACTAGAACTGATATATTTTAAAGAGGTTTTATTTTATAGAGCAATTGTGAGCTCACAGCAAAATTGAGAAGTCTGGAGATTTCCCATACCTGCCCCCACACGGGCATAGCTTCCCTCACCAGAATGGTACATTTGTTACAACTGATGAATCACATAGCCACATCATTATCACCCAAAGTCCATACTTTACATTAAGGGTCACTCTTGGTGTGTACAGTCTCTGGGTTTGGACAATGTGTAATGGCACATACCACTGTGGTATCATACAGAATGTTTTCACTGCCCTAAATGTCCTCTGCTCTTCCTGATCATCCTGTCCTCCCCCTACTCCTGGCAACCACTGGTCTTTCTGCTGTTTCCATCATTTTGTCTTTTCCAGAATGTAACATAAAAGCCACAAAGTTGGAATCATACAGTACGTAGCCTTTTCAGATTGGCCTCATTCACTCAGCAATATGCATTGTTTCCTCCATGTTTTTTCATGACTCCATAGACCATTTCTTTTTAACACCAAATAAGATTCCACTGTCTGGATGTGAGTCTATTTATCCATTCACCTGATGAAGGACACTTTGGTTGCTTCCAAGTCTGGGCAAGAATGAAGCTGCTATAAACATCTGTGTGCAAGTTTTGTGGGGAGATAGGTTTTCAACTCCTTTGAGAACTCACATTTCTTGACTTCCCATTAAGTTCTCTCTTCAGAATGACTTGGATTTCTCCTTATATCACTTCCCTAGGGAAGCCCAGGACTTATCATTTCTCTCCCTTTGGATCTATGACATCTTAAATTCAATAGGTGTCAAGGGTTAGAAGAAACTTTCTGATCACCCATTCTAGATCCTTCATTTTAAGAAATAAAAACTAGATCAGGGAGATTAAAATGTTTGCCCAGTGGATATAGCTGGAACCTGGCTGGATCTCTGATTGCAGGGCTGATGGACACCACCCCCCACACTGCTGCCTCCCACCCTCTCTGAAGGGGTGGTAGAGTCTTCTTTCCTAGGGTGTTTTCAATAAACTAAAGGTACCTGTGTGGGATACTGTAAATGTGATCACATAAAAAGCTAAAAGTGGAGAGGATCTCACCTGACAGAGGCAATTTTTGTTACCTCTTTCCTGAATGCCATCAGAGTATCTCATTTTATTCTTATGGAGGTAGATAAGACAAAGGCTTCAGTCTTGCTTTATGAATGAGGAATCCAGGTATAGAATGTCACACAGCAGAACCAGGGCCAGAGTCTTCTGCCACTGGTGCAATGAATGAATGGGGCAAAACCTGTTCCCACCTAAAGGGCAGAAGGGACAACCCTCTTCCCCATACTTGACAAGCAGAAGTGTCCTCTCTGTGCATTTGCTGGAAGGGACCATTTTCCATGGAGGAGTCACAGCTCTGCAGATCCCTAACTGCCGGCTAAGTGGATAAATATGTTGTACAGGTTGGTATCCAAGAACCTAACCTGTGGTACTGAAATTAGTTGTTTATAGGTCTTCTTGTCACTGGACTACAAGATCCTTAATTACAAAGCCGCAAAACAATCTATCAATGAATATGTGCTGAATGGTATATATATATATAATCTAGAAACTACTTTTTTTGAAAAGTGCTAACTACTAGAGAATTGGGATAACAATGTGATTATTTGATAGCCTTGTGTCTGGCAGGGTTTTTTTGTTTTGTTTTATTTTGTTTTTGTTTGGTTTTGGCTTTGGTTTTTCTGTGGCTCTTTTGCTTGGGTCATTACAGCTATCTCATCTGGAAGGTCCAGCATTTTAATAAACAGTTTGGCCCTGCGGCTCTCCATCATAAGAGGCAGTTTTATGGATCATATGATCGAAAGGGAGGAAGTCACTGAAAACACCCATAGTTTCCCTGAAGAAAAGATTCAGTGTGAATTCTTAGTGAAAAACAAGACTTTCATGCTGATGTCTCAATGCTGTCAGGTTGTGGAAACAAAAAGTAGTGGAGTTGTGACATTATGAAATGCTGCTCCTCATCACCTCCAAACACAGAATCTGAATCAGGGTAGATGGGAAGTGACTATGTGGAGAGGGCAATAAAGCAGGAGGACAGACAGGAGAGGGAGAAAAAGAAAGCCCATAGGCTTATCATGATTCCTTGAATGAGCCATTGTTTGCCTGAACATTCTCATTGATGCATCTAATCCTGTATTTCCAATATTTCTAATTATCAGTACCCCTAAGCTCAGTATAGAGGCACTGTTAGGTTGTGCATGTGTGTGTGTGTGCATGCGTGTGCACGCCACACGTGTTCAGAGGTATCCAGAGAATTTTAATAGCAAATCAATGAGCTTTATGTATTAGAAGTTCAATCCTCTGAAGTGATCATTTCTTCCAAAAGAATCTTCTTTTTATGATTAACAGGTAGTCAATTCCTGGCAGCTACTGTGTAGATGCCCCCAAAGTCTGAGAAGATGGAGAGCTTCTCTCTGAGGAAGGACATTACAATACCTTCTTCATGATTATATTCGGAGAGCAGACAGAAATAAGATTTTGGCTTTGTAAAAGGTAGTAAATGGAAAAACGCAATCAAAGAGCATTGAATTTACCAGAAAACTTTATTAGCCCATCCTTGGGCTAATTAAACCAAGCCCATCCTTGGTTGTTAGCTATGTGACCTTGGGCACTAAATGGTCTTTAATATCCATTTTAAATACATTAGCTTAGAGTGACAGTATATTTCTTCTCATAAATTTCAGTCTGCAATTCTCTAATATGATTTCTTCTATTATAGTCAGCTGTATCATTTCGTCTTTATTCCAACAAATATTTATTAGACACTTATTATATGCTGGGCCCTGTCATATCGCAACCTCCATATTGCAACATCCCCAAAGGCAGGTTCGTCTTCATATTTTCTACTGTATAATCCAGTGTCACTGAGTGCTTAGTAATAATTTGTTGGATTGCGCTGAATGGGCCAAGCTTAGACATGACGTTTTGGTCCTATGACACTTTGCTAGGTTAGAAACAGCACGATTCTTAGAGCCAGACAGGCCAGAGTTCAAATCCCAATTCTGTCACTTACCAGCTTGGCACACTTGGACAAGTTACTTAACTTCACGTTGCTTTTGTTTTCTCCATTGCAAAGTGGGAATGATAATTCCTATTTCATAGGATAGGTGTTAGGGCTATGCTGTAAGACAGTCCTCAAAATATCTGAAACATAGTTGGCTCTTTGTAAATGGTGATTATTTTTTTTCTAAATTCATCCAGGTTTCTGAGGCCCTACCTAATAACTGCTGCATTTCTCTTGCAACTTTCCTCTGAACTACTGCTGCTCTGGTGCTCTGAAGGGTTAACCCAACTCTTAGTAGCTAATTCAGTGGGAAATATGCCTCTGATATTTCACTGGTAAGGGCCATAAAAACATGTCATGGTGCGACACAACTGCACTAACCTGGGAGTCAGGTAACTGGCTTGAATCCTAGATCTGCCACTGCTCACAAGCTATTATTAGTAAGTTGCTTAAAATTCTCTGAAACTCAGTTTTATTGTCTGTAAATACTGGGATGAAGACCAATCTCCAGCATTTATTACTCCCTTTTCATTCAACAAATACTGATTGAGAGCCTTTCTGAGTGGCAGGTGTTGGAATGCAGACAAGACTGAGTGGGGTATGGTCTCTTTTGAGTTCATCACCTAAGGCACAGGTGGCAAACACAAGGCCTGCGGGTTGAACCTGGCCCTCCACCTTGTTTTATCCACCCGAAACTTTATTTCTACCCGGCAGCAGTGCTGAACTCTCACTTAACTATTAAGGAGTAGTTACATTTACACAATCCTAAAATTACATTCAGCCCTTTGAAGGCAACCACAGGCTGATGTGGCCACTGGTGGAAATGAGTTTGACACCCCTGAGTCCCAGGGATACCATAAGTACCCAATCAAAGCAGGCGTTACATGACAAACACCTGGCTCGTGCTCTGTGTCTGATAGACACCCACTGAGTGCAATCTGCTGAATGGACAGCTCTTTCAGGTCAACCTGTCTCCCATTCTCCCCTGCAATCTAAATTCCAGATGAACTTCACTTGCCTCCTATTACACCTCAGAAAGAATAGACAGCACAGGATAAAGGTTCCCTCAGCTTTCTGTCTGTTCTACTTCGCTTATTCAATTTCAAGTCATTCAAGTTTATAAGGTTAGGAATGGCAGTGAATCTTGGCTGCAGGAGAGACAGGACCTGCAGAGCTGGGCCTCTGAATCTTGCTTCCCAGGCTGGACTGGTGGATCTGGTACCTTTTGGGCAGAGGCAGGGAGCACATACCACAGAAGGGCCTGGGGACCAGTCACTAGAGTTGAGGAGTCCAGAGGTGGCAGACACTAGAACACTCTTCTGTTAGGGAGTGGGGGATGAGTACAGTGTCAGGGACAATGTTGATTTCTTCAAACACGATGATCATATTAGCTGATATTGTGTAGGTACCCTTGTAATTTCCAGCTTCCTTAATGAAAATCAAATCCTGATCCTTCAAGTTTGCAAATTCAAGGAACTCTATGCCAAGGGTAGGTGGGACCCAAACCCCAGAGCCCCATCCCTCTCCCCTGAGCTTTACTTGCCCTTAGGGGCTTTCTCACTAATTGTCAATCTCGAAAGATTGATGCAAACCTCATGCATTCCACATAAACCTAACATACTGACAAGAGAGTCAATAAATATTTATTTGTTCAATCAATTAAATTTCAGGGATAAAGTAGAGGATCTTTATGTGATCCAAAAATGCAGGGCAATTCTGGCTTTTATTGACCTGAGGGAGCCTGTACATCAGTCCCTCAGCTCCCAGCTTCAGCTGCCCACATCCATCACCTTCATTTGACACAAATCCTTTATCACTGAAGAGACAGGTCAACATTTCAATTGGTCTGTCAGCATCGATCTTTCTCCTCTGAGTGCTTGGAGCCTGAAATAAGAATTAGCAAGAGCACATCTAAATTCAGAAGAAACAGAATTTCAGGGTATTCATATTCCATATCGTAGAAGATCATTTAAAACCTATTAAAGGTCCACAACTGGAGGCTTGAAGTGGTAAACAAGTATTTATGTTCACATGTTTTTCTGGGGGAAAAAACTAGTCAATATACAATCATAATATCCTTAAGTTTTATATCATTTTTCCCCACAGCTTCCTATATAATATCTCATTTTCTCCTGAGGCTCTTTAAATTTCTTTAAAATGTTTCAACTCCCATTCTTATAATACTATTATTCAAACACATTTTAGATTTATTCTTTCTCTGTCCCTTATTTTTCTTTTAACAACCAATCCCACTGAGTTCCACCAACAGAGTCTCCAATTCTTTTTGAAATGTTTCTT
Organism: Trachops cirrhosus; assembly: GCA_028533065.1. Lineage (NCBI taxonomy): Eukaryota > Metazoa > Chordata > Mammalia > Chiroptera > Phyllostomidae > Trachops > Trachops cirrhosus. Next base: position 49,810,169 of record CM052545.1, read on the forward strand.
TCAGGTCATGTTTTCCCAGGTGCACCACACCAAAAGGTCCTTTCCCACCCAGCGTCCAAGTTGTTTGTATTTCATTTAAAATATCTTTTGAACCTACCCTCTTTCTCAGATTCTACAGTGGAAACATTGGCCTCTCCCAGCTTAGTATGGACGTGGAGTTCCTGATACCCTCTTCTGATTCTCAAAATTATTTCATCCTTTTTTTTTTTTGAGCCCTTCCCTTACCTGCAGCAGAATCTTCTAATAGAAAAATCAACTCTTGTATAACATAGAAAATACTAGGTCAGAAATTAGAAAACCCAACATCCAGTCTCCTGTCTGCCATTTGTAAGCTGTGCATGACCTCTCTGAGCCCAGGTTTCTTCATCTGTAACAGAGGGGTAAAGAGTCTTCCCTGCAGGTTGTCAATTGTAAAAAGATTGCTTTGTCAAAGCACCTAAATGTAGTTCTGGGGGCACAACAGGTGGTCAGAAAGTGGACTAACTTTGTCCTGACCAGTGTGGCTCAGTTTGTTGGAGCATCCTCCCTTAACCAAAGGGTTGTGAGTTCGATTCCTGGTCAGGGCACACACCTAGGCTCCAGGTTCAGCCCCCGGTCAGATGTGCACAATCCCCGGTCAGTGCAACCAATCGACGTTTCTCACATGGATGTTTCTGTCTCTCCCCTCCTCTCTCCCTTCCTCTTTCTCTCTATCTCTCAAAAAAAAAAAAAAAAAAAAAGAAGTGGACTAACGTTGAACATATGCACTATCCTGTCTTAGGACTCACATGTCTCATGTCTAGACTGCTGCGATCGCTAAAGAACACTCAACCAGTGACTGCTTCCAGCCTCTTCATGCCCCTGAGGGAAGAAGACTGGTTTGCACTGAATTCTTTATGGGTGCCTGGCCCAGTGCTAAAACCTCTAACCACGTTGCTTCATTTAATTCTCAATAATTCTGCCACAGCAGCATCATTATCCCGTTTTTGCACGCGAGGGATCTGGGGAGCAGATAATCAGGCAAGTGCTTGGAAGCCCAGTGCGCCTGCGCCGTCTCAGCTCTCCTCCTTACTGGAGTACAGGGGTACAGGAGAAGCAAGATATGTGGGTTAGGAGAAGTTTGAACTCAGTTCCCTCCATCTCCCCCTTTGATAAACGCCCCCTCCTCTTGCTTTTCTATCACATCACACACTCTGAGGGGTCGCCGCATGCCAGGCACCCTGCAAAGCTCTTCCCTGTACCGTCTCACCTGGGTCTCCAAACGGCGGGGGTTTTTTACCCCATTTTACAGAAGAGGCAACTGAGGCATACAGGGGCATCGTGCTTGCCAGTAAGTAAAGGCAGAGTCACGCACTCATTCCAGATCATTGTATTAAAAACAACGTCGGTATCCCCTCCCCGCCCCTCAGTGATGAAGGCCCCCGGCAGGGATCAGACTTGATCCTCCCACCCCTTGACGCCTGGGGAGGATAAAAGCAGACTGACTCAGCCATGCCAGGGCTGCTTTTTGGACTTCCCATTTTCACTCCTAAATTCAACTCCGTCTTTTGCCTTCTGGACCTTGAAGTCCTCCCTGCTAAATCTGAGGGCTCAGGAAAGCTCTGTTAATGCTCATCACATTGGGAGGGGCGCTGAAGTATTTGTTTGTTCACCGGGAGGAATGGTAAAGGTTAGGCCCGCGAAGCTGATATCCAGTCCAGCAGAGTGCTTGGCACATAGTAAGTGCTTGAAAATATTGTACCAACAAATGAAATGAAAGAGTGAATGTGGTAAAATTGGAATAGAAAAAATCAGTACTCATAACAAGTAAGATGTGCATAGTAACATCTGAGGAGAGCAATGAAGGTTTGTTTCATATTTTCTTTGTCTGGAATATCCTCCTTCCAACCTGCCTGAGGGAAGACTTTCTGTACTTCAGGGACCATCTCAAATACTTCTTCTTCTTCTCCTCCTCCTTCTTCTCCTCCTCCTTCTTCTCACCTCCTTTCATTGGATATAATCTCTCCCCTCCTTTACATCTCATAGTACTTTATTTTCTTCCCCCGGCACTGGCTCCCTTCCACTTGAAAGTCTAGTGGTCAGTTTGGAGACAGAATTGCAAAGGAGTGAAGTAGACTCTGGCCTCTGGTCTGGTGCCAGGCTACCCGCATTTTAATCCTGCTCTGGCACTTACTAGCTGTGTGACCTTGAGCAAATTACTTAGCCTCTCTGTGTTTCATTTATCTCATCTGCAAAATAATTCTTGTTCCTATCTTATGAGGTTATTGTGAGGATTTAAGGGGTTTTTATATAATGAATTAATGTCATCATTAAGGCAGGTCCTGCCGTACAGTTGGCGCTACTTAAGTGTTCACAATACTGCAGACCTGCCAGGCAGGAGGGCAGGAGCAACGTCCCACTCTGTGCTTCTCACCTTCAGGGCTGGGGCAGAGTTAGAGCTCACAGTGATTGCCTGACCCTCTTATTTGTATTTCCGCTTTGAGCAAACACTCAGCCTTTGCCTGAGCTGCCTTGAACCTGAGTCACCTTTAGTCTGTGACTTGCTAGCCCCTCCTCCAGAAGCTGAGCCTACTGCCCCTCTCAGTGGGAACAGCAGACAGCTTCTCCACCAGTCAGGCTCTCAGCCAGGGAGAGATGTGCTCCCACCCAGTTCCTGCAAACACTCACAGTGACACCCCACGTGCCCCATTCACTGTCTGTGCCCTAACCTCCTCCTGCAGCCGGTTTCCTCCTGTTCCCCATATGCCAGGCCTTCATCACAATTCTCTCCCTGAAGATGTTCCTCCCTCTGCCTGGAATGTTCAACACCCTCCTTGCTGCCTATTCTGTGTCTACAAAGCATATATGCTCATAAGGTATTTATTACAGACTGTAGTGCTGGTTAGGGTGGCTGGCGACGCAGCCTGTGAAAGAATGCACAAAGAGAAGAAAGAAAATGCAGAAAGCAAAGTTTTACTTTTACTTTCCCAAGAGAGGGAAAGGGCTAGGTGAGGACAAATGCACCAGCCCTGAGGGGTAGGGGCTGTGAGTTTTTATCGGTAGTCAAGGCAATTAGTTGTAAATCAGGAAGTTTCAGGCTTCTGTGCAGGCTTCAGTTTGTTTCACTGTTACCATTGGATCCTGGATCCGGGTGGTCCGGTCTGATACATCCTGTTTGTGTGAGGTTTAAGGCACCTGCTCGAGAGATGCTTTCCAGCAGTCTCTCCAGTCCTGAGATTAGAGGCCCAGAGAAACAACGGTTAATCATGCCTGACAGACTCAAGCGGGGAGAGAGATAGCTAATGCTGGTAAAGAGGGCCCAAGAGGGGCCTTTCTGTCCTTTCGGTGCTGACTCATAGTGGCTCCTGTCATGGGTGAATATTTCTCACAGGTGATCCCACATCAGTGAGTGTGCAGCCGCCTCCTCTGTTTCAATGCTTACATAGATTCCATTGTACACATAGAACATATTTTTTTAACTAATCCCCTTCTTCAGGATAAAAAATTGTTTCCAGTCCTTTGTTTTTTAAAATAGAAAAGTCTTTGCAAGAATAGCACCTTAAATCCCACCACTTTGCTGTGAACAGGTTGGTCAGGTGTTTCTGACTAAGGCAGCAGGTGAATGGAGAGTGCAGGGTGCGCAGATGAGGAGTGGCCTAAGGGCCCAGGCTCTCCTCTCTCCGGAGGCAGCTTATCAAACAAAGCCAGGGTCTTACTAACCGCTCAGCAATCACTGTACTGAGACCTGTACTAGTGCCCAGGACACACAGCCCTTTTCAAGGGTTCTAGCAGAGGTTAAAGGGAGCTTGAAGACACAAGTGGAACTAGGGGAAACATTTTTCTCTGTAAAACAAACCTGGGTTTTACTAGACAGATCAGTCAAGGAAATGTAACCTGAAAACACCACCTCTGGGCCCTATAGGGATCGCAGCCCTGGAGGCCGAGCCCCTCCCAGACCCCTGCTGAAAACCTACCCTGGGTCTGACACCAGACTCCTCCAGGAGCAGCTGGACGTGGAGCTTGGATAGAGGGAACCAAGTGCTGGCCCTTTCCCAGGGTGTCAGCCTGCCTGCTGTGGTTGCCACCGCAGGGAGCTCTGGGTACAGCAGCTCTAGTCTGACCAGTGTTGTCCCAAAGCCTCGACTGAGCCCAGGGCCCAGAGGGACAACCCTACCCTGCAGGGCCATCCCTGAGCTGCTCAGCACTGGGGAAGCTGAGAGCTTCTGGCATCTATAGATTGATCCAGGGGCAAGGAACACACACACTCAGCTTTCCTTACACAAGACTCCAGATGTTAAACAATTCATCAGAGGCAGAGTTGTATGGGGAACAAGTAATCTCTAAAGCTGATGGCACAGAAGCTTTCAGACACATATAGCACTGTGCTTTGGCAGAATTTTCAAGCTTAAGCCCTAAATTCTAAGGGCTTGCTTTATTGATTTTTTTTCACATTATGGGAAGATTTTCTGCTCTGATATGACTGTCTTGTGAGGGTTTACTTAACCATTTTAGAGCAAAAACTTCATTTGTTTAGAGAATGTGACTCTTGACAAGATTATCAGACGCAGAAAGGAGCTTTCTAGAAACAAGTCCCTGTGCTTATCACATTGCAGCGATGTTAGCTATCGTTCCTACCACAGTTTGTGTGCACGTGGAGGATGTAGCTGTACCCTCTCTTAATCAGTGTCCCTCACATCCTTTATATAAGATTTCCTTTTTTTTCAAGAGCCTGCTGTTACATAAAGATACATAGAACAAGCACCGATGACACACCTTTCCTCTGTCTCTAAACTTCCCACGTTTCCCAGCTCTAACAGAGATGACGAACTCAATGAAGCACTTTAGAATAGCAGGTGTCTCTACCAGAGCCCATGTAAGCTGCTGCATATTACTTTATTGCCTATTACATCCTAAGAGAAAAGTCCAAAAATGGAAACAGATATTAATATTTCTCTGTTGCCCTGGCTCATAGGTTAGTTTGTCAAGAATCATCACAGAACAGTTGAATGTTCCCATCTCCAGGAAGCTCTAACATATATTTCCCTCCCACTTATTCCTTTATGATGAAAGCAAAATATTGGGCAGAAAGGGAAAAGGTGAGTCTCCCAGAAACATTTGCTCTATGGGGGCATTTGTCTTTAGAGGATTCATTATGCAAGTGGCTAGTGTGTCCTTGGAATAAGAGGCAAAAGAATGAGGGGACTTAATGTTTGCACATAAGTCCAATGTTTGCATAAACATTGCCAATGCCTCCTGTTCAACTCAGATCTACTGTTCAGAGGCTTCTGCCACCTTATGGCCACATGGCACCACAATCAAGCAGAAAGCAGTGGGTTTGCTCTTCTTATGTAACCTGGTGTGCTCCTCTCTTCCACCACAGCTATTCAAGGAGCTATCGGCATATTCCTCCACCAAGTTCACATTCCAAGGCAGAATAAGAAAGGGTATGGTATGTTTTGTTTTGTTTTGCTTTGTTTTGTTTGAAAAATAAAATTTTAAAATGAGTATGGTCCGTATGAGGATTTTTCCTGAGTCTGTTGAGGAAAGACTACAGATTCATTCAGTCCTTTGTGAAAAAATGAGTAGAAAGGGTGTGTGGCCCATCAGGAGAACTAGGTTCATGTTTTGGCTTTGCCATTAGTCCGATGTTGAGAAGTTCCACCACACTCAGCTCATGTACTTCATGGAGAGACTGAGCAAATCAAGATAATCTCATTCTTCTAAACTGGGCTGAAAAGAAAATATTGGTGTCCTCACATAGGCTGCTGCATATTTGTTACTGCCTATTATATCTTGAGAGAAATGTGCAAGAAAGGAAACAAAGATATTGAGATCTTGGTGGATATAATGATATTATAGGCGCACAAGGGACTAACTTACCAAAATCATGGTCTATTTCAAATTGGAAACAGTTTTGACCATCATACAAAATGTAATTAAATTATGGCAATAAAAAGAAACAAATACCAAAAGTGAAAATTCTCTAGTTTATTGTTTATTGTCTATTGTCTTTGGAGCTAAGGCTGTTTTTTGTTGTTGTTCGTTTTATAGTGTCTCCTGTACCAGGAATATTGTCTGGTGCCATCACTTTCTTTTCTACTCTGTCTCTCTCAAATTACCACGGATTTACAGTGTGGTTGTAGACTGAGCACCTTCTGTATATTAGACACTGGGTGGGTGTTTTCAGATACATCTTTTGCATCCCAAAATGCTGATGACAGAGGGACTGTTGTCCTTGTTTTCATAGAGAAGAAATGGAGACTCAAAGAGGTTAAGTGATTCAACCAGTTAAACAGCTAATGAGTGAAAGAGCTGGCATCTGACCTGTAGATTAGGTGGCAGATGGGGAAAGATGCAACCACGGGACTTTGGCTGTTGTATAATGGCCAGACTCAATATGCAGAACTCATTCGATGAGAAGTTAAAAAGCACCGGGCACATAAATGCTCAGAAAATGCAACTCGCCTCTCCCAGATGTATGTGTATGAATAAGAATGTCACCTGCTGATCATATGTGCTTTAGTTAAGCCAGGGGAAGACAGTGACCACCACAGGTTGGCTAATATCTCCCTCTGAACCTGCTAGAGTTGACCCCAGTTTTGACTTTGGGATAATGAACCTTTAGATGTAAGATATGAGGGGACTGACCTTCAGCAGTCCTTGAAGACACTGTGACGCCATGGCTGTCACAGCAGGTAGGAACACTTCGCTTTGCATGTTCTGAGAGCTCTAGGCCTTATGTGGTGGGTGGTATACAGCCAGAGCAGGCCAGTTTCTGCCTCTACCCCAGCCTTCAGACCCCGTTTTCCCAGGCACTGGGTACTTCATCCTGATCGAAACCCATGCCCCAACCCTTGGCGTGGAGCACAAACCTCAACTAGAGATCACAGCACCCCCAGAGGGGAGCCACGCTGCAGCGCCCCCAGCCTTCACCGAGACCCCATCTGGGGCCAAGGAAGGGACTCTGCCACCGCAGCCCCTGCCTTTCGTGTTAAATTGCAGCTCGCGTGAATGGCCATCGGAATCTATTTGTCCTGGGACAGGACGACGCAGTTGTGGGGCAGGAGTCGAGTTATCTGAGAAAGCCACTACCAATCCTAAAGTGTCTATAGCTTAGAGACAGCTAGAGCCTCCTTTCTTCTGTGTGTGTGTGTGTGTGTGTGTGTTTTCTCCTGGGCGTGGAGGAGAGAACAGGATCGAGGGGACAACCTAATTGAACACAGGAATCCGTGGCTGTCGCCAGAATTATTTGCCCATTCCTTCCTTTCCCTTCCCTCACTGCACCGGGGGAGTCTGGTCCCCGAGGGGGAGCGCTCTGTCCGGCTCCGCCGGCGGGCGCCAGGGTTCTCGGCTGCAGCGGTGCCGGGCTCCTCCGCACAACTCTGCGTTCAAGGCTGAAAGGGGCTGAGGTCGCACCATTCTGCACTCAGGTTCGGGTAGAGGAAGAGGGGCCTCTTCGCTACAAGATATAGCTGTTTCTGGCAGCAACTCCCACTGTGTTTGGGTCTCAGCCTGGTAAACAAAGGAAAGCTGACTCCAGGAGGATTAGGTCCTGGGTTCAAAAGGAGGGGATGGTGGGACACCACACACACGCCTAGGAGTGGCAGGAAAGCGGAAAGCGACCCCCAAGAGATCAGCCCCACCTGTGACCACGCTAAAGTAAACGTTTAATCACGACCTAATTCCAATTCTCTCTCTCACACACACAATCCCATAAATACTTGGAAGGTAATTATATTGAAAATTGGTTCTAAGTGTCTTTGGTTTATAATATAATTGTGGTCCAATTAGTTCAGAAATAAATTCTGTCTCCCCGGTAAGATGATGAGTCATTTTAGGTCAAAGGACCGTTTGAGCCCCATTCAGAGGATTGAAAAAGGCTTTCGGAATGCCCAGCTGAGCTACAGATTTTATTCTAAAGTTTATAAAGAGCCAGTAACAGTCATTTATAGGGATGACATTATTAAACAGTAATATGGATGTCACATGAACGGAATAAGAAAGATGGTATTAGAGGGAACTGTGAGAACAAGAATTTGGACTTCTGAAGTTCTGTGAACCTCCCGATATAGCAAAATTTTGTGTGTATGTGTACAGTTATACTTTTCTGGGGAAAAAAAGAGATTCAAAAATTCTAATGAAACCTATGCACTCTAAGGAGTCTATGCACACAGTAAAATGTAAAGACCACAAAGTAAACACCTAAACTGGGCAGACAATGGCGGAAATACAAAGAAGAGGTACAATACAAATGTTTATTTGAGGGGAGTTTGGTAAATTAAGAGAAATTTTTATTTTTTATTTTTTATTTTTTTTATTTATTTTTAATCATTATTCAAGAACAGTTTCTATCTTTTACTCCCATTCCAGCCAACCCACAAATTAAGAGAAATTAGTGACTCGTTGTTTATAGGCAATGAAGGAAAGGAATGCATCCAAGATAATAAAAAGTTATCAAATCTGACTGTCTTCTGCTGCTATTATCAGAAATAGGGAAGAAGGCAAGGGGGTCAGGAACCTGTTGAATTAGTGATAACAAAGAAATGGTAAACAGGAAAACATTTGTTGTAGGGAGGAAAAACAAATCTTCCTGAAGGTATACTTTCATAGTCTGTGTAGATACGTTCATGGGGATTCTTGAAAAACGAGATGCTTTCTAAGTAGAAAGAGACGAGGAGAGTGTAGGATTCCAAGAGCCAGGAGAATTTGAGGATGAAAGTGAGGATGAGTAAGCAGATGCATTTGAGAGATGAAGGGCATTGCTGGCTTCAAGGAAACCCCACCTAACCAGCCCTCCGTGGATGAGACAAGCTGCTAGGTTCACTGGGGAGGGAGAACACCATTTAATCTCAGACAGCTAGGGCCAAGTTGGGATCTCTATGAGATTGAGGATTTGGTTTCAAGTAGGCCTGGCAATGCTTGGTCTTGTCAGGAAGAGATAAGGATCACAATATACTAGTTTAGGATCGGTGGACACTGAAAGGGGAAGGTTTTCAGGTAAGGGTTTTGAAGAGACTTTATAGAGTAAATGCTTATTTGATACTATCTATTGAAAAGCACAGTAGTCTGATGTTGACCTGGGTTTTTCAAGAAGTTCATGAAATGAATAAAAAGTTACTTGCAACTGCCTTCCTACTGGGCCAGAGTTTCCAGAATAGTAAAGCACATTAATGACGAGAGTGGGGAAGTTACGTTAGTGCAGACAGCAGAGCAGTGCGGTCATGTTCCTGTAGACAAGCCGTGGGTTTCAACTCTCAGAAATAATGACTTGCCAGAAAATCTAGTTAGCAGGAAGGAGGTTGTTAGTGATTTTTGAAGCTGTCAGGATTTGAATTGCTCAAGAACTCACTCAAATTCCCTGTCTCCCCACTCTGCTGGGTCTACCCCAATGTGGTGCAGTGTGACCCTAGCCACTACTATGCTCTGTAGTCACTAGATCCCATGCACAGTATCGCTACCAGATTGCTTGCTGCTCTTCAATCATCCGGGTCTAGCTTGCACACTGTTTGAACACATTTGAGTGCTAACTTCAAAACACCTCATTTGTGAATCAAAAGAACAAATTTTTTTGCAGTCTGCTGCAATTCTTCTCAAACCAACATTCACAGCAAAAGAAGTCAAAGAGAGAATTGTTAAATCACTACAGAGAGTAAAGAAGAGGAACACTTTGCCTGTCATAGTCAGAATACTTATGCGGCTCTGAAGTAACAGAGTGAGGGGAAGCAGGCCAGTCCCCTTTCCCTCTTACCCTTGGCTTTTCATACTGCTTGGTCTGCTCCCTACCAGCCTCTGTGGCAGGAAGCAAGCTGTACCCACACAGCTGTCTAATCTCAGGAATCTTTATTCATCTCCATCATTGTCTTGTATCTGCATTTCCTGCAGGATAAAAACACAATGTACCCACCATGAGGTTGAGCAAATACATCACACCACCTGTGATAATTACAGAAATATATTGGGGGGAATTTTTTCCTAGAGAGTTTCTGTCTGCAGGACAAAAACCCTGCCCTGTGACAGCTTGTCGAATATCACAAAGCTATCATTTGTGTGTGGTCTCTGTCGGTGAGGGTCAGGGCAATAGTTCAGATGTGCTCATCTCCACAAAACCTCTCAACCTCCTGGTCCTCCTGAACGTCTGTTTTAAAAGGTTTTATTCTCTGCAGCCATTCCTGCCCCCCAAAAAACCAAAACAACAAAAAAAAGCAGCCGCCATTGAAACAGAAAATTGCCGGTGAGTCAGCTGAAATAGACAGCGGCGGAGCCAGGCCTCTGCAGCCCATGGGGATCCCTCTAACTCCAGATCCTAGAGCGACATCTACAGCTGACAAGGGAACAGCCTGCTATTCCCTGACGACGGCCCAGCATTGTGTTCACACTCACTATGACTACACTATGTCACTTTACACGTGTACACAAAAATTATAGTCTGCAACATCAGCATGCAACAAATTTCACGTCTTTTCCCTAAATCCAAAATCATTGCTCCACCATCCCCTTAGGTTGTCAGAAAAGTCCTGTGCCGGGCATCATGTGCATTCCCCTGTACAGGGGTCCCAAAGACCTAAAACAGCACAAGATATTTTGGGGAGCGCCCTCCATCTTCAGCCCAAACAGTCACCTCTGATTGCTCATTATCCAGGATATAGGCAGTCAAGGCTTTGAGTCCCCCTTCTCTGTCCACTGGGCATTACGTAATCTTCCTTAATCTCAATTTCTTTTTCGATAAAATCATTGTACCTGCCTCTAGTGAGGATGAAATGGGGTAAGGGAAGGGAAGTACGTGCCTGACTTGGAGTAGGTGCTCAAAGGGTCTTTTCTTTCCACATTTCCCCTCACAAAACTTCTGCCTCCAGTCATACTGTGTGCTTAGTCCCTCCCCCGCCACCCCTCAGTTCCCAGCACTTCGCTGGAGATGCCAAGAAGACGCTCTGTTTAATCAAACTCTACGTCTGCCCCTCTGAGCCCTTTTTTTGACCGGCCGCCCTTGAGCATGTCCTCAAGAGCCCAATTTTAGTAAGAATCTTGTTAAATCAGCCCTGACTGGTGAGGGTCAGTGGGTTGGGCGTCGTCCTGCAAAGCGAAAGGTCACTGGGTCAATTCCCTATCAGGGCACACAGCTGGGTTGTGAGCCAGATTCCCCTCTTTGGGGACGTTAAAGGGGCAACTGATCTATGTTTCTCTGGAGCATCAGTGTTTCTCTCTCTCTTTCTCCTTGCCTTTCCCTCTCTCTCTAAAAATAAATAAAGTCTTAAAAAAAAAAAAGAAAAAGAATCCTGCTAGATCAGTTTGGCCAGAATCCCCCACCCTCAATATCTGATATCTGATCACCCTTCCCCTCTCCCCTCCCACAGTGATACCAGGCCACCCTGGGTGGCCTTCAGCAAAAATCCTGTTAGGTCAGTTTAGCAAAACATGACCCTCCCCTCTTGGTAATTTTCTACGCACTGACAGATCCCTCTCCCCAACTCTTGTCTATAAATCCCCACTTCACCTTGTTGTTTTCGGAGGTGAGCCCAGTCTCTCTTCCCTATTGCAAACCCCATCACAGTGGTCCCCACCCCTACCACGACAGTCTGCTTTACTTTCATAACGGTTGTCAGGATAATTTTTGTTTAACAACACCCCACACAGAAAAACCACAAACTCGAAGTATTTGTAATGTTTGCATGCAGAAAAAAAGTTATTAAAGCTCAACTTTATCTTCAAAATATTCTGCTCCCTCATCTCTGTGTCTGTGCCATTTGAGCACTGAAACTCCAAACACCCAGGGTGATCCCTGAGTGATGGGGGTCAAAGGAAAATTGCCTTATATGGCAGAGTGCCTGGGGACTAGAGGCAACTGAGAAGCATAAATGACCTTAGAGCAGGAATCTGTGGTTGTTCCTGCCTCCAGAGGCTGCTGTTAGTATTGTAGTGAGAGGACCTCGTGCAGAAAGTGTGGGTCCGCTCCCCCCAAAACGTTTCAGTCCGTCACAAAGGCATCACTAACAGGCACAAGCAAATTACTTGGAAAAGGGGTTGATTTATCTCCATCAAAGCTGGTTTCCTGGTTTCCTTTTCTGACAGTCTGAACATGTTCTCGGACACTGCAAGTCATTTTGCAAACCCAGAAAATGGTGAACATATCAAATGGGAGGCATCACGACCAGACCAGCGGAGGGAGGGGGAAGGAAGAAACCCCTTCCATTTCACTTCACAGTCTGCTCTCACACCTGACTTTTCCCAGCTCATCCCTCTGGGAGGAAATTAGTCTTTGACAAAGAACTACAGAAAGTTTGACTGGGGAGATTATTAGAAATATGTCATGCATTGAACTGAAAAACTGACCTCCCAGATGCTCATAGCCATTAAATCAGTACCTATTAATTATACACTGCATTATGTCATTTGCTAATTGTTACATGAAATGGTATAATTAGCCTTAAAGGATCATGTTTTCTGTATCTTACTCCATCTGTGATACCTACAGCAACACCAGCGACACAATAGGTATTTGGTACTTGTTGATTGGTTTGTCCCATCGGCAGCATGATACATGGAAAGGAGAACCATAGAGCGCAGCTGTGCAAAAGCAGCCCCTGAAAGCAGGGAAGAAACCCAGCTCAGAGTCTGTTCGATAGCAGGGACTTTGCCTTGGTTTTGCCACAGCATCTGGCACAAAGCTGGCTATGAACTAGCTTTTGAACAGATGTCTGGTTGATTGGACTTCAGTCCCAGGTGACACAGAGATAGAAATGACAACTCAGGTCTGTCACGCTTCCTAAATACTCCTTATTTCTTTTGAAAATTGGGCTGAGAAAATGAAGAATTCACTTGCTGCAAAAACAGTATGTCAAATTTTCCACCTTAAGCTCTGAAGAAACAAGCTAAAAGGAAATGATGTAAATGAATTCTTTGAATAGGCTTACCAAAGACTCAGGAAAAAGACAATTCACAGTTAATATGCATCCTGTTTATGGAGAGTATCACAATAAGAAAGCAGAATAAATAATCAAGAAAGAAAAACATCCCATCCGGCTCTGTAACCAGTGAACAGTTACACCTGTTTCAAGTATGTACAGCACCCAGGGTTGTCATTCTCTCTACATGTTCCTTATTGCTCCTGATCCACACACTCAGTGACTGGTAAAGATACCAATTTAGTTACTATAACAAAGACTTCACAATTTTGAAAAGTGGCTTGAACAAGATTCGAGTTTATTTCTCTTTTATGTAAATACCAGGTAGGATCTATGGAGCAGATATAGTGGCTCCACAATCATGAGAGTTTCAGGCTATTTCTATCATATTTCTCTGCCATCCTCAACTTGAGGCTTTCATCTCCAACCCCAATGTGGCTGCTCCAACTCCTGCCATCACAACTGCATTCCAGCCAGTGAAAACAGGAAAAGGAGAAGTTGAAAATATGCCCCTTTCCTTTGAGAGCACAACACAGAAGTTTCTCACATCAGTTCCTCCAGGATGCAGTCAACATTCTCACCTAGTGCAAATGAGGCTTGAAAAGGCTGACTTTTTCCTCAGCTCCGTGCACAGTTAAAACTTAGGAGTTTGATTATCTAAGGGAGAAGGTGAGAATGAATATTGGGGAACAATAGTCAGTCTTTGCCACATTAGATCTATTTAGTGATCTAGTTTTTCTGGTTGACACAGAAAAGTGTCAACCTTTTCTAAGGTTGATTAGGTGGATTCCTAAACTTGTAAAGGAGGTGAAACACCTGGGAATCATGGATGAAATGTGACAATGAGATGTTCGGTATCAGTGTTTCAAAAACTGTTCTTGAGATACTTTAGTCCCACAGGATAGATTAAAGAAAAATACGGTGTCGGAGTCCAATAATTTCGAGAAATGCTGTCACTCCATATTTTTCCTGGAGATATGTGGATACAGTCGCATTTTATAAACTGAGAGAACAGTTTAACTTTGTTTGATCTGGTATTCCCGAAATGTATTGACTGAGGACTTGTTTGTGTAAGCCGAAAATTCCACAGAATTAGTATGCTGCAAAATACACATTGGAAGACAGATTTAGTTTCATCCTCTAAACTGGGAGCAACGTTACTAGCTAGAAATATGAGTGTTAATTATAATACTTTGAAAAGCACAACTACGAGGTCCGGTGATCCAAAAAAAAAAAAAAAACACACCCCTCAGACTAATTACGTGTTTCTGAGTCTCTTGCTTTATATTATATTGTATGTGCATGTGTTGTTTTTTCATACATTTTATCCCACAAAGGTAGTGACAAGGAGCGCTCTGATTAGATCACTGGGGAAAAGTTGGGAGGGGCCATAGTAGGAGGTTGCCGAGGCAACTAAACAGTCTGGGAGGGATTGGCTGAGAAGCTGAATGCCCTAGAGCACATGGAATTATGGGCAAGAAGATTTAAACAAAAAGCATTCTCTGTCTTGGAGGGCGCTGACTCTCTCCGGCTTTCTTCCTCAGGTTGCCTGGATGATCGTGCTGCAGCTTCGCGAGTTTTCATTTTGGGTGGGAAGGAACTCTGGGCGCAGCCTAGGGTCCGGCTGGCCAGGCAGAGTGGCAGGGCGAGTCTTTTTTGGGTGTTCTAGAGGGGACAGGCTGTGAGGCAGAAGCCTGCCATTCTTCCAAAATTGTGTAGCTTTTGTATCTTATGTTGTCTTAGTTTGTAAACTAACTCTATAGAAATAATATAATTAAAACTAACAGGGGGAATGATAAAACTCAGATGTTAGAGTTTAGCGTTAATTGACAGGCTTAAGTGATTAAAGTTGTAACTAAAGAGTTAGAGTTTAGCCTTAATTGATAGGCTTAAGTGACTGATGCTTGTGGAAAGCTGTTATTCCAAAATTGGAAACTTTTGAGTAAAGACTCCTTTATCACCAAACCTTTATCTCTGGAACCTTGCCTGGAGGGTGGTGGTGGGCAGCGGGACCCCACTCACTATTTGGTATTGATAGCAGATACAAAAGGTTTTAGTAAAAATATAACAGAAAAACTTGCAAAAATCCTATTGATTGGTTCAATTCTTCCAGGACTTAAGAAATGTCTGTGTTAATGTGTGAATAGAACAGCTGAGTGGATGCCACAGAACTGTCTGTAGGACGCAGGTTGAAAACACAAGGCTCGTGGGCCAAATCCAGCCCAGCACCTTGTTTCTACCCAGCAGCAGTACTGAGCTCTTGCTTAACTGTTAAGAAGTAGTTACATTTATACAGTCCTAAAATTATATTCATCCCTTTGAAGGCAACCAGTGAAAATGAGTTTGACACCCCTGCTGTAGGAGAAGGAAAATCAACAGGTTCCATATACATACCTTTTTCCAATCAACTCTTGCCTCTGAATGAATAGCAGCCCATTTTGCTAACTCATTAGATACAAACAGAAATTTCGTAGAGACATGACTGACTCAAGTGACCACCAATAAGAACTCCAAGTGTCTGCGTGCTTCAGGCACTGAGTCACGGTCTCTCTCTCTCTCCGATGAAGTAACAATATTTTCAAAAATCAGATCACATGGTCCCTGACCCACTCCTGGTTTTAGAGATCCATTGGCAACTGCTCCCATTAAGTGGTTCAGTCATGGTTAAAAAATTAAGTGTTTTCTGTTTGTATAAGAGGCAGCCCTCCCTGCCCTGAGGGAGAAGAGGAAGACTTCCCTGGCTGGAAAGCAGGAAGACTGAAGGAGCAAGAGGAGGGCAGACAGACCTTAAGAGCTGTGAGCTTCTGAGCTGCGAGCATCTCATAGGGAGGTGGGCGCTGCTGTCAAGGACAGCCAAACCCAGACAACTGGGCACCTTACCTGCAGCACCAGGTCTCTCTCGCTGAGACCACGACTGACCCAGGGAGGCTGGCCTGTGACCTGTACAGGCAGCATGAGCAGTGCCTTCCTTCTCAAGCCAGACAGGGACATGCCCTCCCCTCAGCAGCCTGTCTGGGGCCTTTGAATTGAATGGAAGCAGCCCACTGCAGATCTCAGCAGCTCAGGTAAACCTTGCTTTAGGGACAGTGCCCATTTCAGGATCACTTTAGTCTCCTGAAATAGAGGACAATGACTTGGACACTCACAGAAACCCAAGATGTTGGGGAAGGCAAAGGCCCAGGGCTTATCCTTTCACAAGACTGAACAGAGCTAGGTTGCATCCTTGGCGCCCTCACACAGCAAGCTGAAAACCAAGCCCCTTCTTGGCTACAGTTCATGACCCAGGAACCACCACAATGTCCTGATAAGCTTGGGACAGGTTTTCTGCTCCACCAACCCCTTCCCCAGAGTGGGAAGCAGACCCCCCAAGTGCATGGGCCAAAGACAAGGGGGATCCCCTCTGCCAGTGGGAGAGCTGCTGTGAGGTGAGTTGCTGCTTTAGCAGAAATGTAGGCTTCGGTGGCCAAAACAACAGTTATCTGCTATCCCCTGTTACATCTTGTTCTTATACTTTAGATTTTCCCAGAAAACAGGACATTTTTTTCTTCTCAAGTTCACGTACACTGCCCAGAAGCCCTTGACCTGCCTGAAGCCTTTGGTAAACAGCGTCATCCATGCACGACAATGGCAGACCACAAGTAAGATGCATCCCATCACTGGGTGACAGGTCAGGAAGGGCCATCTCACAGGAATCACTGGAATTCGCACAAAGAAAAGGAATTAGCTATCTGTGTAAATATTTCCAGTGTGTCAACCTCATTAACTGATGTTTTGCAAATGTGGCTAGGGAAGCTAAAGGATCTCCCACAGATCTTCAAAATACCAAGGGTGCCTGCTCCAGTGCTTGTCAAGAAGACAAGGATAAGATGAGTCCCAGGAAGTGAGTGGAAGACAGCAGGAGAGTTGTGGGGAGCTGGGGATGTTGTGGGTTTTGATCTGGTGTTAGTGATCAGATGTATTCAATGTGTGGAGAATCGCTGAGCTGTACACTTTGGATGTGGGCCCTTTTCCACATCTCAATAAAGTTTAGAATGAAGACCTGCAGAGAGACACCCCTGCAAATAAACCTACAATTCAATGACTAAATATTTCGAAGCAGTCCTTCAGTGACAGAGGCCGTTGGCCACTGATAGGGAACATGGACATATAATAATGTGGTAGTACGAAGGTTTTAGGGTTTATCCAGGGCTTTGTGGGAAAAACAGACCAACAGGCTGAGGGGTCTGGTTATAAAGTTGGCTTTGCTCAGACAAGCAAGGATGATTTTTCTGAGGAGCCAGGTGAACACCCAGCTCCTTCTGAGCAGGTGCCATCCTGACTTGCTAGATTCAGGACCTGACCATTTCCCGAGCACTTTGATACCTGGGCCCTTTGATGCTGTGGCCCCGAGTGTTGGGTGTAAGACCTCAATGATTGGGCAGCACAAACCCACAGTCCTTCACCCAAAACCCTCAGGGCTAGACATACTTCAGAATGCAGACATGTTCAAATTTTAGAAAGAAAACACTCAGGGCATCTATGTTGTACTCAGTATGTAACACCCCAGCAGTTTGGGGCAGCAACTAAACACACATTTTGCAGGGCAATTCATGACTATTCACATGAAGGAAGATTAAAGGAGACCTTAAATATCCCCACATTAATTCATGAAAGTTTTGTTCCTACTAAGTATTTGGAGATTACAGATTGCAGATAAAGTATTCTGGACCTATCTACGCTAATCATTTTTTTAAAGATTTTATTTTACTTATTTATTTTAGACAGAGGGAAAGGGAGGGAAAGAGAGGGAGAGAAACATCAATGTGTAGTTGCCTTTCACACACCCGCTACTGGGGACCTGGCCCAAAACCCAGGCAAGTGCCCTGACTGGGAATCAAACCAGTGACCCTTTGTTTTACAGGCTGGTGCTCAATCCACTGAGCCACACCAGCCAGGGCTACACTAACCATTTTTAACAAGTAAATTAATATGTTGGATTTATAAATTTCTTGTAACTGGGATTAGTTGAAATATATTTCTGAGTGGGATACTCCTCCTCTCCCACTCTCAGGTAAATTGACGAAAATAAAATAGCTGGAATTGGAAAACCCAAGTAAGATGCCAGACAGGGTGTCCCTCTCCACCGAATGCCCATCTGAGCAGAATGGGTGACACTGGCATTCTAGAACTCTCTCCGCAGCTAACCACGGTCAGCTGTTGCATGACATGCCCTGACCTAGGACTTTCCCTTTGACTTCTTTCTGGGAAGTCTCCTAATATACTTCAATGTTCAAATAAATATTTGTGTCCAGGAAAATCATTCAATCCAATAAATTTAACTAATATGTGCATCGGTGCTGTGTTATTTTAACTTACACACTTTTATCCTCAAATTGTGATGAAGTACCCTAACAAAGACTCAATTTCAGTTTTCCCCCAAACCTGCAAATCTACAACCTGGAGAGGTTTTCGCCCTTTTGTTTGGGGAACGGTTGGGGCTCAGTTTGCAGGGCCTTTGGGCTATGAGGGAAAGCGCCTTTTCTGCTCGGGATTGGAAGTTTGAGAAAAGGAGCGCAGTTGCTCTGTCTTCACGTGTGCATAGCTGCACTTTTGCAGATGATCATCAGACTGGCTGGGAGGAGGCCCTGAGACTCGGAGAGCTGGTTTCCTCCTCTTTAGGCCACAGGAGAAAACGCACCTGAAGAGGCAGGCTGGTCAAGGCCATCCCTTTGGTAATCCCTGGGGCTGGTGCCTGGACATGTGCTAAGGAAAGCCTGGCCAGGAGAAGCCCATGGAGAGGCAGGGCCTGAAAACTCTGCCTGCAGTGAGGTCAGTGTCAGGTTATTTTGGGGGTTTGGTTTGGTTTGGATTCAGTCTTTACAGCTTAGTAATTCCCTTAGCTATGTCTTGGCAAAGTTTTGGAGGAAAGCACTGAATCTGCAAAGAGAGTAACACCAACCAGAAAAGGAAACGCTGCAGACTGAGCCTGAGGCGAAGGGGGTCAGATGGCTGCAGCACGGACCTGCTGTGCATTGACTGCAGCAGGCAGCCAGCAGTTTGCAGGGGGCAGTACAGGGAAGATAGGCTCTTGTGAGATAAAAACAAAGTCAATGGATAATGACTCAGCAGACCACAAGGTGACAGCGCCTAAACCAAAGAGGGTAGTGAGAATCACAGATGGGAGACAGTGCAGGATGAGGACAGTGTGACACCACAGGGGTGTCAGATGGCATGACTCCTAAGATGGATTTCAAATCTGCCCGCACCACACAGAGCAGGGCTGTCAAACTCATTTTCACCGGGGCCCACATCAGCCTCACGGTTGCCTTCAAAGGGCAGAATATAATTTTGGGACTGTATAAATGTAACTACTCCTTAACTAGGCAGGGGCAAGGAGCTTGGTGCTGCAGCTGGGTAGAAACAGGGTGCCAGGCCAGATAAAACAAGGTGGAGGGCCGGATTCGGCCAGCGGGCCTTGTGTTTGCCGCCTGTGACCTAAAGCCTCTGCTACTTGAGAGAGTCCTTGAGAACTCTCAGAGCCTATTTCCCCATCCAGTAAATAAATTTACTTATTACTGTTCTGTGGGGCTCCTGCAAAGGCTAAGATTCTTTATGCAAGGTTTTATTGAAATATCCAATCAAATTATTTTTAATATAATACAATCTATTAATATTATCTACTAATATAATGCATTATATTAATAAATCGTTGTTGCTATCATTTACATGCTAAGATTTATGAGCAGTTTCTTTAGTAAAGGGAGATTTGAAATTGCTATATCCTTAAGAGTTTATTACTTATAAATATCTTTGTGAATGATATCGTTTTCATACAGAGTATGGGTCAGCATTTAAAAATAATTCTGTACTCTCCTCATGAAGACTCAGGAAAAAGGACATTTAAAAAAAACCACCAGCCCTGGCTGGTGTAGCTTAGTGGATTAAGCGCGGGCCTGTGAACCAAGAGATCACGGTTGGATTCCCAGTCAGTGCACATGCCTGGGTTGCAGACCAGTTCCGAGCAGGGAATGCACAGGAAGCAACCATACATTGATATTTCTCTCCCTCTCTCCTTCCCTTCCCCTCTGAAGATAAATAAATAAAATCTTTTAAAAAAAAAAAACCACCAGAGCATGAAAAACGTACAAATCTGATGAGCCTAGTGTTGGTGGCTGTGTACTCTTGCAGTGATTCCTGGACACTGGTTTGGCAGTGACGCCAGGCACAGTCACGTTGCAAAGTTATTCAACAGCATGACCCAGGGTTTCTACCCCAAGACACACATCCTCTAGAAACGCTCATTCTGGCAACAAGGAGACATGCGAGAATCCTTACTGTAGCAGATTCCGATAGGAAAGAAAAAACACTGAGAAAAACAAATGTCTATTAATGGAAGAATGAATAAACAAATTGAGTTGTAGATAAACAACAGAATATTATTCAGAAATAAAAATGAATAAACCCACAGGAAAAGCAATTTGCAGGAGGATATATTCACTAAAATACTTACAAAGAATTTATAAACATCCAAGGCAATAATACACTGTTTAAAGAAAATTGAATATTTAGCCCTGGCTGAGTAGCTCAGTTGGTTGAAACATCGTCCCTTGCACCAAAAGGCTTCAGGATCAATCCCTGGTCAGGGTACATACCTAAGTTGTAGGTTCAATCCCCACCTGGCATGCATACAGGAGGCAACTGATTGATGTTTCCCGTTCACATCAATGTCTCTCTCTCCTATCTCCCGCCTTCTTCTCTCTCTAAAAAAAAGTGAACATATACTTGAGCGAGGTTTTAAAAAAAGAATATATACTAAAAAAAGAAAGCGTAAAAACGTATGTGATATTCCTAACTACCCATATCATGGTTGTACCTACTGGGAGGGGAGGAGATGGTGGCTGGCGAGGGTGACACAAGGCATTCCAAGTATATTTGCTGTGTTCTCTTTCTATTAAAAGAAAAATGATCTGAGGCAAATACAGAAAAAGTGAAGATTTGACAAAACCTTGTATTGGGTATATTGCTGTTTATTATATTGTTCTATCCAGTTTTCTGAATTTTTGAAGTTCACGTTTTTTAAACAAAATCAGGACTTCTAGGTTTCTACAGGAGAATGAGGGGAGGCACTATTATTAAGCCTCTATTACTAAGATGTGGTACTGGCACAAATATAGACAACCAATTAGACATAACTGATCATGTAGGAACAGCCACAAGTGCATGTGAAAGTTTGGCTTGTTACAATGAAGGCACCTCAGATCACTGGAGAGAAGATGGACTTGTTACCACATGCTGTTAGGACAACAGGATCACCCTTTGAAAAAAGATAAAATTGGATCTTACTTCATGCACTGAACCAGAGAAATACTTTTAAAACGAAAAGTACAGGAAATGTAAGAAATATGAATAACTTCCTTTCTAACACACTGCATTTAATCTGCATGTAAAGGAAACCTTTTTGTGAATGAGTCAAAATCTAGTAGCAATTAAGAGAAGAATGATAAATTTGACCAAATAATATTAAACCCATTTTTTTCTACCTGGGAAAAATTCCATAAACAAAGTCAAAAATAAATGGCACACTATAAAACATTTGCAATTTAATCCTCTTAATATGTATATAAAGAGCTCTTTTAAAAAATAAAAGGGGAAAAAACAAAAAGAAGGAGAACACAAATTTCACAGAGAAAGACAAATGGCCATTAAACACTCATGAAGACTCACCTTTTCTCATACAAAGCAAAACAAAAATTAAAACTTCACTAAGCTAAAATTTCACACCTGGAAATATATCAACAGCTTGACAACACACTTGGGGAGACTCTGAGGAAGCCAGCACTCCAACCCACTGCTGGTAGTAGAGCACAATGCTATGCCCTTGTTTTACGTAATGAAATGGAAGGAAATTGGGAATAGATAACAAAACTACGTACATACTTATGCTTTGACTCAGCAATCCACCTTCTAGGAATCTACCCTGAAAGTATACTTCCACAAATTCTAAGCAAGATACTGGAAACCATTTAAATGCCCAAACAGGCCAGTTGGAAAAACCATGGTACAATTATACAATGGAGTAATCTGCAACCATTTAAAAAGAAATGAGGTTTATAAACTGACATGGAGTAACTCAGGGTTGTAATCAAAATCCCTAACACAAAGAATGAAGCCCCAGCCCCACCCCATCTCTGACCTTATCTCCTACTGCTTTTTCTCTGGCTTATTTCTCCATGGATACCTGTTGTAATGTCAAGTCAATACGGTACATGCCACCTTCAATCTTCTGCCCATGATATCCTCTCCCAGAGATCCACATGCTTTCTCCTTTATTTCCTTCAGTTCAAATGTCATCTTCTCAGGGACACGGTCACTGTCTATCCTATCCAAAACTGCAAGCTCTCCTGACACTTTCTTCCTTACATGCTAGTTATTTTTCTTTGCACTTATCACCAGTATACTCTATATTTTACCTATTTATTTATTTTAGTATTTATTTCCCCTACTAGAATGTAAATTTCATAACAGCAGATATATTTTTTATCTATTTTGATCACTACTGTATCCCCTTTATTTAAGAGAAAGTTTGACACTCAACAAATATTTGTTCAGTGATGGATGGATGAATGGATGGATGGATGGATGGATCCTTCTGTTCTTCTGCCATTATTTCTTTGATAATTCCTTCCCCATATTTTCTTCAGTTTCTCTTTCTGAAATTACTATTGGTCAGAAAATAGGTCTCCTCAATATATTTTCTAAGTTTATGTTTCTCTATTGTTTTTCAATTTCAATGTCTTTGTTCTTACTATCTACTAATTTTTACTTATGATAGTGCTTTCTTCTGTTTTTCATAGCACATTGAGTTTTTTTCCTTTGAGAATATTAATTAGAAGTTTTTAATGCTTTTGTTCTCTGCATTATATATACTCTCTTGGCACGTTTTTTTCCTGTTAACTTCAATCTCTACTTCTCATCTTGGAGGGGCCCTCAGTTATCTATTCAGAACGAGACACTGAAAACAATTGGAAACTGCCTGGGAAGGACTTGTCGACTCCTGAGTTTCATTTTCAGGTGATAAGGAAAGGAATCAGACCTTTCACTGGGAGATCCCCAAGTTTACTGTCTTCTCTCTGGAGCTGTTCTTTTTTCTCTGGAGAAGAACCCCTACATTGCATTCTTCCTGAATTATTGAAGTGAGGTAAGGAAAGGAATCTGGGGAGGGCATCTCACCATTTGTTATCAGACTTTTACTTAGTCTACTTGTTTTCACTCCTCTTTCTTCCATCCCTGTCTCTGATTCCCAAATACCTATTGGCCAGTTTCTTCAGAGACTAACTTTACTCCCTCTTGTGTGATGTTGTGACTACATGACTGAGCATGGAACAGAGCAGAGGGTCTGAAAGTCTTGCCCCCCTGTTCAGACTCTCAGCCAAGTCTCTTATTTGCGTCCGCTCCACTCACCCCTCACTCTGCCTCCCTGATGAAGCCTCAGGGATTCTCTGCAACAAGTGAGCTTTCTAAGCTCTTTGCTCAGCTCTATCAATTGCCACTCATTCAACCACTTTCCTTATTTCAAAATCCTGCTACAACCTCTTGTTTTCTCATTTCACATGTTCTTTTTCCTTAGTCATCATTCACCTTTTCATTCCTTTTCTATCATTTTAGATGAGCCTTAGGGGGCAGACTTGCTTGTTATCAATTTAAACAAAATGTTGTTGCCCTGGCCAGCATGGCTCGGTTGGTTAGAGTGTCATTTTGTACACCAAAAGGTTGGAGTTTGATTCCCAGTAGGACACATACCTAGGCTGCAGGTTCTATCCTGGTCAGAGCACAAATGGGAAGCAACCAATCAATATTTCTCTCTAACATCAAGGTTTCTCTCTCATCTCTATCTCTCCCTCTCTATCTAAAATCAATAAACAGCTCTGACTGATGTGGCTCAGTGGGTTGGGTATCGTACTGCAAATCAGTTCAGTTCCCTGTCAGCACACAGGCTTGGATGGTGGGCTAGTCCCCCACTTGGGGGCAAACAAGAGGCAACGGATCGATGTTTCTCTCGAACATCACCATTTCTCTCCTTCTTTTTCTCCCTTCCTTCCCCTCTCTCTAAAAAATAAATAAAACCTTTTAAAAATAAATAAATAAATAAATAAAATCAATAAACATTTAAAAAATGAAATATAATAAATGTTGTCCAAACAAGATTTAAATCTGGGTACCATGCACACAAAAATCAAGAAAATTAAGTCCTGGTGCTGTGGTAAATTTACACTAGGGGAGGAGATGACAAATTACAGTAATTATTAGTCAAGAAATGCAGTAACTGGATCATAGTGCTTTATTTCTCTTTCTAGAATGTTACTATGGCTTGGTTTTTCTACTTATAAATCTTTGAGATACACATACACTGAAATCTATTCAATCTTAAAAGGGATGAAGTTCTGACATATGTTGCAAAATGGATGACCCTTGAAGACATTTTGTTAAGTGAAATAAGCCCATCACAGAAAAGACAAATAGTGTAGGATTTCACTTACATGAGGTCCTTAGAGGAGTCAAAATCATAGAGACAGAAAGTAGCATGGTGGTCGCCAGGGTCTGGGGGAAGGAGAGAATGAGAGCTATTGTGTAATGGGCCCAGATTCCCCAGTCTGGGAAGATGACAAAGCTGTGCAGATGGACAGTGGGGCTGGTTGCACAACCATATAACTGCACTCTATGCCACTCAACTGTCCACTTAAAAATGGTTACAATGACAAATTTTATGTTGTATATATTTTACCACAAAAATGGTTGGGAGATTTATGGTAGGACATATTGGACATTTTGAAAAGAATTCTAAGTATTACTATTGCTAATTTTTTCTTTTTAATTATTATTGTTGCAAAGACTATTTTAGAGCAGTTTTGGGTTCACAGCAAACTTAAAAAGATACAGAGATTTCCTGTAGAATCTTTGCCCCCACATGTGCATAGCCTTTCCCATTAGTAACATCCCATTTGTTAAAACTGATGAACCTGCATCGATGCATCATTATCACCCCAAGTGCAAACTGCATCACAGGCCACTCTTGGTGTTGTGCGCTCTGTGGGTTTGGACAGATGTGTGGTGACATGTTGCCATGATTATAATATTACACAGAGTGTTTTCACTGCCCCCCAAATCCTCCATGCTCTTCCTATTTTTTTAAAGTGTCACAATTGCTAATTGATCACTAAGATTGCTTTACCATTAGGACGCGCACAGAAGGAACTGACCTGGTGCAATCACCTCTTCCACGCACAATTTTCTAAATGCAGAAAAATAAAGAGAACAATAGGGATGCAGGCATCTGGGGCTGGGATGGCAGCCAGACCACCTCCAGGTCATCAGGAGAAGATAGAATAGAGTGACAGGGAGCTCTAGAACATGACTTGCTTTCTTCAACCTTACAGGCCATGATGTATGGGTCTAGGTTAAATGTTTAGGGCAAAACAGGTGAGTGCAAAGGGAAAGTCAGCAAATTCATCGCAATGAACTCACTACCTCTCCTTCTTTATCCTAAAACCATAACATTTCTCTTCAAGCATCAGATTTCTCTTCAAGCACCAGTCACAGTGAGTCTCCATAGCGAGAGAGAAGCCAGGTGAGCCAGTCTGATTGAATGAACTTCTGAACTTGCATTACAGTTGAGTGACCCCATTCAGACAGTGCAGACCAGGGGCCTCTGTGCCAAATCACTTGTGCTGTGCTCTGCACCACAGGCGCTTGTCACAAGACCTCATCGTGGACGGCATTCTCTGCATTCTCTGGAACTGTGACACTCATGGACCTGATGGGCACGTCCCTGCTAGCAAGCTTACGTCCCAACTGCTCTGAGAACTAGAGACAGCATACACTTCATCAGGGCATCATTTGGGGTAAGGAGCACCATTCTGACTTTTGTTCATCCTGCTTCATCCTGGAAATCATCCCCCAACTCAGGCCTCCTCTGGTTGATCCTGACTCTTATGAACATTTGCTTTAAAAATTCTTTGGGGGGCAAAGAGAAGGTATGCCTTCCCTAATGTTGAGCTATTTCTGTCTCTGTGCTTAGAAGAACGATATTTTTACACTCACTAAGTGTCATTTAATGAGAATGGCAAGATGGGCTCCAGAAAATAAATTATTAATGAGAACTCTTTCTTCTCAAATGAAATGAATAGCAAGTAGCCCTGTTATTAAATTTTAATGACTTTCATTTCTTCACACCAACTGGAAAGAAAATAACCAGTGTTATACTGTGTGATTTCTGATAATTGTAATAATAAAGATTTTATTTACAATCTTATTATTCAGTGAGAAGCAGTTCAGCAGAGGGTGGGCTGAGGATTGTCAAGTCCCTTTCACATACGAATGATACAATGTGTTGCCATGGTGAAGCACTGGTCAAACAGGATAATGTTCTGACTCATCTGATTATCTGATATAAAGGAAGCAACTTAATTTTCATAGTCTAGGAACTTTCTGGGGAAAAAATGAAGATTATCTGTAAACTACAAATTCCACAGCTCCATTCCTCAAACTTGACTGCACATCGATGTCATCCAGAAAGTTTTAAAATATCCTAAAACCCTAACCCCGGCTGCAGAGACTCTGATATAATAGGGGGAAGGGGGGACGGGGGCGCAGGGTGGGGGGCACATCCTTCTGCCCAAAGAGCACAGTGTAAGTGAAGTTTATTTATCACATCCTTTTGATTCAACATTAATGAGAGCTTTGTATTACAGGTAATTATATAGCTGTGTCTAAAGAAAAGATAAAAATATAGAAATAGAGTAGAAATAGAACATTTAATAGAAATAGATAATATAACATCATCTATTAACATACTATTAGCTTATGTTTTATATTATGTATCTACTACTATGATAGATGAATGTAATAATAGAAATATAAAAAGACCTATAACCCCAGAGTTTATAAAGATTTACATTCAAATAAACTTTATCAGAACTATACTAGTTTACAAAGAAAACTAAATTTTGTTTGCAGAGAATGTCTGGTACTTATGCATTTTGGAGACCACCAATTGCTCTCACCTGTCACATAAGGCTGCGGCCAGGGGGTGTGTGTAGTCTTGATGTCAGTGGGGGCAACTGATCTAGCTTCCAATCAGGCCAGAATTATTCAGCTTCATTGCATTTCATGGAGCCAAACTATGGCATAGACGTTAGCCAATGATCTGGGAAATGCAGAGATTTGATCACAAAGGACATAAAATTTAAATCAGTTACTGCCAGGGAGAAAACAACACGCTGGTGACCAATTCCATATGTTCGTTCATAAAGCATTTCTAGAACGCCTACTACTTGCAAAGCAGTGAACTTAATGAAAATGGAGAACTTTAAATGCATGTGGAAGTTTTACGATTTAAGAAGGATCTGAGGTGAACATCAGTAAGTTATAACATTTGTTCAATATGACTGGCAAATACATGTGTCTCCTATGTTACTCTTTATGCTTTTCATATACAGTTAACCCTTGAATTACACGAGTTTGAAACTGTGTGGGTCCACTTATACACACATTGTTTTCAATGCATACGCAGTTGGCCTTCCATAGCCCAGGGTTTCGCATCAGCAAATTTAACCAACCACAAATCAAAAAACAGTATTTTTTATCTGAGGTTGGAAATTCGCAGGTAAGAAGCGCTGACTGTATAAATTGTTCTAAGCTATTTTATATGAGGAATTGGATTATCCAAAGATTTTGATATCCTAGAATCAATCCCCCATGGATATCAAATTAAGTTTGGGGGGAGTCGAAAGTTATATGTGGATTTTTGACTGTGTGAGAATCGTCACCCCTACCCCACATGTTGTTCATGGGTCAAGTGTATGTTTCAAATATTTCCCTTAAGAGTTTAATATAGAATATAAATTGAAGAAATATACAATCCAGGAGATAAAATAAGAGAACTACATAAGACAATACAAATTTGAAGAAATGGTGGTATGCAATAATGGTGTATGTCTCACTGTTAACAGGTCAAAGCCAGTTTTAGTGGACAGCTCTCTGCGTGGTGATTCAGGGACTCAGCTTCCATCTTCCTGTGGTTCTACCATCTCCTCTACATCCAGCTGGCATTCTGGAGAACAGAGTGGAGGATTTCATGTGGGTTTTCTCCGAGCCAGACTATGGACTGGCATGCGATTTCTACCCATATTCTATAGTCTAGAACCCAGTCACATGATCAGTCCTTGGTGTAGATTGGAAATGTGGTCTGGCTCTTTGTCCACAAAGAACAAAAAAGGGATTAGTGACCATCCATATGCAAAGGCAAGAAGACAGAAAACAACGTTCCACACGAGGAACAGAGAACAAAAATCTAACGGTGGAGTGCAGGTAGGCTGGCATGATGCAAACACCGGCCCCGCAGTGTCTGCGGCGTTATGGATGAGACCAGATACATTCACAGGGACTACCAAGTCCTTTGGAGGAAAAGGGACTGCACAGCTACCCTCTCAAGGGGAGGGTGCCTCAGAGCGGCCTGGCCACTCTCTCAAGAGGAGAGAGTTCCCTGATCCTTCCCTTCACAGGTTTTTTTTTGGCTTTTAAATTACACAGGAATACAAGTAAAGTTCACTAATCATTGTCAGGCAGTAAGGACCAAACAATAGATAGCACACGAAGAATTACAAGGGCTTATTCTGAGTCAGCGTCTGTCACCTAAAAGGCTACAAAACTTTGGGAAACAAACTCATTTCCTGCACGGACCTTTATCATTTAATTAAGAGCATTCTTAGCAAAGCAGGTTTCACAGGTTTCTCAGGCCTGGTTACCTTGGGAACCTGCCCTTTCCCACACAGGGCTGCACTGCCCTCTGTCATGGTTTCAGGATTAAGTCAGGCAGAGGAAGCAAGGCAGCCAAGAGATTAGGAGACTTCTCACAGACAGAATGAGGACTCAGGCTTTGTCAAAGCCGAGTGGTGAGGGTCCATCACCCTCTTTCTCCATAGCCCCCAAATCCTTCCCTGGGGCCTCCACGTGATCATGCCTGTCTTAGGTCATTCCCCTCTTGGGGAATCTTACCCGTCACTGGCTAACTGATCAAGCATTGGGGGCCAGGCATGGAAAAAGGAGCAGAAGCGGCACTCCTGCCAGGGAGATAAGCTTTGTCTCCTTAGTGGCTTATGGTCCAAAGGTCTCTCACTCAGCCTTAGCCATGGTGGGGGGTTACAGCTCCTGAAACCAGGCAGGTGGCTTCCAACACTGGTGGGCATTCAGCTGACATGTACAGAAACAACAGACTACTTCTGAACCAGCTGTAGAGGGCCCAGTGCCAGCCCCTGGGTATCCACACCACCATCCCAGCTATAGCCTGGGCCACATGGGCCTCCCTGACATGGCAGGGCTCCCACAGGGCCCTCCCCTGTGGGTGGTCCCACCGATTTTGACTGATGGATGCCACACTTTCCTGGCTATTACATTTGAGCATCAACTCTGAATACAGGATTCTGAGATGGGCTAACAGCAGGATTTGGAGTGGTGGGAGGGAGCCAGTTCATGGGTATCCTCAAATGTCACACCATCAAGTTTGGATTTTATTCGTTGAGAGGGAAGAGAGAGTTCACAGATTCTTTTGAGTAGGCAAGTAACATGATCCAAGCTCTGTTTAGAAGGATGGCTCTGAGAGCAGCTAATTCAGGGATGATATGAAGAGAGAGCAACAAAAGCAGGGATTAACTGATCTTTGTAAACAAATGACACCACATTGTTAAAACAGTAGGGAGGCCATGTCCAATTAGTTATTACCATTATCAAGTTTAGGGAAATACTGCCAGCAAACTTGATCAGACCAGACCTTAATACTTTGTTCTAATTATCAATTTTAGATAGCTGCAATTGCTATCACTATGTGTGAGTGGCAAAATCATTCTGATATACATCTGAGGGCTCTCTGGCCATGACGTGGGGGTCTGTGGCTGGATCACCAGCTTCCACGCACTGCCTCGGTTAGCCCTGGAAGGGCAAAAGCCTGCTCTCTCCTGCCTGTTGTTTGAGGCAGTACCTGGGATTTCCCCATCCCCATATTTTCCCAACAGACCCACACCCACACCCCGAGTAAATGTGCACAGGCATGTGTGCACATGCACGCACACACCAGAACACTAGCGTCAAAGAGGGAAACCTATACTTGCCCTCGCACATTAACTAGAACCTACTGGCTCCATTTTTGCCAGCAGCCTACCTCAGAGAGTGGACATGATTTCTGCTGTTTATACCTTTCAGACTATTTGATGATCCTTCCCATTGCACCCTCCTAAGGCATCCCATCCCATCCCCCCTAGACCAGACCCTCCCTCCCACCCAGGCTTTGGAAGTGAACTGCATCTTCCTCCTTCTGCCTGGGCTTCATCTCAATGAATCAGCTCCTCCAGGGGCTACATGCTTGCCCCAAGGCCCTACTGACCTCTTGCTAATGTCCCTCAGCAAGCATTGAAACAGACCCTTCATTCTCTGCATGTTTGTGTGATCCGTGCTACACAGTGAGGTTGGTTTGTCCTGGATTCTTTCAGTCTGAAGATGACAGGAGCTGCCTGTGGACTGTATCCTCTGTAAGGACTTGGATTCTCACTAAAACTGTTTTGTTGGACAGAAGAAGTGCAGGAAGGACACTGTACAGGCTACACAGACTCCAGGGACCTATCCCAGCCCCCCCCACCCACATCACACTCTGAGAGTGTTTTCCTTGGTCCCTCTCCGTCAGTGTCTTCTCAAACTCTATCTTGTGGAACTCAGTTCTACAGGGGAATCATGGGTCCTACAGGGTGCAAAAGTGTGCTGGGAACATTGGAGTGCTTTTGTAGATATATAGATTTAGAAAACAAGTTAAACAAAAATAGGCTGCTTTTTTGAATTCTCAGAGCCTTTAACAGGTGAAGCAACTCTATAATTAGAATCTAAAGACAAATACCATATGATCTCACCTATAAGTGGAACCTAGTCAACAAAACAAACAAGCAAGCAAAATATAACCAGAGACATTGAAATTAAGAACAAACTGACGGTAACCAGAGGGGAAGTGAGAGGGGGTAAGGGGGGCAGGAAAGGGGGAGAGGTTTTCAGGAACATGTATAAAGGACACATAGACAAAACCAAAGAGGGGTATGATCAAGGGTGGGATGTGGGAATGGCTGAGGTGGGAGGGAGTGGTGGGGGGGAGAATGGAAACGACTGTACTTGAACAACAATAAAATAATAATACAAAAAGGAAGAGAAAAATAATAAAAAAGTATCTAAAGACAGAAAGACCTAACACTAACCCCAGCTATTTGGCCAAGAAGTCCTTTTTTGTCTTAGGGCATTTTGACAGACCAACATTCCAAAGAACCCAGATTTTGCCTAGATTAATCCTGGACCTCCCTTCATTCTTGAAGAGTGTCCTCAGACGACATGACCTCCAGAAAAACTGACCCTTGTCTTCTTCTGAATTTCTCTCTTGTGTTATCTCCAGCATCTATGGTGCATTCTGGCCTTCATCTTAAATTCGTGTGTGTCCATCTCCTCAGGGTGCACAGATTTGAAGTACCTGGGCCCCTGCCAGTCTGAGCCCACTGCTTTACTGAGTCAGAACACCATGCCGGTCACCAGCCTTAGACCCCAGCACTCTGCTCCCTGACCTGGTCCCCTCGGAGCCTGCCAGCTGTCACTCCCCTACCCCACATTTCCCTGCTATCACTCTCATCTCCCTGTAGCCTCTCCATTGCCACAGAGTGACGTGATGAACTGCGGTCCACATCAAGACACTCCCCAGCTTCATTCCCTTCTGCAGCTCCCTCTTATCTACAGGATGATCCAAACCTGTCCTAGGACAAGACATGCATTTTCTGGCCCCTGCCTCCCCTGTAGTCTCATCCTGCAGCAACACAAAACTACATCACACACACACTCATACACACACTCATAGAGCTGTTTCTTGCCTGCAAGGGTCACCCTTTGCCTCTCCTTTTCTCCTGGATAAACCCTCCTATTCATCCTTGAATTCAGCACATGTTCTCCTCATTCAAGCAGCCTCCCCCATTGTTCTCTTCAACCCAGGGTGGGTTGTAATTCCACATTATGTTACAATTACTTGTACAATAAACACACGATGCTATGTTTACACCATAACAGACAATTACATTTCTATCTCCTCTTTGGCCCCAAACTATGAAGTCCTTCTGCCCCTATGTTTCTATCCCACGTATTAGCACAGCAGCCAGCACATAGAAAGCTCTGTTTCAAAAGCCTCTAGAATTCCCTGGACAGGTGGCTCAGTTGGTTGGAACATTGTCTCATACAACAAAAGTTTGTGGGTTCAGAGACTTCCAGCCAAGATGGAGGCATAGGTGGACGCACTGTGCCTCCTCGCACAACCAAGATAGGGACAACAAAGATATAGAAACAAAATAACAACCAGAACTGACAGAAAATTGAAGTTTATGGAAGTCGGACAACCAAGGATTTAAAAATAGACACTTTCATCCAGACCGGTAGGAGGGGTGGAGTCCGGCCCGGTGAGGGACGCGGAGCGGAGAGCTGAGCACCGGGGGCGGCGCGCAAGTCCACAGCAGGCAGACCCTGGGCACACAAGCAGCAGTGGCTGGTGGGCCCCAGCCAGGGGGTGGCGACCGGCAGACCTAACAGACCCTGGGCGCACAAGCAGTGGTGGCTGGTGGGCCCCGGCCAGGGGGTAGCGACCAGCAGACCCAGCGAGGCGGACATTGTGAAGCAAGGCACTGCACGCAACTCAGGGTCCCAGCACCGGGACATACAGCTTTCGGTCACTGACTGAAGGGGAGGGTCCCACGGGGTGCACGGGCCCACCCACACTGGAATTGGTGCCAGAGGGGCCCGGTCGGCTTGTGGAAGGTGGCGGAAGGGTCTGGGGTCCCGCGGAGGGCGGAGAGGGCGCCATTGTTCCTTCTCAGACCCCTCCCCCACATACAACGTCACAACCCTGCAACT
>CM052545.1:49843475-49869194 GCA_028533065.1 Trachops cirrhosus
GGAATGTGGGTGGGAGAGGGTGTTCAGGGTGGAGGGGAATGAAGGGGGGATAATAGGACAACTGTAATAGCATAATCAATAAAATATATTTAAAAAAAATAAATTAAAAAAAAAAAAGGTTGTGGGTTCAATCCCTGGTTGGGGCACACACCTGAGTTGTGGATTTGATTCCCAGTTAGGGCATGCGTGGAGGCAACCAATCGATGTTTCTTTCTCACATTTCTCTCTCTCTCCCCCTGCCCCTCTTCCTTGCAGTCTAAAATTATTAAGTATATCCTTGGGTAAGAATTAATAAAATATTTTTCTAAAATAAAAGCTTATTGAATGAACTCATGAATGATTATTTTCACTCTATTAGTTAATTGATAGAACTGATGGTTGTCCTGGATCAGTGTCCTGGGATGATGGCTCAGTTGGTTGGAGCATCATCCCATAAACCAAAAAGCCATGGGTTTGATTCCCAGTGAGGGTACATGCCTAGATTTTGGGTTCCATTCCCCGTTGGGGTGTGTAGAAGAAGCAACCAATTGATATTTCTTTCTCACATCAATGATTCTCCCCCTCTCTCCTTCCCATCCCCTCTCTCTAAAAAAAAAATCAATAAGCATGTCTTCTGGTAAGGATAAAGTAAACAAGAAGAGTTGATAGTTGAGAGAATCTAATATCTCATTGACTTCTCTGCTCCTAGGTAACCCTTGATCTCTTCAATGCTGATTGTCTCTCAGTCACCTGCTCCCACTTGCTCTGCTGCAACTCGAGAGGCCCCTCAGTTGCTCCTCCAACATTTCTACCGTGGACCACCCCAGGATCTCTATGTGTCCTGCTTAGAGTGCCCTTCCCCCAGGTCTCTGCTCGAGGCCCCTGAGCAGACACTATGGTACTCTGTGCTTGTTTGTCATTACCTGTCTTTTACCTGCCTCTCATCCTCTCCATTGGAGTGTAAGCTCTTGAGGGCAAAGATTTGGTTTTATTCACTGTTGTTGTATCCTGGTACCCAGAAGGGTATCCGTCACTTCCCAAATGCTTGTTGAATAAAAGCACTTCCTCTTCTATAATGATGTCTGGCGCAGACTGGTGATTGTTCCTCCATTACCCTTTCTCTTACTATTATATTTAGAGAATCCTTGATTTTTAGCCAGACACCTGAATACCTGGATTCAAAACTACATAGAGCTTTCCTTTCAGTTGAGCCTGACCACTTGGCTAAATTCTGGCACGTGAGATGTAAAAGGAATAATTGTGTGAGTTCCAGGCTGTGTCCTTAAAGGGAGCTGCCATGGACCTTCTTCCATCCTTTCCCCAGCCTACTCCTGGGAACACAGAGGTGAGGACCAGAGCTCCATCTTCAATAACAAGCACACGAGGTTCTTAGAAGAGCTGTAAATGTACAATGTTATGTTTACACCATAGTAATATTCTCACGTGACCATTTAAACCAGTGGCCCGTGAAAGTGGATGTGTTTATTTGAATAAGGTTCTAAATAGTTTTAAAATCTAGACTTCTCTGCCAGCAGGGCCAGAATGTTCTAGAAGCCTAATTCACAGTTATTGGTAGGAACGTCGCATTCTTTGCTGTATTTACTCCTAGGCAACTAATGTCAATTAGTGCAGGAAAATTCTCTCCTTTATTGTTCATGAATGTGTACTAAAGCCATAACTGTGCTAATATTCAGAAAATCTATGCTTGGATAAAATAATGATACAGTTGTCAGAGTCCAGTGAAAATCGGAAACTTCACTTGGTCTTCGCATAGAGGGAATGTAATACAGGAAATTGGTTACCCAGGTGTTGGAAGGGTGAGACATTTGCCCCTGCAGGAGGCAGGCACCACCCCCAGAGTTGAGGGAAGAGAAATGAAGAGCAGTGAAACTTGGGAGCTCACGGGTGGTCCGTTAGATTTCTGGCTCAGTTCACTGGTGCTCGGGTATCGGAAGGGCGGCTGCACAGCTGCTGCAAGGATCCCTGAAGGGGGAGTGTGATGCCTCCAGAAGTACTCAGAGAAGCTGAGGGGCAAGGGGCCAGCTTGTG
The DNA here is from genome assembly GCA_028533065.1 of Trachops cirrhosus. Taxonomy (NCBI): domain Eukaryota; kingdom Metazoa; phylum Chordata; class Mammalia; order Chiroptera; family Phyllostomidae; genus Trachops; species Trachops cirrhosus. The sequence goes on from CM052545.1 coordinate 49,845,504, forward strand.
CTGCTGGAGAAACGCCAAAGGCAGCTGAGATCAGGAAGGGAATCTCCCTCCTCCTGCTTCCCGCCTGCCACGGGAGCACTACGTGGCGACGTGTCCTCGAGCAACAGGATGCCAGAACACAGTGGAGCCCCAGCCTTCTAGGGTGCACAATCCCGGCCCTCGCATCGGAGGGGAGCGCCGTGGGGTGGGCTTTAGGCCAAGACCCATAGTGAACGAGCAGCACTCGCACTTCATGCCACATGAGTCTGAATGGAGTCGGCATAGACGTCAAGGCTCAACTCTGGGGATGGACCTGAGGAGTCACTGCAAACACTGGAGGGCAGACCCGTGAAGGTAATGGCCAGCAGGCCTTTTTGTATTTGTAATTAGGCCTCCTGGCCTTGGTTTTCCGTTTTAGAATGGTGATTTTCTTTGACCTAAAGTGGAAGCTGATTTGTATATAAACCTATGTTTGGACTCACTTTTCTTATGCCCTTATTAGTGATGATAATGTAAAGTTACTTCAGGATATAAGACTAAACATGCAATTTTTGCAGCACTGAATATATTCACGGAAAATATGTAAAATATGTAATTCTTTTTCTGGATGAACTCTTTGCTTTATAAATGTTCAAATCTTTCTGCGGCAACCGTGTTTTTTCAAAGACCATTGTGATGCAAAGATTCAGGCATGTAAAAAAATCCATAATAAATCTACATTGATTCTTTTAAAATAGTTCATCTCTGTGACTAAAAAATAGAAATAGATGGTAAATATTTGCTTGAACTGGGAAAAAAAAGTGTCTCAGTCCAGAAGCCCACGGTTCAGTTCCTTTTGCTTTCAGTCACCAAATAGCACCTCTCAAAAGTGTTCTTATATCAATGCCTCAATTTCACGGAGAGGAGGTGACTTCAACCTTAAAAGATTCTTTGGATCTGATAAGAAATGAAATTGCTCTGGGCCTGCAGCCACCCAGTGCTCTCTGTCCTTCTAGAGCACTGCACTGTGTCTACACGCCACAGTTCAAGGGTTCACAGTTGCATCCTAGACACAGAGAGGCCATGCAATAGAGAGAAGGTCAGACACGTTGCTCATCGTAAACACTTTATATAAATCATGCCAACTTCTTTCTGGAAGCCAGTATGAATGGCCATCCTGACAGGTGTGCATGTAAAAGCCTTCTTGCCAGCTGTGGCTGTTACGAAGTCAGGCTAATGAGTATATAAAAGGAAGAACACCCTGCAATGGTCAGAGACAGCTCAGAAGGAGTGACAGTACAATGACAAGGCAAATGCTGGTTGTCCTTCAAAAGAGTTACCGTGACAGCAAATGCTCAGTTCAGCGATATTACTGTTTGTGAGTGTTTGGGTGACTGTTCTGAAGCTTTTTGAGCCACTTTGAAACCCATAAAAAATAAAAATCATTTTATCCTGGCCAGGTAGCTCAGTTGGTTGCTCAGTTGCCGCATATATGCTCACTTGGCATGTCATTCCAGTATGCCACGGTTGTGGGTTCAATTCCAGGTCAGGATGCATACCTAGGTTGCGGGTTCTATCCCCCTGTTGGGGCACATACAGGAGGCAACCTATCGATGTTCCTCTCCCCCCACCGTTCCTCCTTCCCTCCCCATTCCTCTCTAAAAATAAATAAGTAAAAGTTTTTAAATCAGTTTAATCACATTTTCTTCTCAATCCTTGTGTTTGTGGTCCAGAGAGCATTTAGATAGCTCAGTGCGTTATCAGATTAGGTTCCAAGTGATTTGGAATGTTTCCAATTTTTAACAGCTATTTTAGAAGACAAATATTGTATAGTTGACTCTTGAACAACATGGGTTTGAACTGCATGGGCCCACTTATACATGCATTTTTTTCTAAATACAGTGTTGACCCTCTGTATCCCTCATTTCCCATCAATAGATTCAACTAACCATTGATCAAAAACAGCACTTTTCCCAATTTTATATTAAATTACTGGGGTGACATTGGTCAATGGGATCACACAGGTGTCAAGTGTACAGTTCTACAATGCAAGATCTGTACACTGCACTGTGTGCCCACCACCCAAAGTCAGGCCATCCTCCACCCTCCACTATCCCCCACCCCCCTCCCTCTGGTAACCACCACACTACTGTCTGTGTCCATGAGTGTCAGTTTTACATCCCACATGTGAGTGAAATCATATGGCTCTTAACTTTTTCTGACTGACTTATTTCACTTAGCATGATATTCTCAAGGTCCATCCATGTTGTCAAAAGGCAGTGTTTCATCTATTCTTATGACTGAGTAGTATTACATAGAATACATGTGCCACACCTTCTTTATCCAGTCCTCTATTGAAGGGCACTCTTGGCCACCATAAATAATGCTGCACTGAACACAGGGTGCATATATCTTTGCAGATAAATGTTTCCAAGTTTTTTGGGTAGGTACCAAGGAGAGGAATTTCTGGGTCAAGTGGTAACTCTATTCTTAGTTGTTTTTTTTTTTAGGAAACTCCAGACTGTTTTCCACAGTGGCTGTACCTGTCTACCTTCCCACCAGCAGTGAATGAGGGTTCCCTTTCCTCCACATCCTCTCCAACACTTGTTATTACTCATTGATAAGAGCCATTCTAACAGGTGTGAGGTGGTATCTCATTGTAGTTTTGATTTGCATTTCCTTGATAGCTAGTGAAGTTGAACATCTTTCATATATCTGTTGGACATGTGTATGTCTTCTTGGGAGGGGTATGTAGGAAATGGCACTTTTGATCCATAGTTGAGAATCCATAATGTGAGACTGACTATCTGCATGGTTGTGTGCCATTTTATATAACAGCCTTAAGCAGCTGTGAATTCTGGCATTTGTGGAGTACCCTGAGACAGAAGGATGGCTGTAGTTCAGTGTTGGGGGAGTCAGAAGTTATGCACAATTTTCAACTGTACAGGAGGTTGGTGCATCTAAGCCCCAACTTGCTCAAGGGTCAGTGGTATAGCTATTAAGAATGCTTCAAAAATGGGTTTCTTTATGAAAACAACTCCAAAACAAATGTTCCAAGGCATTTTGCATCATGGATATAATCCCAGTGCTCCTTCTCTGAAAGAAAAAAAGGCATGGAAGTTTGGATTCTGGGTTTTGTTAAAGAATTGGTCACAGTGTTTTTCAGATCACACACTTTAGTGGAACCCTTAAAGGGGGCATCACTTCACTACTCTTCACCAGCATTTTGCTTTCATTGCTCAACTACAATTGTCATTTAAATGAGACGTTTCTTCAGGATGAGTCTTCTCATGATGGTATTGCATCCTGTTCCACTCCAGAAGGTTCTTCATGACTAAAGGCTCACAAACTTAGAAAGCCTTTTGTTACTGTTACAGGAACACTGGAATGTGACATAAGATTGCAGGGGAATACTCTTGCAACAAGTCAGGCGACTACAAGACAACCACAGGCCAGCAAGTGCTTCCTAAAAGCAAAGAACCAGTGGTGACAGCCTCTCTCCTGTTCCTCTGCCTGAGTCTGCCCAGTCTTCCTGATGAAATACCACTGACTGTGGGGCTTAAACAACAGTAACTCATTTTCTTACTACCTGGAGGCTGACAAGTCCAAGATCGAGGCTCCAGCAGAGTTCAGGTTCCGGGCAGTGTTCTCTTCCTGGTTTGCAGGGGACCCCTGTGTCCCCACAGGGCCTTTCCTCTAAGTACAGTGGAGAGAGTGAGCTCTGGGGCCGCTCCCTCTTCTTACAACTGGGGCCCCACCCCTAGGACCTCATTTTACCTTTGTCACTTCTTCACAGACCCTATCCCCAAGTATAGTCACACTGGAGGTTAGGTTAGAGCTTCACCGTATGAATTTATATGCCAAACACTAGTCCAGATCATTTACAAGGTTAATATTCTGAGATGCCTGGGTCTTCCAGGTGCCCCGTCAGAACTGAAGACCTAGTTTCAGTCCTGCTATGTTCTGCCTTCCCACCAGCCCATAGAAACACCTCTCCTGTGACTGAAGAACCTGCCCTGTGACCCTTGTAGTTGGCAAGAGGCCCTGGGAGGCCCAAATCTGGACGATCATTTTCCCCAGGCTCTGGCAGCTATCCCTTGGGACGTGAGAGTAAGCCTTAGCCAGCTGGCCAATCCCCCAGAATTAGGCTCTGGAGTGAGTAAGGCAGGGAATTAAGGGCCTGGAGGAGGACCCCCTGGTGGAGGTGTTGGCAGTGGCCTGGCTGAAGGGGGGCCCCACAAGCTTCCACCTGGGCCAGCTCAAGGCTCAGACCCCCTGCTCTCCTTTTCTCCAGCACTGCACCACCCACTGTCCGTCCTTTCTCTGAACTCTCTGACACCCTTGGAATAAATTCCATTTCTACTTAAAATCAACCAGGGGGAGGTCTGTTTGCAATGAAGATGCCTGAAGAACACAGCCCTCAGGACCTGACCTTTGAACTGGAAGTGGAACTGTGAGCCAGAAAAATTATCAAAAATTAATAAGCATAATAGAACATTTCAAATAAAGAAGTTGAGCACGAATTTGATTGGGCACCAATTAAACTGTAAATGCAAAACAATCCTTGAGGCTTTGTGAAGGTCAGGCAGACTTGTCAGCAATGTCTCAACGGCCAACTTAAAACACTCCCTGAATCTGAATCTCTTCCATTAAGAAAGGCATCCCTCTGGATTTGCTTGGCTCGTTCCTCAACCCAGCTCTCAGCTGTGTCTCACAGAGGCCAAGCAACTTTCAAACAAGCCCAGAGTGCAACACTCAGCCAAGTCTGGAGAAGCGATTTCTTCACCACCTGATGTGTTCCATCAAGTGGATGCCCAGGGGTGCCTTTCAACCATGTGTGTCAGGAACACGTAGGCTTCAGCAGGTTCCAGAAAACAGACATTTGGGGAACAATTTCAGAAGAACTTTCCGAACTTTCTAGCACCACAGGGCCCAATTTGCTACTATATCAAATTTTAGCAATCCTAATTTTAGAGTCTTACAACACCTGCTGGTGCCCCCTTACGACGTTCTCTGACTGAGCTGTGAGTGGGGAAAAGATGATGCTGTTCTGACAGCTGGGTCATCAGGAATCGTGGAGGAAAAGGTGCATTGCTCTTTCTCTCAGAGACAAGCTCACAAGAAACAGCATGAAATGCCTACATTTACACACGAACTAATTAAAACTAATTGAGCCTCCTTAGACTGATTTCATCTGAGCTAAACTTTCGCAGACTCCTGCAGCCGACACGACTGAACGAATGTGGCCAGGAGGCTGGTGTAACTGTCAGCGTAGTAGACGGGCTTCTCTTCATCTAGCGAACTCCAGCGTTTCCGGCTTAACACGGCCACCAGTTTACAAGAAAGGCTTACACCGAAAGGTCAGTCTGAAAAGAACCGCACCACAGGTGGTGACTGGCCACAGTGGACAAACGGGTGCTGACTATGTTGACTGTAAAAACAAATCATTGAAGTCGGAGATCTGTTTCCAATGGCTCAGGCTTTCACCACCTTCCCTGCCATCACATGTCCCTTCTCATTTATTTTGTATAACAGCAATGAAAAATCACCAAGGTCCTTGTGAAGATTTCTGGATGTCAGTGGCAGATTGGGTATTTGATATTGGTATTTGACATTTAGTATCTGATATATCAGATTTGGGCTTGATGTATCTTCTCTCTCTCTCTCTCTCTCTCTCTCTGCCATGAAGGCTTTCCTTTCTTCACCCCTTTTTATCCTAATTCCTGAAATAAAATTTCTCATTTGTGCTCATTCTGGGGACCTAAAGAAAACCACAGCTGTCAGCTTCTGCTCTTGGTTTTGACCTTGTCCTATCTTCTGTCTCCAGCAGAGGCATTTGTCACAATAGGAAGCACATAGGGGATTCTGGCCAGGACAAGATCATGACTCAGGATCAAGGTCACTTGGTTCTTGTCAAAATTCACCACCCAACCACCCACCGCACAGGGAGTAGGCACACTGCTGGTGGCAGCGGCACAGAGAACACAGAGAGGAAAGCTCTCATGGGACAATATGAGGGGAGGGGAACCAGGGTGGAGGACTTTGAGCAAGCCCTGGTTCCAGGCCAACAACCACAGCACCAACAGGAGAGCTATACAGTCAAGCGCTGGAGAGCTGGAGGGGAGGGCAGGGAAGATGCTCAGCTTTGGGAGTGAAAAGCAGTAATTATGAGAACATCATGCAGAGTCCCACTCATTACCAGAATTCTGTCTACACGTCAAGGGAGGAAAGAGGCAAGACCCCTAGAAGTGATGCTGGGAGAGACCAAGAGAATGGCAACTCCCTGCCCCCTGGTATGGTGCTGGGCAGGTCTCCATTCTCAAGCCCATAGCCCAGAGCCTGGGGAAAGTGCAGCAACTCTGGGCACCCGACCCTACGGGGTTTACTGATGGTCTGGCCTCAACAGAAGTTACACTGGGATGGAAATGAGGGGCTGAAACATGGCAGGTTTGTAGACATTGTTACCTTATAGTGTAGAGCAAGAAGGGAAAAATATTTTCAACAAGCGAGCTATTCTTGTATACCAACATTCATGGTAGTAAGTTTCTGGGTGTCTGTTTGGATTTGCTAACTAGAACATAGCAATGAATCAGGGAGGGTTGCTGGCAGCAAGCAACAGAAATCAACTCCACCTGACTAAAGCAAAAAAAGAAGTTTATTAAAAGGATATTAAGTAGCTCAGGGAATCACTAAGAGATCTGGAGAGCCAGGCCAGGAACCCCTAAATCTCACAGCAGAACTGACTCCCAGCTCCAAGTTCCCCCAGCAGTGGACACTGCCGACTGCTGGCTCCCACTGCTGCCATGGAGTCCTCACCAGCCTCACTGCCTCCAGCAGCACCGCCAGCAAGCTGGGCTGGGACACAGTCTTGTAGCAGCTGCCCTCAGCACCAGAGAATGCTGCTCTCTACAGTCCCTGCTTTCTGGGTGCACCCAGCTCCAGATCCAAACCCAGGTTGACAAAGCCTAGGTCATGTGATCCTGGTCTCTCTGCAAGGGAGGCTGTGCAGGAAAGCACCTGGCAATTTTAGTTTCCATGAAGGGAAGTGAGCTGTGACTCCCACAGAGACTCATATAGCAGGAGCCCTGGCCAGGTGGCTCAGGTGGTTGGAGTATCGTCCCACACACCAAAACATTGGGGGTTCAATTCCTGGTCATGGCATCTATGGGAGGTAACCAATCAATGTTTCTCTCTCTCTCTCCCTTCCTTTCTCTCTCAAATCAATAAACTTTTTTTAAAAAGATTCATAAGACAGAGAATTATTCCCACTGGAGACATTGGAGTAGGACCCAAGTAATGGGTAATGAGAAAGAACCACAGGCACTGATCGCAGACATCCAATCCACCTGGAACAGTATGCTGTGTACTGAACATTGGTGTCCCCCCACCCAGATCCCTGTGTTGAAACCCCACACCTCAAGGTCCAGGCATTTGGAGGTGGCACCTTTGGGAAGTATTAGGTCATGAGGGTGGGGCCTGCATGATGAGCTCAGTATAGGAAGAGACCCAAGATGACCTCTCTGTTTGCTGTGTGAGGACACAGCCAGAAGGCATTTGTTTATAAGCCTGGAGGACTGTTCTCATTGGATGCCCCATCTGCTGGCGCCTTGATCTTGGACTTCTCAGCCTCCAGAATGGTAAGAACTAAATGTCTGTCATCGAAACCACCAGTCTATGGTATTTTGTTCTGGCAGCCAGAGAGGACTAAGACACATTAGAATGGAGGGGCCTCATTAAGGGATGACAACGCTGGGCCCTTTACCCTGACTCACTTTGCCTCACTCCTTCAGTTTCACGGTCTCCCATGTCCAAGCCTACCAGGGCCTTACAGATGCACATCCTCCTTGTTCTCACCTGCCCACTCCCTGGTTCCCGACCTTTCCACCCCCTAACATCTGGCATCGGGCTCTGGCACCTTTCTTCCCAGTTGCTAAAAACATTTCTCAGCCTCGAATTCTGGTCTCTCATGCTGCCTGATGGTCCTGCCACTGCCAGTCATTCTGACACCACTTCTGAGTGAGGATGACACAGTCCCCAGTGATAAAGGCATCTGTCTCTTTGGGTCATCGCTCAGTAAAGTCACATTATAATCAGGCCCTGTAGGTAATTGAATCCCCTTGGATAGAGCTGTGATATATGTAAGTAATCCATGCCAAGCCTCGAATCTCAGTGGATTGTGTTAGGCTAGCTGCACAATCTCATCTGAGAGATATTTTTGCTGACTTGCAATAAGCACCCCAATCACTCATTCTCCTAGAGCAACTCTGAATTTTCAATCACTAAGTTAAAATATTACTTTACAACACTTGTTCCTTGAGCCCTCTTTTACAAGAACTGCCGTCAATCTGACAAGAAGCTTGCAGAAGAGAAAGTGGCTGCACCAATGACCCAGTGCACAGCCCCATTTTTCCTGCTATGACTGTCTTTGCCACGTCTGTAGGCATGGTCTTAGCTGCCTTGTGGCTAACTTTCTTCAACTTTGAGGCACTAAAAAAATCCCAACGACAGACTATTAAGAGATCTCTTGAGAATGTTTGAAAAGCATTTTCGCTAAATGAAATGCTGAGTGCTAAACTGGAAAGCACGATGCCAGTCAGAAGGCAAATAGACAAAGAGCAATAACTGCATTAGGACAAGTCAAGTGTTTTCCATCCAAGATCGAGCAGTGTCTGATGCATAATGCAGCAGCCTTCCATCCCAAAGAGCTCCAGAGCTGAACAAGTCCTTAGATTCCCAGGAAACAAAACCATGGAATGAAAGATTCAGCCTCTGCTCAGAACTGGTTGATGAAACACCTCTGGAGGAATTTTACAGAGCAGTCTTCTTCACACACCTTGACTGCAACAGAACTGTTCACTGTGCACTTGGACTTGTGAGGCTGTCTCCTTGCGTGCTAAGCTTTCTGTATTGCTGTCTCTGATGCTGTTGGACCACAGCCACACTGGGACTGAGGACCTCTGCTTGGTACAGTCCACTGTATTCAGTGTGCTCTGCCATCCATGAAACACTCCCACGTCCATTCTTTCCTCTGAGTTTCAGGGCAGCTCAGCAGGTGAGCAGAAGAAATTAAAGTCACAGGGGTTCCAAGCAGAGGCGCAGAGCCCCCACTTTCCCAGGATGTCACAGAATCAGCAACGGTGGATATGGACCGCCTAATTTAAACCTCACTGCTGTTGTCCCATGCCTCCCTCAGCTTGAGATAAGCATCTTCTCTCCCTAAGGGGTCCAGAGAAGGAATTGTCCTCCCTCATTTTTTAAGCAGACATGAGCTGTTTTTATTTACTCTCACCACTTCTTTTCTCTGGGGAACTACCCCTCCTCTGTTCTCAAGGGTCCTGATGTCACTGTCATCAACAGGTGGGCTCTGAGTCTCCACAGCCGGGCCAGAGACCCCCACCACATGGTGCATCCTGAATGGGTGCCTTGCCTATGGGAACAGAGAGATGACAGACTTTCTGCTACTCACCCAAAAGGGAGAATCAGCTTGTTTCTGCCACTGAGATCCCCCAAAGTCCCTGGTGCTGTCCTGGACCACACTAACCTAACTGATCCACCTCAATTCATGTCATTAGGCAACTGCACTGGGAAAGGAAAAAGCCTTGAATTTTAAGTCCTGAAATAGCAAATAAACCAACTTTAGTTTCTGGAAAACATTTTCTTTCAGGCAGGAAGGTCCTCTTTAGGATTTGTCTGTGAGCACAGACCTGGCCTGACAGCGGCAGCAAAGCCAATGTGTGTCCCAGTGCACCAGCAGGAAAGGCCTCACCAGTCTCCCAGCAGTGGTAACACTTTTCAGACCGTCACCTGCAGAAGTGCACTCATTAAACAGTTCCTTTGTTTTGACCAGACAGATCAGAACAGGTCTCCAAGCCTAGACTGACTAGCACCCCAGGGGATCTTAGATTACTACCTTGCCAAGCAGTTTCAAAAACTCAGCATGTTCTCCAAATTTTATTTGGCCGAAAGGGTTGGCAGAGGTTCAGTTTCTCTTTGTTTGCTCTTGGAAATCTTCCCCTTCCTGCAAGTGCTTGTCTTAAGCAAAAATGAGAACCCAACAAAATGTACATTTGTTTTCTCCAAAGGTAGCCCCTCTCTAAGATCCACACCTCTTCCTATCCACCCCACATCAGAGCTTGCTTCCAGCAAAGGAGACGATATACAACATGCATTTATATTAGAGTCGCATATCCAGCATATTAGCAGGCTCACTCTCAGCTGTCAGCTGGAAAGTAGAAAACATTATGAGGGGTGGTGCTGGCACAAAGCAAGCCATGTCTCTTCACTGACAGACGAAGGCTGATGTCACCTTCAGAACAAACCTGAGAACACAGCGTCTGAGTGAAGCCATCATGATCTCTCATATGCAAAGATCCTCACCCCTACCCACCCCCAAAAAAGAAAAAGCTAGAAGCACATTAGATTAGATCTTCTCTAGGCCAACTCTAGTTTCTTTTTTGTAAAAAGGTAAAGTCAGTTTCATGGCAAGAGCAGAGAGTCTCCAATAACAAACAGAAGAGTGAGGCAGAGATGTAGGTTGCAGTCCCCCTTCTGTCCACGCAAACAAACCACTACCACCTCTGAGCCCCGTGCTCCTTACTCCTCAAAGGTGTATCCACATGTGTTGTTACCAACCCAAAGAAGTAGGGTTGATACAGGGTGCAGCCTGGGGGCCCCCAAATAGAGATTTGTAATGGGGTCCAGAACTCAGGGTGTCCAGGAAATAAATATATATAGTGCCCTCCTCACCACAAGTCTGAACTGGGGGATGACACACATGGAGCAGGGCCATTGAGAGCTGTTTTGCGTACCAATAGCTTTGCAGATAACCTCACAAATTGTCATTTAACGTATCTATAACTTTTAATGGATTTCATGGATCTGATAAATAGCTGTGGCCATGCTTTGAGCCAAGGAGATGGGAGTGACTTTCACCCAGGATGTAACTGGGAGGCAACCCCTGCCCCTGCCCCCATTACAGCACCTGTGTGAGAGCTTGGAGACAGGAGAGGGAACTCGCAGCTTTGGTGAAAAAAGTTGGGACCACACAACTTTGGGGTGCTCCCTTTTACCATGTGACTTAGGAAGCAGGATAGACCTTGCTGGGAAGAAAAGGGGTGAAAGGACTCTTGCTGGTGGGCCACAAGAAGGTGCCACATGGTTTTAGATTAACTGGAGATCTCAGAGGCAACACAGCTGATGGTGCTGGAAACCGAGGGGCTACCCGAACCTCGGACTTCTACTTCTTCTCCTGAGATATGGTACCCCTGACAGAGCAAAGGGGGAAAGGGAAGGACTGTGTGTGTTTGCTGGTGTTTTAAGGGACTTTGGGATTTTAATGAAGACATTAAGTCATTAAGTCTGTACAACCTTTGAATAAATAATTCCTTTCCTTTTCACCAATCTCTGGCATTGAGAGACATAATTTCCTGGCAGTGGGCAAGGCAAATCTAGTACAGGGGGACCCTGGGAAAAGCGGGGGTCCATTTGGTAATACTATTTTGTCCCCTGCCCTGTAACAAAGTGACTTTCTGTAACAAAGTGACTTTCCTTTTGGGGACTCTCGGTTCTGATCACTGAAGGGGAAGTGATCAGAATTAATCCGTCTAGGTTCTTGACTGAGGCATCCCGTCATAAAAATGCAGATTAGCCATAGAAAAATTCAATTACATATATATGTACAGGAGCCCCATAAAGATATGAAAATCAAAAAAGTGACCAGAGCAGGAAGCTTGGAAACAATGACTTTGTGAAGAATTGACAAGACAAAGGGGTTTGGGCTAAAAGTTGTAAAATGGTGAAGAAGTTACTGTCAGGGTGGGCATAGTAGGACACAATGGCGGTCGAACTACAACCCGGAAAAGACGGCTGCCGTCAGGCCAGAGAGCCTAAAGGATGGGCTTTGCCATGGCAACCAGAGCCTAGGGAGGACCACCAATGATATGCTGCCACTTTGTCCTAGAGGGACCAACCCCCAGATCCCGTGAAGAAGACCCCAGACTTGAGGTATAAAACCCCTTGGTGCTCTTTGTTTGGGGTGACTTCCCCGGTCCCACCCTATGGACCGAGGAACCTTGCCCGGGTGCGCAAACCCCAATAGAGCTCTACACTGCCTGATTTTGTGGTTGGTTGGCATTTCTTCCTCAGCGGAGCCTAAGAAAACCTTACAGTTACAAGTTTTGGTCATACAGCCTTCCTCAACCCTAAACTTCTTCTCTAGTGATAAGTATGCCTTTTACCCTCCTGATATAGGAAGGGTACCTTTCTCATGGGAGATTTATTTCCTGTTTTCAAGGGGGAGAAAAGAGTCAGAGTATTCTCTTGCTCTGACTATTTCTCAAGTACATATTTTTTCATTCAAAATAATTACTATTCCAAGTGGTATATTTTGGGTGCCCTGTTCTGAAACCCTACATTACCAATTCCAATATATGAGTTTTTTCCCCACACAGCAAACAATTCTGAGGCACCCACTATGTGTTCTGCAATTCAACTCAATTCTGACACCATCTATCTGGAGACAGCATCAGATTTCATAGTTTAAGCGTTCAGACCTACAAGACTCTGCTTTTCCCATTTTGGAGTCAATTGCCAGTTCAGGTTATCACCTGTGCTTCTGATCTACCAGCTATAATAAACTAGAGGTTCCCACGAACCCCTCTTTGAGTTCAATTAATTTGTTAGAGCAGCTCACAAGACTCAGAGAAATATTTTACTTACTATATCATCATTTATTACAAGAGGACACAACTCAGGAACAACCAGATGGAAGAGATTCATAGGCCTAGGGATGGGGAAAGGGCTCAGAGCTTCCACTACTGTCCCAGCAAATCACCACATGTTCACTAAGCAGGAAGCATTTTCTAGTTGTTTGGGGATTTTATGGAGGCTTCCTTACAAAGGCATGATTGATTAAGTCATTGGCTATTGGTGATTGAACTCAATTTCCAGACCCTCTCCTTTCCCCACCGGTTGTAGGTTGGGAGTGGGGAGGCATGACAGTTCCAACCCCCTAATTACATGACTGGTTCTCCTGGCAACCACCCCATCTCATGTTGCTTTCCAAAAGTCACCTCGTTAATATAACAAAAGACACCTTGATTTCTCTCTTCACTTCAGAAATTCCAAGGGTTTCAGAAACTCTGTGCCAGAAACTGGACCAGGGCCACAAATACACTTCTTGTTATAAATCACTACATCACAAGGACTGGCTCATCAAAATCACCATTTTGAGGCAAGAGTTTAAAAGGTACAAACTTTAACTTTTTGTTCTCTTAGAGCCCCGGAAATCACACTGTGCTGTGACCCTCATGGTGGGGTGGGAGAATAAAGCAGACCGAGGGAGAGTGATGTCCTACGGATGATGAGAGGCTCCTCTCCCACGTCCACCGCCAGTTCCCATGGCCTGGGCCCGGTCACTTACCTCTTCCAGACTTGAGTCCTGCATTTCCACGTTAAGGTGCCTGGAAATGATGGAAGCTAAGACCCCTTCAACCACTAACATTCAGCCCACACTGTCTACTCGCTACGAGCAGTTGCTCCCTTCCCTGGGATGGCCACAGCTGGCAGGTCGTGAAAACTGGGAAAGCAGAAGCAAGCAAGCAAACCACCCCAAGCACCCCCTGTAAGGTACGTAAAATTATTTTTCACATAAAAAATGAGTCAGACAGGCCCTGGCTGGGTAGCTCACTCAGTTGGAGAGTCATCCCAATGCTCCAAGGTTGCAGGTTCAATTCCCCGTCAGGGCACATACAGGAATCAACCAATGACTGCATAAATCAGTGGAACAACAAATTGATGTCTCTCTCTCAAATCAATAAATTTTTAAAAATCATACTTTTTTATAACATGTAGTATGTTAGTGGTGCTGAGAATTACTAAGCAGCACTCGTTGTATGCTGGTGGTACTTTAATTTAGGATTAAAGCCAACATTAAAGGTAGTAATTCACTGCCATGAGCAAAGGTTGGGAGGGAGCAGGGGTAGTTGGGGGGGTGGGTAGGAATTACCTATATCTCACCAAATTATCTCTGAAAAAATATGAATAATCTGAAGAAAGTATGTAACTGATATTTTGACCCTTAATTTGAACTTTTTTAACATTGATTTTAGTTATTTTGATGTACAGTAACTCAAACCAAACTAGGGACACGAAGGTAGTGCAGTGAACTGAATGGTGGCCCCTGTAATAATATGTCTACATCCTAGTCTCCAGAGCTTGATAATATTACTGGTATGGAAAAAAAAAAGGAAATACTACTTTGTGAATAAAAAGGGGACTTTGTAGTAAGTCTGACAAGTCCAGTGTGATCTGACCATAAATTCCTAACTGAGCAGGTCATTGTGGGTAGTCACACCCCAAGCATGTAACTTCTTTAGAAAAAGTTGTGTTTTTGCTTTAAGCAAGCCCTGCCCATTGTTTCTATGCATCTAGGTTAACACACCTCTGAGATGCCTCTTTTTCAGACACCTCCGAAGCTTAACCACCCTTGAGAGACTACATAATCTTGTTAACTATCCCATACTCCAACCCCACCTTGCTTTCTCCCACCTTCATGTAACCTTTCTTACATTCCCTCCTTAATTCAAAGGCATGAAAGAAGCATCAAAATTGTTTTTCTCCGGAGCATTTGAGATCTTGCTTCTTGGCAATTGTCATCAGTTTGGCTCACATAAACTTGTTTTATTGGGGGGGTGCTACTCTTTTTTTTTTAATTTTTATTGTTGACACTATTACAGATGTCTTCCTTTTCCCCTCCTTTGCCCCCTCCTCCCAGCCCTATCTCCCTCTTCCCTCTGGCCATCACCACACTGTTGTCTGTGTTATGAATTATGCATATATGTTCTTTGGCTAATTATTTCACCTTCTTTCATTCAGTTCCCCTTCCCCCTCCCCTCTGAGAACTGTCCATCTGCTCCATGTATCTATGTCTCTCTTTCTATTTTGTTAGTTTATTTTGTTCTTTAGATTCCACATATTAGTGAGATCATATGGTACAGTCATACCTCAGTATTTGTCAGCTTCTAACTTCATTAAACCTGGTACTCATCACATTTTGATGAGAAAAAAATGTTTCAGCACCCAGTGCTTGCTTGGGACTTGTCCCACTTACTAGAATTTGAATGAGTCATGGTGCTGGCCCGCAAGAGAAAATGCTTCATCACTTGGTACTCATCAGTATCAGCACTCATCACGCGTCCTAGAACAAGTTAACAACAAATACCAAGGTACCACTGTATTTATCTTTCTCTGACTTGCTTGTTTCACTTAGCATAATAATCTGCATGCCAATCCATGCTATCACAAAAGGTAAGAGTTTCTTCTTTTTCAGAGTCAAGTAATATTCCATTGTGTAAATGTACCAGAGCCTTTTTACTCACTCATCTACTGATGGGCATTTGGGCTATTTCTGGAACTTTGCTATTGTAAATAGTGCTGCTATGAATATAGGGGTGCATATAGTCTTTCAAATTGGTATTTCAGCATTCTTAGGACATATTCCCAGAAGTGGAATTGCTGGATCAAAAGGCAGTTCTAGTTTTAATTTTTTTAGGAAATTCCATATTGTTTTCCACAGTGCCTGAACCAGTCTGCAGTCCCACAAACAGTGCAAAAGGATTCGCTTTTTCCACATCCTCACCAGCACTGTTGTTTGTTGACTTACTGTTGGTAGCCATTCTGAAAATTCTCTATGGGTTTGGACATTTCTTATGTCAACAACTCTATATGGCAAAGATGCTATAAATTAAGAATTTTAAGAGGATTCCAGAGAGCACTTATGTTAATTGTTAAGTATACAGATACATACATGGTTAATTTTATGTGTGAAATACACAAATATGCATGGATAGATATAGATATATGGTTAATTTTATGTCAACTTGACCAGGTCACAGGATGCCCAGATATCTGGTCAGACATTATTCTGGGCATGTTTATGAGGGTATTTCTGGATGAGGTGAACGTTGGAGTCGGTAGACTGAGTTAAGCAGATTGCCCTCCCCAGTGTGGGTGGGACTCATCTAATCAGTTGCAGGTCTGAATAGAACACAAAGGCTGAGTAAAACAGGACCCCTCTGCCTGACTGCCTGACTGCCTGAGTGCAAAGACATGAATATTTTTCTGCCTTCAAACTCAAACTGAAACATCACCTCTTCCTTGGTCTCAGGCCTGTGGACTTCAGACCAGAACTACACTTTCAGCTCTCCTGAGTCTCCTGCATGCTGACTGCAGATTTTGGGACTTGTCAGATTCCATAATCATGTGAACCAATTCTTTATAATAAATATATACACCTGATGAGTGATGGGCATCTTTCATATGCTTACTGGCTCTATGGGTATCTTCTATTGTGAAGTGCCATTTTTGTGAACAGAAGTTTTTAATTTTAATAAATTCTATTTATCAATTCTTTTTCTCTTGAGATTAAGGCTTTTAGTGCCCTGTTTTTACCCATCAAAAGACCTTTTATCATTTATTGTATATTATATATAATATCAATAACTAACCATATACCAATTATTGATATTATGTGCAATAACAATATAGTCAATTATTGATATTATATAATATATAATAAACAATATTACATATTGAACTTATAATATCAATATAAAACTTCAAGTCATTGTGATGATTTAAAACACTAGGTGTCTGGATCTGTCAAGTATAAGTGGTGGCTTTTTAAAAATGTATCCACTTTACAGGTTTTAATCCTATAACTGCTAAAATGACAGTTGGCTATGTGAATGTACTATAAAGCCTCATACAATTTGTCTATAATTATTGAACCTATTCTAGATTAGTCTTCTCAAAGAAATATATTATGTAAATGTTTGTGATTCAATGTGATTATCAAAGATAATGCAATGTGAACATCTTCATCAACATTCTTCGCTGGTTCCCCCTCATCTCCCCAAGCTCTAAATGTTGGAGCACTCTGTGCTATCCTTGAGCCAATGCTTTTTGTATCCACACTCACTCCCTGGATGGTTGCCTCTAGTCTCATAGGTTTAATTACCATTGTTTTACTATCCAAAATCTGTTTCCCCAGCCCAGATGGGGACTTTGAGCACAAAATCCCCCCCAATTTATGTCTCATGGACATCTCAAATTTATGATGTCCAAAACTGAGCTCCTGCTGTTTGCACACTGCCTCTCCCTCTTCTCCATCACTGGCAAATCTAATCTTCCAGTTCCCTTTTTCCTTGATATCCCGTCTGTAAGCAAACTCTACCAACTCTACCTCTAAAATGTACTCAGAATCCTGCCATATCTGCTGCTGTGACCCTCGTCCAAGCCACCATAATCTCATGCCCAGACTATTCCAATAGCCTCCTAAGCACACACTTAGTTTTTCCTTGCCACCATTCAGGCCACTCTCAAGAAAGCAGCCAGAAAAATCTGTCTAAATGTAAATTAGATCAAGTAATTCCTCTGCTCAAGACCTCCAGGGCCTTTAATCACATTTAGGGAAAAAGTAAACCATTTCCAGTATTTACAAATCTGTGTTAGTCTGTGGTCTCTGAGAAGCAGAGGCCAAGGTGGCATTAAATGTGCAAAATGATGTCGATGGGAGCGCAAATGGGGAAGCCCTAGCCCATCCTTCCCTCATAAGAACATTAAATAAATAATCAGAAACAAAATAAAATAAATTTACAGGAATTCTAGAAATCAGTTAAAAATCTACAGCAAGCAAGCAAATGTCAAATCAAGAAAAAGTCACATTGAAAATGGTAGGAAATTTTATGATGTGTCTACCCATTCCTTCCCTATTTGTGGGAAGTAGTGGCCTAGTCTTCAGTCCCTGTCCATGACACAAATTTGCCACAGTTTAACCTATCTGCTGACTACTTGTGGGATTGGCCTCAGTAACGCCTAACTCAGAGCTCTGACAACCAAAAGCTACTTGGAACTCAAGCTAGGAAGCTGCAGGAAGCACCAGACATGACTCATGAAAATCACAAGAGCTGACAGACCTGCAGATACCCAGGGCAAAGACTGATGATTGAGGAATGCTCTAGAACAGCTATGGCCCCAAGAAGAAGCAGGAGTGAGATTCTGAGGGAAATTAAGATATTTAAAAACAGCAATATATAAAAGGGAAGTGGGCAGGGGATCGGGGAGCACAGGCCCCAGAAAGATACATGGTCAAAAAAGATCTGAAGACCACGAACCTCCACACTGGGCTGGGTAGGGAAGGTCTCCCAGTACACAGAGCCAGTCGGCAAAGCCTGGGAGAGGTTGCTATTTTTTCAAAAGCCCAATTTTCAGCAAAAGAGCACACGGCATCAAAAAAAAAGAGAAAGGAAAGAAAGAAAGAAAGAAAGGAAGGAAGGAAGGAAGGAAGGAAGGAAGGAAGGAAGGAAGGAAGGAAGGAAGGAAGGAAGGAAGGAAGGAAGGAAGGAAGGAAGAAAGAGAAAGAAAGAAAGAAAGAAAGAAAGAAAGAAAGAAAGAAAGAAAGAAAGAAAGAAAGGAAATATCACCCATTCAAACAAACAAAATAAATCTCCAGAAACTGTGCCTGAAGAAACACAGGCATCAGACTTACTTCACAATGTTTACTGCATATGGAATTTCAGTCTGAGAAAATAAAAAAAGCTCTGGAGATGGATAGCGGTGATGATTGCCCAGCAATGTGAATGCACTTAATGCTACTGGACATTGACTAACAACAGCTAAAATGGTAAATTTTGTGATTTGTACATTTCTCCACAATAAAAAGTATATTAAAAAAGTGAAGAATTTTATTAAGGGAAACATCTCTGAGAAAGAATGGAAAGGGAACCGGGGTAATTTGAGAGGATCATCAGACCACAAAGCAAGTCTGACCCTAAGGAAAGGACAAAGGTAAGGAAAATTGAGTTGGAAGTATCCTGTATGTTCCTTCGGTTGAAGGAAGGTTTAGCAAGTCCATCAGCCACTGTCACCCATCAGAGAAGTTCCATTTTCTCCCAGAAATAGGTCTGCTTTAGTGCTATTGCCATACTTGCTATTGTCTAAGGAAACTGCCCCAGGAAGCGTTGGTGGGTTTCAGAATGCAGCTACAAGGGGCCTTGATCAGTTACACTCTCTATAGTTGGAGGGCAGGAAGACTTGTTCTCATTGCCACCCAAACACTTACATGATCTGTGCCCACCACTGCCCCTTGACCCTTTGCCTCCTTCCTCTTGCACCCTGTGTTCCAGCCACACCAGCCTTGCCAATTCTTGAAAGCACTAAGCGTGCTCCCTCTGCAGTCTTACATGTGTTTCTATGCCTACATGCTCTTCTCCCAGATATCCAAAGGGTTTGCTCCTTCACTTCCTTCATCTCTTCATTTAAATATCACCTTCCCAATGAAGCCTGCCCTGGCCACTCTATTGGAACTTTTTACACCCCTCCACTAACTGTCATACACATACACATACTTTCTATTTCTCTGTTTTATTTTTTCTTAGCACTTCTCACTGTAAAACTTACTACATTCATTTATCTTGTTCATTTCTTATCTCCCCTACAAGACTGTAAATTTTAAGTCAAGAGGAGCATTGATTTGCTTGGTTATTGTTGTTTATTCAGCAAGTAGAATGGCGCATTGACTATATTAAACATTCAATAAATAATTACTAGATAAAATACTAAACACAAAAAAAAGAAAGATGGAGAAATAATACATTTATTCCTGATGTGCAAATGAGTCACTACCAGTAATCTAGAGAGA
The DNA here is from genome assembly GCA_028533065.1 of Trachops cirrhosus. Classification (NCBI taxonomy): domain Eukaryota; kingdom Metazoa; phylum Chordata; class Mammalia; order Chiroptera; family Phyllostomidae; genus Trachops; species Trachops cirrhosus. The sequence goes on from CM052545.1 coordinate 49,865,161, forward strand.
CATCTTTTTGGCAACATTTTATTCGCAGTTAGTCCAAATTTCCATGTGTACTTGGAAGGAAGAAAGTTCATGAAAAATCTGTAATCCAAGAATTTCTCCAATTAAGACTGGTTTTTTGAGTTCCAGCCAAGATGGAGGCATAGGTAGAAACCCTTCATTTTGTCACATAACCAAAAGGAGGATAATAACCAATCTAGAAACAATTAACAACCAGAAGTGCCAGAAAATCAAAATGCATGGAACTCCTACAATGAAGGAATTAACAAACATTCACCTAAACCAGTAGGAAGAAGACGGGCAGCCAGGTGGGCGGAGGAGACCCTCGGCCAAGGGCCAGACTGCAAGAGCAGGGCTGGCTGAAAGGACATGCAATGAGGCACCAGACTGCACAAGCGAGGCAGGGCTGGCGGAGCAGGAACTAAGACCCAAAGCTAGCCATAAACTATGGCAATGGTTGCCAAGGCAGGAGGAACTCCCTGTCTGACATGAGAGTTCATTGGAAAGTGGGGCTAGAGCCGAGCAGGGAAGCTGCATTGTTCCTTCTCTGGCCCCTCCCACATAGGCAGTGCCACAATGCAACAAAGAAGGTGTCCTTGCCCTGGTGAATACCTAAGGCCCCGCCCCCTTAAAATTTAACAGGTGCACTGAGACAAAGAAATATGGCCCAAATGAAAGAACAGAGCAAAGCTCCAAAGAAAGAGCTAAGCAATGAGAGGATAGCCAACCTATCTGATGGAGAGTTGAAAACCCTGGTAATCAGGATGCTCACAAAACTTTTTGAGCTTGGTCACAAAATAAAGGAACAAATGAAAGCTACCTGAAGTGAAATAAAGCAAAATATTCAGGGAACCAACTGTCACAGGAAGGAAACTGGTACTCAAATCAACAATTTGGAGCAGAAGGAAGAAATAACATCCAACCGGAACAGAATGAAGAAACAAGAATTCAAAAAAAATGAGGAGAGGCTTAGGAACCTATGGGACAACTTGAATGTTCCAATATCCAAATCATAGGGGTGCCAGAAGGAGAAGAACAAGAGCAAGAAGTTGAAAACTTATTTGAACAAATAATGAAAGAAAACTTCCCCAATCTGGCAAAGGAAATAGATTTCCAGGAAGTCCAGGAAGCCTAGAGAGTCCCAAAGAAATTGGACCCAAAGAGGAACACACCAAAGCACATCATCATTAAGTTACCCAAGATTAAAAAAAGGTAAAGAGAGAATTTTAAAAGCAGTAAGAGGAAAGGAGAGAGTTACCTACATAGGAATGACCATAAGACTATCAGCTGATCTCTCAAAAGAAACCTTGCAGACAAGAAAGGAGTTGGAAAGAAGCAGTCAAAGTCATGAAAAACAAGGACCTACATCCAAGATTACTCTACCCAGCAAAGTTGTCATTTAGAATGGATGGGCAGATGAAGAACTTCCCAGATAAGGTCAAGTTAAAGGAGTTATCATCATCACCAAGCCCTATTATATGAAATTTAAAGGGACTTATCTAAGAAATAGAAAAAGATGAAAAACTATCAACAGTAAAATGACAACAAACTCACAACTATCAACAACTGAACCTAAAAAAAGAAAAGAAAAACAACAAAAACTAAGCAAACAACTAGAACACAAACAGAACCAGAGAAATGGACATCACATGGAAGGTTTTCAGTGGGGAAGGGGAGGGGAAGAATGGGGGGGTGGAGGTACAGGGAATAAGAAGCATAATTGGTAGGCAAAAAATAGACAGGGAAAGGTTAAGAGTGGTATAGGAAACAGAGAAATCAAAGAACTTATATGTACAACCCATGGACATGAATGAGGGGGTTATGGAATACAGTAGTGTTGGGGATGCAAGGCAGAGGGGGGATAAAGGGGGAAAAATGGAAAACTGTAACAATGTAATCAATAAAATACTTTAAAAAATGGTTTTTCATGACAAAATCCAAGGAAGCTTTCAAAGATGAAAATGGTAAGACAAAGGGTCATTATCAAAGGCACCAAAACCAGCCATAAGTGACTACTTTCACTCAAAAATGAGACAGTTTTTGCATCAAAATATTACTGAAAACAACTGATTTAAAAATATTGAATTTATTTTTAAATACCTATTGTTCTTAATGATTTTGTAAGACGAAGAAAAAGTCAAACAAGGGCAACATCAAAAACAAAAACCTGGCCAGTAGGAATTAAAATACAAGGATTCCTCACTTATCTTAATTTTAGGATAACCAAATCATTTTAGTTGATCAAAAAAATCTTTCTTTTCATAAACTGTCCAGTTTATGAATAGGGAAAATAATAATTTTCTAAATCATCATTTTGCAACTCCTAGTGAAATATTTGATTCAGTCAAATATCATGAGTGGGTGAAACAATTAGAGAAGAAATTGAGGGGAGCTTAACAAGTAGGTATCAAGCTATCCCCCATTGAAACAGGTACTCAATCTTGGTATCAGCAAAGGTCGAACAAGGGACATTCATGTGCCTCCTGTTGTGATGCAACGCAAAACACACAGCACTGCTTCTGATGTGCTCTGGCCAGGAAAGCAGAGCCTAAACCTAATCAAGCTCTAGAGCTAACTCCCACTTACAGGCAATGTGCGAGACAGAAACACGGGGGACAGCTCCACCAGGAGAAGCAGAAAATTCCAGAACACAGGACATTCTACAAAGTAACTGACCCATCTTCTAAAACAAGTAAAAAACTGAAAAAAAGTGATGGGCCATTGTTCTGGATATTTTTTAAACTTATTAACACTAAACAACAAAATATAATACAATACGCTTCTCAGATCTTGATTTGGGTGAACAAAATATAAAAATATTGTTTGGGACAATTAAAGACATCTGATTCTGATCTGGTTATCAGAAGGGACCAAAGAATTATTATTAATTTTACTAGATATGAATAGTGTCATGGTGGTTAGGTAAGAAAATATCCACATTGAACCAGGGAGAGAAAAATGACATGATACATTTAATATTTAAAATACTTCAGGAAAAGAGGAAAATAGATTAAGCCAATGGGAAAAACTACAATAATTATTGATATGTAAAATGGATGTATGTGGTTTGTTTATTTTATTAATTTCTTCATTTGGTATATGTTTTAAGTTTTTTATGACAAAATGAAAAAGAATGGTTCATTCCTACTTCCAGTCAAGATGGAGGCATAGGTAGACACACACTGTGCCTCCTCACACAACCAAGATAGGGACAACAACAATTTAGAAACAGATTAACAACCAGAGCTGACAGAAAATTGAACTGTATGGAAGTCGGACAACCAAGGAGTTAAAATACACCTGTTCATCCAGACCGGTAGGAGGGGCAGAGTCGGACAGCTGGGTGGAGTGGGGTCCTGACAAAAAGAGCATTGGGACCAAGCACAAAAGGCATCCCAGGTGCACAAGACCACAGTGGGCAGAGCCTGGGCACTCAGGCAGCCGTTGGCAGACCCTGGGTGCTGGGTGGCAACCAGCAGACCCAGCAAGGCTGCGATTGTGAAGTAAGGCACTGTACACAACCCAGGTTCCCAGCACTGGGAAATAAAGTCTTGGGACATGGATTGAAAACACCTATGGGGGCTGAGGTGCAGGGAGAGACTACCAGCCTCACAGGAGAGTTTGTTGGAGAGACCCACAGGGTTCTAGAACATACACAAGCCCATCCACATGGGAATCAGTACCAGAAGGGCCCAGTTTGCTTGAGGGAAGCTGCGGAAGGGACTGAAATCCGAGGGAGAGAGGAGCAAGCCCCACTGGTCCCGCTCGGACCCTGCCCCCACATACAACTTCACAACCCAGCAATTAGGGTGCCCTGCCCTGGTGAACACCTAAGGCTCTGCCCCTCATTACCTAACAGTCTCGACAAGACAAAAAAAAATGACCCAAACAGAAGAACAGAATAAAGCTCCACAGCAAATACAACTAAGCAATGAAGAGATAGCCAACCTATCAGATGCACAGTTCAAAGCACTGGTAATCAGAATGCTCACAGAATTGGTTGAATTTGGTTGCAAATTAGATGAAAAAATGAAGGC
>CM052545.1:49869694-49887172 GCA_028533065.1 Trachops cirrhosus
GGAAAGCATTATGCTAAGCGAAATAAGCCAGGCAGTGAAAGACAAATACCATATGATCTCGCCTTTAACAGGAACCTAAACAACAAAACAAAGAACCAAGTAAAATATAACAAAAGACACTGAAATAGAGGACAAGTTGTCAGTGACCAGAGGGGAGAGGGGAGGGAATTTCAGGGGAGAAGGGAAGGGTTTACAGGAAAAAATATAGAGGACACATGGACAAAACTAGGGGTGTTGGAAAGGGGAGGGAGGAGGGGAGGAATGGGTGGGTGTGCTGGAATGGAAATAAAGGATAGAAACTGTACTGAATAAACTAAAATAAAAGAATTAAAAAAAAAGTTTTCTTGGAACACAGGCACACTCATTTGTTTACATATTGTCCCTGGTGGCTTTCCTGCTACAACTGAGAGTTTAGTGGCTGTAACAGACACCATATGGCTGCAAACTCTAAAATATATATATGACCCCGGTAGAGTAGCTCAGTTGTTTAGAGCATCCCAATACAACAAGGTTCAAACCCCAGACCGGGCACATACAAGAATTAACCAATGGCCTTAATTGGATGGCTCAGCTGGTTGCAGTATTGTCCCATGCACCAAAAGGCTGGGGGTTCGATTCCCAGTCTGGGCGTATCTGGAAGGCAACCAATCAATATTTTTCTCTCACATCAATGTTTCTCCTCTCTCTGTCTCTCAAATCAATAAACATATCCTTGGGTAATGATTAAAAAATAGGAATAATATGCCCTGGCTGGTGTGGCTTAGTGGATTGAGTGCCGACCTGTGAACCAGGGGGTCCCTGGTTTGATTCCCATTCAGGGCACATTCCTTGGGTTGTGGGCAAGGTCCCCAGTAGGGGGCACACAAGAGGCAACCACATGTTGGTGTTTCTCTCCCTCTCTTTCTGCTTCCCTTCCCCTCTCCCTAAAAATAAATAAATAAAATCTTAAAAAAAAAAAAAGAATGAGCCTCCTCTATCTAAGGGCAGAGAAAGGATCACTTTTTAACAGAACCCATGTCTCCTTTCAGACATGCCATCTGCCCAGCTAGATTGGCAAGAAAGACCTGGTAATCAGTGGAGGGAGGGAAGTGCTTGGCAGTTGTGTTCACATCCATCTATTTTCTTAGAAGCCATTCTGAGGGACAGTCCCAATATTCATGTGAAACTAGCTCCCAAATTCATTTATCCCACCTTGCTTCTTTCCCGAAGGCGCCTTTAGGCAGAGCACACGAGTGTGCATAAGTGTATTTGTATTTGGGTGGGTTTTGGAGTCTGACTATCTGTGGTTGTAAACACGCTTAACATTTCTTCTAAAAAGAAATCAGAGGAAAAGGAAAAGGATGTTTCTGGGAAACAAGCTGTTATTCCACCTACCCATCTGATTGACTCTCTAATTTTAAGCTTCATTCTAATAAAAGACTTAGAATAGCTCTGCTTTTATGATTTTAATGGGCTTCCCAATTGAGATTTAACTATCTGATATAACAAAGTGGGTGGACTTTGGTCTTCAGAGGAGAAAGAATAAACATACTGAAAGCTGTAATTTAAATGTTCCATTTTCTGCCAGCCCTCTTAACACAATTATTGTCAAACTTGAAATAGTCCATGCCCAAATACAAACCTCAAGTTTTGCAAAAGACCTATAATGTAAGGGTGGGGTGAGGCAGCTGAAATCACTTTGGTAGAAATCCAGTTCCATTGGATGAGCTTTAACACTCTGATGTATATTAAATTTAAAATATACCAGCAGTTGGAGACCATTGTACATCTAATTTCCTTGAACACTTACTTTCCTTGAAGAAAGTAAGTTTTTGAAGCCCCTATTCCACGATGCAAAATTCTTCAGCTCCTGCAGGTTTACATACAGGACTTACTGGGGAAAGTAAGAAGTGAGTCCTACAGAAATATTGAAGGAAAACTTCAGTACAGAACAGTGTAGCTATAAAGTGTGAAGACAAGGTAGATATCACAGACGACCAAGAAAATGGCAACTCTAATCACCAGTAGTATAAGCCCAGTTTTAGGGTCATCCTTGACCCATCTTGTGTCTTGACCCAGGGATAAGATTCAAGGTTGTGGACCCTGAAATACTGGGTTGGCCAAAAAGTCTGTTTAGTTTTTTCTGTAAACTAAAAGACACATTTTTTCATTTTCACCAATAACTTTATTGATTTGGATATTTTGAGTATGTCAGCTATCTCCCGCTATTGGCTTCTAGAGGATAGAGGCCAGGGGTGCTGCTAAACATACTCCAATGCATAAGACAGCCCCACAGCAAAGAATTATTTGGCTAACATGTCTACAGTGCCAAGAAACTTTGCAAACCATTTAGACACATTTGATCTATCACAGCACCTTTCTCCAAACACTGCACAAATCTTTTTTTGCATTTCAGTTGTTTTTACCTTTCTTGAAATAGGAAGTTATAACACATTGAAAATGTTGCTTATTTTCTTCTATCTTCAATATTAAAATGGCCACACAAAAATTCACCAGTTTTGATACTTTTTTAATGCACACTGCTATGACAGCTGTCACAGTACTATCTAACAAAATTGTTTTGAATGGAGTTAAAGACAACTAAGTGCTACTAGAGCCACTGTACAAACAAAATGAACTTTTTGGCCAACCCAAAAATATAGTGAATAAATATAGTAAATAAATATAACTCTTTTTTAAAAAAGCATTATTTTTGGACAAACTTTCCAAAAACATATGCTGAGGAAAGTATCCTAAGAGTTCCAGAAGCCTCAGTGAATTCCCGTCTGCCCACACAGACTTCCTGTTGATTCTGCCTCAGGATATGTCAAGAATCCAACCTGTTTTTACCCTCCCCAGCTCCCCATCCTGGGCCTGACTACCTTCATTTCTTTCTTTTTTTTTTTTTTATTGTTTTTAAAACAATTTATTTCTTTGAGGTAGGGGGAGCCACATAGATTAGCTGTTCCACTTATTTATGCATCCATTGGCTGCTCCTTATATGTGCCCTGACTGAAGATGCACCTGCAACTTTGGAGTATGGGGACAATGTTCTCACCTGCTGAGCTCCCATGCCAGGGCCAACTACCTTAATTTCTTGCCTGAACTACTGAAATAGCCTTGCATCCTTCTGATCTTCCTGCATCTTTCCTTGTTTTTACAATCCGTACCAAAGAAGGCAAATTAGGTCATGCCCTTGGTTGGCTCAAAACCCTCCACACACCTCCTAGTGACAGAGAATGTCTTTCCTATGCTTTTCACAGCCCTGTTTTATCTGGCCTCTGGGACCAAGTTTCCTCCCACACCAGGCTCCTTACTCACCTTTCACCAAGGATTCCTTGTTTTTGAAACCTGCCAAACATGCCTCCAGGCCTTTGCATTTTTGGTTCCTGAGTTCAGAGTACTCTCCCTGAAATCCTCACTTCCTAGTGGTCTGTGATTCTCTGGGGCCTTTCCAGAAATGCCTTCCCAGAGTGCTCACTACAGACAGAACTGCAGTGCCCCTCTTCCATCCTACCCTTCTGGCTTTGGCGTTTCCTCTGCAGGTGCAGTCTCTTTGGGCGTACATTTATTTGCTTATTGTCTTACCTCTTCTAGACTGTAGCTCAATAAGGATAGAGATTGTACTTTATTCGCTGCTGTGCCCTGTTCTTAAAACAATGTTTGCCATTTAATAGGCACTTCATAAATATTTGTGGAAATAAAAATTACGTAACGTGGTAAATGAGGTTAATTATGATGGCAGAGAGAGCTCATTTGGGGGAAATAGTGGGATCCCTAATTTAGGATGTTAAGTCTAAAGTGACAGATTTCTTAACTTATGAAATCTTCGTGAATAAAAACCTACTTATGGATGAATAAGTAAGCCTAGGAGTTACCCACCATGATCAGGACTTATTTATTTTTTAATTTCAGATCCGGCTTTGCAAAAAGTTACCAAAGTTAAAACGCACAGATTCTTCAATCAAGTTTCACTGTACTTTATCTTCCTGTCTTCTCATGTTTCAAACGGGCAAGAAAGGCATCGCAGACTGCAGGACAAACTTTCTCTGAAGGGCACATTTTCTCAAATGGAAACATGAATCAGTTGGTCATTTACTCAGATTTTTACTTCCGTGAGTGAAGTACCCACCGCCTCACCCCCACCCCCCACCCAATCTTCATTCCGGAGGTCTCTCCAGGAGGAAGTGAGGTCCAGGAGAGCGGTTTCTGAGGGCGCCAACGGGAGTCTGTGGCAGTTCAGAAGAGCACTCCGAGTTTGGGCTTTTTGTCACAAAACCATACAGTCAGTGAACGAGACGATCTGGGTGTGCCCGGTCGGTCCCCTTCTCCACGGGGATGGTCCTTGGGCAGCTGGTCTGTTGGAAAAGGGAGGTCTTTCGGGAGGACCCCTTGAGCACGAGTGTCCGAGGTTCTTCAGCTGTGGAGGAGTACGATGTTTTGGGTATACAGGATTTCCAAGTTAGGGCTTTGTAAATAATTTTCCCACCAATGCTTCTCTAGGAAACTATTTTACACTTCTGAGAAGCCTGTGTCCTTTGCATCGGTTCTCCATTTCCCACAAGACACACGTTCCCGCTTTGAAGGTTATAAACGGTGCAGGAGATCTGTCTGTCCTGGAGTCCGGCTTCCGGCTCTCGTGGTTCCAGTTGAAGTTCCAGGGGGTGGACGCAGTAGTCAACTGCTCATTCATTCAACAAATATTTATTGAGCGCCGCCGAGCACTGGCGGAGGGGGCGGGGGGCGTCCCGGGGGCGAGAAGCAGCTCTCAATTCATTCTAGTCCCCCAGGCTCCGGCGCGCGCAAGGGGAGCGGACCCCGCAACCCTCGCCCACCCGTGGCCCGTCTGCCAGGCTTGGGGTGACCAGCGCCCCCAGCGCAGCCCTCCAGAAAACCGCGCTGGGGAACACACCCCACAGATCCAGTCTCAAAAGGTGAATCCTAGTGGGGAAGGTGGGGAGAAAAAAAAAAAGCAAAACTTCACTACGGCAAACCAGACCCCGGGCTGCCTTCCGAAGCTGCTTAGGGAAGTGCGCCAGGAGGAGCCGGAGTGCGAACCGGCCCCGGAGCCGGCCACGACCGGGGAGAGCTGGCCGGAGAGAATAGTTGGGGCGCGGAGGCGGGCCGAGGGCGCGGCCGGCGGGAGGGGCCGGGGCGGTGCCCAGAGGGACGGGAGCGTAGGGCGGCCGTCCGGCTCAGCAGGTGACCACGGGTCGGGCGGGAGCCCTAGCAAAACCCGGGTGGGCGGGCGCGGACGGCGCAGGGCAGGGCAGGGCAGGGCAGCGCAGCGCGAAGCCGGTCCGCCGAACGGGCGAAGTTTGCCGAACATGGCGGAGGAACCCGGGGCGCGCAAGAGCGCGGCGGCACGGCGGCTGGTGCCCCAGGAGTTGTAGCCGCCGCCGCCGCTGCTGCAGTACGTGGTCGCCGCCATGGCCCGCTGGATCCCGACCAAACGGCAGAAGTATGGGGTTGGTGAGTGCTCCCTAAGTGCGCGGGAGCGGCCCTCCCTGGCGCGAAGTTGGGCGGCGGACGCCAGGCACTAGGTGCACGCGCTGTGCGGGACGGGATCCGGCCCCCGCTGCCCGCAAGGGCGCAGCCAGGGCTCCACTCCCCATGGCCGCAGTGTGGAGCGGGTGGGGATCAGAGCCTTCTCACGAAACCGCTCAGGGGAAGTTACTCCGGGTTTGGGGAGGGCCGAGTGGCTAAAATTGCTTTTAGCAGTTGGGTTCCGGGACGGGCCAAGTTGCTCTCGAACCCAGAACTTCAGCGCTTTGCGCAGTGGAAACGTCAAAGGCGAGGGCGCTCGCCGGTTACTCTGTGGGACCCAGCTCTGGCGCTCGCCTCCCTCCTCCCCGTAGTGAGGTTTCATTCAGGAGTTTGTAACCGGCTGAGGTCGGCAAAGTGCTGCTTGCCGCCCCAAAGCTTTCTGCCCCCCTCTACTTCGGTTCTCTCTGATGCTCCAAAGTGAGGAGCTGGGAGTAGAAAGCCACTCTCTCGCTTCCTCCTGGGGGCTGGGATGCTCATAACAGCTGTAAAGTGAGTGGGCAAATCAAGTTGTGAGGATGTGATGGGAGAGACAGGAAGCGTGTAACATGGGAACGGGGGTGGCGACCCCTGGGACTCATCCCTTAACAGAGTGTAAGGAGAGGGTCTACTGCTGCCTTCTGAACCCCGAGTTTCGTCACGGAATCAGCCCAGGACATTGTATTAAGGGAACCGTGACAGGTCCCCTGCTAGGCACCTGGCATTCACAGAGGCGGTGCTGGAAGGCCCCCTCGACCAGCGGAGGGATTGCTGCCATGTTGGTTTGGATCCCTCACAATCGATGGCTGCGCGGCGGGTTTTGACTCAGGTGAAAATCTTGATTCTACTTTTCATCAAGGAGTGAGGTTGCTCAGGTCTTGTGGGAAGACTGCTGTTAGCGGGGCGATGATGGTGGCAATTAGATTTCGGAGCGATTTCCTAGTATACACAGACATGTGCTTTGAATTTTATCACTTCCTCTCAGGTTCATTCATTTGGCCCCTTTGTAATCCAATATAATCTTTTATTTTACTCCCTTCCCCGACCCCATTTTTCCTCTCCTCCCTCCTTGCTAGGGAGAGGTCCCTGAACCTAGCCTATACTTTCTGATGTCAAAGTCCCTTTCAGAGATAACTCAACATCTTTAGGTCCTTTTTTAACTGTGTCGTCACGAGTCAGTTAATAAAAGCAAACAAAGACTCATGTTTACTATGTTATTCTTAGATTGTGATCCTTTATGTATATATGTATAATAATAAAAATAGTAATAATAATAATAATAAATATAATTCATTGTGTTCCCCTATTCCAAAGCCTTTTTCCCCTTTCAATTCGTTTTAGGATCCTTGCATTATCTCATGGCTACAACTCAGAAATGGGAAGCTGTTGTTTCTCCTGCCCCAGACCACCTGGTCAAGATTTAGTCAGGAGGCTTCAGACAGGGACTCATAGTCAGGTGACAATCAGTAGCCAGCTGTTATGGAAGAGAAATGCTTTATAATAGATGGGATTCATTTAAAGCATATTGAGCAGAGCCTACTTGTTAGTTACTGCTTACAAAAGGGTTATCAATTCTAACTTTGTTCAACAGCATAAAAGCTATTTCCAAAACTATTAGGACTTTGGTATAGTTAATGGAAATGTAGCCCCAAAATGTGGTTTCTATTGCACTAGTCATAGGAACAAGTATGGTATTTCCTCTCTCTCATGATATGTTCTGGAGTCAGGTATTCGGATTGCATTTCCAGGGCACAGGTAGGAAAGCTGCTCCAGGATATAATTTTTTGCTGGCCACAATAGATTCTGATTAATCTGTATTTCACAAAAGAATCCGCTGTTAGGACAGATTGTCCAGGAATAAATCTCTGTTGTTTATTCCTAAAGGACATTGTTGTTCATATCTCCTCTCTGCTTGGAGACCTTCCTTGGCCTGCGGGTAAAGTCTAAACTGAGCCCAACTTGCAAGGTTCCCATAATCCAGTTCACCACGTCTTCAGCACCCTTATCTCTCCCGGCTCCTTTCATTAATCCTGCAGTGCAGATGCTGCCCTTCTCATTCTTGTGCAATCTGCCCAGAGTCCCTCCTTAGTGACTTTGCTTCCTTGTGCTTGTCCCCTGTGCCCGAGTGCCCACCTACCTTCTGCATCCCCAAATCCAGACCTTTGCACAGGGCTCCAATCCCTCCCACCCTCAGATGTGGTACTCACAGACCTCAGACCTCCACACCTCTTCCTCACCATTCCTGCAGTAGGCCAGACTGAATTTCATCACGTGGCCTCTCATCCTTGGCTTCAGTGAACCAGGTTATGGCTTTCTGTTCCTGTCACTCAAGAGGTAGACCCGGTATAAAGTGTGCATTCAGTGACTGCCCATCCTCAGTGTTGAGATGATGTCCTAAAGCACCAGCCTCACTTCTCGATGACTTAAAAAGTTTTCTACCCTCTAGGTTTTAGCATCTCATTCCTTCTAGTAAGAGTTGTATTTTGTTCTGTTAGATGGACGACTAAATGAGAGTCTTCAGCCTGTCTTTTGTTGGCAAGTAAAAACACGAGCTATGCTGCTGAGAAACAAGGAAGCATAAAATAGATGGACTCATTTAAGTCTAATTGGAAAAATTGGCTCGTTGGACTTTTGAGAGGCAATTGTTATCACTTCTGAGTGTCTGCTAAACAGATTTTGTTTCTGGGTAAAGGAAACCATGAGCATTTGGAATGACTCAGAACTACTCAGTGTGAGGGTCGCTCTTCCATCTCACTGTGAACTGTGGGCAGTGAGGCCAGCAATCTCTGCTCTCTAATGTTATCTTGGGGCCACTGTTGGCTGTCTCTGACATAGCCTAGATTTTTCTGCAGGGACTGAAATGCAATCTGTTGTGCTTCCTCAGTTCTTAAACATAGCATTGTCGGCTGAATCCTTAGCATCAGGTGGGCCTGAATGACCTGTGTGTTATCTTATCAGTGGAGGGCACCAGTAGGCCTGTTTCTTTAAACCCTTGGTTCATTAGTATCCAGGTGATAAGTGCTGAGTGCTTAGGAAAAAGGGCTCTTCCCCATAGCCCTGGAAAAGTCTTCTTTTTTCCTTCCTATTTCTTGTTTTCTTTCCCCTGATTCTTTCTTTCTCTTTTTCTTTGTTTCCTTTGTTCTGTTTGAGGCTATAAACACTTTTATTTACATTTTAAGCAAAAATCAGTGATGAATATTCAGATCAGTCTTCTGATTATGGGCACATTCACTGTAAGCCTGCCATTTCTATCAAGAGCAGACCCAGACTGTGTTGATGATGGACTCTTTGCAAAATAATTCATTATTGTTGGGATTTGTGATATGTATTTTTATAATGTAATAACAGGTCATTTGGGGGAACATTGGCTTTCAGTGTTAGCTTTTCAGCCCTTTAGCTGTGCTAGGTCCCATGAGCCTAAAAGCATTGAAGTTTGTAGAGTAAATTTCTCCAGTGCTGGTGTAAAAGCTGAAAGCAGATGCTTTGCTAACTCACTCAGGTGTGGGTGGGTGTCTGTCCATTTCCTTCCCACCAGGTCAGCATGTTCCAAATACTCCAGCTGGAGGGGTGACAGCTGGGAGAGGTCTCAGAAAGCTCCGGGGGGAACTTGGTGCTTGAAGAGATAAATGAGCTTTTACTTTTTTGGTGGCATGACACCTTTTGGCCATCTGGTTAAGCCAATGGACCCCTGTCTCAGAATAATGTTTTTAAGTGCACAGAATTAAATATGAAGGATTAAAAATAAATCAAATTGTACTGAAATACAATTTCTGAGATATTTTCAAAATTTGTGATGTTGTAATATATGTGCTTCTTTATTACTATATTAAAGAACAAGTTCTAGTGGCAGGTCTGACAACTACCATACTTCTGAGTTAGTGATGAGCACATAGGATTTTTTAAGGTGTTTGCAGTAACCATGTGTGTTGAGAAAATACCTGTGATCTGTTGGTGACGGTGTCACTGGCACTGCTGGTAGAACTGTGGTTTCATTGCCTGTAGTCATCATTGAAGTACATGCTGGGTGTCAGAAAATAGAGGTGTACTTTTCCCCTTTCAAGTCCATGGTCCCCTGAATCTGAATGCAGGTTAAGAAGCCGTGGCTGAAGATCACACAGCTAATTAGTTACAGAACCAGGATACGCAACAACAGAAACACTTGTCGATCATCTGTCCGCAGGAGACACTGGGCTGGATATTACACAATTGTAATGAACTGAAGAAATCCTTGTAACAGTGTATTCATGTTCTAACAACATTGAGGCTAAGAACAGAGGAATAGAGAAGAGTATTTATTAAGGATTTATTATGTGACAGGCGCTGTTCCAAACCCTTTATTTCATTATGTTCCAGGAACATGTGGGGTTCTCAGAGACACTCTCGGGGGTCCATGAGATTAACACTCTTTTGGCAATAATACTAAGACGTCATGGACCTGTTTTCATAGTGTCCCCTCATGCATATACAGAATGGTTTCCCAGAGGCCACGTGGAGTGTGATAGGGCTGCAGAATGAATGCAGAAGCAGACCTGAGAAGCCAACAGCCTTTGTGAAACGAGACATTAAAGAGATTTACAGATATGAAAACAATGCCCTCCTGTCTGTGTTTTGTTTAGAAAAGTAATTTTTAAAACATTATCTTTTAACTACAGCTGACATACAACATAGTGATGAGACATTTATATACCTTACGAAGTGATCACCCAGATAAGTCTAGTACCCATCTGATACCAGACATAGTTATTGGAAAAGTAGTTTTGATTTAAAAAAATACATACTTTTTGCTAACATGGATTGGGTTTTTTATAGTTAACTTTAACAAATAAGTATACTTTTCAGATGTTTTAGCTTAAATTTTGAATATGGTAAATAATTATAGATGTAACCCACACAAATAAAAGCTCCTTGGGGTTCTTAGTAACCTTTTTTTTAATTCTCATCTGAGGACATTTTTCTCATTGTTTTGAGGAGTGGGGAGAGAGAGAGACAGAGAGGAAGGGAGGGGGAAACATTGATTAGGATGCAACCCTGGGCACATACCCTGACTGGGAATTGAACCTATGACCATTTGGTCTACGGAATGATACTCCAACCTACTGAGCCCCGCCGGGCAGGGCCCAATAACTTTAGGAGTGGGAAGGAGTTCTGAGACCAGAAAGTTTATGTTGCTGTTTTACACGTTACTTCATTAAATCATTGAGATAATGCTGTAATTCTCACATACTGTCCCATTTTCCAGATTAAAACAAAACTGAGATTCATAGAAGATACATTTCTTATCCATGGTCACATAAAATCTCACTCCTAAGCCAAACTCTTCAGCACATGTTCCCCAAACTTCAGCTGTTTATCTGTCACCTTGACCTCTGCCACGTCGAGGTGCCCTTCTGTGGCAGCTCCATGTTCACTGTCATGCACATTTGTCTTCTGTATTCTTTCCTACTTACTATTTTCTTTACCTGCATTTTCTTTGCCTGCATTTTTTCTTTTTTACTTAAAACAATTATTGAAAAAGAAAATCTTACATTCCTCCCACTGAAGGAGGACCAGCATGACTTGCTGTGGAAAGAAGCGGTGGTCGAAGTGGAGGCAGCAGAGATACAGCAGGAGTGCACTGGAGCTGGCTGAATGCGGTTGCCTGTCAAGGTCTGGAGGCTTGTGCGCAACCGAAACTTCCTCTTCAGTGTGCTGTTTCCTTCTTTGTGGGAGGCAGTTCGTGCTCTGCAAAGTCACTGCAAACTCTGAATTAGTGAGTACTGAATTAGTGCTCCTAGGGGAAACACAAGATCAGGTTCCTTTGAGCCTCTGGTCACATTTTCATCAACTGATTGATACAGCCTCTTAATTTATGTGTGTTGTTGTTTAAGGTTTACAGACCTTATTTAGTATGCATCGTTGGTTGATTCACTAACATGGGAACTCATGGACAACAGCACTATAACTCTTGCTTGAACAAAGTTTATCTGTCACACATATACTCTCCATAAGGCACATCACATGTACCTAGGAACTCTAGACGGCACTTTAGCACTGTGCTTGGGGGCCATTTTAAACAGCAAAATCATCAACTAAAAGCACAAAAATGAGAAAAATGTGATACTAAATAGATGGCAAAAAGGACACTTGAATACAGAATGAGAACTGAAACAAGAAGACAGAGCCCTGACCAGTTTGGCTCAGTTAGTTGCAGCATCATCCAGTGGACTGAAAGATCTCGGGTTCGATTCCTGGTCGGGGCACATACCTGGGTTGCAGGTTCAACCCCTGGTGGGGTCAGTGCTGAAGGCATCTGATCAATGTGTCTCTCTCATGTCTTTCCCCCACTCTCTCTCTCTCATTTCTCACTCTCACTCTCTATCTCAAATCAATAAAATGTCCTTGGGTGAGGATTAAAAAAAGGGAGAAGAGTGTCACCTGGTTCAACCTCAAGTGGGAACTTGCATGTCATCTTTGCCTGTTCGAGCATCTGTGAATGAGCTCGAGAGACCAGGAGTGCTGACTTGGGGGTTGCAAGTGCACTGTAGCCAGTGGGAGCATTCACACACACAGAAAATCCGTTAGGGTCAACCATCTTGGATAGAAAGAGAACTGAATATGGAGTCATTTTCTTGTATGGTTCAGGTCTCTGAATAATCCCTCAGATCCTTTTGAGAACCCTCGCCAGTCATATCACTGTCTTTGTCCTGCCTGCCCACACCTCTCCATGTCTGTCCTGTTTCCTCTGTTCTCTTCATATGATCTCAAAGACCTATGTCTTTCTTTGTTTGTGTCAGCTGTCTGTCTCCCAGACTAGGCTGTGTAGTTGTGGGGACAGGAATGTCTTCTTTTCATTGGTGTGCCCAGCCCTGGGAACTGCGGGGCTCACCATCAGTGAGGAAGGGATAAACGAGTGGGGAGCCTATCATCTACCTAACTCCATCATGTCTGCTGCAGAGTTTCCAAGCAGCAAGGCAAAGAAACATTTAAATAATAGAATAGATTTAATGAGTTGTTTATGCATAGGATCCTGTGAACATTGAAATCTTAAATGTTGCGTTATAACACAGGAAGGGAAAAAGGGGGCTTTGCGTTTTCTTTTTTTGGGCATCTGTGAAGGCTTCATGGAGGAAGGTACGTTGTAGCCTTGGCTCAGTGGGAAGAGCAAAGCTTGACCACAGTGGCAAATGGGGTTTAGGAAGTTCTGAGTCTTTGGATTAGTGCTGTGTTCTGCACAGGAGCTGGAAGGAAAGGAGATGCCGCCCCACGGAAGCAGCAAGGCCTTTCAGTTCGTTTGTTGCTCCTCATGACCGACAAGGGGTTGTGCTGCCTTCCTATAAACACATGTGTACTCTGAACAGGATAATGACAGAAAAAAAGGTAAATGGTCACAAGGAGGAACATGGAGAAGAAAAAGTAATTTAGAGGACTGGCAAGGAAGGGGCTTGGGAAAGGTAGTAGTTACTCAAATTTTAGTTTGTCCAGATTTTCAGAAGGCTTTCTGTGGTGGTCAGTCTGCCATCATGTTAGCTGAAAATTAAATTAAGTTGTGGTTTGTCCTCATCTAACTTTTAAGAGACAAAGCAGGGTCTAGGAGTAAGGAATCCAATCTCACTGCAATGAATTTTTACATCAAGCACAATTTTTTCAACATCTAGTTTATTTCCAGCAATGTTGTTCAATATAATTGCATTATAACTATACATAAAAAATATTTTAGTACTGTCAAAAGAATTTAAAAAGGAATGTTGGTCAAATTCTATTACAACTCATTTCAGTTCTTTGCAATGAGTTGTAATAGAATTGGACCCGTATCTATGGCCTAGAACTTGACTAAGGTCACATGGCTTGTCCTTCACTAGATAATTCAGTGGAGGGAAATACAGTTTTCTCCCTGATCTTGATAGGTAAAATCACCCAGGATATACCTGCTCTCTGTGGGCATTAAAGGAGGTATTAAATCTTTTGGGGGTAAGGTGCCTTTGACATTGGTTTGTAAGTAGCCTCCAGCATACATCAACGTTTCATTTTTAAGCTTAAAAAAGTACTTTTGAGATCAGGCTAACAAAAGACTTTGAGGCCGAGATTTGGGTGAGCAAGGAAAAGCAGAGGATGGCTGTGTTCATTTTGTTTATCCGAGTGATGATGCTCAGGCCAGCCCTCTCGGGCCAGACTGGTGGTCAGGCTCCCACCAGGGATGGTCTGAATTGCTGGCAACCAGTTCCAGAGCAAGAGACAAAAGTGGTCTTTGTCCTTGACACAAAGGTCTGTGTCACTGCCAAGCTGCTGCTGTTCAAATGACTTGATGTTCCTGTACCCACCTTTCCCGTTTGTGTCATTTTCTCTTATATTTTCATACCTCATTAAACTGTGTTAAACCCCTCAGCTTCCCTCTCTGACTCCAGGGAGTTCATTCTTTGTGTTTTCAAACAACTCCAGGGAAGGAAATTGCAGCAGAGACGAATTCTTTGAAAATAGCTCTTTGCTGACTCACCCAAGGTGAGTAAGAATGCTTCCTGCTGACTAGTTCATTACCTGCTGACTAGTTCATTACCTGCGTACCTGCAGCAGGATGTGCTGTATGAGCCTGGAACTAGACAGAACTTTCACTCCCTAGCCTTTTCTCCCAGGAACCACTTATAAGAATGTCCTCAGGCTCAGTTATAGAAATCTGACAGCTTTGCCCTTTAGTGTACAGAATCATGAAATATTAACAGCAGATTCTGTAAGCATCACCTCTTGGCTCACCTCCTCATTTTATTGCAGAAATATGCCCTGGAGATATAAAGGGACTTACTGAAATCACACAGCCAGGGGCAAACTGATGTTTCAACTTGCTGTCTTCTAGCTGCTTCATTTCTCTTTATAACTCTGGAGAGAGCACACTCCTTTATCACAATTCCTGCAAGTCTGGAGAGTGAGTCCTTCCACATAGCCTGGGGGAAGGGGGGCCCTGCCTCTGCCTTCCCTGGGTTTTCTCCATGTGGAAGCTTTGTTATAAATAAGATTGGCTATTAAATCATCTTCCCTCCCTCTTTAATTCAGACTTAATTGACATATATTTGTTTCAGGTATACAGCATAAGGATTTTTACATATGTGGTCAAATGATCACAGCAGTAAGTCTTGTTAACATCAGTCACAGTTACAATTTTTTCCTTTTAATGAGATTTACTGTCTTAGCAATTTCAAAGATACACTACATTATTATTAACTGTACACACCATGTTGTACAATACATTGCATCCCCAGGACTGACTTATTTTGTAACTGGAAGTTTATGCCTTTAGACCAGGGGTGTCAACCTCATTTTCATTGGGGCCCACATCAGCTTCGAGGTTGCCTTCAGAGGGCTGAATGTAATTTCAGCTCCTTAACAGCTAAGGAGTAGCTACATCACACAGTCCTAAAATTATTTTGGCCCTTTGAAGGCAACAGCGAGGCTGATGTGGCCCCCGGTGAAAATGAGTTTGACACCCCCGCTTTAGACCCCCTGCACCCATTTTGCCTACTGCACTCCCCTTGGGCTTTAACAATTTGTTCTCTGTATCTATGAGTTTGGATAAATACCCAGAAATGGAATTGCTGGGTCATATGGTAGCTTAATTTTTAATTTTTGAGGAACCTCCATACTGTTTTACATAGTGGCTACACCAACTTACATTCCCACCAACAGTGCACAAGGGTTCCCTTTTCTACACTTCCTCACCACACTTATTATCTTTTATCTTTTTGGTGACAGCCATTCTAGTAGGTGTCAGGTAATATCTCGTTGTGGTTTTGTTACCGGAGAGGGGACTAGGCCCAGGTTGTCCTGTAGCGTTTGGGTTCTTGACTTTGTGTAGGAAAGATGTAGCAACAAAAGTCCAGGTGATTCTGAGAGGAAGTTTATTAAGGCTGGGGACAGTGAGACAAGGAAGGGCTTAGGAGAAGCAACAGGAGAGAGCCCAGGCCAGGCTGCTGTCAGCTCACTGGGAAGTCAGAAGAAAGGGGGACTTGGAGACAGTGTTCTGGGGTACAGGAGTAGCCCCGGATGAGCTGTCCCTGCCCATTGTTCCTACGGTTGCAAGTCTCCTGGGCACCATTAGAGTTGAGGAGATGCAGGCCTGTGGGGGAAAAAGAGGAGGAAGGGAAAGGCACAGGCATACTCCGGGAGGGAGAGGGTTTTGGGGGTGGGGGGTTGGTGAGGGTATGTGTAGGGGGATCTTAGGGGAAGCTCTCAGTAGAATATTCATCAACTTTTCCAGGTGTGTCCTTTCAGGGTTGTGGTCTCTGCTGATTAGTCACTACCTGTGGTCCTGGTGTTACCTACCTGGCTGAAATACAGCTGAGTGAGGCCCAGATATACTTACCTCCAGGGCACAAAGGTCTTGGGGTCGAAACCGCATGAGCAGTGATAGGTCAGGGGAAGAAAGGCCACCCTGGGGACAAGAGCCTTGTTTTCCTAGTTTTGCCCGTAACTAGGCACCTGGGGCTTTCCACCCTGATGACCATCTGACCTGGCTGTGAACTGCTCGGCCAGTTTGTTCAGCTGTCTATCTCAGTTTCCCCATTTCATTTGCCAAGGGATTTTCTTAGCTTCTTCCTGTTCTGCCCGAGTTTTGATTTGTGCTTCCACCATGCTTAGTGATGTTGAGCATCTTGTCATGTGTATTGGTCATCTGTGTGTCTTCTTCAGAAAAATGTCTTTAGATTATCTGCCCATTTTGTGATTGGTGTATGAGTTCTTTATGTATGTTGGATATTAACCCTTTACAGATACATGATTTACAAATACCTTCTTCCTTTTGGTAGGTTGCCTTTTCATTTTGTTGATGGTTTCCTTTAAGGTTCATCTTCCCCTTTTTCAAGAGTTCTGGGAAGGAAGTTTGTTTTGGAGGTTTGAGCCTGCAAAGTGGAAGTCATGCTGTGGATTCCATGGTGGTTACATGGTCTCAGGCCTGTTACGGGGCCGCTGGGCAACAGTCTCTTGATATCAGGGCATGTTTGAGGAGCAATGTCACTGTGGTTTACAGAGTGCTGAGGGGGGAAGGAAAGGTCATGTGCTGACCTTCAAGGATGACCTAGGAGTAGGAGAACTTTGGTTTATTTGTAGACCTGTATTTTGAACAAAATGGCCATATTCTCAAGACTTGACCTGGGAGAACTTCGAATCAGAACTTCTTTTCCCAAGGCAAATTCAACTCCTGTTCTGTTCTCCCCAGTGGAACAGAGGGCTTGATCCCGGGGAGGAGATGCCACCTCACCTCCTGCTGAGACAGACCCCTGTCCACAACAGGGGCACTGTCTCTACCTGGTTTCCAGGTAGAGCTCGAGCAAATCACAGGCACCTGTGCTCACTCTTCTTTTTTTTTAAAAAAATATATTTTATTGATTATGCTATTACAGTTGTCCCATTTCCCCCCCTACTCCCCTCTACCCTCAACACCCTCTCCCACCCACATTCCCCCCTTTAGTTCATGTCCATGTGTCATAAGTTCTTTAGCTTCTACATTTCCCATACTATTCTTACCCTCCCCCTGTCTATTTTCTATCTGCCATCTATGCTACTTATTCTTTGTACCTTTTCCCCCTCTGTCCTCCTCCCACTCCCCTGTTGCTAACCCTCCATGTGATCTCCATTTCTGTGGCTCTGTTCCTGTTCTACTTGATTGCTTAGTTTCTTCTTGTTTTTGTTTTAGGTGTGGTTGTTAATATTTGTGAGTTTGCTGTCATTTTACTATACATGTTTTTTCTCTTCTTTTTCTTAGATAAGTCCCTTTAACATTTCATAAAATAAGGTCTTGGTGATGATGAACTCCTTTAACTTGACCTTATCTGAGAAGCACTTGATCTGCCCTTCCATTCTAAATGAAAGCTTTGCTGGATAGAGCAATCTGGGATGTAGGTCCTTGCCTTTCATGACTTGGAATTCTTTCCAGCCCCTTCTTGCCTACAAGGTGTCTTTTGAGAAATCAGCTGACAGTCTGATGGGAACTCCTTTGAAGGTAACTGTCTCCTT
>CM052545.1:49887672-49926381 GCA_028533065.1 Trachops cirrhosus
CCACTCCATTGATTTGAGTCCCAGTTTCTTTCCCATCAGTATTGGTTCCCTGTGCATTTCTCTTCATTTCACTTAGTGTAGCTTTCATTTTTTTCATCTAATTTGCAACCAAATTCAACCAATTCTGTGAGCATCCTGATCACCAGTGCTTTGAACTGTGCATCTGATAGGTTGGCTATCTCTTGGTAGCTTAGCTGTATTTGCTGTGGAGCTTTGATCTGTTCTTCCCTTTGGGCCATTTTTTTTGTCTGGTCTCACCTGTTAGGTAATGAGGGGTGGAGCCTTAGGTGTTCACCAGGGCAGGGCACCCTAGTCCCTAGGTTGTGACGCTGTATGTGGGGAAGGGGTCTGAGAGGGAACAATGGTGCTTGCTCCGCTCTCTGTCAGATTTCAGTCCCTTCTGCCACTGCCCCCAAGTTAACTGGGCCTTTCTGGTGCTAATTCCCCTGTTGGTGGGCTTGTACACTTTCTAGGACCCCGTGGGTCTCTCCAATGCATTCTCCTGTGAGGCTAGGAGTCTCTCCCTGGGCATCAACCCTCACAGGTGTTTTCAGTCAGTGTCCCGAGGCTCTATTTCCTGGCCTTGGGACCCTGGGCTGCTTGGTCTGTCTCAGTGCCTAATTTTGCCTGGTTGATCTGCACATGAATGTGGGATCACCCGGACAGCCAGCCACCTTGCACACAGTGCCTCGCTTCACAATCACCACCTTGCTGGGTCTGCCAGCCGGCCTGCATGCCCAGGGTCTGCCTGCTGTGGTTTTGCACCCAGGATGCCTTAGGTGCCCTGTACCACCGCTTTTTGTGCTGCGACCCCTCTCCACCCAGCTGCCCGACTCCACCCCTCCTACCGGTCTGGATGAAAGTGTATATTTTAACTCCTTGGTTGTCCAACTTCCACACAGTTCAATTTTCTGTCAGATCTGGTTGTTGTCTTGTCTGTAAATTGTTGCTGACCTTATTTTGGTTGTGCGAGGAGGCACAGTGTGTCTACCTGCACCTCCATCTTGGCCAGAAGTCCTCACTCTTCTTTGTTAAACAGAGAAGGCCTGCCCCTCAAATGGGCGTGGTGTGACTCATTTTACTTTCCACCTTGTAGGGCTCTGAGGACACACAGTTTCCGTGAACTTACATGGTTTTATAGGCTTTGCCAATCAGTGCATACCAGAAGGATAATTTATACATTAATTGATTTTGAAAAGGAGGCTCTAAGGCTCAAAAATGGTAGGAACTTTGGTGTAGTTGAAATTCTACTATATGGTGTCTTATAATAATACTGTGTGTGCAGTTATGGTTTTTGAGGAAACATTTTCCTCTTTTTAAAATTAATTAAATTTTAAAAGATTTTATTTATTTACTCTTAGAGGGGAAGCAAGTGAGGAGGAGAGGTAGAGAAACATCAGTGTGTGAGAGAAACATCAATCGGTTGCCTGTCAAAGGTTACCAACTGGGCACCTGGCCAGCAACTCAGGCTTGTGCCCTGACTGGGAATTGAACCAGCAATCTTTCCATTCACATGCCGGCACTCAATCCACTGAGCCACACCAGCCAGGGCTAAAATTATATTTTATTAATTATGCTAGTACAGTTGTCCTAATTTTTCTTCCTTTGCCCTCCACCTAGCACCCCCCACTCCCTCAGGCAATCCCCCCACCATTGTTCTGTTCATGAGTCATGCATATAAGTTTTTTGGCTACTCCATTTCCTATACTGTACTTTACATCCCCATGGCTATTCTGTAAATACCTATTTGTACTTCTTAATCCCCTCACTTTTCACCCACTGTCTAACATCCCCCTCCCATCTGGCAACCATCAAAATGTTCTGTGTAGCCATGATTCTGTCTCTGTTTTTATTTACTTAGTTTGTTTTTTAGATTTAATTGTTAATAGATTTGTATTTTTATCTCTTTTGTTGTTAACAATTTTGATCTTCTTTTTCCTAAATAAGTTCCTTTAACATTGCATATAGTATGGTTTGGTGATGATGAACTCCTTTAGTTTTTTCTTGTCTGGGAAGTACTTTACCTGTCCTTCAATTCTAAATGATAGCTTTGCTGGGTAGAGCAGTCTTGGCTGTAGGTCCCTGCTTTTCATGACTTTGAATATTTCTTGCCAGTCCCTTCTTGTGCAATCCCTTTTGAGAAGTCAACTGACAGTCTTATGGGAACTCCCCTGTAGGTACCTAACTTCTTTTCTTTGTGGCTGTTAAGAGTTTCTCTTTATTCTTAATTTCTGGTATTTTAATTATGATTTGCCTTGACGTGGGCCTCTTTGCGTCCATCTTGTTTGGGACTTTCTGTGCTTCTTGGACTTGCCTATTTCCTTTACCAAATTAGGAAAGTTTTCTTCCATTAATTTTTCAAATAGATTTCCAATTTCTTGCTCTTTCTCTTCTCTTTCTGGCACCCCTATGATGCGAATGTTGGACCACTTGAAGTTGTCCCAGAGGCTGTTTATGTTATCCTAGATTTTTTGGATTCTTTTTTCTTCTTGTTGTTATGATTGTTGTTTTTGTTTCCTTATGTTCCATATCATTGATTTGATTCTCAGCTTCATCTACTCTCCTGTTTTTTCCCCTGTAAATTGCCCTTTATTTCAGTTAGTGTGCCCTTCATATCTAACCAGATCTTTTTGTGCTATTGAGGTCCTCACTAAATCCTTGAGCATCCTTATAACCAGTGTTTTGAACTCTGCATCTGATAGATTGCTTATCTCCATTTCGTTTATCTCTTTTTCTGGAATTTTTATCTGTTCTTTCACTTAGTCCATGTTTTTTTGTCTTCTCATCTTGGCAGCCTCCTGTGTTTGTTTCTATGTATTAGGAAGAGCTGCTCTGACTCTGTGTCTTGGCAGTGTGGCCTAATGTAGTAGGTATCCTGTAGGGTCCAGTGGCACAGCCTCCCCTATCACCCAAGCTGGGAACTAGAGGTGTGCCCTTCGTGTGGGCTGAGTACACCCTCCTCTTGTAGTTGAGTCTTGGTTACCATTGGCAGGTCAATAGGAGGGATGTACCCAGGCCAGTCACCTGCAAGGATTGGTGTGATCACTGACCACCAACCTCTGCTTTGCATGGAGGATCAGCTGTGCAGGGGCAGGGTGGTGGTGCTCTTGACATGGTCTGTAGCTGTCCACTGGGTACTCTGGCCCTGGGGTTTCCTGGGTGGTACAGTCTGAGGTCAACCCCTACCTGTGTTTTGCCTGGGGCAACCCTACCTGAGCTATAAAGCAATCTATGGTGACTGCTACTTGTGCTGGGCTCGGAGATTCCCAGGTGAAGGCAAGCTGTGAATTTAGACTGGCAGCTGCTAGTGCCAGGCTTGGAGCTCACTGAGGCCAGCTGTTGTTGCTTGTTTGATAGGATTTTGGAAGTTGTGAAGCATGAGAAAAGACTAGTTATATATGTATAAACGCAGCTTGGGTGGGATGGAGCCTCAGTGGATCTCCTAGGCAGGTCAAACAGCATTAGCCAGGTTGATGGAGTCTCAAATATGACACTATCTCTCCATCTCTATGGGGGGAGGGTTTAGAAAAGGGACAGTGGCCTCTGCTCACCTTGATGCCAGGTACTTTAGTTTCTCTCTGTATACCACTGGTACCTTTCAAGCAGCTACCCCGGTGCTAGAGCTCAGAGGGAGTGAATCTGAGTAGGTGAGTCTGTGTTCTGAGTAGGTGGGTTCTTTGAGAGGAACTGCTTGGGGCTCCAGCATTTTCTTCCACCAACTCAATCCCCACTGTTTTTTGCAACCAGAAGTTGTGGGATTTATCTTCCTGGCACTGGAACCTTGGACTGAGTGGCCTGGTATGGGGCTGGACTACTTGCTCCTGAGATATCCATCCCAAATTTTTATCCACCACATGTAGGTGTGAGAGCAGCCAGTTCTGCATCTGCATCCCTCCTACCAGTCTGGATGGATGTGGTTTCTTTAATTCTGTAGTTGTCAGACCTTCATGCAGGTTGATTTCTGATGGTTCTGACTGATGGTTGTCCTATATTTTAGTTGAAATTTTGATGTGGTTGTGTGGGAGGTGAGCCATATCTGCCTACGCTGCTGTCTTGACCTGAAGTCCCCTATTTTTATTTTTAGAGAGAGGAGAAGGGAGGGAGAAAGAGAGGGAGAGAAACATCAGTTGGTTGCCTCTTGTACGCACCCTGACCAGGGACCAAACCCACAACCCAGACATGTGCCCTGATCGAGAATTGAACCAGCAACCCTTTGCTTTGGGGAGTGACACCCAACCCACTGAGCCACATGGTTATGATCATGTTTGTTATGATTTGAAAAATCCAATTAAAATTGGTGCAACCCATATCAAATATTTATTAAAATTGAAAATGTTCATGCCCTTTGATTTAGCAGTTCCATTTTTATGAGTTTATCCCACAGATGTGCTAACACATGTGGGGATGGATATAGGGGCAAAATTACTTATTACAGCATTATTTATAGCAGGGCTGTGAAAACAGTTCACAGGCCACACAGCTGGAGATGGGATGAGTGATTTATGGCCAGGTACATAGTGGAGTGCTCTCTGGCCATTAGGCAGAACCAGGTTAAGGATGGAAGAGGGGCCGACATGCAATGGTTAAAGGGCAAGCTCTTCAAAAAAGGGTGTGTTGTCAATGCTTATCTGTTTCAGCAGTGTGTTTGTTGGACCCGTCTATCTGATGTCATATAAAAAAATACTGAGTCCAAATGTATGGAAGGTGAAACAGTGAAAGCTTAAAAGAAAAGGCTTAAAAAAGAAAGCACAAGAAAATATCCTCTTAACTAGGCAGTAGGCAGAGATTTCTTAATGGCACAGAAACACTAACTTTAAAAGAAAAATAACATACAGAGTCATATTAAAATTAAGAACTTCTTTTCACCAAAAGACATCCTTAAAAGAGATTAAAAAGACTGGGACAAGACATTCCCGATACATCATGTTGTGACTAATGTAAAGAATTACACACAAATCAATAAGAGAAAATAATAACCTAATAGAAAAACGGGGGAGTGATTTGAATAGGCACTGCACAAATAACTAATACACAAGTGTGTAATATATAGATGGAAGGGTCCCCATCTACATGTGTCATTAGGGAGATGCAGACACAATGCCAGGCAACTATAACCCCACCAGAAGGGTTACATTGATTTAAGAAAAGAAAAGAAATACCAAGTGTTGGCCAGGATGTACGGCAGTAGGACATCTCCTGCCCTTGTGGGAGTGTAAATAGGTACGACCACTTTGGAAAACTGTTTAGCAATTCCTAGTAAAGTTCAGCATACATCTACCCTGTGAACTAGCAGTCCCACTCTTAGAGAAATGAAAATATATTTCTCCAAAAAGGCTTGTGCAAAATGTTCATAGTACACTCTTCAGCAGAGCCCCCAATTGGAAATGACACAGATGCCCATCAACAGTCAAGTGGATATGTACACTGTGGTGTCCTCACACAGTGAAGGACTGTAGGGCAGTGAGGATGAATGATTGACATGCACGGGCAAAACTATGGGTCTGTCTCACAAGCATGACTGCGTGAAAGAGGGCAGAGACCAAAGAGTACGTGCTGTGCTATTCAACTTCTGTCAGTACGAATATGGGCAAAGCTACTCTTCTTCCAAGTAAGGACAATGAATAGGTATCTGCAGGGTAAGGGGTGGGAGATGTGCTGGGCACTTGCATTAAGGTTATTTGTCACGTGTGTTCTGTTTCTTGAGCTGGATAATGGTTAGGGGATACATTCAATTTATGAAAAGTTAGTGAAATGTGCATGTATGGTACACACATGTATAGTATGTCACATATGCACTTCTCTATATGTATATTAAACTTAAAGTTTTAAGAGCGAAAAAGAATGAAGCAGCTCTAAATACATTGATAGGGTTCATTTCAAAGATATATTTGAGTAAAAGCTTGATGCAAAACATGTATAATATTGATTTCATTCACTAAACAAATGTTGGTGCAGTGTGCCCTATTCAGGCCCTGTTCTAGGCATGGAATACAGAGGACAAAGAAAAGTGTGTGTTTGTGGGTACTTGTGAATGCTAGACCATTTCTGAAAGTGAGACAAGAAATTGTCTATTCACTGTGTCTTGGAAGGGAATGGGTGACTGGATGTCAGCAGCAGAGAGCTTTTATTGAATAGTTTTGTACCTTTTAAAGTTTGTGCAGTATGAATGGGTTTCCCATGTAAACAAATAAATAAGTGGAACTTAACCACCCTATCACTACGAATGCATTTTGAGGCTTAAAGGCAACAGCTGCTGTTGCCTCAGCTTTGGCGATCCAGCAGCTGAAACAGCCTGTTTTGGTGGTTTGGCCCCAATCACACAGGATGTCTTGGCTGGGTTTGGCAAGTAGGTCTTCTGCCCTGACTCTCAGACTGTGCTGACTCCTGACTTTCTAGCAAAAATCAAACTTTATATGTTCCTGTATTCTTGATTACTGTCTTTAATGTCATATGCTTAGCTGTCTATCATTCAGTTAATTACTTATGATGCACTGTCTCTTTGTTTATAATCAAAAACCAAATCCAAGCTTTTGCTTCAGTTAAGTACAAAATGGAGTTTTCATGTTAATACAAGTCTCATGTCTTTATGATCCTAAAATTTAAAATTTGCAGAATTATGTCTCATTAATTTTAATTTGTTGGTGGTTTTTCTGATCTAAATGGCTGTTTTGTAGAGGATAAACCATTCGTCTCAGGCTTTGTCTCTTGTATCTGTTTGAAGACAGTAAAATACTGTCATATTTTGATAAAGTAATACACAGTCGGGTGGTATACATAGCACTTGGTCTTGTAATACATAAAATAAAGCATTTCAATAATAAAGCAGAACACCTAATATAAATTATTTCTATAATCTCACAGCATCTCTGATATGATCTACATTTTTAACAGGGAGTCACCTTCTGAGTTACTGAAGAAGACTGAGACAGATGACAATTTGCCCAGTGGCACAGGGCAAGCTAACATCAGAACCTGGGTTACTACTTGTAGTCCTGCAGACTGGAGCTAGGGTCCTGTGGCAAAGCCACGCTAGAAACCGCATTGTCAGGGTAGAGGGAAAAGCAGGTATTGCAGCCAGTAGGAAGTTCTGGAGAGCAGCTTCTTGTGGCTGGCATTTTGAAGTCCAAGTCTGCTACCTTTTACTGCTCTTTGCCTTTGTGAAGTCACATCAGGCTCCAAGCCAAGTGAGAAAATAGGAATAAGACCAGTACACTTCCTGGTACCCTGGGCTGTACACAGTCATTATCTACCAGCCCATGGGGTGGGGGAGCATGCCTGACAGCGCACTGAACCTGGCAATCAGGTGCCCTTGTTTGCAGAGCAGGGCTGATTCTTAAGTTGTTAATAATTGGTTAACCCTGCTCCTGCCCTCAAAAGGTCCCACCTAGAGTCTAGCATATTTTCAGTTTTGAAGGCTTTATGGCCAGAAATGGCCTGGTCTTGCAAAAGGCTTCCTGGAAAATATTTGAACTCCTTGGTTTCTGGGTGATGGGACTTTTCATTCTTTGTTTCTGTGGTTTTGGAATGGCATTCACTCACTGATGTAGGGGACCCTAACAGGTATAAATGAATAATACATTCATACCTACCTACTTAATTCACAGGGGTGTTTTGGGTCAGATCAACTGGAATGTGCATCCCCATTTGAAGTGGGTTACTTGAGCTCCTGCTCTGAGAAGGGACGTGTTTGCTGGTCACCTGCTATGCTCCAGTGGCTCACAAGGCTGTTACGAGGTTTATGTAAGTAACGCATAGGAAAAACAGAGGAGGCAGGGCTTTGTCAAGGCTGCTTTCTTTTCCTTTGGCCTGACAAAGCATCCCAAAATAGTCACTTCTGCCTCATGAATTGCTGGACATCTGTGACCAGTTACCATTTCTGGTCCTACCACACAGATTATCATAGAATCTGAAAATAGGAATCCATTGAGAACAGAATACTAGATGGTAATCTGATGGGCCTATAGGCCTTCCTTGAGGAAGACTGATGCCTACTTGAGTTACGGAGTTCCCTGCCTATGGAATACTCTGGAATAATTTCTCCGAAGAACGCTGTATGCCGAGGGAGAGGGGAAGCCCAGTTCATCTCCAACAGCGTGAGGGTTGCCACTCCAGCTTGTCTTCAGATTGTCTGATCCTTTCAGGGACGCCCCGCATAGGCTCACACACCCAGGAATGGTTTGAGTCTGTAGGACAATTCTTTCCATGTTTAAGCTCTGATGTAAGCCAAAAGCCTTAGAAATTTTGAATCTCTTATATTTTTTTTCTATCCTGAATTAGATATGAGTCTGCCCGCTTAGTTCAGATTTTGACAGCATGACTTATTTCAGAAGTAAAAGGCTCACTCCATGAAGCAGCCCATAATCCCATCAGTTTTCCCCTTTGGTGGCATTTTGATTCTGATTTAATGCAGTGACATGAGGACAGACTTTAGACCAGGAAAACAGGGAGCCCCTCATTTGTTGCCCAAAGGACTGAATTTTTAACTATCAAGTCAGGGTGTGTTAGGGAGGATTTAGGGCCTTGTGCATTTTTGCTTTCATTTGTTTCCTTATTTGCCTTCTTTACTTGGGGTTTGATTTTTTTTTTTTTAAGATCCCAGGGGACAAAATTCCATGTTAAGGAGGTTTAAAACCCTAGGGAAAGTTTGTATCACTGCCTTTCTGAAAGAGCTCCTATCAGGAAAGGCTAGATGGAAGAAATATAAAGAATATCTACAACTAAACCTGTGTTCCACCAGAATGTGTGTCTATCTTCTGGAATTTACCAGCAGCCTTGCGTGGCAGGGGTTTATACTTTTGGAACATTACGGGGCTTGTTTTCTGGCTGAAATAGTCACCCTGCCACGTTCTTTTGTCTGCCTTAGTTCTGAGTTGGTTTTTTTGTTGTTTTTTACTGGTTTGTAACACCATGTTCTGGATTAAGCTTCAGGAACTACTCATTTCATAAAGGTCACTTGTTTTTTTATTCTGGGGCATTTAGGGTTTGGCGGGACAATGGGCAACATGAAACCAGCAGGGGAGTATTGGATCCGGGATTAGCATGCTCGCTTGCAGTTTCATATCCGCTGCAGACGTGGTCAAGTGGCTGACTCTCTTCCACTGAGTTTTTCCATCTGTAAAATAGAGATAATATATTCTACAACCTTCTAGATTCTCAGAGTGGGAAGGATTTTCAATTTTTGAAAGATTATGCAAATGAATCCAGCAGCGTCAGGCCACAGCCATGGACCAGGAAGAAGTCACGATCACAGGTGGATGTGTCCTTGAACTTTCTGCCTGGAGACTCACTCAGGAGGTTTCATCTAGAAGAAGCTTTGGGGCAGAGAAGCCTATTTATTCGTGACCC
The DNA here is from genome assembly GCA_028533065.1 of Trachops cirrhosus. NCBI lineage: Eukaryota > Metazoa > Chordata > Mammalia > Chiroptera > Phyllostomidae > Trachops > Trachops cirrhosus. Next base: position 49,897,018 of record CM052545.1, read on the forward strand.
TTTCTTCACATGCCAGTTGTAATCTTATAGTATTTCTTCTCACTTCTTGGCAGCTTTTATATACTGATCAGGCTGTAACCATACATGAAGTCATAACATGAAGAGCTAGTTTTCCATGCTTGACATTGAACTTGTGATCTTGTTAATCTGGTTTCCAGTTCTGAGATGTCCCCTAATGCTCCAAGTCATGTTTCCCAAAGTATTAAAGGGAGATCGGTTTTAACCTGGGGTTGAGTGTGATTTGAAGTATGATTCTGCTGTTGCTAGATCACAGTTTAATCCCTGATGTCCCCCCTCTTGCAGGTGTTTGGATCTAGTGAAAGTAATTCACTCACTCACACACACACACTCACCAGACGCATACCTTGATCTGCCTTCCAAACTTGATTTCCCTTGTTGCTGGTTTGGTTGTCAGGACTCAGGCCTGTCAGGGCACTCACAAGTTAGTAGGTCTAGAATTGAAGGTGTATCAAGCAAGGGAGAATTGTGTTACTGGCAGACTTGTGGAAATGCACTTCTGTGTTTATTCATCATGTGCTCATCGGGCATCTCACTGAGGGGCACGTAGATGCTCAGCTCCTGGAGGGATCCAGAGGAGACATGGACAAGATCCCATTCCTGGGATGTTTATAAGGAACTCCAGGACCCAAGGTAGGAGGCTGCACTGACTCATGGAAGGCTGAGCACAAAAAGGGATGCAGAGAAGCTCAGTCTGGATTCCAGTCTTTAGAGGCAAAGAGGTTGTTGTAACTGAGGGAAGTGGGGAGGCTTCAGGGAAGAAGTGAACTTCACAGAGATGGGCATTCAAGTTTTGGAAGGCGGGGGATGTGGCTCAGCATCAGCGTTGGCTAAAATGCAGGTTTTCCAGGCAAGTGGAGGGATAGGATGCTGTCCATTCTGGCTGGAGCACAGACTGGGTGAAGGGGAGAGGAGGGAAATGACGTAGCTTATGCCACATTGTGGGAGAGCCTTGTTTACTTGATTTTTTCTTTCTCTTTAACCATTGTTAAGGCTGTATGATGTGCTAACAGACTGGCTGTCCAGGAAAAAGCACTCCCTAATTTGTAACATCTGCCCATGCCTGTGGTGTCCATACCCCCCTATAGCTAGCTTCAAACTGCCTGCAGATAAACAGATGGTTCCCAGAATTCTTGAACATATAACGGCAGTGCGTGTCAGGATGAGCCTGCCCCGGCATCCCGTGAACAGCCTGGTGGAGTGCCCGCGTGACCAATGGTCGCTGTCATACCTGTCTGGGCATAGCCTGTGCACGGGGAACTGAGGGAAGCCCGGGTAGCAGCTGTGTTTGACACCCTGTTCACTCCCATGACCATCGCTGACTGGCGTATGGGTGGGGCCACCACCCCACACAGGGCATTCCTTAGTCTGGACAGTGACATATGTCTTGACACAAAGAAATAAGCAAAGTTGATCAGGATCCCTGTCTTGGGAGTTTGAATGGAGGATTCTTAAGATCTGTTTTGCCGGAGGCAGAAACTGAAAGGGTGCCATATGACAGCTGAATCCATGGCAAACTGGAGGCACATAGTGGCCAAAGTTATGAATGAAACCCACATGGTAACAGAGGTAAGAGAGAAGGGAGTGGAAACCCTGTAGCCTATGGGGGGCATCCAGGCCCTGGCGCTGCCCCTGTCCTCAGCAGCTCCCCAGTCCCAGGGCCAGACACCCCTTTCTTGAGGTAGCCCCTGGGGCCTCTGTGCTGTGCAGCTAACAACCTGACCGGAAAAGCTCACACGGCGCCTCGGAGTCCCTTGCAGAGCACTCCATGAATACAGCATATCTCTTCAAGTAGAGGGCAGATCGTGTGCTTCTTTAAAATTTTATTTATTGATTTGAGTTAGAAACATTGATGTTGTTCCACTATTTATGCTCTCATTGGTTGCTCCTTGTATGTGTCCTTATGAGAGAATGAACCCGCAACCTTGGTGTATCCGAGGGTGCTCCTACCCACTCACCCACCTGGCCAAGGTCAGATCTGTGCTTTGACTGAGGTTGCACGTGCTCCTGCCCTTATTTCCTAGCACACCTTCCCTGTGCACTCCTCCCAATTGGCTTTTGAACATTTTTTCCCCCATTACAGCAGGGCTGGTCTGGAATCCACAATGTTGACAATAGCCAGCAGGACATGTGAGAGGGTGGGGTATCTCCTTGGCACTGACCATCAGAGAAATCACGAGAAAATTGGAGCCCTTGGCAGCGGGGAAGAGAAGGAGTTCTTTATTTGCTGAGCACGTCGGGTGAGCAAGTGAGTGACTGAGAGGGTGGCTGCACTCAGTTGGTATGAAATGCCATCTGAAAGAGGCCTAGGGCAGATCTGGGCCTTTACCCCTGTCTGATGGTCTCACCACATGCAAATTTGAGAAGATTAAGTTGTTAAGCAGGGGAAGTCACACCTCCCTGGTTTTGCCCAAGGCTTAGTCATACACAGATGAAGTGGGTTTTCTGGGGTGCAGGGCCCAGAGTGTCCATGGGGCATTGTGAGGGGAGGGGGGTGCCTCTTCTAAGGGAACATTGGAGGGCCAGAGAGGGTGCTTGGGAATGCTTGGGAATTGATGAATGGAATTCTGCTTGGACTCTGTCCCTCACCAGACGCATGATCTTACCTAAGTTGCTTCTGGGGGCCTCAGTTTCCTCATCCATAATGAAGGATTTTTGCTGATAGAATTTGAACTTTTTGTTTGAGAAATAAAGCTCCTTGGAGACTCATGAGAGCTGTGGACTCTCCACAGAAAGTTGTGCATATGCATGCAGACAACATTGCACGTGCGATTTGAAGGAAGTCTGTAGAGTCTTCAGGGACTGACAGAGCCTACATTAAGAAGAACCCATACATTAGATGATACCTAAGTGTTAGCTTTTTGTGTCTGTCAGATTTCATTCTCCCAAGACTTTGGGAGAATCTGGAAAGTCAGCCAGGCCTCCTTTCTGTCGCAGTGAGAAACCAGGCCCCTCTGAGACACCTCAGCTGGAGGCGTAAACAGCAGGGCAGGCTGTCTGTTTCCCCAGGGGCTCCGGAATCTCAGGAAGTTTGCATCCTCAGTGGGAGGAAACAGACAGTGCACCAGAAGTACATATAAGGCGCTGTCAGCTCATGTTAGGGGCTGGGAGAATGTGGACCCAAGATGACGGTGCTGTAGAGAGTGGTGAGTTGGCTGCTGTAGTTTCGACAGGGTAATCAGAGGTCACTGCTCTGAGGAGGTGACACTTGGGGAAATGTCTGAGTAGAAGAAAGAACGAGCCATGCAAATCTAGGGTACAAATATTCCAGGCGGAGGGTTAATTATAAGGATAGCCAGTGTGGCCATACCTGAGCGAGGTCGGTTGGGTGGGCAGCGCTAGGAGGTAGGTCCAGATGTTGGCAGAGTTTGGGCAGGGGTGTTCTGTGCCCACATGAAAAACAATTGTATGTACCTTGAATGACATCTCATAATAATGGTTATTCATTAAGCCGCCCTTGCATTTGATAAATTTTGTTGGTTGCCCACAATGTGCCAGGAGGCAGTGAACTAGCTGAGTAAGACAGTGCTCTCAAATCCCTGAGTTGGTGGCACCTGGACAGCTTTCTGAAGATAAAGGCTGGACAACGCCAACTGAGGTCAGAAGGTATCCCTAGGATACACGGCCCAGGCCTCCATTGTGTTTTGTTTCAGAACCTTCCTGATGGTTCTTGTATACATTTGCTGGACCTGCCTTGGGAGCAGTGTTTGAATGAGATAGTCCGCCTTCAAGGAGCATACTGTGGAGCAGAGGGGACAGGGTATGTCCTGAATCATTGTGTGGACCTGGGAAAAGAATCTGTTTCATGAGAAGCACAAAACATGCTAAAAAGGGTTTTAGAAAAGGAAGTGAGTACTTTCCATTGGAGAGGTCAGGGTGGCCTGAGACACAGCCAAACCCATTTCCTCACCCCTGAAGCGGGATCTCAGAATCCCATGGAGGGCTGTGAAGGTAAAGTGACTAAGTGCCGGAGAGATTTCCAAACAGGGCCTGGCATATAGTAGGTGCTCAGTAAATGTGACCAGTCATTTCAATTGAGTCTTAAGGAATGGTTAGAATACATGAACTAGAAAGTGTTATCTATATAGCTTCTCATCTGAGTTTTTTTTTAAGTAAAGCTTCCATGTAAAGACCATTTGAAATGAAATAGCTATTACACACAAAAAAATCTGGTGTTTTGCTTAATGTCTTAGTTAACAAGGTGACCCACATTTTCCAGATACATCCATCTGTATAACCTTCTACAGGAAACATTTTTGTTCTTGACATATTAATTGGTACTTAATCTGACACATTTGAGCCTTCTTCATTGTACTTATTTATTGGCTTTGAAGGACTAACTATGGACCAAGCATTGTGCCCAGTGCAGTGGGCGAGTCCTCCATGCCCAAGGAGGAGCTTGCATTCTAGCAGGCTTGCATTCTAGTTGGGAAAGTGAGTGCTCATAAAGCCCAAATCAGCTGAGCCTTCATTACCTTGGTACCACCTAGGACGCAGACTGGATACACATCTGCCCACAACATCTGGATCCCATTTCATTTGGAAATCTGTTTGGAAAGGATGTGTCACATGACTGTGACTGATTCATTCTAAGTATGTAGTTTAGAAAGCTTCTGAATCATTTTGCTTATATTGAAGCTTGAAGTGGGAGGGTTGAGGGAATACTCCTCCACCCCCCACCCCCCCTGCAGGACTGTAGGAAAACCTAGGAAAAGGGAGGGTCTTCAAGGCCAGTGTGCTTTGCAGTAGTGTCCTCCGGATGGACTGACAGCGCCTGTCCAGTCCCCTCTTTACACAGTGCCTGTCAGTGCTCAGCCAGGGGATTAAAGCATTATGGCTTAGCTTTCACAGACCCCTGAACTTTGACTGCCAGAACTGAGGAAGGATTAATCTGCTGTTTAGAGGCTATTCCCTGGTGGTTCAAAGGATAATTGCTTGATTCCAAGAAAAAGGCGCGGTTGATTCTCAACTCAAGCTTTGTGGATTGCCCACAGTGGTTGTGGGTGGGCGAGACTGTTTGAAAAGGCCCCCTGCCTGCTCTCTTGGAGTGGCTGGGTGTGTGGGTTGGAATAAAAGATGGAAAGTTGAACCTTGGGCTCAGTGGGAGTCTAATCAAGAGAAAAGTTTCCTGTGGATCAGGCCCAGACCCTAGCTGGCGGGGGAGGCCTCTCTATTTCCTGCCTGAAATGAACCGGCAAAATGAAAAAGGCCGGGTGTGTTACAGCAACTTCCCTGGGGGATCTCTGCCTGTTCAAAGCCCTCTTCACCTGGATGGAGTTGTTTGTTTCACACAGAAGTCCCAGTCACCTGAAAAAGGCATGAATGTAGCAAAACAGAGCTGCAGATCTCTAGGTTCCTCCCCTCTGGCTGGGGAAGCTGGTTGTGCTGGCTTTTCCTTTGTGTCTTCTCTGAAGCCTTTGGAGACATGAGAAACTGGAGACCTGGGAGGCAGAGCTCGGTTTTCCTCTCCTTTGGGTTTTCCCCTTGCTCCGTCAGGGCTTAATGAGAAACCCTAGTTCAAGTCGCCTTCCAGGAGGAATGGACTTGTGTTGGGAATACCTCCCCACCCTGCAAGGAGAAGGAGTAACGCAAATCCAGATATCACAAACACATTTCTTCTTGCAGGAGGCAGGCAGTAGAGCTGGGAAAGGTCCCCTTCTCACTGCAGCTGCACAGAGGCCCTTTAGGACGTGCACAGTGTGGGAGCGTGCTAGTCTGATTGCACCGCTCTGCTTTTAGGGAACTAATTCCTGCCTTCATTTTGCCTGTTCCTCTTTTGATTCTAATGGGGCACTGGATAGGCGCTCCCAGGGGGTTTGGTGTGCAGGCGGGCGTCTGTCCTGGCGTGGGAAGTGGTTTGGGGGCTGAGCGATCTGGGGTGGAGCGGGGAAGACCGTTGGTGGGTGAACACCTCCACCAAAAGGGAAGTGGCATGTTGGACATCTTATGTGCACGCAAGGATCCAAGGGTTCCTGATTTCAGTCTCACCTTTGTCTCTTCCACCCTCTGAAGGGCCACAGGCACCAGGCCAGCAGCTCCAGTTTTGCCCAGTGATTCTCCCCTCAGGGGCGTCTGAAGGAAGCCTGGCCTCCCTGCATGGTTGACCCCAGGGCTCTGTGCTGGGGTGCTTCCCTGTCTGTATAGCTCACCTTGAATGCCAGCCCTTCACCCCTCTCCTGCCCATTCATAGGCTGTGCTCTAGTCATTCTCCTTCCACAAGCTGTCCTGTGTCAATGTGAAGGCGGCAGATGAACGGGATGTTGGGTGGTGGCACATGGGAGAGGCCCTGCCTGTTACTGGCTGCTGGCTGAGGAGATGACACAGCTCAGAAGACCATAACAGGGTGCCTTGAAGCAGGGTTCCTGCCCCAACTTTGTCTCTCTTCCTGCCCTGCCCCACACTGAATCCCTTCTTACCTACCAGGAGCCAGTGACCAGAATGAAAAACTTCATAGCATTCACACTGGACCTAGGTCTCCCTTGCATCACCAGACAAGTCTTCTGAAGGAAGTGGTGTCATCTGGAAATGGGGGTGTGGGGCCCTGTGCAAGTCACTGAGCCGGGGACGCCCTGGCTCTGCTGCCAAGAGGCAGCCGTCCTTTCCACCCCCGGGGACCTGGGTCCCCAGACTGGGGAGTGTCCTGACAGTGGCGCTGCTGACTTTTTATGTTTCTTTGGAAAGCATGGAGGAATTGGGTGACCAGTTTGATTGCAGCTTTAAAATGCAGATAAGCTAGAGTGACATGGCAGCCAGTGCTTTCTGGGGGGACACTGCTGCTTAGAGTCAGTGTGTGGGAGTGACTAGAACTCTTTCCTCGCCCGAGACGGGGCATAACTTCCAGTTCTCCAAGTTCGGGAAGCACTTCTTCCTCCCCCACAGCACAGGACCAGCCCCTGACAGGTGCAGAGGAAGGTCTCTGGCTACGTCTGGGATGTGTTCTGGTGGTGACTACTGTAAGGGAGGGACAGTGTCTCTACGGGAGGGCAGGGCAGAGCTGGGGAGAAGGGATTGCTCTTCCCAAACCTGGCAGGGGAGAATCAGCAACCCACTCAGCCTTTGGACTGTGTTATCTCTGTTTCTGGCAGCAGTGTTTCCGACTATAGTGTCTATCCACTGGAACACTTTTTCTCTTCTAGCCATAAAAAGACCATTTATTAAAGCAATGTTGTCCTAGTGGTAAAGACTTTACAATAATAGAAAGAGGCAGCTACAGACTTTGATATTATACTCCTACTTGAACAGAATAAAAGTTTATTGAAATGTCTGTGTTATCAAACATAACAGCTCTTACATTGTTCTTAACCATGTCAAACCCTGTGAACACCATACACATGACTTCCCATCATCATTGGGAGGGGATTTAAAAAATAGTTTGTGTTTAAACAAGTAATTATATGGATGATCTGTGGACCCCTTAATAATGGACACCTTAAGAAGGAGCAATTACACTTAGCAGTTTCGAGTCACCATCACTGACTGAACTCACCACTGACATTGGCTTGTTTGGGAACTTCGGGTTCTTCTTTCTCTGCCAACTGATACCAGCATCAGGTGTGCTAGGTGTCCAGCGTGGAGTGCAGTTCTAGTGCGTGACCCCTCTTTTTTCACATTAAGCTATTTCTGGATTTTGTTATTTTTCAATTACAGTTGACATTCAATATTATTTTATATTAGTTTCAGGTGTACAGCATAGTAGCTAGACATTTATATAATTCACAAAGCAATCCCTCCATAATTCCAGTCCCCACTGGCATCACAGTTAGTTATTCCAGTATTATTGGCTATATTCCCTATACTATACTTGCAGCGCCTTTGGTTCCACTTACCCAGACACAGAACTCAAGTCGGAGCCCTTGAACGGGTGTATGGGAGGAGGGCAATGGCTCAGCGTTGCGCAGTGATACGGTGATACCTGGGGCAGTAACACATGGCACTAGGTCAGCATTGAACCGCACAGCAAGGAAATAGTTCCCTTTCAGTTCTCTTTCCATCCCCCGAGGCCTCGCTGGCTGGGAGGTCTCAGCCAGGTGGTGGCCATGCCTCGCCAGCCTGCTGTCTCAGCCTTGGTGGCCCCTCCCTGTAGTGCCTGAGACTGCGTGTCCTCCGGACACTTGTACTTCTTCCCTCTCTGCAAGATTATTTTTCTTTCTTTTTTCTTCTCTGGTCTCCTGTTTTCTCCTCTCTTCTTTTCTGTGCTAGAGTCTTCATGTTGTAGAATTTCCATCAAATGTTTGCTGATCTTTGGTTGCCTCATTGCCTGGACTGCCCATTCATATAGGAGAAGGAGAAAGTCTGAGCTGGCTCTTTTATTTTTTAAGACCTTCAAATTCCTTGAGTAGTAGAACTTTCTCTGGGTGGTTCATTCTCCAGAAAGGACTTTCTGTGTCACATGGAGGCAGAACAAGACTGGCCACTGGAGCTCCTGGACCTCAGGGGCAGAAGTGGGCTCTGGTAATTGTTTGTCCTGTTCCACTCTATCACCCTCCCCTGTGTCCTGTCCCATTCCAGCACCCTCCCCCTGTGTGTGACCCCTGTGTCCTGTCCTACTCCAGCATCCTCCCCCTGTGTGTGACCCCTGTGTCCTGTCCTACTCCAGCATCCTCCCCCTGTGTGTGACCCCTGTGTCCTGTCCTACTCCAGCTTCCTCCCCCTGTGTGTGACCCCTGTGTCCTGTTCCACTCCAGCACCCTCCCCTGCCTGGTGTCCCTGAGTTGTTGCAGAGGAATGATTTTCTGTCCCCTGTGGGGTGGAGAAGAGATTGTTCTCTGGAAGTTGTGTGGGATGGTAGGGATAGCATTCATTTATTCAGCTTCCCAAAGTTCCCCATCTTGACAGCATGCTTCTGTAGTCTCTCCTTAGTTGGGGATGATCTGTCTATATATTATTTTATTTTTTATAGATTATTTTTCAAAATCTCCATTCTTGTTAGGTATTTAGCTTGCTTACTGTTTTTCTAATTACAATTAAACTTTACATTGAAATTCCCTAGTCTGTTTCTATTTCCAAAACATTTCTGATAAGTGGGATGACTGGATCAAAGAATAAGAATATTATCAAATACACAAAGCTTTTCTAGAGTTTGAGCTGTATTTTGCCCTTTCCACTACTAGTCATCATCACACTCATCACCATCACATCCCTGTGTCCGTCTCCATTGTATCTGACACCATCACCATCATAATACCTCACCATCTCCATCATGGTATCTCTCACCATCTCCATCGCGGTACCTCTAACCATCTCCACCCATCACCGTGCACATCACCACCATATCCATCACACATCATGTTCTTCACCACTACCATCATCACCACCATCATCATCTCTAGATGAGCACTTGCATGGACTGTTTTAAGCAGTATGTTTTCATCTCATTTAACCCTCCAAGCCGTCCTGTTCAGAAGGCACAGTTATGGGCCAGTTTGGCACAGGGAAAAATGGACATTTACAGAGGATTAATAACTCAGGGTCCCAGAGCTGGTTGCTGGTGGGGCTGGAACTCCCATCCAGACCCCCCAACGGCTCAGGGCTCATCCTCAGAGCATTGCAGAGTGAAGACGTGGGCTCAGTCTTACCCTCTCTCCTGCCCTCCCCCTTCCAAGTGAGCAAGGAGCGTTGCTTGTGCTAAGGGTCTTTGCCTGGCTGGGGATGCTGTGTCTGAGTTGGTGTTCTCCCTTTCTTCGTGCAGCTCCAGCCTGTGCTGTAGTGGACGAAGCCTCACTGCCTGGCTCTGGCACAGCCGTAGTGCTCTAGCTTGGTTTCTAGGGGTGGATGCAGACTTTTCTTTCTTATAATAACTCCAGTGTTATTTCAAAGGGGGTGTGAGAGGCAAACCATACCCCTGAGGGTTTCTACTTGATCACTTATGAATTGTTCCCAAACCCCATCTTTACCATAAAGGGGAATATAATTCAATTGGTCATCTCATGTCCACTGCTGGACAAGTGGATATGATAACTCTGAGGAGACGGGTGGCCTGAGTCTCCACCTGACTCAGACAGGCCTTTATTTTCTCAAATATAAATAAAAGAGTGATATGCCCTGTCTCTCACTGTTTCATAGAAGTTCCATGAGAATAAGTAAGAGGATCTCTGTAAACTCGTTTTTTCTTTTTCTCCTCTAATCAGATAGGATGGAGACCAGGAATCATAATTATTGCTGCATTACCACACTGAGTAGAATTCATTAGAAATCATTCCTTTCTATCTAATCTCTTTTTGTTCACCTGTTCCTACCTTCCAGCCAAGGCTCCTGCTGAGCCCTGGGACGTCCCCAGTGGCTGACGGAGACTTTCGTGAAGGCTGAGTGCCATCAGTGTTTCCCCTTGCAAAGCAGACTTCCCATCTGCAGGAAGGGTTTGTGGAAATTTGCCAAACCCCCTTGATGCCACGCACAACTGCGTGCCCAGCAAATGACACACTGTGTAGCCCTGTCCGCTGACTCTTTCCGACCCTGTTGGAATGCCCCTCACTCAGATTCCTGCTCTGGGCCTGTGCTCTGGTCAGCTGAGTGTTTGTATGAAAAGCTATAGAACAGAGTAGCTCCCTTCATCCACCCTTGCTAGGGCTTCATGGTTTGCTGATGGGCCAAGATTTGGAATGTGCATTCTGGACTTTAGTCCTCCAAACAGTCCACACACTCAAATGTCTTGCAACTTAAAAAGTGGGTGAATGAAGGACTTTTAATATACACAACAAGGAAATGTGAAAAATAACATGAGAATGGGTGATGAGGATAGGTCACCACTGAGGGAGAATGGGGAGGACTTGCAGGGGTGTGGGCCTGAGGCTCCTCTCTCCCATGGAAGACACAACTTCACCTTTTCCCCTTCTAATTCATTAGATCTCAAAAGAATCAGAAGGCCCATCTATGTGTTTTATACCAAACCAAATGACAGAGATGTATAAGGAAAAAAAATACTTCACTAACCCCTCCCCTGTCCGGGGCTGCACTGGCCCCCTCTCCTGGACTGATGTTAAGGAGATACTTTGACCTATAACTTAGCAACCCCACCCCCCATAACCCAATTGAAAGTGGTCAGAGACTTGACTAGCCATTTATTTCTTCAAAGAAGATATACAAATGGCCAACAAGCATACATATAAGAAGATGCCCAACATCATTAATCATTAGAAAAATGCAAATCAAAATCAATGAGATATCACCTAACACTCATTAGGATGGCTACTGTGAAAAAAAAGGAAAGAAAATAACAAGATTGGCATACTAACTCCTTACTTTTTTTTGTATCTGGGATAAACTAGAGAGTCTAATGTTGTTTTCTTTTAAATGAATAGCCAGGTATGCTGGCGCTGTTTATTCAGTCGTTTGCCTCACTGAATTCAAATGTCATGATCACATGTATTTGAATATTTTTCCAGACTATTTGATGCCACTGATCTATTTTTCTGGTTTTGTTATCAGTGCTACATTATTTTGGGTTTAGAGAAACTTTATAGAAAGTCTAATATGTTGAAAGAAAATCCCTTACCATTTTCCCCTTTCAGAATTTCCTTGTCGATTCTCAGATGGCTTTCCATCCATATGAACTCATAGACCATTTTGTTCAGTTACTTTTGAAAAGTCCAATTGAGATTCTGATCATCTTTACATCCTGTTACATGTAATATGGTATGTGCATGTGTTTGTATACCTCAAATTGTTTTTTATGATTAAGGAAATGAGGAAATAATATATACTCATCTATTTCAGCCAAACATGAAGTAGAAAATAAAGCTTTCTCTAATCCTGAACACATTAACAATTTATTGTATGAACTTCCAGAAATTTTTCTTCCAAACACACACTTAATTATTTATTTAACAAAAAAAGGACAATAATATGCATAGATGTTACAGCACACTTTTTTTCCACTTAGGAAAAATTATGAACATTTGTCAGTAACTCCTACTCAGTACCCACACATACACACACTTCACTGTTCACGTAGGCTTTGTGGTGTTCATAGTATGGCTGTCTTGTAGTTTAAACTTTTTTTCTGGTAAACAATGTGCATTGTTTCCTGATATTTCACTGTGATGATTGTTTAACTTGCTGGGGCTGCCGTAATAAAGTACCAAGGACTGCATGGCTTACACAGCAGAAATGCACTTCCCCAGGCCTGGAGTGTAGAAGCTGGAGATCCAGGTGTCCTTCTGGGGCCTGTGGAGGTGGGACCTGCTCCACGCCTCCCTCCTCAGCTTCCGGATGGCTGTCTTCTCCTGGTTTCTGCCCATCCTCATCTCCCTGCGTGTACCATTGTCTGAATTTTTCTTCCTGTGACAATGTCAGTCATTTTAGTGGGATTAGGACCAACTGTAGTGACCTCATTTTAAGGCAAAGCTCTTATCTCTAAGGTAGGTCACATTCTGAGGTTCTGGGGGTTAGGACTTAAATGTAAGAATTGGGGGGGGCCCAGTTCACCCATTGCAGTGAACAGCACCACAGTGACCATTCCTGCAATTTATCTTCATACACTTAAATATATCATAAGATAAATTCCTGCATGTGGGATTGCTGGGTCAGAATTTATGTCCATTTCCAAAATTTATGCCTAAAAAGGGTTGTAAAGCATTCTTTTTTTCTCTCTTTTTGTTTAAGATTGGTAATACTTCCTCCTTAAAAATTATGTAGAGTTCACTAGTGAAGCCATGTACACTGAGGTTTTTTGGGGAGAGAGTTTTCATAATTATTCAGTTTATTTAATAGTACTATTTAGATTTTTTATCTCTTCTTGTATCATTTTAAGTTAAAGTTTTCAAAACATTTTTGCATTTCACCTGAATTTTCAAATTTGTTGACATTGAACTTTTAATAATAATATCTACCGACTTTGGCTTTGTCAGTTCTATTGAACGTTTATTTTGTTTTATTAGATTTTGCTCTTCTGTCTATTATTACCTTCCTTCTTTCTTTGGCTTTAATTTGCTGTTTTGTCTTACTTTGTTTTATAAGCTTCCTAATATGGATGATTTGATCATTGGTTTTTTTCAACCTTTCTGTTCTAAAACCAAGTGTTGTTAGGGTGTGCAGCAACTGGAACTCTGGTCCACTGTTGGGTTGGGAGTGTAATTTGATACTATTGAAAATTGTTTAGCACTATTGACTGGATTTTAACATACATATACCATGTGATCCAGTAATTTCATTCCTGTGTAAGTGCCTTACAGAATGGAGTACATACACATATTAAAAGACGTGTGCAAGAATGTTAAAGAAACATATAGCCCAGTAGCTATATTAAAAGGCGGAGTTTGAAATAGCACAATACAATTTACATCCGCATCCAAAAAATAAACACTGATTTGGTGTTGTATCTAAAAGTCTTTGCCAAACACAAGATCATTTAGATTTTCTTCTGTGTTTTTTTCTAGGAGTTGTATAGTTTTCATCTTATACTCAGGTCTAAGATCCATTTTGAGTTAATTTCTGTGAAAACTGTTAGGTCTGTGTCTTAATTCATTTTTTTTTACTTGTGGTTGTCCAGTTGTTCCAACACCATTTGTTAAAAAGATTATTCTCTCCATTGTATTGCCTTTACTCCTTTGTCAAAATCAGTTGACTCTATTTGTGTGGGTCTCTATTTCTGTGCTCTGTTTCATTGTTCTGTTTGTTTATTCTTTTACCAAGACCCATTGGCCTGATTACTGTAGCTTTATACCTAAGTCTTAAACTTGGGTAGTACTCTAACTTTGATCTTCTTCAATATCCTGTTAGCTATCCTGGGTCTTTTGATTCTCTGTATAAATGTGAGAATTAGTTTCTCAGTATCCACAACATCACTTGCTGAGATTTTGATTTGGATTGCATTGAATCTAGATAGATCCAGTTGGAAAGAACTGACATCTTAACAATATTGACTCTCCCTAACCATGAACATCTCTCTATTTATTTAGTTCTTTCATTTTGTTCATCAGAGTTGTGTAGTTTTCCTCATACAGATCGTAAACATCTCTTGTTAGATTTATTTATACCAAAGGATTTCATTTTGGGGGTTGCTAATGTACATGGTATTATGCTTTTATTTCAAATTACACTTGTTAATTTCTGGTACATAGGAAAGCGAATGACTTTGGTATATTAACCTTGTACCCTACCTACAGCTTTGCTATAGAGTTATGTGCTGCATAACAATGTTTCCGTCAATGACAAACCACATATATGATGGTGTTCCCTTGAGATTAAAAGGGATCTGAAAAACTCCAACCCCTAGTGGCCTCATAGCTGTCATAATCTTGCAGTGCAATGCATTATTCACATGATTGTGGCGATGCTGGTGTAAACAAACCTACTGCACTGCCAGTCATATAAAAGTGTATAGCACATACATTGTGGAATAGGCTACGCAGTCTATTAACAGATTTGTGTAAGTGCACTCTATGTTGTTCACACAACAGCGGAATCGTCTGATGACACAGGTCTCAGAATGTCTCCTCATTGTAAAGCGGTACATAACTGTAACTGCACATTAGTTCCGGGAGCTTATTAAAAACATATTCTTTGGATTTCCCACATAGGTAACCATGTCATCTGCAAACAAAGACAGTTCTACTTCTTCCTTCCCAATTTGTATATCATTTATGTTCTTTTCCTGTCTTACTGCACTAGCAAGGGCTCCGGCGTGACACTGAAAAGCAGTAGTAACAGGAGTCGTCCTTGATGTCTTCCTGATCTTAGCGGGAAAGCTTCTGGTGTCTCACCATTCAATATAATATTATCCACCTGTAGGGTTTTTTTTTTTTAAGATTTTATTTATTTGTTTTTAGACAGAGGGGAAGGGAGGGAGAGGGAGAAGGAGAGAAACATCAATGTGTGGTTGCCTCTCTTACGCACCCCCCGCCCAATGGGGATCTGGCCCGCAACCCAGGCATGTGCCCTGACTGGGAATCTAACCGCAACCCTTTGGTTCACAGGTGGCCACTCAATCCACTGAGCCACACCAGCCAGGACCACCTGTAGGGTTTTTTGAAGATTTCTTTATCAAGTACAGGAAGCTCCCCTTTATTCCTAGAGTACTCAATATTTTTTTATCATGAATGTGTATTGGATTTTGTGAAATGCTTTTCTCTGTATCTATTGATATGCTCATATCAATGTATTGTCACTTTTCCCCCTGTTTGTGATTCATTTTCCATGTCATTTATAGTCTTATGTTCTATGGGAGTTTCAATTTTTTTTAATCTCACCAAAGCTGTAGTGTTTTTTGCTGTCTGGTCTGGTCATAAGCTAAGAAAACCTTTTCTTTTTCCAAAGTTATAAATATATTGTCCTATATTTTTCTTTTTGTTATTTTATGATTTTATGTTTTACCTTAAGTCCCTGATTCATCCAGAAATTGTTTTCATATATGGTGTTAAAGCACATAAAACTTATTTTTCCTCTACCCAGTACAGCAATTATTTTGACAACATTCATTGACTACATTAATTCTACTTTATCCTATTTGGATGACCAGTTTTATCATTTACTATTTTCCTGCATTCAGCTCTATTTCTGAGTTTTGCAAATTCTGTTGAACTGATGGATCTGTCTCTTGCAAACACTCTCCTCGATTTCATTACTGACGATTTAAGGCAACTTTTAAATGTGTTGGAACCAGTCTCCCTTTGTTACTTCTTTATGTTCAAAACATTATTGATTTTTTTTACATACTTATTTTTCCAGATGGACTTTATCATCATTTACATATCAAACTCTTTAAAAATCCGTTGGGATTTTAATTATAATCCAGTTTATTACATGTTTTATTTAAACCAGGGGTGTCAAACTCATTTTCACCAGGGGCCACATCAGCCTCGCAGTCGCCTTCAAAGGGCCAAAATAATTTCAGGACTGTATGAATGTAACTACTCCTTAACTGTTAAGGAGTTGAAATTACATTAGGCCCTTTGAAGGCAATCACGAGGCTGATGCAGCCCCAGGTGAAAATGAGTTTGACACCCCTGACTTAGAGCATCAAAATCATTATTGAGATCTAACATTATATGTTTTTTTTTAATTTTTAAATTTAACCTGTAATTCATTTTTTCCATTACCATTTAGTTCACTTATACCTCACCCCCCCAGCAATCACCATACTGTTGTCCATGTCCATATGGCCTTTATCTTTTTTGCTCAATCCCTCCACCCCCTAATGGTGCCCCCCAGCTGTCATCCTGCTCTTCAAGTCTGTCCCCACTTTCCTTGTTAGTTCAGTTTGTTCCACCTATGAGTGAAATCACATGGTATTTATATTTCTCTGACAGATATTATGCTTAGTTCACTTAGCATAATATTCTCAGGGTCCATCCATGCTGTCACAAAGGGTAAAATTTTCTTCTTTCTTATGACCAAGTAGTATTCCATTGTGTAAATGTCCCATAGTTGTTTTGTCCACTCATCTACTAGTGTACACTTGAGCTCCTTCCATATCTTGGCTATTTGTAAATAATGCTGAATGAACATAGGGGTGCTTATGTTCTTTCAAATTAGTGCTTTGGGTTCCTTCAGATATATTCCTACAAAGTAGGACACCTGGGTCAAAACAAAGACCCATTTTTAATATTTTGAGTATTCCCATACTGCTTTCCACAGAGGCTGCACCAACCTGCATTCCCACCAACAGTGCAAAAAGGTCCCTAACATTGTATCTTTTCTTATAGAAACATCTTGCGTTTCTATTTAGTTGGGTCTTTGTTTTCTCCAATCTTTCGAACAAAAAAATTTTTGACCTAAGAATTCTGAATGCTGCTGAACTTGAAGGCAACAAAAATTCATAGACTTAAGAGCCAAGAAAGAGTGTCAAACTCTTAAGAGTATCAAACACACTTCACTTAAATTACTTGGAAACTCTTAGTCCCGTTCCGGCTGCAATAACAAAATACCACAGACTGGGTGGCTTATAACGAGCAGAAATTTACTGCATACAGTTCTGGAGGCAGGAAGGCTGAGATTAGGGTGCCAGCACCATCTAGTGAGGGGCCCCTTCCAGGTCTCAGCCCTGGGGCTGGGTCCTCATTTGGTGGAAGAGGGCAGGGAGCAGGGAGCTCTGTGGGGTCCCATTTATAAGGGCACTGATCCTATTCATGAGGCTCCACCCCCATGGTCTGCTCACCTCCCAGAGACCCCACCTACCAGTGCTGTTGCCTTTGGGGGTTAGGATTTCAATATCAATTTGAGGGTGGGCACCCAGACATTCAGACCATAGTAGAGATTTACTCAATCTAAAGATCACCCTAAATAATGCAAAAATGAGGAAGTAATGTTATTAAAAGATTAGTGGTAAACCAATTAGACATAAGATTATACAGAATTATTTTAAATATAGCTACAAAATAGTAAGCAACAGTAATTTTTTGAAAAGCAGATAAATAATAGAAAAATAACCAATTAGTATTATGCAGTGAAACTGCCAGGTTTGAGGAAGGGTCTCAGGATTTAAAGGTTTACTGATTTTCTCTCACATCAGTTGGTTAATGTTTAATTAAAGGTATGGATAATTAAGAGATGTGTAGGTGCTAGAGATTTTTTTAAAGTGGCAAAGCAATCACGAGTACAATGAACTTATTTTGTGTTTTTTTAATTTTTAAAAATCAAGGTGTAATTTACTCACAGTAAAATGTACCCTTGAATGCATAGATCTGTGAATTTTGACCGTGTTCAGTTGTGCAGCTACTGCCACAGACTCACAGAATTTTCCCGCACCCTTTTCTAGTCGGCTTCCTTTCTAATCCCAGTGTTTGGGAACCACTGGTCTGTTCCTTTGCTATGGTCCCAATCAGGGGGTGTCCAAGCTTTTGGCAACTCTGGGCTACTCGTTAAATACATTGTGACACGTAATCATACAAAAAAGTTTCATAACATTTTAAGTAAATTTATGATTTTGTGTTGGGCCGCATTCGTGGCCTTCCTGAGCCGCATGTGGCCCACAGGCTGCAGGTTGGACCTTCCCCAGGGTGTCGTATAAATGGAATCACACCATGTGTGCGTCTCCTGTTGAGTCTGGCTTCTCTCACTTAATGGAATGCATGTGAGATTCATTCATGTTATACAAGTTGCTGTTCCTTTGTATTGCTGAGTGAAATCCCACTGTATGGATGGGTATACCACAGCTTGTTTCTTCATTCTCTTATTGGAGGACCTTCGGGTTCTTTCCAGTTTTTATCAAGTACTTATAAAGCCTCTCTATACGCAGAATTACCTCATTCTATTACTAGAAGGGGAAAAAGGAAACTGGAAACCACAAAACAAGGGGAAAAAGACAACAAAATACAGAAAATTGAGAACATAAAATAAGATGACAAAAAATGAGATTCAGATATTTTTAATAATAACAGTATCATTAAGTCTGCCAATTAGTGGCAGAGAACTGACGGGAAAAATGGCTGTAAGCATAGGCAGCCAACTTTACCCTTCCCGAGAGAACTGTCAAGGCAGAGAGAGCCTGGAATCGGCTGTGAGCTGTGCCATCCAGTTCCCCCATGCCTGGCATGTTCACCTATCACATGCCCACACTCAGTCCACACTCCCATCCATCCCCACCCCACCCCTGCCCTGGAGGAAATTTTGACAACATTGGAGCGTCAGGTAAGGACAGACATCGGATCGGTCTGCAGTGGTGAACAGACAGGACCAGACTGAAGGGCACTGTCAGGCACACTCACAGTTCCCTTCGGAAGAGATTCCATGAGGGGGAAAGTCTTGTCATTTAGCTAAGCAGAGACTAATCTACTGTTGAGTAGTCCTCTTTAAGAAGGCCCTGACACAGGGAACCTTTGCTTGTGGGGTTCCCCTTTGCATGGAGCCCCTATGGGACCTGGGCAGGCCGTCACACAGCAGGTTGTGTTGATTACGTTGTAACAGGTCTGGTAGGCAGAGTGCCATAATCCCCAAAGTGGTGCAGCCACCAGCTGGGTCCGCCTGTGTCGAGTTGGCCTTGTAAGTCCACTTTATGGATAGAATTTGGCCCAGTGGAGGAAAGTAGAGAGGGCCATTCGAGCAAGGGGAACACAAAAGGCTCAGGCAGGAATGAGCTTTGAAAATTCTTAAATCACATGCATTAGTAGGAAACATAGAACTATTGGAAGATTTTTGAGCTGGGGAATAAGACATTATATGTAGTGTAAAGAAGTCTTAGAGGGGCACAGTTTTGCCGAATGGTGTTGTAATACCAAGAATTGCTAGTTCTTCCCTTGGTTAAATGCTTTAGAAATATTATTTAATCTCCACAATAGCCCTGTGACTTAAATGTTATCATCGTCTTAATTTATGTGTGAGGTGAGACTGGAGGCAGGGAAGTCAACTAAGACCCAGCACAGTAATCCGAGAACAGATGAAGAAAAGGTAAAATGGTCCAGCGGAAATGGAGAGAATTCTAAGATGACTCTATAGGTATCAAACCTGAATGACTCAAAGAGTCAAGTCCCCAGTCATCTCACTGACATCGACCTGTCTTTGTTTTTGTTCCCCCCCGATGTTGTAAATTTCCTCTGGGGCAGAAGGGTGGGTCGGGGTGTGAGTGCCCGGTGAAATGTGAGTGTGTGATATGTGCAGCTCTTCATAAGTGTGTTGCCCTTTCGTGGTGAATGATCTTACCCTTCTCTATTTGTGGTTCACAGAGTAGAAGCAGAAGTTGGAACTGTAACACTTTCAATTTGGAGCAAATACAATTACTTGGGTCGCTACTTACTAATTCATTATCGTGAAATAAAATGTCATATGCTAATGGGGAAGACCAGGAAATATATTTTCCACTAGCTTTACAGTGATTTCTATTTTTCAATGCCAGAAAACAAGCAATCCTAGATTTCTGGTTGGATAAATGCTATTTTGCCATTAACATTTAGATTGTATTGTAAGTTAGGTCATTATATTTTATGAGTAATATATTCTCTTTATGACATTCATACCGAAAATATTTGAATGCTTTGGGGATAACTTGAGAGGCACATTGACTGTGTATGCTTACTTTTCTATTCTTGATTATTTTCAAGTGTGTGTGAAAAGAAAGTGGAATTCAGGTGAATTTTTACAGTTGTAAAACGATAATAGTGAAATACGGTCTGTGAAATTTAGATTTTTCATTTGTCCTAAGATTAAATCAGACATAATGTATTCCCTCTCCCCAGAACCGCCGCTGCAGTGTGGAGCGCAGTAATGAGGGCACACGTCCTTGCCTTGTGCTCGGTGCTCAGGAAGCATGTTGGACAAGTGATGAGTTGGTCTAATGTTTAGCAGTAGGTGTATCGGGTATGCTTTTCATCAGAGTGAAGATATTCCTAATTTGCTGACAGTTTTTCTCATGAATGGATATCAGATTTTATCAAATGCCTTTACTCCATTTATAGAGATTATCATTTTTTCTTTTTCTTTCATTTTAATGTGGTGGATTACATTGATTTTTAATAGTCCTGGGTTATTCTGAGGTGTATTATTTAGTTTCCAAATATTTGGGGATTTTTATAAATGTCTTTCTGTCATTGGTTTTTTAATTTAATTCTTTTATAGTCCAAAAATATGCCTTGTATGATTTGAGTTCTTTTCAGTTAACTGGGACTTGTTCTATGGCCTGATCTATCATTTGTGGGTCTTTTTCTATTGATTGATGTTTCTCCTAACTGTGGATGAGACTTCCCCCTTCCTTCATGCCTGGTAACGTGGAACTGGATGTCAGACACTATAAATGTTATCTTGTTGGGAGTTAAGCTGTGAGGAAATCTTTGTTCTTCCCAGGTTCACATTTGTTCTTTGTTAGATGGGACCAGCACAGCCTGTAGCCTGGGGCCAGCTTGGTTGCTTAACAAGGCGATATTCCTTTTTTTTTCCTTAAGATTTTATTTATTTTCAGGGAAGAGAGGGAGAAAGACTTTGATGTGAGAGAGAAACATTGATTGGTTGCCTCTCACACGTTCCAACTGGGGAGGGAACCTGCAACATTTCACTTTGGGGTGCAAGCCAACCCACTGAACCACCACACTCAGAGCAAAGCACTATTCTTGGGGCACGGTGCTTGGTGGTAACAGATCGAGGCATTTCCCGACTCTGGCTGTGGAGAGTGTGAACTGCTCCAGCCCCGTGGAAGGACTGGGAACCGTTTCCTTTATATTTGTAGTGTTCCATTGGTCCTTCCCCTGGACCTCAGCCGCGATTGGCAGGCTCACTGGGAAATGTCTTCTGCCCAGCCCCCTCAGATGCCCTGCACTGCTTGTCTAGTCGCCTGACCTCCCTGAACTCTCAGCTCTTCTCCTCTGAAGTCACCACTGGGCTCTGGTTAGGCCGCTCCTCCCTGCACTTTGACCTGGAGACTTTTCAAGCTGGGAGCAGAGGCGCCAGTAGAAGGCCCTCCTCTGTCTGGGGACTGCCTCCCAGGCATCTCTCCCCGACTTCCCACGCTGTTCAGTGTCTAAAACCCACTGTGTGGTATGGGTGGCCCACTGTTTTAGTTGCTGAAGACAGGATAGTTCATCTGGTCTCCAATGGGTTCATGGGTGCCCACATGTGGAAGTGAGATACATATACTTTAAGAAAGAAAAATACTCCAAATTCAAACTGGTATTTCTAGTTCAAATAGATTAGCCCAGAGTTACCTTTTTTCCTTTTTATTGAATTTATTGAGGTGACACCAGTCAAAAAAGTTGTACAGGTTTCAGGTGCACAGCTTGATAGTGCATCACCTGTATATTGTAGTGCTTGTTTACCACCCCAAGTCAAGTCTCCTTCCATCACCATTTATCCCTACCCTGCAAGCGGGCAGTCACCACAGTGTTGTCTGTGTCCAGGAGTGTTCTTTCTTTTTCTTTTGCTCCCTCCCTCCACCCAGCTCAGCGCCCTCCCGCCCCGACAGCCATCAGCCAGTCTATGTCTATGAGTCTGTCTCTTTGTACTTGTCTTTCCTTCTGAAACAGCTTGGTTCCAAAGATATGACTGAGGGTTGCTCATTTTTATGTTTCTCCTCATTTTATTCTCACAACAACCCTCAGAGGAAGACAAAATACCAGTTTACAAAGTGTCACTTTATTGATGAGAAACCTGGAGTCTGAGCCTCCAGAATGGTAGTTTTTCAGCCAAGCTGCAGAAAGTATCTTCAGTGGCCTGATGGTAACCTTGCTTTACCTTGGCCTGCAGTGCATGCAGCGCAATCCCACCCCACCACTGCCTCCTCCCCGCCCCTTCCCACCACCACCAGAGCTTCCATTTCCTCTCTTAGAGTCAGGCAGACCTGACTCCCCAGGTCTGCTCTGTTGCTGGCCGGCTCTTCTCATTCGCCTTCCCTCCCAGCAACATGCCCGTGTTTGCTCACTGCCCTTTCAGTAAGTAGGAGTGACTCTGGTGTATTTAACGCGGAAGAAGCTGCGGTGCTGTTCTGTGACCCCAGGCACAGGGGTGGGCACGGCCAGGCTTGCCCTGGGACCGGCCCTGTTGAGCTGTGAGCGCAGGTCCAAGTGGCTGCTAGTGTATTTGCATTTTCAGGCTGATGATTTTACATTAACAGCTTCTACAGCCTGGTTGGGGATCATTCCCTGAAATGGTGTTTTGCCTCAAATTTATATAGGTATGGAAGAAAATAGTCACATTTTCACTGTAATTTCAAAGTGTGCTCGATCCCACAAGAATTTGGCTTTTATCCTCATATTCCCTGTGCTTCACTTGTGACTTCTGTCTGTAAGTCAGATCAGTAAACCTGACACAGTCTTAGCTGGGACCATTTTTATGTTAGATCTGTTTAATTTATTAGAGTGTATACCACAAAGAACCTGATGATAAGAATGTGTGATTGGGGAGGTGTGCTGAGCTTGTTAGTAAGTTTGTTTTTTTTAACTTCATCTAAAACCCTGCCTTAGTTGCTCTCAGATTTTTTCCTCTTACTTTGTAACTAGGAAGAGATCAGATAGAAGTGAAAGGAACTGCAGGCGTGAGTGACTTTAGACGTGTGCCTCTCGTGTCGTCCCCACTTTGGCTGTGCTGTGGCAAGTTCATGAGCAGGCACCACCCATGGTCTGACAGCAGCAGAGCCTCGGGCCCTGCATTGTGTCTGTGAGGGGCAGGGAGGGCACGCTCAAGCAGGGCACTCCTCCCGATTTGTGCTGCTGCTGCTCCTTAGGGCAGCTCTGCCCCTAGGTCTCTGCAGTAAGGTGGCTCTTTGCTGTCTTTGAGGACACCTGCATGTCATTGTCCAACATCTTTTACCTTTGCAAACTATTAAGCTTAGCTTATTCAGCCCTGACCAGTGTGGTTCAGTGGGTCGAGCATTGTCCTGCAAAGTGAAGGGTCGCCAGTTCAATCCCTGGTGGGGGCACATGCTTGGGTTGGGGGTTCGATCCCCAGTTGGAATGCATGTGAGAAGCAGCTGATCGATGTTTCTCTCTCATATCAATGTTTCTCTCCCTTTCTTTCTCCCTCCCTCCCCACCATCCCCCTGTCTAAAAACAAACAAACAAACAAACACTAGCTTGTTCTTTTACCTCTATAGTCCTTTCTGGTTCCCGGTTTTCATTGAATAACTTCCTCTGGCTTAGTGGTGAGGGGACAGTGTCAGTCTCTGTGGATTGAGCGTCACCGTGCTCAGTGAGAAGCTGGACAGGACAAGAAAGGGGAAGGGGGAAGCAGGAAGGTGACTGCGTTGACGAAGTGTCTGCCAGGTTTAGTCACTGTCCTGAGGGCTCTGTTTGCCGGCCTCTCCGGCTTCACAAAACCATGTGAAGAGTTCACCGTTGCTGCCGTGGTTTAGATTGGGAAGCTGTGGGAAAAAGCTGCCCGTGTGTGTAGGAAGTAGACTTTTTGTTCTATAATCTTCAATTGCTTTGTTGCAGCCTTTCTCCTTTAAATATTCATATAAATTTAATATACTATTACTTTAAGTGGTATGGCTTATAGTAATCACTTGGTACCAGTGAGGAAATAGACTATAGGTGAGTTTATATCTGTGAAATAATCCCTGCAGTTAAAGATATTTATTGATTCTATCCACAAACAGACATAATCCTTAAAATAGAAATTTTTAAAAATATATTTTATTGATTATGCTATTACAGTTGTCCTAATTTCCCCCCTTTATTCCCCTCCGCCCTGCACACCCCCTCCCACATGCATCCCCTCCTTTAGTTCATGTCCATGGGTCATATGTACGAGTTCTTTGGCTTCTACATTTCCTATACTATTCTTAACCTCCCCCTGTCTATTTTCTACCTGCCATTTATGCTTCTTATTCCCTATGCTCTTTCCCCCTTCCCCACTGTAACCCTCCATATGATCTCCATTTCTGCGTGTTTGCTTAGTTAATTTATGTTTTTGTTTTTGTTTTTAGGTTCAGTTGTTGATAGTTGTGAGTTTGTTGTCATTTTACTCTTCACATTTTTTTATCTTCTTTTTCTTAGATAAGTCCCTTTAACATTTCATAAAATAAGGTCTTGGTGAGGATGAACTCCTTTAACTTGGCCTTATCTGGGGAGGACTTTATCTGTCCTTCCATTCTAAATGAAAGCTTTGTTGGATAGAGCAATCTGGGATGTAGGTCCTTGCCTTTCATGACTTGGAATTCTTCCCAGCCCCTTCTTGTCTGTAAGGTTTCTTTTGGAAAAATCAGCTGATAGTCTTATGGGAACTCCTTTGTAGGTAACTGTCTCCTTTTTTTCTTGCTGCTTTTAAGATTCTCTCCTTATCTTTAATCTTGGGCAATGTAATTATGATGTGCCTTGGTGTGTGCTTCTAACTTCTTTGGGACTCTCTGAGCTTCCTGGACTTCCTGGAAGTCTATTTCTTTTGCCAGACTGGGGAAGTTCTCCTTCATTATTTGTTCAAACAAGTTTTCCACATTTCTTGCTCTTTCTTCCTCTCCTCCTCCTTGTACCCCTATGATTCAGATGTTGGAATGTTTAAGGTTGTCTCAGAGGTTTCTAATCTCTCCTCATTGTTTTGAATTCTTATTTCTTCATTCTGTTCTGGTTGAATGTTTATTTCTTCCTTCTGGTGCAAACTGTTGATTTAAGTCCCAGTTTCCTTCCCATCACTGTTGGTTCCCTTCCTTTATTTCACTTTTCATAGCCTTCACATTTTCCTCTATTTTGTGACCATACTCAACCAATTCTGTGAGCATCCTGATTACCAGTGTTTTGAACTATGCATCTGATAGGTTGGCTGTCTCTTTGTCGCTTAGTTGTATATTTTCTGGAGCTTTGATCTGTTCTGTCATTTGGGCCATATTTCTTTGTCTTGGCACAATTGGTATGTAGTAAGGGGCGGAGCCTTAGATATCTGCCAGGGCTGGGCAACCCATGTCACTTGTTGTGTTGCTGTATGTGCGGGAGGAGTCTGATAGGGGAATAGCACTGCTTGTTCGGCTCTTGGTTACTTTCCCCACTACCCACAAGCAAATTGGGCCCTTCTGGTGCTGATTCCCAGGTGGGCAGGTTTGGGTACATTGTAGGGCCCTGTGGGTCTCTCCAACAAACTCTACTGGGAGACTGGGAGTTTCTCCTGCTGCCTCAACCCCCACAGGTTTTTTTCAGTCAGAGGTTTTGAGGCTTTATTTCCCCACACTGGAACCCTGGGTTGCATGGTCTGTCTCATTCCCCATTTGTTCCTCCCGTTTTATCTGCACGCATATGTGGGACTTCACCTGCTCTGCCAGCTGCCCCCTCACCCAGTCTGCCAGCCGCTGCCTTGCCATGCATCTTCTCCATGCCGGCTCCCTATCTCTGCCTTTCCTCTCTGTCTGGATGAATGTTTCTTCTTTAACTTCTTGGTTGTCAGACTTCCATACAGTTCAATTTTCTGTCAGTTCTGGTCTGGTTCTCTCTTTTTTTAATTTGTTGTTGTCCTTTTGGTTGTGTGAGGAGGCACAGTGTGTCTACCTATGCCTCCATCTTGGCCAGAAAAATAGAGATTTTTAAAGCAGTGACTTTCAGCTGGTGTGCTGCAAGAATTATTGAAACATGCAATACCTGACTGTTTGGTCAGGGGCTCTGACCTCTTTTCCCTTGGATTGTGAAATAAAAGATGACATCAGCCAACACAGTAGCTATCCTATGCGAATGCCCTGTCTTGAACATTAAATATTCAGATCATATAATAGAGTTGCATCTTATTGGTCACATTGTATAATAAGGTTGTGTCTGATTGGTTAATTTTTAGTACCAGAAATCCTTATATACACTTGAAGGTACCTGATTTTTTTTAAAGTCACTTCGGAACAAAAAAGGTAGGTAATTATTGTTGTAAATCAATTAAAATTATACCTACTTTTTGTCAGATAGGCAAGAAAATAATATATTTTTCGGTGTGGTGCAGAATTTTAGTAGTTTATGTGTGGCATGATATGAAAAAGGTTGAAAATTGTTGCTCTAAAGAATAACCAATAAATTGGTCTCACCCCTCTGGGAGACTCTAGGTGACGAAATGAAGATTGCTGTGTGATGTGCTTTTGTGGAGTAGTGGTGCCGAGAATTGTAAGCTGAAGTGCCTGCCTGATAGCCCTGGCCTGGAGAGTTCTGACCAGAGTTTCAGCGTGCCGGGCATCTCATCCTGCTGTTAGGTACTGGGATTGAAGAGCAAAAGCAAAAAGTCTGCTGGGCCTTGGAGGAAGGTAGCATTGCATTAAATCCAGGGAGGAGGTCGAAGAGGAGATGTGCCCTTTTAATGTTTGTAGTTGCAGTGGCTGAAAGTAGGCAGATCATGATAATAATGAAAAAGATGAAGTTTGATGACCTTTTTAATACTCTCAATAATATACAACTCAAATTGGGTCTTCGTTCGGTTCACTGAATCTTTCTTTTGTAGATTTGACCAAAAGACTAATAGAAAATGTTGTGTTTTAGATATTCTTCAGGGGGTTGTAATTTGAGGATTCATGAGAGAACCTAATTTATTAGAAGGATTAAATACCAGTAACCCACAGACTTTTCATCAAATCTGATCTGCATTTAGGGGCCTATAAATCCTTTTTTGCTGCTGTTGCATAATCCTAAAACCTCAGATTTCTTTTTTCCTCTTTCATAAAAGCCTGGCTTAAAAGAAAAGGCCAAATCAAAGATTTGGTAAAACACAAACTATTTCACATTTGTAGACGGGCTGTCTTGCCTTCTTGGCTATCCAGAAATACACTTCGGTGATATAAACAGTCAGTAAACTGCTTAGGGAAGAATTCCAGCAATTCGTCTTTCCCAACCTTGCACGTAACAGCCACGGGAGATAGCCAGCAACTCCCCACTCTTGCTTAGTTTCCTGAGACAAAAGAATAGATTGTGGCGGTGCCTGCTAGTGCAGAACGGCAAAACTTGTTTCTCTGGCCTCTTATCATCACCTCATGAAACAGAGGATGTTGGAGCCACAGGGACCTTTGGAGCCACCTGGTCCCAAGCCTAGTTTACAGATGGGAAAGTGAGGCCCAGGCTGCACAACTCATCCAAGGCCATGCATATTTAAGGGGTAGAGTTGATCTTCAGTTCTGTTTTGTTGAACTCTAAGGGTTTCCTTTGTTTCCCCTTTCTCTGTAACAAGTTATGCACATTCCAAAGAGAAAACATGATCCCCACTGAGTGCATTGGTTGTGAGTCTGTTCCCAAAATAGCACCAGACTCACAGACACCATGATCACCAGTCACAGATTTCCATGACAAAGCTTGTTCTTGGAAGCTGGGTTCTCATTTAATGAGAGAAACCAAAGGCTGACGACATGTTGAGAATCTGTCTGACTCTTCTGTTTCCAGCTATTCTGGGGTGACCTCCACCATACAGACCCACCTGGTACACTGTGACAAGTGGCTCTTCACAGGATCAGTCTTAGTGACAGCCTGGCTGTTTGTAAAGCTGAGTTACTTGGGGCAAGGTGCTCACCCCGTCTGAGTCTCCATTTCCTCATTCAATAACATGGTGTGTGGCATCCCCTCCACATGGTTACTATATTGTGTGTGGAAGGGAAACCACAAAAATGCAATGGAAATGCGGTGTCCTAAGGAGGGGTCGAAGGAGGGGGTGGTCTGAAGTGTGCAGCTGGAATGAATATATGACAGTGCTCACTGCTGGAGGGCTTGTTGCTACTTTTGCCCAAAGACGTGAAACATCCTCTAAACTGTCCCTGCAGTGGAAGGCTTTGTTGCAGGGATGTGTGCTTCCCACGGGAATCTCTTCAAAAGCTTCAGTTGGGAAGGTGGGTTCTCGCTTGCGTAATAAGCGAAGTGACAGGAGAGGTGATTTTGATATCCATTATTAGAGGTGGGGAGCCATAGCTGCTGAGATCTGGGGAAAGAAGTGGTGAATCACTGAATTGATTGGTGGGTTTTATAAAAGTCACTGTTGTGCCTTGAACACCTTCTCTGTGTCTAATCCAGTGCCATGAAGTGTGAAAGACACAGAAGTCCTCTGGGACCAGGTCCCCCTTCGGGAGGGGTTTCCCTTCTGATTGGTGGCAAGCGCTAACACAAGATGATCTGTGATTAGAAAGCCAAACTGTGTTGGAAGGAAAAGCTGCTGTGGGATGTCAGAAAAAAAGAGGCGTGCGGGCCCACGGGGAGTCAGTAGTCATTTGTCGAATCGAGCGTGAATGTGGGCTTTGGACTGTTATGAAGAAAAAGATAAGCTGGTGTTTCAGGCAGGGATAAACCATGGGTTGAGCACAGAATTTAGGGAAGAAATGTTCAGAGTTGTTTGGAGCAGAGGGTAGTATTTGGCAACTAGTGGTGACAGAGGTGGACAGTTAAGGCTGGGATAGTTTTTGGAACATTTTGATTGTCAGGCTGAGGATCTAGGATTTAAGGAAACTTATTGGTCTGTGGTCGGGTTCCCGACCTCTGGGCCACAGACTGGTACCAGTCTGGGCCTGTTAGGTACTGGGCCACACAGCAGGAGGTGAGCTTGAATGTAAAGCACTTGAATCATCCTGAAACCATTCCTCCAACCTCAGTCTGTGGAAAAATTGTTTTCCACAAAACCAGTCCCTGGCCCTGGCTGGTGTGACTCTGTGGATTGAGCATTGGCCTGTGAAACAAAGGGTCACTGGTTCAATTCCCAGTCAGGGCACATGCCTAGGTTGCAGCTGGGCCCCCAGTAGGGGGTGCACAAGAGGCTACCACACATTGATGTTTCCTCTTTCTCTCTCCCTCCCCCTTTGTCTATAAATAAATAAAATCTTTTAAAAAATACGGTCCCTGGTGCCAAAAAGGGTGGGGATTGCTGGTCTCTGGGGTGTGTGCATGTGTGTAAGCATGTGTGTGCACACGTGTATAACAGTCCTGGGGAGGTGTTTGTGCCTGGAGCTACCAGTGCTGCGAGCTGCCTTTGAGAGCTGCTTACTCTCCTGATGACTAACAACGAGAAGAGATGCAGCGTGGTCATTACCCAATGTGTGGCCGAATTGCAGCCTCACCTTCAGAAACT
>CM052545.1:49926481-49949381 GCA_028533065.1 Trachops cirrhosus
GAGTTTGCTGTCATTTTACTACACCTGTTTTTTATCTTCTTTTTCTTAGATAAGTCCCTTTAACATGTCATACAATAATGGCTTGGTGATGATGAATTCCTTGAACTTGACCTTATCTGGGAAGCACTTGATCTGCCCTTCCATTGAACTACATTTTCTATACAAAACCAGCCCTATATTCAGCAGGCAAAACATTTCAGCTAGCATTCGGATGAAGGAGATGAACTTCAGTGTAATGGCAGCTGTGGGCTGGTGGCAGCCCATGGAAAGGTCTAGGGGTGGGGAACTGACTCTACGGAATTTGGTGCAGTTTCTCCTAACCCGCTTCATCAGCTTATTCGTGTTCTGATTCACAGTCCAGTTCAAAAGCTCAATGGTAAATAAATTCCAACATAATGAGTCCAGGCTTCTGTGCCAAGACTCAGGAGAACACTGTTTGGGTGGTTCCCATAAAACAGAGAGACCGCTTAAAACAGCTGTACCAGAGGTGTGCCCCTGCCACTCATCCACAGACAATGACTGTGACTCAGGGAAAAGCCTCCGGGGCCCTGCTGCTGCAGATGCAGGATGTGCTGCAGGCTCAGGAAAGAGGAGTAGTACCCACAGTCTGCAGTGATGGGGACAGTGCAGTGGGTACCATGCACCACATTATTCATATGGAAACTGAGGCTCAGGAAGGGTAAGCACCTTGCCCAGTGGCCCACTTTAATCCCCCTCCTGGGATCAGTGACTCCCTTGTGCTTATCAGAGCTGCAAGATGAGGGTATTTTAGGTGGCCTGGTTGTTGGGTGAAAGGTCAGAACTGAATCTCTAAGTTGGTTGTATTTTCCTGGAAGGATGAAGATCATTCATGATGAGAGTGAGGACAAGACATAAATCTAATTACTTAAATATTGAGGTATCATTTACATCCCATAAAATCCACTCATTTGATGTATGCAGCTCAGTGATTTTGGGTAAATTTACAGGGCTGAGTAACCACCACCACCCAGTATTAGGACGTGTCCATCACCTGCTAAGCACCCTGCGGAACTCAGTCATCGCTCCCACCCCAGTGCCAGGCAGCCAATGACCTGCCCTGCCATCTCTGACAGATGTGCCTGCTCTGGACATTGCAAGTAGATGGAAGCCTACAGTGTGTTTTTTCACAGGGCTTTCATTTAGCACAATGATTTGGAAACTCATCCATGTTGTAGCATGTGTTCCTATTTCATTCTTTTTTATTGCTGAGTAATATTCCACCATGGACAGACCACATCCATTTATCCATTCATCCATCAGTTAACAAATTGTCCCCAGTTTTTGGCTGTTGTGAATAATGTTGCTATATTGGCTTTCATAACAAAGGGCTAAAAACAAGGTAATTTTGTGTATTTTTTAATTTTAATTTTTCCATTATAGTTTACTTTCAATATTTTTTATTAAATTTATTGGGGTGGCATTGGCTAATAGGATTATAATACGTTTCAAGTGCACATTTCTATAACATATGACCTGTATAATGTACTGTGTGCTCACCACCCAAGGTCAAATCATCTGTCACCATGTATTTGGCCCCCTTTACCTTCTACTATCCTCCACCCACTTCCTTTTGGTAACCACCACACTGTTGTCTGTGTCTATGAGTTACAGTTTTATATTCCACACATGAATGAAATCATGTGGTTCTTAGCTTTTTCTCTCAGACTTATTTGGCTTAGCATGATATTCTCAAGGTCCATCTATGTTGTTGCAAATTTCATCTATTCTTAAGGCTGAGTAGTAGTACACAGAATATATGTACCACATCTTCTTTACCCAGTCCTCTATTGAGGGACACTTGGGTTGGCTCAATGTCTTGGCCACTGTGAATAATGCTGCAGTGAACACAGGGGCACATGCATCTTTGTGAATAAATGTTTTTGAGTTGTTCAGATAGATACCTGAAAGAGGATTGCTGGGTCATAGCGTAACTCCATTCTTAATTTTTTGAGGAACCACCATATTGTTTTCCATAGTGGCTGTACCTGTCTACCTTCCCACCAGCAGTGAATGAGGGTTCCCTTTTCTCCACATTCTCTCCAACACTTGTTATTACATGTCTTGTTGATAAGAGCCATTCTAACAGGTATCTCATTGTAGTTTCGATTTGCATTCCCTGAGAGTTAGCTATGCTGAGCACCTTTTCATATATCTGTTGGTCATATGTATATCTTCTTGGGAGAGGTGTCTGCTCAGGTCCTCTGCCCATTTGTTAAGTGGATTGTTTGTTTGTTTGAAGTTGGGTTATATTAGTTCTTTATATATTTTGGATATTAACCCTTTGTCAGAGCTGTTGTTTGCAAATGTCATTTCCCATTCAGTTGGCTGCCTTTTTGTTTTGTTGTCAGTTTCTTTTGCTGTGCAGAGCTTTTTAGTTTGATACAGTCCCATTCATTTATTTTTGTCTTTACTTCCCTTGCTTTTGGGGTCAAATTCATAAAATGTGCTCTACAACCAAGGCCATAAGTTTAGTACCTATGTTTTCTTCTTTGTGATTTATTTTCAGATCTTATATTTAGGTCTTTGATCCATTTTGAGTTAATTTTTATACTTGGAGGCAAACTGTAATACAGTTTCATTATTTTGCATGTGGTTTTCCAGTTTTCTCAGCATCATTTATTGAAGAGGCTTTCTTTTCTCCATTGTATGTTTTTGGCTCGTTTGTCAAAAATTATTTGCCTACATGCTTGTGGTTTATTTCTGGCCTCACAGTTCTGTTCCATAGGTCTGTGCATCTGTTTTTCTGCCAGTAATATGCTGTTTTGATATTGTAGCTCTGTAGTATAATTTGAAGTCAGATTGTGTGATACCTCCAACTTCGTTCTTTTTTCTCAGGATTGCCTTGGCCATTCAGGGTCCTTTGTGGTTCCATACAAATATGATGATGTTTTGTTCTATTTCTTTTTGAAAAATGCCATTAGGATTTTGATGGGGACTGCATTAAATCTGCATATTACTTTGGGTAAAATGGTCATTTTTAGTATGGTGATTCTTCCAGTCCATGAACGCAGAGTATCCTTCCATTGCATTGTGTCTTTTTCTGTCTCTTTTAATAATGTTTTGTAGCATTATTAAATCTAGCAAACCAAATACAACACGTTAACAAAATAATTCATCACCATCACATGGGGTTCATTCCAGAGGCACATGGATGGTTCAACGAATGCAAAGGGTCAATGAGATACACCACATTAACAAAACAAAGGCTAATATCACATGATCTTATCAATAGATGTAGAATAAGCCTTTGATAAAACACAATATCCATTTATGATTAAAACACTCAATGTAAGGGGTATAGGAGGGAAGTGCCTCAGCATCATAAAGGCCATGTAGACAGACCCTCAGCCAACACCATACTCAGTGCTGCATAACTGAAAGCTTTCCCTCTGAAACCAGGAACAGGACAGGGATGCCCACTCACCGCTCCTATTCAGCACAGTTCCAGAAGTCCTCGCCACAGCAGTCAGACAAGAGAAAGGAATAAAAGGCATCCAAATTGGGAAGGAAGAAGTAAAAATGTCAACTTTTTATAAATGGCATGATTCTGTACATGGAAAACCCTAAAAACAGTTATTTTGTATTGGTTTCTGATGTATAGCATGGTGGTTAGACAGCTGTATAGGTGGCTTTAAAACAATAGAGATGTGTTGTCTCAGTTCTGGAGGCCAGAAGTCTGAAATCAAGGAGCTGGCAGGCTGCACTGCTTCTGCAGGTTCATTCTCTGCTCCTTCAGCTGCTGGTGGTTGTGGGCCTTGGCTGAGGTTACGTGGCTTCTCCCTCTGCCTTGGTCTTCACAGCACCTTCTCTCTGTGCCTCTGGGAACTCTTGTCTCGCTCTTACTGAGCTACAGGTGATAGTACTCAGGGCCCACGTTGATAATCTAGAAAAAGCTCTTCCTCTCAGGTCCTTAACCTATTCAGTTATTTGGTCACACCAGGTAACATGCACAGGTCCAGAAATGTGATTGGGTATTTGTGAGGGGCTGTTTTTCTGCCCATGACAGCAGCTGTGAATATTCACGTGAAGTTTTTGTGTAGGCATGTTTTCATTTCTCTTGTAGGTGACAAGGAGTGGTGTTGCTGGGTCATATTGTAAATTTATGTTTTAACTTTTTAAGAAACTGCCAAACTGTTTTCTGAAGAAGCTTGTCATTTTACTCTTCTACCAGCAGTGCATGAGGGTTTCAGTTTCTCTACATTCTTGCCTTCAAAAGGCAGTTGTCAGCCTTCAAAAATTTCAGCCACTGTAGCGAGTGTGAAGTGGTAGCGCGTTGTGGTTTTGATTTGCATGTCCCTGATGACTAGTACTGTGGAGCAGCTTTTGATGTGTTCATCCGCCATCACCTGTGATTCTTGGTCAAATGTCCCTTCAGAGCTTTACTCATCGGAAAATTGGGCTGTCTTTTCTCTCCGAGTTCTGAGAGTTAGTCTGCTGTGTTCACAGTCTGGCCTGGTCATTGCCAGTCCTAAGGACCATGGTGATTAAGTCACCTTGATCAGAAAGTACTGGGGCAACCCAGTTCCCCAGAGTACCCAGAACAAGGCAGCCGTCCCCACACTGCACTGTGTCAGTCTGTCATTGGAGGGTGTATGGGATTCACACGTGGCCCTTGGCCTACCAGCCACTGTTAGGGAAGCTAGGAGATGGTGTACCTTCTGCCCAAGAGATCGTAGCTCAGTGGCAATGCAGGCTGGTTGTCATCTGATGAACAAGGGGACTGGCCAGCAAAGCCCCACCATATATTCTCATCGTAGCCTGTTTTTTTCCTTTCATAACTCTTATAATTTTAATTAAGTAGTTATTTCTGTAATAATATGTTTAATATCTTTTTCCCCCTAGAAGACAATAAAAATCCCTGGTTCAGGGACCATGCCTGTGTGTTCTGTTGCCCTCTCCCTGGCCTCTAGCATGATACATATCCACAGCGGGTCAGCAGCCAGGACTTGCCGGTGGTGGATCTCAGTAGAACACCAGGAATGGGGGTCTGAGGGAGTTCTCTGCTTTTCAGTGGCTGACTCACATGAAATCATGAAGTAGAGGGTAATTAGTTGATTAAGTAGCTCATTAACCGCAGAACATGTTGCTGAGTGACTAGTATTTTTGCTGCCACTGATGCCATTTCCCTCTTGCTTCTCATTCCTAGCAATCTATAACTACAATGCCTCTCAAGATGTGGAGCTCTCCCTGCAGATCGGAGACACGGTTCACATCCTGGAGATGTATGAGGGTGAGTCCGGATGCCTTCTACGCGGCAGGGCACCAGGGGCGATGGGTAGCAGTGACTTATTAAGAAGGCACTTGGAGCAAATATCAACATGCTTCACTTCCTGAGGGGTGAGTGTGAAAATCCAGGAAGTCCTTAGGTGATGCGATTTCACACTGAGGGTGATTTCTAAACAGCCAGCTGAGTACGAGAATACAAACACTCTCAGTCACCAGAAGCAAAGTGTGTGACTGTGTCGGGCTCAAGCGCTGGTGGCAGAAGGACCGGACGCAAGGCCAGCTCAGGATAGAAAGGTGGGGTGCTGGGCTGGTCGGGGCTCCAGAAAGCAATGCTGACTAATTGGCTCTTTCTGCTCAGCACTAAATGTGGCCAGCCTGCGGGAGAAATGAGGGGGAGACCCCTGGGATTTCTGAGCTTCTGGCAGAGAATTAGGTGAGCCGGTCCAGAAAGCCTGCTAGAATTACTTGCCACAGTGAGGTCGGGCAAGGGAGGTGGTTCTGGTTAACAGTGAGTGGGCTGTAGGGCAGCGCCCAGAACTCCCAGTTTGTCCAAAAGCACAGATGATGTTTGCACCCACCCACCCTAGACTTCTAGGTCCAACTCATGCTCTCCAGATCCCAGCAGGACTCCTGTATCCCCATCCTGTTTCCTGCCCCTAGAGCACAGGAAGCATGTATCCAGGCCACTGAAGTTGAGGATCAAAGCAAAGAGCCATGTTTAGGACCCACTGATTCTCTGAACATCGGGGCGGGAATGGGTGGGCAGCTGGGCAGATTGCTCTCAAGGGGTGAGCCTTGCTGCAGCAGGAGCTCTGGGTTTGCAGGGTCTGGCCCTGTGTGCGTGCATGTCATCCAGAATCCACACGCAGCTCCCTGGGACAGGACAGGAAGAGGGAGACCCAAGGAAGCAGGACTTGGCCATAAGGAGCTGTCACTGGCCTGGTGGTACAGCAGACTCTGCTGTCACTGCCTCTGCCTTCAGCTAGGCAAGGAGCTGGGGCTCTGTGTTGCCCTTCTTTCCCATGACTCCCTGGGGTCTGTAGCTCCCAGGGGTAGAGAGAGGGGTGGAGGTCTATGTGATCTTTTCCCGCTCCGTCCTCTCTTCCTTCTATTCTCACCATCCCTGGTGCAGCCAAACATTGATTCCATGGCGTCCCTAAGTCCCCAAGACACTAAGGACAGTCTGTTTATCTTCTGTGGACACCTTTGCATAATGAAACCATACTCCTCTCAGACCTCATGCTAGGTACCCTACCTCAGCGTCAGGGGCCAGATTAATCCACTCTGGCCCCTACTTTCTGTGAACACACATTTTTCCATGGTACAGGTAAAAGGCATATTTTAGTGTGTGTTTTTTTAATTCCTCCTGTAGTCTTGAAAAGAATGTATATTTTAGGATCATTGAGTGCCAAATTCTAGAGATGACAATTAGATTCTGATATCTCTGTCATATTTTTTTCTAATTTGCTGTGTGCTTGCTCTTTCTGTTGTTTCTGGTCCTGGGAGAACTGTGTTGAACCCTCTACTGTGATGGCAGTGGGCGTGCCGGTTCATGGCGACATGGGGTTTCTCCTTCACATTGTCTGAGGCCTGTTTTTAGGTGTATTGTTACATGAAACAGTTACAGCTTTTCATATCTGTTGGTTGAACCTTTTTCATTACCATTGTCCATAGCAGTCCTTGCTTCCTGAGTCTGTTTTGCCTGAATCACAGCCAGCTCATCCGCAGTCCCCGGGCTCTTTGTCCTCTGGGCCCTGCAAGGCCACTAGCCATGCTGCTCGGTCACTCCACAGACACTCCAAGAAAGATGCAGCCCTCAATTCTGACCTCGTTTTTCTTTTTTAAAATGATTTTTAACGTATTTATTTTTATTTCTTTAAAGAGAGGGGAGAGGAGGGAAAAAGAGAGGGAGAGAAACATCCATCAGTTGCCTCTTGCACACGCTCTGACTGGGGACCTGACCTGCAGCCCAGGCATGTGCCTTGGAATTGAACTGGCAACCTTTCGTTCTGCAGAATACTGCCCAGCCCACTGAGCCACACTGGCCAGGGCCTGGCCTTATCTTCCTGAGTTTTGTTTTTTTTTCGGGTCTTATTCACTTTGTCATGTTAGCTCTTCAGAGAGAGAGGGTGTGTGTGTGTGTGTGTGTGTGCGTGTGTGCATGTGAGTTAGCTTTTCTAATTGTCCTGCTGAGTGGGAGGAAAGAGTGGAGAGATGATCTGAAATAAAGCAGATGGTGTCTTTGGAATACAGTTTCTAAATTCTGTTTTCATTTTTATGTGACCCTAACATATTTTTCGAAATAGCTAAAGGAAGCACTTTATCCTCATATGATTCATATTCGTGGTAATTTTAAGTGTGTATACTATTTCCACTTACTAAGTAGCTTCCTAATTGACCAAGAACATCCCTCTAAAGGTAGCAGTCCTACAGACAGGCGAATGCTCCCTGAGCTTGGCCGACTATAAATATAAACACAGGGCACACAACACACACCCATTCCACATATGTTCTGGAGCTTGAGTTCAGAAGCCACAGTGCTCCTTGTGTATTGCAACTCGTACAGTGGTGTGCCTGCTCTAATGCTGGCCCACTGGTGTGCAACATAAAAAAATGGTGATATTATCAATGCTGCATCATTTTAGAGCAAGAGGAAAGGAGAGAGAGAGGGAGAGAGGGAACCGTCAATGTGAGAGAGAAACATTGATTGGTTGCCTCCTGTACATTACATACCCAGACAAGGGACCAAACCTGCAGTGGAGGTATGTGCTGTGACCAGGGATCAAACCTGTGACCTTTCAGTTTATGGATGACGCTTCAACCAGCTGAGCCACCTGGCCAGGGCTCAGTGCTACATCTTTAACATGATGATCCAGGCGCTGTCTGCTGACCACAGGAAACTGTTTTTTCTTGTTAATTGCTCCTATAAAATATTTACCGTGCCAGCCCTAGGACTCTGTCATCTCAAAGGACACCAGTGCCTTTCTCTAAAAGTGGACATGTGTCAAGGTGTGACCTGGCAGATTTAGAATGTGAGCTTCCTGTGTTTGTGTATCATGCAGAGGCATGTCAGCTTTACAGAGATGATTATTTTGTATTAATTTTTAAAATAGTATTTATCTTGTTGGATTAAGTTGTTTTGCTAGTGCCCGCCTTGCCCTGTGTAGTGATAGGTTCTTATATCTGCTAAGTACTCCGAGTTCTTGGCTGGGTTCTGAAATTCCTTTATTATTTCAGGCAGTTCAGGACTAAGTGAGGACAGGAGTGCTTTGCAAACATGAAACAAGATGGAAATGCTGAGTAATAACTCGTGTTCTCTCCTCCCCCATCTCCTCTTCCCTGTACAAAAATAAACAGTGCAGGCACCCACAGGACTGCTGCCGGATGGAACTGAGGGCAGTGCTGGCCCTGGTTCACAGCCCTGGGGGTGTTGTGTCTTCAGCTTCCTGTCAGGTCTGACTCCTGGAGCTCCCCCAACGCCCTCCCCCCACACACTGCCCCACCTTGCCTTTGAGGTATTTGCATACCAGACTTGTGTGTGCTTTTTCCGTGTGGATATGAGTCCACCCTTCTGGAACCCAGACATGAAAAATTCTTTTCTGCCCACAACCCATAACAGAATAGCACCCAGAACTCTCCTTTTGTGCTTTCCTGCCCTGTCATTGAATGTTTAAAAGTGAAAGTGGCAGCTCCTTGAAGGCAAAGCCTGCCCTGCCCTCACCTGCAGGTCCCTGCTGGCTTAGCTCCTTGCTAGCAAGTAGGTGCTCAGCCAAAGTCTGTTTAATGACTGAAGCTAAAACAGGAGCCAGAGGCAAGCTGGAGCCAGGGGAGCTGGTGTGGAGAGTCAGGGGTGGGACTCGGCCCACAGAGCCTGGATGTCCCTGCACAGGCTGGGCTCCACTTCGCCTTCCCAGAGGGGGACACAGTGGCTGCTGCCTTTCCCTGTTTTCTGCAAACTGCAGAAGGATTTTCTTGTTGTACGAGCTTTTTGTTTTTTCAATTGAGATAGTTATTGATAAAGCAAACCATTCAGAGAGTTGGGCAGCCATTATCACTGTCTACTTTCATAGCGTTTTCATAACCCATAAAGAAACTCTTCACCCATTAGTGGTCATTACACCCCCACTCCAGGCAACCACCAGCCTCATTTCCTTCCCCATAGAGCTGCCTACTCAAGGCATTTTGTGTAAATGGAGTCATATATAATTTGTGGTCCCTTGGGACTGACTTCTTCTCCTCAGCATAATATTTTTTTAAAGATTTTATGTATTTATTTTTGGAGAGAGGGCAAGGAAGGGAGAAAGAGCAGGAGAGAAATATCAGTGGGTGATAGAAACATAGATTGGTTGCTTCTCAAACGCCCCAAACCAGGACCCAGCCTGCAACTCAGGCATGTGCCCTGACTGGGAATCAAACCGGGGACTATTTGGTTCCGAGGCTGGTGCTCAAACCACTGAGTGCCCCCAGCCAAGGTAGTTAGCATATTTTTGAAGGCCATGCATATTATACTATGTATCAGTACTAAGTATCTTTTTATTGCCGAATAATATTCAGTGTATGCATGCATCGTTTTGTTTATCTGTCCATCAGTTGATGGACATTTGGGTTGTTTCCAGTTTTTAGCTGTTATAAATAATGCCGCTGTAGACCCTTGTGTACACATTTTTCTGTGGGTGTATATTTTCATTTCTCTTGGGTATATGCCTAGGAGTGGAATTGCTGGGTCTTGTGGTAACTCCATGTTTGACCTTTGGGGGAACTGCCAGAATGATTGCTTGAGCTTTGGCGCCAAACCGGGAGACCACAGTCCAAATGAGAGAGCTATCACTCATCCCTTATCACCCATTTCTTTCTGTGACTTTGCCCCTGAACTTCATTTGTTACTAAAAATGAGAGAAGGGAGTAGAATTGATTGAGAAGCTATATACTGTTCACCTTTTACAGACCCTGGAGAATTATTTGCCTTCAGAGACTTTTCCAGGGAACTAAACTCCTCTGGGACAGAAGCAAGTGTCCTTGCCTTTGTCATTGGTGCTGTCTACTTGCAGTCTTTGCTTCTTTCACCAGATGAGGGGTTTGGCAGCCAGACAGCTGTTCTCCATCTTGAGCGTCTTGTACAAGGCTGCTGCCTGGAGACCTCAGTGTGCTCATTTAGCATTCAGCAATATCGCTGAGCCAGTCTTATGCACTTGTAATAGGCCAAGTGCATTTACTGAGCACAAGAGATGTTCTGGGCACTGAGTGACACAGCAGCCAGGCCTCTGCTCTCATAGGGTTTTCATTCATGGGACAGAAAAAAACAAATGAACAAAGTAGGTATGCAAAAAAAAAATCAGATACTGGCAAGTGCTATGGGGAGAAAAGGATGGTCTCACAGGAGTGGCTGAGAGTGATGCAGAAGGAGAAGGAAAACTTTAGATTAGATGGTTTTGCCCCAATCTAGGTTAACTGTCCCAGGGCAAGACACGTTAACTCTCTGTGTCACAGTTCATTTTTGAATTGAAAGTGACTCAGTGAAAGTACTTTGAAAGGTCAGGTAGCAGCATCCCAGCTTTCCTCTGCTGGGGTTAATCCAGTTCTAGGCACAAGCGATTTCACACCCAAGGCCTATTGTTCCAACAGCAGGTACTGGTTTCCTACATTTGATTCATACGCATTGGTTAACTCAGTCTCAGCGCCGTAAACCATGCACACGTGCAGGAGAGAGGGCTGATGTTAACAGTGGCCTCTAGGGGTAAACGTAACTGGCCCCTGCTGGAAATAACAAAATGAGATAATGTCTCAGAGGCCGTCCAAGCTCTACAGAGGCAGGCACAGCATAATGTTTTGTATTATTTCAAAGGATAGCACAAATGATTGGATTGGAACCAGAGGAAACAGGCAACCCGAACAGTTGGAAGAAATAAAAAGACGCATTTGTGTATGTATAGGAGGTCCCTAATATACGCAAGTTATTTCTCCTGTGTGGAGTGAGGTCAGTTTTAAGATGCACCTTAATCAGGAAACCCACTCCCTTATAATAATAGGCAAAGGAGCAAAAATGGCCTATGACTTGAGCTGAACATGTTTGACTCGCATCTTTGTCAATCAGGCTTTTTAGAGTGAGTTTAGAGGGCAGTATTGTGACAGGTAGTTCAAGATATCGAATTTTGCCTCCATGGGTGACAAAACTTTATAACAAACATTAAAAAGAAGAGAGTGCATTAAAAAAAAAGATTTTTTCCAGCAGAGGCTTCATGAGCATCTTGCTGAGATGTGATAATGGGACCCCTGCATTGGGCTGCATAATAAAAAACAGACAAACTCATAGGTACAGAGATACAGTAAGGTCTTATCAAACCTCTTGAGAACGTCTGATTCAAGACGCTGGATTGGCACATCCGACCACCTGGGGCACTAATTAGTCAACCTGGCAGCCTCCACATCCTTTATTGTTCCTATTTTCTACTCATTTCCTTCTCCTTTTGGTCACCATGCCCTTTGGTCATAAGGTGAGTGAGAGACAAAGAAAATGAAAATTGGTTTTTAAAAATCAGTTCCTAGCAGCACCTGTAAACGTTTGTTTTACAAGCTGAAAGAAGGCATTTGATAGGTTTGTCACTTTCATTGACTTTGGTTACACCACGAGTCAAGATCGTTGAAAGTTGGCTGTAATTCAGCATCTGCAGTCTCCCGGTGTTCTAGTTATACAAACAGCCCCTTCCACAAACACAAGTGGCAGTGAGCCCAGCAGCTTGGGTTTTGGAACAAGGACTGCGTGCAAACCTTTTGGCACTGGCCCAGAGAACAGATCAGGTCAGGTGGCATTTATTGAGTGTGCTGGTCACTTCCCACATCTGTTCGACCTTCACCTTACGTGCAGCATATCAGTGACCACGGCTGGGGACCTGTGTTCCTGAGATGTGTTTTTTCAGAAGATGTGTGTGGCCATGGGATTGTTTTCACAAGAAAAGCTAATTAAAAAGTACAGTCTGTGGAAAGTCATCTCATTTAATTTTATAAAAAGAGAAGGCATTCTGTTTTTCCTTTTGAGATACTTTTTTTTTAGATTTTATTTGTTTTTAGAGAGAGGGGAAGGGAGGGAGAAGGAGAGGGAAAGAAACATCAATGTGTGGTTGCCTCTCACACACCCCCTACTAGGGACCTAGCCCACAACCCAGGCATGTGCCCCAACTGGGAATTGAATCGGCGACCCTTTGGTTCACAGGCCTACGCTCAATCCACTGAGCTACACTAGCCATGGCTTGAGATACGTTTGAACATACTTATAAAATTCTTTCCTCAAAATTTACAGTATTCGCCTATAGATAAGCATTTATGGGATCTTCTAGGATAGAGCCAAGAACCTTTTTCTAAGCAGTGCCTTCATTCAGTGACTTTGTCATGAACTAGTCCCTTGGACTTGGCCCCTTTGGGCAGTTGCCTGTACACCTATGGAGGCAAGTTCAGCCCAGTGGTTTATGGAGGTGTTTGAGATGTTCTGGAGGAATGTTCTCTTGAGCTTATAGTGTTCATACGTTTTAGTCTCCAAGGGATCTTAGTGGGACCAGAGGGTTGGAAGGGAGCACATTGATAGGCAGACTCCTTGCACCCCGTGAATATCTGTGCCCCCCTCTGCTGTGCTCACACTGGGTACTGGGTACTCCGCATTATTTGGTATCGTATCCCCATTGTAACACATAACCCCTCAAATCATTGTGGGATGGGGTGAGGCTGAGTTAAGGATTAATGTAAGGAGAAAGTTCTAGAGGGAAGTTCAAAATCAATTGAGGACAAATCTGAATAAGATACTTCGGCTCTGGCTTACACCTGGAGAGCGAAGGCTAATAAACACATGCCTGTGCTTTGCTCATGGTAATATGTCACTTAAGCTCTTTAAAAGCATATAAGGGTGCTTACACATACAAGCATATACAGATGTTAACTCTGTTAGAGCGCCTCCATTTTTTTCAACCCACGGAAGCTGATCCCTGGACAGAAAGTACCAGAGGAACAGAAAATGCCACTAGAAAAGCTGGGCTACCAGGGAATCCGTCTCGCGAGTGCATGAGAACTTCAGTCCTTTTCTCGCCTCCCCTCCATGTGTAACTCAGCCTACAGAGAGGTATGGACAAGGCAGGGTAGGAGAGAGTCCTGTTAAAGAAGGAAGATGAGTCTAACCTTTGTTTTCTGTGCACTGTCCCCGATGGTTGACCTCTGAACAAGAATATTAAATATGCCTGTGTTTAACTTTGACAGTAGGAATGGAAGGTTTCTAACAGCTGTGCCTGGCAGTGGTGTCCCCTTCTCAACCACAGGAACAATTAACATTAAATTCCCTAGCCTTCAGTTCTTGTGTTAGTTTTCACCCGTGCAGATTTAAGACTCTGATGGTGTCGTTAGAATTGAGGGAATGTGAAGTGGTGAGGGATTGTTTTTGATTAGGCACACTGTCTGATTCATTGCCCACTGAGTATCAGATCAGGCCTTAGAACCACCTGTGTGGTAACGTGTACGCCTCCCTGGCTGCATTCTGTCCCTGCTTGGTGCCTGGGTTATTCAGCACCATGACTGGGCTATTCTCAGTTATTCCAGCCACTGTCATATGGGTTTTCTGTCACCCAAGTTTGTTCTTTTTTTCCCCCCTTTGGTTCTCTTTTCCATTGTCACCCTTTGTGTCATTTTCTTGGGTCATGGAACTTACTCTGTTGGAAAATGAAAGTACATCTTATCAGGTGCTGTGGCGTTGGAGTGAAGCTTG
Organism: Trachops cirrhosus; assembly: GCA_028533065.1. Taxonomy (NCBI): domain Eukaryota; kingdom Metazoa; phylum Chordata; class Mammalia; order Chiroptera; family Phyllostomidae; genus Trachops; species Trachops cirrhosus. The sequence goes on from CM052545.1 coordinate 49,940,469, forward strand.
CCCTACCATGGTATGCCAGCTGCTTACATGGCCTCAGCTTTGTTGATCATCAGTCATTTCAGAATAATTTAGAGAGTTGCTGCTCCTTTTTCCAGGGGACATAGGCACATTGCTCAGGAAACAAGCGAAAGAGAACTCTAAATAGAGTCCCCTGCTGTTGATGCAGAGATCCAGGTGATGGCCCTGGAGGAGGACCTGGTGCCTGGTTATGTCACTGGGCACCTTTTGTTTCCAGATTCATCTGGCAGTTTCCACTCCTGTGTGTGGCAGGGAGCCAACGGCTGTCCTGTACTCAGCCTCAGCTCTTATAGTGCTGGGAGGTCAGAGTTACTAGTGCTTGTTATAGACGTGAAAACCAGGTGAAGAAACTCGAAGACATTCATGTAGTGATTAAATGGAGAGTGTGACTCCCACCAAGCTCTCGTGGAATCCAAGTGGAGCATACTTTCCCCATGGTGAGGAAGTACATTTCAGTTTTGGACACAGCATACAGTTTTCCAAAGGGGGTGAGGTCCTTTTGCCTTTTAAACAGCTGTCAGACAAGTCTGCCCCCACCCCAGATTTGTCTCTGTAAGGGTGAGCTCTTCCATACAAATAGGGCCCTCTGAGTGCATGGCATACTAGGACCCACTTCACCCCCAGGTACCTCACCTGCCCTCCACACACACCTGCCTCCCTACCTGCATGTAGCAGCTGACTTTGTCCGAGCAGGTAGGCATGTCTCCTCCAGGGGAGCGTAGCAGAATCATGCTCCCACCCAGAGATCCTGTCCCCTCCCCGACCCCACCCACTCCAGTAGGAACTACTGAGGAATGAACTGCTGTTATCAAGAGTCTGTCCAGTCCCTTTACGTGTAGCAAGAGGTTGGGGAGGACAAAGTAAGCAGGAAGGTCCCTGGCTGGGTCTCTGGCTTCCCTGACCTGAAGCAGTCCCTTCCCACCCTGAGTGTCTGTGGGATGGCTGTACAGTGTGTCCCCATCCCAACTCCCATCTGTGTTAGGAAAGGGGGAACACGAGCCAAGCCCAGTTCTTCAGCCTGGACACTCACGGCCGGCCCCATGTGTTTGTCTCTGCGCTCTTGCTTCTCCTGTGGCCAGTGTCACCACGACAGGCTCCCCCTCTGTTCCTACCACTGCTGACTTTGTCACGTCCCTGACAGCGTGTCCTCACCCCTGCCTGTCTGGGGCCTCAAAGCAGGGCCTGGTGGTTCTTGTTCAGAGTCCTAAAATAGAGGTTCACCTTTTCATGTTAAAGGTGCATTCCACTGAGGAACATGAAGCACGTTTCTAAGTGACCCAGGCTGAAGGGGCCTTAGGGACAGCGCTGGCTGTCATTTCACCTGATTTGTCCTCTGGGCCAAGGTACACCTCTGTCTAGTGTATTTCCATATGATGAGTTTCCTTTTAGGGACCTCCAGTCCCCCTTCAGAAATAAAGGCAGCTTTTACCTTGCTCTGCTAACCTCCAGCCTCTGCTCGGGAAGCATAGGGGTTATGAAAAGAGCAGCCTGCACTGAAATCGCAGAAATCGCCACTCGACCCGTGTCTCTCCGTTCCACTGGCAATTAGATGACAAGCTCTTCCAGATCAAGGCTTGGGGCTTACACTCTCAAACTCCTTGAGGCCCCATAGGGTCTAGCATAGTTCCTTGGAAAAGTGGCCTCCTTTAATCTGGTGTGCTTAACTCATTGGTTCCTCGCTCACAAACCTGCATGCCTTCCTCGTCCATGCAAGTCAGTGCTGACGATAACAAAGCCCGCAGAAGAGTGAGTTGCAGTAGAACCATTAAAACTATGTGCTGCATTTCATTGTTTCGGCTTTCTGGAACTCGTGGGGTAGGGTAGAAAAAGTATTGCAGAAGACAGAAATTGGAGTCAGTAGCAAGAAGGACTAACTTTTTGGGGGGGATTTCAATCAGAAAGACTTGGGCCCCCAGAATTAACTTTTTTAAAAGCAGGATTACTTTTCTTTAAAAAAGAAAAAAAAAAAAAAACGCCACAAGCAGAAAATATAAAGGGAATCAGTCAAGAGTGATGATGTTGATTGGAAGAGCGAAAATGTGTTTCCTTGTCCCTGAGCTTCCAGGTGCCTGTGAAGTCACAGACAGATGCCTTGGTTTTGTGGTGGACATTTGGATGTGTCATCTTCCCATTCTGTGCATGGCAGTTGGGTCTCCCCCTCCCCCACCTGCCTGGACCAGGTCCCTCTGCCCGTCTGGGTTCTCCAACGTCTCCATCAATGCAGGCCACCAGGAGGGACCTTGGCATTGTGGCTATGGAGTTCAATATAATGAGGTAATGAGACGGAAAAATAGAATTTTTTTGTGGAAGGCTGTTTAAGAGATGAAAGCCTTCATTTCTTTAATGGCTAGAGAAAAGGAGACCTACAGAGCGGGTCTGCGAAGACCTGGGCCCTTAGATGCAGGTGTGTCCTCCTCAGGAGCAGTGTCACCTCTGTTCTGGACGTTTTGGCCTCATAGGTGGGCACGCAGACTCGGTCCCACTCTGCCCACTGGGCCTGGGGTCCCAGGGAGAGAGAGGGGTGCCCTGCCCTTGTAGTCGAATTGTGCCTTCTGAGTGGGGATTCTGTTGCATGTTTCTTGCATCTGCCTGTTCTCCGCCTGTTCTGTCTATGGCCGCCAGCTCAGGGTGACCTCTTCCTCATTAATATGTTCATTAAAAGCTTATTTATTGAGTGCCTGCTATGTGCCAGGTACCACAAAGACACGGCTCTTTCTTGTTTGTCCAAGAAATAAAATCAAAGATGGAAACCTCATCTCTTTCTTTCCCACTTTCTTGGAGTGCTGGTACCTGTGTGTTTTCTGTTGGTGGGATTCCAATCTTCCCTCCCCAGAGAGGCATTATGAGTATCCCACCCCATCCCCGCCCCCTGCAACATGGGGAGGGGAACAAGGGGGACAGGAGACCAGCATGTGCACCCACAGCTTCCATAGTCAGTTCCTTGCCTATATTTCCTCTTTTTAAAGTAGGGGTGTTAAATTTCAACAAACTCTGAGTTCCTTTGGAGCTTAGAGTTCCAACATCTGCCTATCTCAAAGGTATCGGACTCAGCTGAGAGCACTAACCAGGAGGACTGATTTGTCCCGCAAAAAGGTACAAAATAAGAGAATCATCTTTTACCCTCTTTGCCTTGAGTTTCTTTTCAAAGCCCCATGAGCCGCCCAGTGCCTTTGGGAGGTGGGCCTCCTGAAGGCGGAGGCTCTGGAAGGCTGTGGCTGTGCTGCCTACCTGCCCTCTGCATGGAGCCAGCGGCTGAGCCCTGCTTTTGTCCTGTGGGCCAATCCTGTTCACCTGCTTTCCCTAGAGGGACCTCAGGCAGGGCTCAAGGTTGGAGGGACAGTCACTGGGGACTGGTCGGCAGGCTGTGGCCATGGAAACCTGACAGATTTACCTGGCCCCAGGGGATGGAGCCTTTGACCTTGGCCTAATTAACTGCTTTCCCCAGCCAACTACCTAAACAGCAGGATTTAGCATCTGCTCCTCCCTGCCCCTTCCCCACACCCTCCACCCTCCCTTTTGGGTGCCTGTAAACAGTGCTCCCTACCCACTCCTTGTCTTTAATGCCCCCAAATAATTTATGGTTGCACAGTAATGTGAATGTGCATCATGCAACTGAACTGCACAGTTAAAACGGTTAACATTTGTCATGTATTTTCACCACAATAAAAAACTATTAATTGGGGAGAAGAAGAAACCAATTTACATTGGAACTGCAAAGTAAGGAGGAATTTTTACCAAACACTCCATGACATCCACATCTAAATGATGCTTTTGTGGTCCAAAACATCGTCAGAGGCCCCCTCAGTAATTGCCTTATCAGTCTTTAGCGTGTTCATAATTCTCTCTTTGTGTGAGGCTATTTCCAAGCATTACCATTAAAAGCCCTTTTGTATTCAGTTGTTTACAGATTCATTTCCCCTTGCCTTGGCGACAGTGTCTGGCACACTGGTGTTCAGTGAGTGTTTTTATGGGTGATGAACGAATGTGAGTGGTGCAAATCCTCAGCCCAGGTTCCTGATCAGGGCGAGTTTTCTAGCAGGCTTTCTAAAGTCCCCTATCCCACTTGTCACCCTGTCCCACATTACCGTTTCATGTCTTCGTAATGTTGAGCCCTTTGTGAAACTGCTTTATTTCTTTGCTCTTGTGCTAACATGGGTTTCTGATTTTCTTCCCATTGTAAAATAGGACATAGAAGGGTGGAGATGTTGTATGTCTTGTTCTTCTGACATCTCTTCTGTTGAATAAGTGAATGAGTCTCCAGGTTGTGTCTGAACTTTTGAAAAACAGCAACACTCCTCAGAATCAGCTTGGAAGCGCACAGTGATTAAGATGAATAGCGTCTTTGGGGAAGCACAGTAATGAAGAAATGGCTCTTTGCTTTTCACACCTGACTGTACCTGGTGTGAGGCAGTTTCAAACAAGAATATTCAGGAATCCTTAAGCAATCTGTTATCATTGACTTCTGTGCTCCATTGAGGTGATTATTTTGTGGTTCAATTGACAGTGTATATTTTTGTATTTTTTTAAAGATTTATTTATTTTTAGAGAGGGGAAGGGCGGGAGAAAGGGAGAGAAACATCATTGTGTGGTTGCCTCTTGCGCGCCACCTACTGCGGACCTGGCCTACAATCTAGGCATGTGCCCTGACTGGGAATCGAACCAGTGACCCTTTGGTTCACAGGCTGGCGCTCAATCCACTGAGCCACACCAGCCAGGTCATTTTTGTATGGTTTTTAAAAACTGCAATAAAATTTATATACAGTGAAATGCACTCGTCATAGGCACACAGTTGCATGAGTTTTAACAAATGAATGTACCCTGTGTATCTCATACTCCATTCAAGATATAGAACATTTCTCTAGCTCCAGAAAGCTCCTGTTGCCTTCTTCCACACAGTTCCAGCCCCGCAAATGCCACTACTGTTCTCAGGTAGATCACCGTGGATTTGTTTGCCTTGCTTGTCTGCAGATCTATCTCTATTTCATATACAGTCTTTCTGGCAGAAGTGTTGACCTCCCTCTAACCTTCGGGCCAATGAGACAGTGTCTCTTGGATGCATTTCCCATGGAACCCTCTGTCCTGCTTCCTTTGGACAGGTTGTTCTCTAGGCCGGGACATAGCTTCTTTTCTGAGGCATTTATCTTTTGTATCAAGGTCAGGAAAGTAAGGACTGGTAGAGATTTCAGCAGAGCGAGGGGTAATATGTATGTGCACATAAATATAGAATAACACTTCTCTGAATTTTGACCTGTCTAGGTATTTTTAAAGTGGTTAGTATCCACAAATACCTTCACTTCCAGTCCAGGATCACAGGGTGCATTCTGGTGTTTTCCCAATCTGTGCTTGTAACTCCCTTCTATGACAGAAAGAAACCTGGCTTTCAACATTCCTAACATGTTTTCCTCTTCAGTCTATTCCCCGGCGTGTAACCAGGTTCATTTTCTTCAGCATACCTTCTCCCACGTGTTCATCGTCCACAGCTGTTCTCACTCGGACAGCCCCCATCAGCCCACCATCCCCATTCCAGGTCCTGTGTGTGGAACCTACCTTGTCTTCCCATGGAGGCTCCAATGCCTGATATGGAACCCCTACCCCCTAGAGATAAGTGCCCACCTCACTCTGCCTGGGCTTCAACGAGCCCAGCTCGTCTGGCCCGTGCAGTGTCCTCCCGCCACCTGTGTGCAAACGCCCAGGTGGCCCTGTGCCACCTAGTGGCTCCGGGCTCGGTTGATTCTCTCTCCCTTTCCCTAACATTTTCCTTTTTTCAATATTTCTATGCCAAAGAATGCTTCTGTCCACCCATCTACCTAAGCTCAAGATCTAAATACCCTGAATATTCGCCCTTCTTCCCCCTACTCATGTCTGTTCCCAGCTGAATCGTGAGCAACTGTACTGGATTCAAAATCTGTCCTGCTTCTTTTTATCTCTGTTCATTTTCACTGCCCTGTTAGTCTCCTCACTGCTGTTCTCTTTCTACTCTGTCTTACCTCCCACAGGTTATTCTTACAGAGCAGCTGGCATGATCTTTTAAAAGCATAAGGCATGATGTCCTTTCTAACCCTCACCTGGCTTCCCATGGTGCTTAGAATAAAATCTGCTTTCCTCCCTGGCATATGATATATATATATATATATATATATATATAGCAATTGATCCTGGCTGCACATTGGCATCAGCAGGGGAATTCAGAAGCCCTAAGCCTGGCCCCACCCACATCCAGTTAAATCAGACTGTTTGGGGAGGTGGCCCAGCATCAGTATTTTTTGAAGTCCCCTGGTGAATCTAATTGTCAGTCAGGCTTGGGAATCACACCTCCCTCTGCCTGCCCCCCATACGCTCTTCTTCCCTTTCCTGACTGGTTCCGTGCAGCTTCTCAGAGGGATGTTTCCTTGACCACCTTACCTGAAGTCACATCCTGCCTCACCAGTCATCCTCTGCCGTGTTCCTCTTTTTAAGCACTTCCTGTCAGTGTCACCTGAAGTCATCTTACTTTCATACCCTTTCTTTAGCATTAGAGTATAGTCTTCGTGATAATGCTTACTCGCCACTACACCTTGGTGCCTAAATCGGTGCTGCATAGCTATTTGTGTGTGGAGGGGAGAGAGCCAAGTGAGGAGCCTGTCATGTCACGTGGGAGCGGGGGAGGGAGACTGGACATGGGAGGTGAAGTGGAGCAGACTGATGGAGATCAGATGGTTGGTGAAACCAGGAGAACTAAGCAACTTGGACAGTGGAATTAGGAGCTCTCTGATACTGCCAGTCAGAGGGGACAGATTTTTTTCTGAATTGGTACAGTCCCAGAAAAACAGAAGTGACTGGTTTCCTGATGGAAATGCAGCCTGTACCATAGAGTCACTGTTGATGTTCACCGGGCCTGCCCTAAACTTTTGGAGACTGTCATTTCACCTACCTGTTGGTAAGAGCAGCCATCTGGACTCAGCCAGCCCTCCACTGCCCCCTTCATTTCAGTAGCCTACTAACTCAAGAGACTGTCTGGAATTCCTGTCAGTTCCTGCATTCACTCATTTGGTCATAGCTGTTGACATGCCTTCCCTATCTCTTTGCATCATGATGCATTCAGAAGCCTAATTGCATTAACATCTTTAACTATGATTATCTTGTTTTGAATATTGGGATTAATTGAAAAGTTGTGTTCTTGCTTACCTCACAACCCAGATTAGTAATGGGAACATGAGCAAACATTCTCTTGACAAAACTTCAGCCCTACTTTGTGCACATTGTTGGAAAAGACAGTAATGCCAAGAAAAAGAAGAAGGGTGCAGGAAAGGAGGAAGACCTGTGTGAAACGGGTTGACTCCATAAACAAAGCTGTGGGCATGAGTTGAGTCCGCAGGAGCCAAGCAGGGCAGCTGAGGACAGGACTCTGTACGTCACTCCTGCATAGGGTCTCAGGAGTCAGAGCCAGCTGCATTCAGCATGGTGGAACCACTCGTGAATTGTTATCATTTCCCTTGCCGTTATCAGCAGTTGAATTTACGGAGCCTTGATGGTATATGAATGAAACTCCAGGAATAGACAGTGTTCTGTGGCTGCCTAATGCCAAGCAAAATGTTCACTTTTACAAATTCAGCACGGTAATTTTGTGCCTTTAGATAGGGGTTTTACACGTACCATGAGTCCAGAGGAGACTGAGGAGGTAAAATATGTTTTTAAAAATGACAGGTTTAAATCTGTGATGAATGGCTGTGCAAAAACACTGCTTACAAAAGTAGTGGTGAGTTCCTCTTTGAAAGTGAAGCAAAGCCTGTATGATAAGAGCTTGGTTTTATAGGGCCTTGGGAGGTGAGAACTGGTTGGAAGACATGCAGTATTGTTTCTCAGCTTGCCTCTCCCCATCCCAGGATGAAGACTAAGCCATTCCTTCAGGCAGCAGTGTTTCATGTGTCAGGAAGTGTGAGCCAGTGGTGGAGACTTGAGACTTGGGAGAAGCGTTCAGCTTGGTATTGTGTCTGGACCTCTCACACCCTTTGGCATTCTAAATTAGGAACAGTATTTCCTGCTCAGTATCTCTCTCTCCACCATGGGCCTTGATTCTAACCTCTAATGATTCCACAGGACAACACCCCATTTCTCCCTGTAAAAAACAATAGCAAAACTTGTTAAATTTTTTAGTACTGACAGCTTAGAATTTTTGAAATGTTTAAATCTATACACAAAGAAGGTAAATTCAACTTTCTACTTCTAACACGTCCAGTATAGATTGTGTGTCTATTTTCTGGGTGATTTTATGTAGAACAAATTATAAGAAAGATCTAGAACCCTATTAGCAATTGCCTAACATTTTAATTATGGCTGTTGTCTATTTAGTCTATGTTTACGGCTGCTTTACATGTGTACCTCTCATAATAGGGTGCCCGATGGACATGGGGAATGAGGGGAATTATTACAGTGAGTTACCTATAGTAGGTATTCAGTAAGTGTTTAATATAAAGTATGTGTTTATGGACAGATTAAATTGTATACTCTACAAGGTAGAGGGTAGGAAAACATCCATATGTACATCGTATTTATTGGAATTTTGAAAAGGAAGTTAAAGCTTTTGCATGTGTGTGTGGCATGAGAAAAAAATTATTTTTCACCATATACCTTTTATATTATTTGCATTTTTTACCATGTGCAAGTGAGACATTCAGACTCTACAATACAAACTAATTACATTTTTTAAATTTTATATTGTTTTATTTGTTTTTTAAACATATTTTATTGATTATGCTATTATAGTTGTCCCATTACCACCCCCTTCATTCCCCTCCACCCTGAACACCCTCTCCCACCCACATTCCCCCCCTTAGTTCATGTCCATGTGTCATAAGTTCTTTAGCTTCTACATTTCCCATACTGTTCTTGCCCTCCCCCTGTCTATTTTCTACCTAC
>CM052545.1:49949881-50002070 GCA_028533065.1 Trachops cirrhosus
TTAGTGTAGCCTTCATTTTTTCATCTAATTTGCAACCAAAATCAACCAATTCTGTGAGCATCCTGATCATCAGTGCTTTGAACTGTGCATCTGATAGGTTGGCTATCTCTTGGTCGCTTAGTTGTATTTGCTGTGGAGCTTTGATCTGTTCTTCCCTTCAGGTCATTATTTTTTATATTTTATTGATTATGCTATTACAGTTGTCCTATTATCCCCCCTTCATTCCCCTCCACCCTGAACACCCTCTCCCACCCACATTCCCCCCCTTTAGTTCATGTCCATGGGTCATAAGTTCTTTAGCTTCTACATTTCCCATACTATTCTTGCCCTCCCCCTGTCTATTTTCTATCTACCATCCATGCTACTTATTCTTTGTACCTTTTCCCCCTCTCTCCTCCTCCCACTCCCCTGTTGCTAACCCTCCATGTGATCTCCATTTCTGTGGTTCCGTTCCTATTCCAGTTGTTTGCTTAGTTTCTTCTGGTTTTCGTTTCAGGTGTGGTTGTTAATAATTGTGAGTTTGCTGTCATTTTACTACACATGTTTTTTATCTTCTTTTTCTTAGGTAAGCTTTCATTTAGAATGGAAGGGCAGATAAAGTGCTTCTCAAATAAGGTCAAGTTAAAGGAGTTCATCATCACCAAGCCCTTACTGTATGAAATGGGCCATTTTTTTTGTCTGGTTGTGCCTATTAGGTAATGAGGGGTGGAGCCTTAGGTGTTCACCAGGGCGGGGCACCCTAGTTGCTGGGTTGTGAAGCTGTATGTGGGGGCGGGGTCCGAGCGGGAGCAATGGGGCTTGCTCCTCTCTCTGTTGGACTTCAGTCCATTCCGCAGCTTCTCCCAAGCAAACTGGGCCCTTCTTTGTGCTAATTCTTGTGTGGGTGGCCTTGTGCACATTCTAGGACCCTGTGGGTCTCTCCAGTGCACTCTTCTGTGAAGCTGGGAGGCTCTCCCTGCGCCTCAACCCACGCAGGTGTTTTATCCAGTGCCCCGAGGCTCTGTTTCCCTGTGCTGGGATCCTGGGTTGTGTGCAGTGCCTTGCTTCACAATCGTGGCCTCGCTGGGTCTGCTGGTTGCCACTCCGTGCACCTGGGGTCTGCCAGCCGCCTGCACACCCAGGGTCCACCCACTGCAGTCTTGCACACCTGGGATGCCTTGTGCACCCAGTGCCACCGCTTTTTGTGCCATGACCCCACTCCACCCGGCTGCCCAACTCTGCCCCACCTACTGGTCTGGATAAACGTGTCTATTTTAACTCCTTGGATGTTTGACTTCCATACAGTTCAATTTTCTGTCAGTTGTGGTTGTTACTCTGTTTCTAAATTGTTGTTGTCCCTATCTTGGTTGTGCAAGGGGGCACAGTGTGTCTACCTATGCCTCCATCTTGGCCGGAAGTCTAGTTACATTTTTTAAATTATCAAATAATGGGATTTTTAAAAAAACCTTAGGATAACCAAATTTAAGAATCATATAGTTAAAGAACATAGTTACTTAAAAGCATTTTTAAACACTCAAATTATCATGTTTGTATTTACCTACAAAACAACTCTTTTTAAAGACCAGCCTTCTTAACTCCTAAAGCTTTTTCTTAAAGCCCCATCAAGCAAACACATAAAATCTTTTTGCTGTGGGGGGGGAGTGCTTATAGCATTGCCAAGAATTATTTGAAATGTTATTTTATTATTTGTTTCCGTTTTTTAGGTGCAAATATTTGTATATATAAGGTTTGCTACTCCAGTTGAAAGTTGTTCCAGAATAGTAGTTCTTATGCTTGGAACTTAGAAGAGGGAAAAGAGAGAGGGAGAAGAAAGAAGGAGAGGGGAAGAGAGAGAGAGATGAAGGGGGAGGGAGGGAGAAGAAAGAATGAGAGAGAGGGGGAAGAGGGAGAGATGATATAAATTACTTTAAAATATCTGTTTTAATAGTGTCAGGTAACTTGTATACTGTATGGATGAAAGTCCAGATTCATCCATACAAAAGCACTGAGTGACTGTAATGGGTCAATCAAAGTGTTAAGAGGCTGGGCTGCCTTCTGTCCTGTTTTTGGTCTGTCCTTTCTCCAAAGGGGCAGAGATGAAGCATGGCTGTAAATGAATTTTAAATCCTTTAGTGATAAAGAGAATAAAAACAACTAATCTAGACTTTTATTGTATAATAAACCAAAATGTGCACATTCTAACATATTGTCTGCTAATTGTCTCTTGAATTCTGTCTTGGCGTTCTAACAATATAAGGTTGTATGTTGCTTATATCTTTATATTATCCCAGATTACAAAACATTTTGTGTTCTCTTATTCCTTGACAGGTTGGTTCCGAGGATATACCCTCCAAAATAAATCTAAAAAGGTACGGCTTATGATTCAGTTTTTGCACTTGAAATCTGTCTGCTAGTTTTGTGCTGTGCTGTCTGATCCCGTATCTGCTCTCTGCTGTCTCTAGACCTAGTTTGCTTTCTCTCTGCTGGCTGTTCTTTAGACGTGAAAGCAAACTGTGAGCTCACTGCTCCAGCAACACAATGCAGGCCCAGCAACTGTCTGACTCGGGACAGAGGCCCAGAGGGGAGTTCCCAGACCAGGCCCGGCCTCTACAGGCTTCTTGCACCCTGTCCCTCTAGCTAAGCAGTGTGATGACACCGTGAACCTTTATCCTTGGCTCTGTCCTTTGGAGCGGGGAGGCATGCTGCTTCTCTCCTTTAGTTCCAATGCTAAACTCCCAGCACTAAAGGGTCCCCGTTTCCCCTGATTCTTTCCTTCACTGTACCGTGGACCAACCAGAGAGGCAGTCTTCACATTATGCACCCGACAGCCCCATCACACACCATGAAGTCAGTGCAGTGGGTTATAACCACTATTTAAAAAAAAAAGAAAACAAAACAAAAAATTTTTAAAAACCCTAAAAATAGAAAAGAAAACAGAATGCCATGGTAAGTATTATTTCAGGAAACTTTGGTTTCGGTCTATATTTTTACATAGGTTATCTAGTGCATTTTAAGTTGTATTGTATATATGGTAAGTACTGGGTGGCCATAAAAATGTATCTCATTGTGAGTAGAGTCATTATAAAATAATGACCCAGTGGGTTCCTTTTCCCAGTGCCATGACCACTGACCATCAGGCGAATTAGGGCTGTTAACCCTCCCTCCCCCTGTTTGTTTAGGCCAGGTCAGCCCTTTCCCTTCCACCCTGGGAGCCAGCGGGGCACAGCATATCAGCATTGTCTATTGAAAGAGCCCCTCGATAGGGCTACATTATCTCACAGTTAGTTCACATGCAAAATAGAGAATTAGCAAAGGGTGGAGGGCAACATTTCAGAATTTATCAAGAGGTGAATTTTAAAAAAGAAAAAACCACAGCTCTTATGTGGAGATAGAAGTAACCCTTGCCCACAGCTCTCCAAAGGGCCCAGGGCCCAGAAAAACACCTTTCCACAAGTGTGGCCCATGAAACACCAGCCTGCCCTGGGCAAGCTTTCCGCCTTGTGGAAGCTTCAGTCACACTCAGTATTTGCACTTGCCTGCTTACACACACACACTGTTAACTTGGATGATTTAATAACCCACCAGAATAAAGGAGTGTTTGCTGGTGATACGAACATCAGCTCCCACTGTTTTGCTCCTGTGATTCCTCCCCAACTCCTGCTGCTGAATGTTTCCACCCACAGATAGATTGTTGTTTGTACCACATGTCTTCATTTCCAGCCTCATTGTTTTCACTTCATGTCTTGCTGACTTTCATTTCTCCAGCCTTCAAGTAGGGACCTAGGATGGCATGGCCCTAGGAAAGGCTGCAGCGGAGACCTGTCTGTCAGGACTCTGGTTAGACCAGAGGACTCAGAGGGCCCAGGGTTCGCAGCACTTCTGCTTCTCAGTTTGGGTCTAACCCCATCAGTGTTCATTTTATTCATATTTACAGAAGTATAGTTATTTCAAAGCATAATATTAGAGTGAATTACTTTGAATTTCTAAATTTATTAAAGCACAAGAATACTCGTGTCACTTAATTCCCTACCATTTAAAGGGGTAATTTTAAAAACGAACAACAAAACACTTTCAGATAAAATCATATGAACTTAAAGGACAAATGAATTCTTGATGTTTAACTGGTGAATGTGAATCGTGTTGAAACAGCTTTCCCACTCACAGAGTCTGGCATGTGAGAACCCTTTGCCAGCACAGACGGCCTTGGTTCCTAAGGTGCCCCATGGTCTCCTAATGCAGCGGAGCACCCAGCTACTGCCTTTGTGGTGTGTTTTGAAAAGTGGGTAGATGGGGTGCCATACTAGGACTAGAGGACAAGTTCTGAATGTGGTTTTAATTTTTTTGTACTTTCTTAAAACCCATACTTCAACTTTAAATTTCACCCTTTAGAAGAATTATTTCAGTAAGAGCTTCTCTTAGTTCTTGATAATTAAACTTTGTAATTCAGTGAAATGATAGTGTGAACGAGGGCCGTGCATTGGCGCATTGGTTTTTGAGTTGAAATATTTTTTTGTGGGAGATCTGGGAAACATACAGGGAATTGAAAGTCAGTTGTCATGAATTCTGCTCGGCTTTTGACACCCCTTCATTAATTAAGAGATTGGGCCTATTTGAAATGCTCTGCTAATGTTGTTTTCTTCATTTGCCAGTCTTTAGGGGAAGAGCTATTTGAAAGGCTTATTATTTTAATGGAAATTTTTGGTGTCATTTATAAGCAGACATAGCCATTTATAGTGGCAGTAAAATGAGCTAGTGGTTTTACAAATTGAAGAAGTCAAGAGCTTTGCAGAAACCGATATTGATCCTTGCAGGGTTGTAGATAAGGGCAGTATCTAGAAAATCATTAGTTTATTATTTTTTTAATCAAGTGAGTAAGTAGGTTACACTGAGAAAGGAAAAGTGAAATTGAGAAATAGGCTGTAAATCAGAAATATATGACTCAGGTTTAATCTGGCTCTCCATGTGTTCTGATGGCATTGGAAAAGTTCTACAAGCCTCTGATTTCCCAGGGCAATCAGATGTCGGTAAGTGGATCTATGTGAGCATGGAAGGGTGATGCCTACAAAGAACACACTGGCAATACAACAGAATAAATACTCTCTTAATTTGGAAATCATCATGGCTGGATACCCAATATAACTTACGTGCTTAGATGTCACAATATAAGTCAAATGCTTCTATCTCGGATTTCTCCCAGTTACGAAGAGGAGCCCAGTTGTCAGATTACGAATGCATGACAGTTTTAACTGGCCCTTCACCTTCTTAATGGGGAAAATCTTCTGCAAGGATAGTTCTTGGGGTGAGCACTGTTACACCTTATTTAACCTTCAAATGCGGCTCTTTGTAACTGCCACTTCAAGTGGTCCATCTTTATCGAACAATCTCCCTTTTTTTTTGAGTGCTGGACATTTGTTTATTATAAAATATACCTAACATAAAATTCCCGTTTTAGTCATTTTAAAATGTATGGTTCAAAGGTGTTAAGCACATTCACATTGTTATACATCCATCTCCACCACCCATCTCCAGAACTTTTCCATCTTCCAAAACTAAAACTCTGCCCCCATTAAACACTAACTCCCCATTGGTCCCTCCCTTCAGCCCCCAGCAGCCTCCATTCTACATTCCATCTATAAATTTGACTACTCTAGTTATCTCATAGAAGTGAGATCATACAGTATTTGTCTCTTCTTCTGTGTCTGACTTACTTCACTTGGCATCATGTACTCAGGCTGAGCTTTGGACAGCCTAGCCTTGTTCTCCAGAAAGATGGTAGTCAGTACAATATTTACATTTGCCTGGTGGGAAAGAATGGCCATTTGACTTCTGACTCAGGCCCCCTGTCATCACCAATGCTGGGAGCCGCTCAGTCGCTTGCTGTTTCCTGTTTTCTTGTCAAAAGGTTAAAGGAGACAGAAGAGTTGTATGGATAAATATAGCACTGGAAACTAGACACACACGGACCCAGGTTGAAATTCACTCGTTTCTGTCTGAGTGGATCGAGGATCTCTGGGTACACGGGAGCCTCTAGCCCTGCCCCCCAGGCAGCGGATGTCGCTCTCCCACCTCTGTGACGAGCCACCCTGACACGGAGTGTGCGCAGGGTCATGCTGACGTTTCCAGCTGAGCTCATGGTGCCTGTTAAACAGGTTCTTCTCTTACCTCTACTGGCCTAGCATGCAAAGTCCCGTGAAACAAAGAACCACAATGCTGTTTCCAGACAGCCGAGTCTCTGGTTATCGATGACCGTGTCTCACAGTTGAGCAACAGAAGCTTTGGCATTTAAGAAAACTGACATCCCTGACTTTCTTCCCGTTGGTTAGATTTGGTCTTCACTTCTTTGGTTTCTGCTGACCAGGTTCCAGACTTTCTTTTAGGTCTTTGTGTCCTTTAGTTTTTCCCCAGGCCATGTCCCAATACTGATGTAGAATTGCCTCTTAAGTTTATAGAATGGAGAGCAATTTGAGACTGGGAAGTGCTAAAAATAACCAGCTAACCAGTACTACTACTTGATTTGGGACACATTTGGTTAAAATGAAAGTGCTGAGAGGAATCACTTTAGAAAATTACTACAATTTTATGGGCCACAAAGTATGAGCCCCCACCTTACTAATTATGTGACCCCTTGAAAGGGAATCATCTCATGGCAAGCAGGATCTGAAGGGGTTAAATTCCTCCCCTTCACTGCAGCTCCAGGCTGACCTGGGCATGTTTGCCTGTTCATTTATGGAGCATTTGTCTTAAGCTCTGAACCCAAACCTTAATTTATACCTTTCGATGTGTCAGCCATGATTTCACGGAGGTGGCCCCCTGGTGTCACTGATGCCCGACAAGCCTGACTGCAGGCGGCAGCTCTTGTCCAGCGTCCTCTCTCCCCTCCATTCATCCTTGCTGCTGTCCACGTGCTTCCCTTTGGGCTGAGATCTTCATGGCCGTGTAACCAAGTTCTTCTCTCTGTAGGGCATTTTCCCTGAAACATATATCCATTTGAAAGAGGCAACCGTGGAAGACCGAGGGTAAGTTCCATTCGGGGAAGACTCCTAAACAATGATAAAGATGTAAAGTTATTGGGGAATGCCTTGTGCCTTATTTTTCTTGACTCATTAATTCCACTCCTTAAATGAGAGAGGAATAAATAAAGACATTTTCCTGGCACAATTCCTTCTTCTGTCTTCTCTTTGCATAATGTCTCTCCCCGGCACCCTGCCCCAGAGCAGTAAAGACAGATGACAAAAGAAGAGCGGGTCTTTACCTTCCTCTTGCACCACCTGCTTGCCCATGGTGTGCTCACATGTGTGCATGTAGATGAACGTTTGATGCTCTTTCTCTGGTGAGACCTGTGGCCCCCATGTGGGAACTCCGGTAATTAAAGGAGCAAGCTGGTCCTGCACAAATCAGCCCTGAATCTTGGACGGGCTTGCTAGCCTCAGGCCACTTGGGCTTGGAAAACAAATCTGGCCGTTCGTCACGAGCTAGATGAGAACTGATGAGATGAGTATGTGAACGTGCTCTGCAGATAAACTTCATTGTGCTGTGGGTATTTTCTTATTCACCTTAACCGTGTGTCCTGGGAAGCCCTGCCTCTGTGGCAGCTAACAGTAGTGGGACACTCAGCCTGAACTGGGAGAGCGCGGCCGCTTGGTCAGGGAGCCCAGGGCAGGGGAGTTAGGGAGGGAATAAGGAGCTCCTGGAGCAGGACTGGAGTCCCAGTGCTGACAATGAGTCCAGAAACATTCTCAGTCATAAATTCTGCCCCCTTATTTGAGAGATGAGAGGTGGAGACATGCCCAAATTCACAAAACTCCTTGGAAACAAAATCAGACTGGAGAACCTGCCTCCTGGAGAACCTTCCTTCCAGTGGGCTATTCTGGGCACCCTGCGATGTCGCTATCCACAGCACTTAGGTGGACAGCAAGGATGGGAGGCACATTCCCACTACTCGGAGTGGCCACATAAAATGCAGGATGTCCCATTAAATTTGAGATTTCAGTAACCCCACATAGTTTTTTGCAGTATATCCCTGATACTGCATGAGACATACTATAAAATTATTGCATCTACCTGAAATCCAGACCTAACTGGCCATCCTGTATTTTTATGAGTCTGGGAATCCTGCCACCAATCCCTTCTCTTACTCCTCTTTTTAATCATAAAATTACCAGAGAGGATTTATGTGACTAAATGTCAGGTCTTCCTTGTTCTGAGTCTCCTGTGAGTAGGTGAGGAGTTTGGTCTGTACAGTCTCCATGCTGAAGGCCACAGGTGAGAAAAAAACCTAGTGCCATTCTGGAAGACAGCAGGACCTCCAACCCTGCAGTGCTTGGTGTGAGATGATGAACCCCAGGACCTGTGCACACATACCCCACCATACTCAAGAAACAGATGCTTGGCAGATGCAGCTGCTGTACTGGATTTTGGCTTCCATCCCTGGGAATCGCTGAAGCCAGACTGGCTCAGTAATTGAGGCTCCCACAGAGACACAAAATGGGGAGGTTGAGGCTGGGCTGTGAGCCCATCACTTTGCAGAAAATGAAATCATTTTGATAACTGGTGGCCTCAAACCTTCCTTTTCCTCAGATGATTAGTTATGATGAAAATCTCCTACATAGCTCCCTCCTCCTGATGGGCAGGTTTTGCTTTGTTTCAAGCCCAACCGGCCCCTTCGCCATCTCTGAGCTTCTCTGAGCTTCAGGGAGTCTGACCTCTGTTGAGAGAAACAGCAGTGGTTGAGCTGGAGTAACACGGGCCTCTGTCTGGCTCTCTCCAGGCAAAATGAGACGGTGATCCCTGGCGAACTCCCACTGGTGCAGGAACTCACATCCACGCTGCGAGAATGGGCTGTCATCTGGCGTAAGCTCTACGTGGTGAGTTTTCCCCTGGGGCTCAGAGCCAGTGGCATCCTTCCTGGGTTTTCAGTCTGTTCTGCTGCAGCACCATCCGCTGCAGGGGTCGACCACTGGATGACAACTTACCTGGGCCTTACAATGGCTGAGAACCAGCAGATGTGCATTCCCCAGAGTACAGTCATGGCTGAGTTGGGCAGTGGAGGAAGTGGATGTAATCATCAATTCAGTCTTTTCCCAACTGACAGTGTGCTGATCGTAAAGTAATAAGGATAATAACTGCAAACACTTGTGTAGTCCTTACTACGTTCCCGAAACTGTTCTTAATCCTACAATACTCCTATAAAGTAGGTGCAATTACTACCGATTCACCAGTGAAGAAACTCTGGGGCATTCTGTTAACATCTCCACGTATAGAACATCAGAGGCTTGCAAGAGGCTAAGACTCTTCAGTCTGTTGGCAGCAAGCCTGTACCTGTGTCTCACTTTAGGGAGCTCTTTCACGACATCGGGACATGCGCACACTTTTCTAAAGCCCCCATTTCCTGGAGGCCTTGTGTGTAAGCATCGCTTGGGCTTGCCTCTGGAAGCATGTGCCAGGCTCCATGGCAGCAGGGAATGCCTGTGTGTTTGCTGTCTCTTGTTCTCTGCGCGGAGAATTCAGTGAGGGAACACACTTGGCTTGCTGCTCTGGGAGCCTGTCTCCTTCTGTACCTGGCTTTGTTTATCTAGGTGGTTTTTCAGTTTTCACTCTAGACCAGAGGCGTCAAACTCATTTTCACCAGGGGCCACATCAGCCTTGTGGTTGCTTTCAAAAGGCTGAATGTAATTTAAGACTGTATAAATGTAACTACTCCTTAACAGTTAAGTGAGAGCTCAGCAAAGCCACGGGGTAGAAACAAAGTAGAGGGACAGATTTGGCCCTTGGGCATTGTGTTTGCCACCTGTGCTCTAGATCCAAATATGAAAAACAATCATCAAAAGCTCATTCTGGCATACGTCTAAGAATTCATGTAAGGTATTTCATTTCCATCCAGCCTGTTTCCCAGGATGGATCACAGCAGTAGAAATCACCAACCCCTTCGGTGGAAAAGTGCATGGTTTTTTTTCTCAAGGCCAAGTTGAAGCCATTTCTTCTTCATGATATATCTTCTAAAGATGTTAATTCGTAATGTTTCCTTCTGGACTATAGGAGCACTCATAGCTGACCCCATCATCTGGTCCTGGGGGCATACCGCCCTATAATGCAATGGATCTTTTGATCTCTTTATGTTTAATTGAGGAGAGAGCTAACCTGTAAGTTCTTAAATCACAAGCTCCAGGAGAATAGAGATGCTGTTTTAAGCCATCTGGCCTACATCCATCGTCTTGTATTTCTATTGAAAGCACTCTCTGGTTCTTAATTGATTGGTTAGTAGTGGATGGAACCAGTTTGATGGATGAGGAATGACGTACACATGAGTTAGCTCCTTAACATAGTGTTTCTGGAGATCAGTGAGTGGTGAAATATATTCAATAATAAGTAATGGAAAGAGTGGGTTTTTTTGATGTAATGTATAAGAGTGGAGAGTATGCATGGGACTGACTTTTCCTCTTGCTAAAACACAACTCTTGGGCTGAGTTTATTATCTGTCCTCTACACGTCCACAGGTAATTGTACCAAGTCTACTGTTGAACAGAATGAGAAGTAAGTGAACCAGGGAGGAAGAAGTAGGACTCATTATTTGGGCTTCCAGACACCTTAGCAGTTAAGTGGTGATGAGCTTAATTTTGCCCTTTTTCCTGTGGGTGCTCCACAACTTAGTAACAGAATTGGGAGCTAAGTTAAAAAAAAAATCCCTCCCCTCTCAGAGGGCAGCACGTTTTTCATCTTAATTTTGACATCTAGTAAAATAATTATTTTGTGCTTTGTGAATATTTAAATATGTCTTACAGCTATTGTTATTTAATAAAACACATCCACTGTGGGAACCCTAATCATTTGCTAGGGCAAGCAGCCTGCTTCTGCTTTTGATATATCATCTCCCATGAAGAAACAATAGGCTTCCAGTGGTTTGTTATAAATTGTGGCTAGAATTCTCCTCTTTGTCCCCAACCCCCATCCCTTCCTAAACCACTGAAGGTTTACTTCAGACAGAATTTCTGAACTTCTTTCTCAAAAAGCTGTGTGTCAAAGGAGCAAACTTCAAACATTATGCTTCACAGGGCGGAGGGGGGAAGTACAAGGAACCAAAGTCTGGTTTTTACCACCAGCAGCGCTCTCACCACACACTTTCCCGGTGTCTCTGTTTTCTGGTCCTGTGTAGTTTCTTTGGTCTGTGTAAAGTGAACGCAGACTTTGCCCAGCTGCATCAGCACTTCGCTCATTTGTCCCGTGTGCTACCTGCCACAGGTGACTCGCTCAGGTGCTCTGTTTGGTGGCTTTAATGACACCCGTGCTGTCTCAGAGCCTCCACAGTCCAAGTTCTGTTCCAAGTCTAAGTTCACGGGACCCAGAGAGCCTTTAAAATTTTTTTTAAATTAATTTATTTATTTACTTATAGAAGAATAGGGAAGGGAGGGGGAAATAGAAGGAGAGAAACATCGATTGGTTGCCTCTGGGGACTGAGCCTGCAACCTAGGCATGTACCCCGACTGGGGATTGAACCTGCAACCCTTTGCATTGTGGGACAACACCCAACCCAGTGAGCCATACCAGTCACGGCTAGACTTAGGTGAGAGGAAAACACAATCTGCTAAACAGACTCAGCCTAGCTATATAGACACAATTATGTTAGACAAGAGACATATTTGTATAGCTATGATTTATTTTTAGTAGTTATGCTATAACTATTTTAGCAGTTGTACTTTAACATTGTGAAATAACCATAAGTATGTCCTGAAAGAGAGGGAGTTCCTTCTGCTGAAGAGAGGAAACCCACTCATCCAGAGTAGAAGGAAGAAAGTTCCATCCATCACTAACTAAGGAACCTCATGTTCCTTCTGCTCCTCTGTTATATCAGTATTATTTTTTTCCATTTAGTTATCTTTCCTGGTTGATGTTGGCTAAAGTGTAGCAGACAGACACTGGCCTAGAAATTCGGAAGCTTGGCTTCTCATCTAGGCCCGGCCATGACTGGCTCCGTGATCTTGGGCAGGCCACCTGAGGTCTTTAGGGGTCTGCTGGGATTTGCCCCTCTGTAAAGGTGATGTCAGACCTGCTCTGTTTACTCTGTAGACTTTGAGGGTATGAAAAGGGAAGTGTGGTGGCTGAGAAGTCACTGTGTGGACAGATCAAGGACTCCACAAATGTGAGCACATGACCCTTGATGCTCTCTTAGCTGGGAACAGTAGCTGCTCTGGCCGTCCTCCCTCGGGCAGCCTTGGAGACTCTGAAGCTCCCTTGTGTGCACCTCCCCTTATCCAAGGCCACTTCCTTTCCTTGTGTTGCCATCTTTGGCAGAGTGACCTTGAACATTCAGTAACCATAGATAGTGATCCTCCTTAGTTTAGGTTCAAGTCCCGGAGGCATGGACCATTCCAGAAAAGAATGTGGGGTGCAAATTTGCAACAGTTTCTGGTGAGTTTGCCTGCACTGCTCATGCTCAGTCAGACCCTGTTAACTGTGTGTGGTTTTGGTGCCTTATCAGGAAAGGAGGAAACATTGTGAATGAGGAGGTGGCTGCCCCCCTGGTGAAATGGCCACTCTGTGGACATTGGGGTCAGACAGGACGCCAGTTCTCAATTCTGGCTTGTTCCCTTGCTTGGTGTGTGCTGTTAATATTCACAAAAAGGAACAAACCCAGTAACAGTGACTGCGAACAAACAAAGCACACAGAAAGAACGCAGATTCTGCAGGCAGGGGTCTGGTTTCAGGGTTTGCCCTGAATGATTCCACAGCCTGAGAGAGCCCTTGGACCTCCTCAGCTAATTTCTTCACTTCAAGTGATAATTATATATTGTACACGTCTTGCAGATTTGCTGTAAGAACTCAACAGGATAGTTTGTGTAAAGCTCCTGGGACAGCACCTGGCACACTGCCTTTTAGACGTGACAGCCTCTGGTTACCCGCTTACAGCACCGCTTCACGAGAGCTGATGAACGATGGCCAGTGCTGGCAGGATTTCATGGCACTGTGGAATTTTGCCCTGAAGTGGGTCACGGGTGGGCCCTCCAGCTTGGGGCTGAGGAGGTGGGCTTTCTTCTGGCCCTGTAGGGACTGTGTTAACTGCTCTGGGTAGATGGTTGTAAGTATGCAGTCCATTTTCCTCTGCTGCCTCTTGGGATTTTTAGCTTTTCCCACCCTTGGAAAATAGTTCCAATCAGCTGAACTTGACTTCTTTTCTTTCTCGCAGAACATCTTGCTTTCTGTTGAGTTCCCCCAGCTAGAAGGGCAGATGCTTGTGTGTTGATGTAGGCACAGCTGGACTGATGTGATAATACCTAAGCTTACCTTTTCGATAACAGCCCTATTATACCTTCTGAATGTGCACAATTCTACATTCCACCTCGTAACATCACATTTTCTCAGCTAAAAATCAGGTCTTGAAAACTGACAAGGTAGCGTTTATTTGGGGGGGGTCACTGGGACAAGTTTTGAAAGAGGGACTCTCCTGGAAGCTGAGACGTTCTGCATGTCATAAACACACTCTACAATGCCACATGCTGAGATTCAGCCTGGTGCTGCTCCCCATCCTCCAGCTGGAGACATGGTTTGGTGAGTTTTTGTCTGCCTTCCATTTTGTCCCTATCAGATTGGGAGACTGAATGTAACCCTAGCTCCTTAAGGCAAAGAGATAGAAGAGCCCAGTGTGTTAGAAGGTGGTTAATACATACTGTTGAATTAAGTGAATTTAATTGCTAAAATGGAACTCATACCCAGGATTGATGTCCTTTCATTTAACATGTGCCAGCGGAGCACAGCCTTGTGCTAGTCTATAGCTCTGCAAACATCTGGAGCAGCAGAATTGCCTGTAACCGAGGTGGGGCTAGGGGAGCTTGCCCACCAAGGTGAATCGCCCTTTCTTCTCATCATTGCGTATCCAGAGGAGTAAAGCTCCTCAAGTCTCATCTCTCTGAACAGGTGGTTGCTGCTGGCTGCTGGGACGTAGGCTCTGAAGTATCATTAGGCTGGTCTCATGGTTTGAAACTAGCATCTGATCACTTATTACTAAAGACAGGACATTCCCATAGACGACTTGGTCCTGTGGTCTGGGCATTTTATCTGAGTGGCAAGCCCTGCCCTGTGTGGCTCTCGAAAGAGGCAGGATGAGACGGTGGGACTGGGACAGGGACAGGGCAGGGGTGGTGCTTTGGGTGCTTTTCTCCAACTTTGGTGTCTGGCTTTCAGGATTTCTAGTACTACTTCCAGTGGCAAAAATTTCCTTTACTGGCATCTTTTCTTTAAAAATCAAGCCTTTGCTAGTCAGGCAAAGCCTTCTATTGTCAGAGAAGAGGCACTAGTATGAATAGCAAGAGCAGAACAGGGGCCGAGTGGGCTCCCTTCTTCCCAAGGACACAGAGGAACCAAAACACTGGTTCAGACCCCAGGAGTTACAGGTCCTCAGAAAAGACATGAGATTGATTGCACAGAGCTCTGTATGGGTGAAATTGGATAGAGAGCTAACCAAGTATGCAAGGACACCAGCAGGACGGTGGTCTGAGTCAGGTACAGTTAAGCAGGATGCGACTTGGAGGAGTAAGTGAGTTTAAGGTCTCAGTCTCAGACTGGAAGATGCTTCTCTTTGGGAATACATCTTAGTGCCAGCCCCTGTATTTTACAGATGGGTGTTTCCCAGGGAGAATAATGTGCCCAGAGTCACTTAGCAATTAATGACAGAATTAGAGATAGAAATCAGGCCCCAATACATTCACTTAAGTACTTTTGCCTCTAAAGATAAAGTCCGCAGGGAAGAGAACAGGTGGTGAACAGAGGAAGTGCTGAGGCAGAGGAAGAGGTGCAGGGACCGAGGACAGCCTTTTGATTGTGGTTTGCATTGTGTGGGAAAGTGAAGAATTGAATCCAGGTTTCAGACACCCCATGAGGGGTGCTGTTGTCTCAGGGACCCCCAGAATTTCTAAGATAATCAACGGATGGCTTCTGTATTCCTGCCATCATTGAAGGCAAAGCTGTTTTTTCTTGCGACTTTATTTTATCACTATAAATTCTTTTTTAGTTCTTTTTTGTTAAAGATTTTGTTAATTTTTAGAGAAAGGGGAAGGGAGGAAGAAAGAGAGGGAGAGAAACATTGATGTGCTAGAGAAACATCCATCAGTTGCCTCTCACGCGCCCCCTACTAGGGACCTGGCTCACAACCCAGGCATGTGCCCTGAATCTTACCCACAGCCTTTTGGTTCTCAGGCCAGCGTTCAAGCCACACCAGCCAAGGCTACAAATTCTTTTTTAAAAAATCAAGATAGATAGACATCCAGAACTGAAATGCAAAAGTAAGACCTCGGAGATCTCCAGGTGGAAAAGAGGGTAAAACTCAAAACAAATGCAGGAATACCTTACTGTCCAGTAGAAAAAATATAGAGCCATATCTCTATTTGGTAGAGGTGACTCTCAAATTGAAACCGGAGTGAGATTTTATGTCTGAGCTGTCCAAGTTTGTTCTGAGTCCCTCCTATGTCCCAGGATTATGCTGACTTTTGCAGAGGATCAAAGAAGTTACTAAATAAATGCCTTGCCCCCCTAAATTTTGTGACAGTGGCTGCTAGTGCTAAAAAGTCATAGATGAGCGAGGGCTAGGGGTATGAGCAAAGGCCCTCTGTAGCACACAGCTTGCATTGGGTGGGGATTAGGAAAGGGGGAGGGAGGGGAGACTCGTGGTCTGGCTCCAGGTCTCTGGGCATCGGGGCATCTGAGTTCCTCTTCTCCTGTCCTTGTATGCTGCCCCAGGAATCTATAGTGTCAGGGACAGCTGTGGCTCAAAACAGCCTACTTAGAACCATCTTAGGAATGTGGCAACAGAAATCCATTTCCTTGAGGTAAATGGGGAAATTGCTTCCTTTCGTGTGTTCCAGCTTGTCTATTCAGAATTAACTTGGCAGAGTGAATCAGAGAAGAATGGCTGTCTTCATCCTTCTTTGGGGGAAGAACTTGGCAGACAAGGCTGATATGGACAGGCAATAATTAAGTTGCCTTGGATAATGTCTAATATAATTGAGGCCAAGAACTTGGGGCATGTGTGGCAAAGAGCTGTTTCCCACACAGGCTCCTGGGCCTTTGAGCCCCTTCTTGACCCTATTATGAGACCTAATAGCTTAATTAAAATGAGAAAACATTTTTTAAAAACCTCCCTAGGAATAGACAGGTTGCCAAAAAAGAAAAAGAAAAGATCCCCTTTCTGCCCAGCAGCTTTGAAAAGCAAATTTTATGGGCTTCATTTCTCCCTCATTTTCCAGTTTGAAAGACTGAGATGGAAACATTTTCTATAGAATTAAATGAAAAAAGCAAGGTTTTTTTTTACCTTTGCTTATTAAAAATGGATTTTTAAAATTTCATTTTTATGCTTTTTGAAAGACTACCTGATGAAAAGGAGACCATTCAGAAAATACTAAAGACCTAAAATGCAGGGAGTTTCAAAATTTCAAGCTGGCATGGTGGTCTGTGTTTTTCAGATTGATGGGGTCACAAGGGCATACTGCAGTCACCGACAAAGGTTCTCATCTCTTTCCCGGGTGTTCTCACAGAATCTGAATTTCTTTTCGGCCCTTGATCACACTCAGCTAATCTCGCTGCTGCCTTCCACTGTCCTGCTTGTAGGCTGAGGCCTCTTCCCTCCGCAGTTACTCCTAGTTCAGAGGATCTTGGATGTTTTCAGCCCTGATTCTAGGTGACACCTTGCACAGCAACCCGCCCCTGGGGTTGTGGTGGAGGAGCATCACTACAGAACATGCTGTACAGCCACCAACAACATGTGTGTGTTAGCATTGTTTTTATAAAAGATAATACTATACAAATATATTGTGACTTTTCACCTATAAATAGAAAATAAGTGGTCTTACAGTAGACATGGGAATGTGGAATTGTATAGGTTTTCACTTTAAAAACATATTTCAAAAGCGATCCACAAAACAGTCTTTCCTAACCCTCTGTCTAAAGTGGCCACTTTCCCCACGTGCACCCTATCTTATAGCTGTATTTATTTATTTATTTTCCTTCTCGTACCTTTTCAAATTTAGTTTATTGGGGTAACATTGGTTAATAACATTATGTAAGTTTCAGGTGTACAATGCAGTAACACATCAGCTGTGAATTACATTGTATGTTTGTTCCCCAAAGTCTGGTCTCCTTTCATCGCCCTACATTTGACCCCTTTCCTCCACCCCACCCCACTTCCTCTCTGGTAACCACCACACTGTGTCTGTGTCTGTGAGCTTTTGTTGTTTGTTTTGTTTACTTGTTGCTTCCTGTTTTATACCCTACATATTTCGTGAAATCTTCATGTCCTTTTTCTGTCTGACATATTTCACTTAGCAGAATGCTTCTTGTACTTTTCAAAGCCTGAAATTATCTTGTACATATATATGCATATATGTAAATATTACATATACATTATATATGTAAACATTACATATAAACATATAGTTTACTTATTTATTGCTGCTTTTCCCCTTCTAAAATGTGGCAGGAACTTTATTTGCAGCATCTAGTAGACACTCCTGACTTTGTTCTAAGGCAATGAATCTGTCATTTAGGTAGAACCACGGGCATAATGGCTCTGACACTAAGTGTTTGACTCCTCAAATGATAGAAGCGCAAGTAATTGGTTGTCAGTTAATTTAGTTTGGTTACAGGAAGTTCAGGATAATGAACTTCCTTACTCAGGATAATGGTTTAATTATTCTAGATCTAACAATTTTCTGGACAGCCCACAGTTTTATGAGGAGTCTGCATTTTACATTTTATTTTCCTTTATTGCATATCTCTGAAGTTACAGTTATTTCTCCATCCATAATCGGCTTCCAAGGATGGCAACGTGAACAAGCCCCTTGCATGATGGGGACTTACTGTTCAAACAGAGGGCAAGACACCCCAGCCACAGCCAGGGCTCCTGTGTGTGACAGGAGTTAATTCCAGGTGCTGGGAGTGGGACAGTGAAGCCGGAGTTAGGGTTTCAGGTAGAGACTTCCCACTAGGAGGTAGTAGGAGAGATTGGGAGTGAGCATGAGATTCAGTTCAGGGAGAGAGGAGGAAAGTGGGTCCAAGGAGAGGAAGCAATGTGTTAAAGGGTCTGCAGCACTCGGGAGAGCTGGACCTGGCTTTGCGTGGGAGGAGCGTAGATGTTTGAGGTGGAGACTGGTATAAAATGCAGCTGGGAAGGGGGCAGGAGCCAGGATAAGAAGGAGTTAACCATGTGATCCGCTGTGGCTCCCGGACAGTGGGCATCCCTGGAAGGGTTCAGACAGGAGTGGTGTGTTCAGAATCTTAGGGGGCATGGTTGATTTGTTATACTTATGATTTAGGACCAACCATTGATCCCACCACTGCTTACCTGTTTCTAACGTCGTAATAGGGGAGGGAGGAGGAATGGCTCAGCGCAAAGGCGTCTCCTCAAAGTGCACAGCTCACTCTGTGGCACAATTAATTGGGTAGATGACATCACATAAAGAACAGTCTCTATGTCAAAAGGTCAAGTCAAAAGGTCAAAAGACATTCTCATCCTCCATCACACTTTTTTTGTCCCTTTCTCCACCTTATTTTCCCATCCCAGCACAACAAGGTCACGCTCTTCCGCCGGCTGCAGCAGATGACGTACAGCCTGATTGAGTGGCGGTCCCAAATCCTTTCTGGAACACTCCCCAAGGACGAACTGGCAGAGCTCAAGAAGAAGGTCACAGCCAAAATCGATCATGGGAACAGGTAAACCAGGGATGACTTTTCACTGAGAACTTGGAAAAAGATGGGCATACTCATTCTAAGGACCCAGCTCAGCCGGAGCTTTTGACCTTGGAGTTGCCAAGGAGTACTGCTTACTGCTCTCTTTTTGCCTTGGAAAACATCTCATTTTGTTGAAAAAAAAATTGGCAGTGCTCTTCATGGGCTGGCCCCTGTCCTGGGTCCCTGATCTAAAGGAGGTGATAGAGGAGCAGGGACAGTGGGGCTTGGAACTAAGTGGCTCCTCTATCAAACACACTGAACAGACAGGGGCAGACGTTTTTGGGGACTGAGACTGTCTCTGTTTATTTTTTAACTAGGGACTTTAACTCAGTATCAGACTCAGTCTCTCTGTCTCCCTCTTCCCCTAACTGGAAGATACAGCATATGAAAACCAGATTTGCCAGAATAATAAAGTATGTTTTTAGCCTGTTGATTGTGTCTGGAAAGTTAATCGCTTCATCAGTTGTGGTTAGCTCAGGCAGGTATGTAGATTCTAGAACTCACTGCCTTTTAGAAAATGGGAGATTCAGTCAGTCCATCAATATTCGTGGGGACCTAGGACTTGTCCCTCCTAACTGGCTCTTTTTAAAGCACCAGTTTGGTCCCTCATGTTGTTTTTGTTGATGATTGATGTGATACTTAGTTTCACTTTCTAAATTTCTGTCACTTGTGCACACCTGACTTTTCCCCTCCTTTGCCCTACTTCTCCAACCTCACGGCTCTTGGAAATGCTTCAGAGACTGGGGAACATAGAGCTCAGCGCCTCCCCCATGTAGACATCATAGACTTTGACAGTTGGATTCAGAAATCACTAGGTAAACCCAGCACACGAGATTCACATTCAACCATTATTTATGAACTCTGTCCTATGTACCGTTCGTGTAGATTACCTAAGTGCAACCCTAAGAGGTAGCTGCTATTCCCATTTATGGTTAAAGAAACAGACCAAGTGTGAGCGTAAGTGATTTGTTTCCAAGTCACAAAGATAATAGGAAGAAAACTCACATCTTCTTAGGTTGAAGAATTAACAGCACCCTCCCCCGTCCCGTGTCCATTCATAGGGCTGTGAGCACAGGGGTTGCTGTGCCAGTCACACTGTGCTGGGGGCTCTTCCAAACCAGCAGCAGTGGGAGATGGCAGCTGCCCCTTCTGCATACACTGTCTCTCTCCTTTTGGGCATTGGCCTGGGGCCCCTGATCTCTGGCACAGGCTGTGTACATCCCACAAGCAGCAGAGCACTCCTGCCTTCCCACGCCAGCCCTGGGAAACAGCTCAAGAAGCCAAGCCACTCCCATGATGCACCACTGATAGGTCTCTGAGTAGCCACCGAGACCCTTTGCTTCTGAGTCTGGGTGGCCTGTGGGTCTGGCTGCCATGGAGAAGAGGTTGCCAGATTAGGTCAGTTGATGGAGATTCTGTAAAACATAGAGGAGGAAAACTAGGTATTTTTACTTTCTTCCCAAAGACTTGGCACCTTGCACTGTTACCCCTGAGCTTGCTAGCTGTTTGGACACTCCTGTTCCCGAGCGGCCAGTGCACAGAATGTGCGTTGGGCATTCAGATAGCAGTATCCTATTTCCACCACAGCCCCCACTTCTTGGAACTAAGTAATATTTTTTCTACTTCTGTGTGCACAGTGGGTACGAAAGCCTTCCTGGGGATCCTGTCACACATAAGCCATGTGGCCCTAACTTTTCCTGTGCATTATTCAGAATTCCATCTTAACACGGGTGTTTTCTTGTGCCAGTTGCTGCAATAAAAGGTCAAATTTATTGAGTGCATGCTATATGCTGGACACTGTGTTTCAGGCTTTACATGCATTACCACGTTAAATTCTCCCAAGAACCCTGAAGGGTTGGGAATAGCTACATATGAGGAAATCGGGGCTTTGCAAAATCAGCTAAAGTACCCAGAGTCACCTTGCTAGCAAATGTGAAAGCTAAGGTTTAGTTTCTGGTCTGGCTGACACCAGAGCCCATGCTCCTAAATTGGTTAGGTTGGTTTTTCAGAAATCCTGTCCAAACAACAGAAGACTTGGGGGAAGGGGCATCGGTCAGAGTCAGTGATGATTTTGCCTTTCCTGGTGAGGTTCTGTGGACCCCATCACTCTGCATATCATTACATGAGCTTGGTTATTGCAGTCCTGCATGCTCTCACATCACTGTGATGTGAAAAGGAGACAGGGATTGGAAGGAGAAGAGCCAGTGTGCAGTTCTCGACTTGTGCAGTACCCGCGCTTCCTCACTCTGGATCCTCTGGGTCCTCCGGTAAAGAGTTTGCTTCTTTGAGGACCAGCTGACCACTCCTTTCTTTCTAGAATGCTTGGCTTGGACCTGGTCGTGCGAGATGACAACGGGAACATCTTGGACCCAGATGAAACCAGCACAGTAGCCCTCTTCAAGGCCCATGAAGTGGCCTCGAAAAGGATTGAGGAAAGGATTCAAGAAGAAAAGGTACCCTTTCTCAGTTACACAGACTGTGGTGTCTGAGGTTCCATTGTTGAGTTTGTTTTTAATGAGAGAAAGGAAGTCAATGACCGCTGAGGTAGAAATGTTGTTTAGAAAGTCATTTTAAAAGCAAAACATAACAAAAAGAATGAGGCAGCTGTGTGTTACATTCTGATATTGAAAGACACAAAGATAAATATTAAGTAAAGGAGCAAGATGCAGAACTATGTTTGAAATAATATTAGTTATGTTTCAAAAAAGAACATATGTAGCTCTGGGCTTGCTTATGTGCCAGCCAACTCTGGAGAGATGAACAATGAATTGATCATTATTGGCTGCCCCTGAGGGAAGCTGGTGACAGGGAGCCTTTTTCCATGTAACCTCCCGTGTTTAGTGCATGTATTAGGGTTTCCAAAATAACAAGAAACGTTTGAAAGATTTTGAAAGTAGGAACTGGACATTAAATAAAAATTAGAAAGGTTCAGAAGAAGAGGAAAAATTCACCTGTGTTGTGACTGCCTAACATCTTGGTATTTTGGTATTCGGTCTTCAGTCTTTCTGTTCTAGTGACGCAAGGTTTCTGTTTGTTTTCTTGTTTCCGAGCTCCAACTGGTAGGTTTTACTTCTTTAGCACAGTTGTGATACTACTTAATTGTGTTTCTGGCTTCAATGGCTAACATGTTAGCCTGAGGGTGAAGCCTTTCCACTGGGATCTGTTGTTTGCTTTGAGGGTTATTCCCCAAAAGAAGGATAACAGATCATGATTGTTATGCTTTTGAGGTTCATCCAGAAGCAATTGTGAGATGAAGACTTCTTGAAGCTACTAAAATCAGGCATTATCTCCTGTTGACAGTATTGAATTACTTGGGTTCGGGGGCCACCTGAACAGGGCAGCCTAATTATGTATGTAAATAATGATTATGTTGCATTCAGCTCACTTGCTGATTTGCCCACTTACGTATACTTTCTTCTAAGTGATCCTTCTCTTGGTCAGTAGTTATATTTGCCCCCCACTTGCCATGTTTCCCGTTTGCTGAAACCAGGATGCCTTTCTCTCCTGTCCTCTGTTCAGTCAGTCCTGCAGAACCTGGACTTGCGGGGACAGTCCGTCTTCAGTGCTAACCATACCTACGGCCTCTACGTCAACTTCAAGAACTTTGTCTGCAACATCGGGGAAGACGCAGAGTTGTTCATGGCCCTCTATGACCCAGACCGGTCCAGTTTCATCAGGTAGTGGACACCCAGTCACCTGCTGTCGACCCTGGAAAAATACCTGGCCTCCACCTACCCCCTGCCTGAGTTCTTGCCTCAGTTTGAGAGGGGAGGACAGGGAGGAGGGGGAGGATTTCTAGGCAGGAGAAAATAAAATCCTTTGGGCTACTAAGCCTTTTGTCTGGCTGCTGAAACAGTGCAGTAACAGTCTGTGGGCCCCATGAGTCTTAGAAGTCACCTAAAACTCATCAGAACACAGACAAGAGCAGAGCGTTCAAAAAATAATAGGGGAAGGGGTCGGGGAGTTAATCTGCAGAGCGCAGAGCATTTAGGGCACTGAAACTAATCTGTGTGACACCGTATGGTGGATGACCGTCATCATACATTTGTCCAAACCCATGGAGTAACACCACCAAGAGTGAACCCTAAAGTAAACTGTGGGCTTTGGGTGGTAGTGATGAGTCAGTATAAGTTCATTGATTGTATTAACAAATGTACCACTCTGGTGGGGGTGTTGTTAATGGCAGTGCCTATGTGTTGTGGGGGGGTATGGGAATTCTCTGTACTTCCTGCTCAACTTTGCTGTGGACCTAAAACTGCTGTAAAATATGAACTCTATAAAAAATTTTA
The DNA here is from genome assembly GCA_028533065.1 of Trachops cirrhosus. Taxonomy (NCBI): domain Eukaryota; kingdom Metazoa; phylum Chordata; class Mammalia; order Chiroptera; family Phyllostomidae; genus Trachops; species Trachops cirrhosus. Next base: position 49,972,858 of record CM052545.1, read on the forward strand.
ATGACTGTAGGAAACGCTAATTGGCTTTGTTCAACCCCGCAGTGGCATCACTGCTGAGCAGCTACGGAAGCAGATGTGTTTAGGAGAAGGTGGTTAAAAGTGATTACTGACAGATTGTTTATTTCTAAAATAGAAATTGTATTTGAGCATGATGATGTAGATTCCAGGGGATGGATTTAGAGTAATTATCATGAAATTATATTTTTGACTCAGCAAAGCTGAAACTTTTAGACAAGAATTTGAGATGAAGAAAGCCCCAGATGGAATCTGGTAGCATCTGCTGTGTCTCTGCCATCGTGAGCAGTGTCTCAGGCCCACACCGGGTGTGAATTACAGAGCAGGGCTGTGGCAGGCGCCCGTCTCCAGAACCAGGAGACCGAGTGTGGTCACTGTGTGCTCCGTGCACACCGGCCGGACAGATGTAACTGAGCTCTGCTGGGCTTTCCTCCAGTCTGCCCTGTGGGCAGCTCCATCCCCAGAGGACCCCTCAGTAAGAAGCATTTTTCTCCTTCTGCAGTGAGAACTACCTAATTCGTTGGGGCAGCAATGGGATGCCTAAAGAAATTGAGAAGCTTAACAACCTTCAGGCGGTCTTCACCGTGAGTTCCCCCTTCAGTTCAGTCATTTTCTTTGTCTAGGATATTAGCAGATGCATATGATATGTGAAAAGCATAAAAAAATGAAATGATGAATATACAAGTCATCCAGCAAAAGTCATCATAGTCCTCCTGCACTGACCCATCTATCGCTTCACCACCTGGTAAATGCAGACAAAAAGTGCTTAGAACTAACTCTCCCTGAAACCTGCCCTGAACACACAAAGTATTTCCTCACTTCTGAGATAGGTGAGTTGTTTTCTCCTAAAATCAAAAGGCATTCACCAGTCAGTGTATCCATTAAAAAGAAAACACACTTAAAGAAGGCATCATTGAATCTTGGCTCCATCTTCTAATTGCTGCTGCGGAGCTGCAGTTCACCTCTCCCACCACTTAGGATCTTCTGGTATATACCTTTCATGCCCAGCTTTTTCACTTAAATAAAGTATAATGATCATTTCCTAGGTCATAAAGCCTTTTTCAAAAACTTCATTTATCAATGAATGCAAACGAGTAAATAATAAAAGTGTGCAGCAGTTTACCTAACTAGTCGCCCAGAGCCTTCATCTCTCTCTTAACAGAAGCCTTACAAAACCTAGAGTAGAAATTCAGGGTTGATGTTGTCATTGGTCTATCATCCTATTTTGAAAATTTACATGAAGTGAATTACAGAGGATCAATTTGGAGTGATTGATAAAAAGGTAATTATTGATTCAGTAAAGAGGCCTTGGACAGCTGTTTCATGAAAAGAATTTGAGATGCAATTAAATTCTGTTTGATGTTAAAGTGAATGAGATCCATGAGCTCATTCATGGGGTTACTCACCCATCTTACGGATACAAACAAATGTAGAACATGAGCCTCAAAAACCCGATATTTCATCCACGCATTGCTTACTAATCAACATACACCCAGAAGCTCCCAGTGGATGCTTCTCCTAAAACACATGAATGATTACAGAAATCAGGGCATGTAAATTTCTTTGCTGTAATTGCCTCACAGGATTGTTTGGCAGATGAAATGAAACCAGCATGTGTGGATACCCAACAAATGTCAATACTATACAAGTTTTAATTTTGACACTGAAATGCATCCTGTACCCACATGTGTCTTGGCAATATATAAAGTAGCAACGACAAGTGTCCTGATTTTTAAATACCCTGCTGGAATGGATGAACTAAAGACTTTAGATTAAATATGGTCTGACTTACACATTTGAAGTAGGAGCTGGGGAATAGAATTGTCTCCTGTTTTGAGTCTAGTCATTTTCTCCTGATGCCATGATAGTTCTTGGGTGTGTGGGGGAAGAGAGGAGCCATTCTGGTCTTTCAGCATCAGGAAATAGGCAGAGGTGACAGGGTGACACAGTAGGACCCCTTTGTGCATTCTCTGCTCCTTTAGGACCTCAGCAGCACTGACCTCATCCGGCCCCGCATCAGCCTCGTGTGCCAGATTGTCCGGGTGGGCCACATGGAGCTGAAGGAGGGCAAAAAGCACACCTGTGGACTCCGCAGACCCTTCGGAGTAGCAGGTATGGAAAGGCCCAGAGACAAAGGTACAATGGTGCAGCCACTGTGACAAACAGGGTGGCAGGTTCGGAAAAACCTTGAACTTAGAACTGTGATCCAGCAGTCCTGCTTGTTGTTGTGTGCCCCAAAGGATTAAAATCAGGGTCTTGAGGAAATAATTGCACATCCATGTTCTTAGCAGCATTATTCATAATAGCCAAAAGGTAGAAGTAACCCAGGTAGGAGTCCAGGATGGATCAGCAGGATAAACAAAGGTGGCCCGTCCGTACAATGGCGTGTCACTCAGCCTTGAGAGGGAGGGAGTTTTGACACCTGCTACCACAGGGACGGTCCTTGAGGTTGCTGTGTGAAGTAAGCAAGCCAGTAACAAAAGATAAACACTGTAGGATTCCACTTCCATGAGGTATGTATCGATGGTTAGATTGATAGAAAGTAGATGGTGGTTCCCAGGGGCGGGGGGAGACAGGAAGGGGGAGTTAGAGTGGAATGGGGACAGAGTTTCAGTTTGGGAGCTGTGGGGTGGATGGTGGGGATGGCTGCACAACAGCATGGACGTGCTTAATACCACCGAGCTGCCCACTTAAAAAGTGGTTACAGTGGTAGATTGATGTTAGGTGTATTTTTATCACAGTAAAAAAAAAATAATGAAAAATAGAGGAGATGGGGGAGAGAGACAGAGCCAGAGACTGGGAGATGATTCAGCTGCTGGCGTTAGTGTCAGACACCCAGTGTCCCTTGGCTGGGACCATCAGTGACCCCTCTGTGGGTTCTGTGTCCCCACTGGGACCCTCCTTATCAGTGTCCCCCATGGCGGGGCCTCGGGTGTGGCTTCTGGAATATCCTCCCTGCCTGCGGCCACATATTGATTGCTGATTGTAATCAGGTAAAATTCTCCCTGGACAGTGGTTTGCCTGTCTCGGAAATTTACTCTTCAAAGCAACATTGTGTTTGTAACTGCTTTCAAAGAGGATCCTCAGTTTAAATCAAACCCTACAGCCTTCCAAGGGGCCCTCCCTTTTCCTGTGTAGTGTATTAAATTGAGGAATACATTTTCAGGCTTAGGTTGAAGTTTTGGTCAATAATAGTTTTGAAAACCATCAGTGAAATACCATAATTTTGCTCCTGGAACATGGGCACAGAAACCCCATGTGCCAGGGTCACATGGATAGTGAGGCCACCTCTGTGTCCTGTGAGCCTGGATGTCCTGCCTTCCTTGAACAGCCTTGCCCCCGACCTGCTTCACAGGGACTGACAGCCCAGGGCTGGACGGCTGGGCATCCCTTCCTGATGGAGAATTTAAGTGAACTCCGGGGTGGGTGGGTGGGTGGGTGGGTGGGTGTGTGTGTGTGTGTGTGTGTGTGTTTTCAGGGCAGTGAGTATGATGGGAACAGAGAGGAGACTTCTGTCCTTGGACCCTGGAGGCTGAGCACCAGCAGAGAGAGCTCAGGAGTATCTAGCTGTGGTAATGACAAATGAACTGCCAGTTTTTTTTTTAAAGATTTCATTTACTTATTTTCAGAAGGAGGAGAAGGGAGGGAGAGAGAGAAACATCAATTAGTTGCCTCCCCGCTCGCCCCCTACTGGGGATCTGGCCCACAACCTAGGCATGTGCCCTGACCAGGAATCAAATCTTTGGGTTTGCAGGCTGGCGCTCAATCCACTGAGCCATACCAACGAGGGCTGCCTATTTTTTGGGGGAGGGTTGTTAAATACAAGCTTTGCAGGTTTGTTTAGGGGTTCTTTTGTACAAGTTTTGCAGGGTTCCCTGAAAGGCTGCCAGCCAGTTGATGCTGTGCCCTGCTTTCTACACCTCCTTCCACCAACATTGTTATTTCCTAGGCCTGACACTGTGGTTTGGGTTATTCAGAGAAGCCATTTCCTTCCTTATCCTTAGTTTCTTAGTTAGAGAATTGTCTCATATCTCAGCATTTCTTTTAATCTCCGAACAGGTTATCTGCAGAGTGGGCCGTTGGGGAGTGTTTATAGCCACATTGTCATTTATTAACTAGGGATTGCCTGTTGCCTGGGGCCCTGCCTAATTTCAGCCCCTTTCTACTTCTGTGGACAGCAGGAGATAGTCAGGTTCAGTGCTTTGATGCTGTGATCACTTTTGAGTTCATGCCCTGGCTTTTAACACTTAAGACTTGTGACCTGGGGCAAGTTACTTACCTTTGCTGTTCTCAGTTTCCTCATCTCTTACAGTTGAGCTAATAATTTCTGTATAAATAAGATAATATACATGCCACAGGACTTTATTGCCCTCCTTGCCTGTGAGACAGCAGACCACTGCGGGGTCTTCTCATATTGGCAGCTGGTGCTCTGGCCTCCCTTTGTTTACCGGTAAATCAAGAGAAAATGTCAAATGGGAGAGAGAGGACCACTTCAAGTCCTGCACTTCTCTCCCACGCCTTTATTCTGTTGACACTTAGACCAAAAATGTGTGTTCTCTGGGTCTTTGCATACAGACTCAATGAAGAGTGGTCAGGGCATCAAATTTCTCAAGAATGTAGCAGCCTGGTCTTATAGAATTTGGAAAAGGTGGCCATCTACAGGGTTATCGCAGAGCATCTGGGCCCCTGCAGCAGCAAGCCCCTGGTGAATCGCTCTTCAGCTGGGCAGGTACAGAGGAGTCCGGGTCAGCAAGGGATGAAATGTCTCATATGTGGTATCTCCTTTTCCCGCTGTTCTGTGTTGCTGATACTCTTAATCTTCCATAGTAACCCACTGAGGCCTGAAGTAATTAGTTTCTTTAATTAAGTTTATCTTCTTCCTAGTGATGGATATTACTGATATCGTACATGGGAAGGTGGATGATGAAGAAAAGCAGCATTTTATTCCCTTTCAGCAGTAAGTACTTTGGCATTTGTCCCTGGTGACTTGAGACCTGGATTAGCACTTGGAATGGTGTGTTCATGCAGAACCAGGTGCCAGAACCATGTGTCTAGTTAGAGAAGGACAGGCTGTCCAGCTGGAAGGTGGTCAGAGAGGAGCTGACAGAGGATTTGATTCTAGGTCCTTTATATTGGACTCCAATGGCAGAGAGTAAATGGAACTTTCCTGATTCTACTGAAATGACTGAAGGAATATAAGGGGAAAATCTATGTCTGTACTAGAAAGCAGAGAATGGTGCTGTGGAAGGGTCAGAAATGCCAATGGACATCTGTGCTTTGTCACCTAGAACAGGTGTCATGGAAGACAAGGACTTATGTAGGACATCACAGCTTTCTCAAACAGGCACGTGCGAGCAGACCACCTGGGACCTTGCTGGAATGCACACTGTGACCCAGTAGGTCTGGAGTGTCCATCACCGAGCTCCAGGGATGCTCGTGCTGCTGGTCTGAGGACCATGCTTGGAGTGGCAACAGCTCGGGAGGAGTGAGAGTGAAGGGGGCAGGCCCATGGGTTCCTGCAGAGGGAGGGAAAGCCAGCCCTGGGAGGACATACAGGGAGCCTCTGAATTGCTTTGCTAGAGGAGGTCTCGTCTCCACACTGAGCTGGGAGCTGCTGGGAGCTGCTGGGCAGCAAGTCGCCATCCCCGTACCTCAGACGCAGCCTCTGTGTGAACTCAGGACCGGCTCTGGCAGCGAGGCTCTGCCACACTGTGCACAGGTGGCGGTGGCCTGGTGAGGCTGGAGTGTTATTGGGACTGATTCCTAACAGCTTAGTCGTGTCAGTGACAGAGGGTGGTTGTCTAAGCCAGCTTGTTGCTGTCACAGCACATCCATCTGACACACTGGGAATTACAGATGTCCACCCAAGGCTGTTTGAATTCATAAACACTTTATTTATAATAAATAACATTATATGATTTTAAATTATTTTGGAATAATAATAAATCAGCAGAGGAAAGCAAACCATGCAAAAGAGTCAGAAAGTTAGCTAACCATTTAAGAAACTTAAATCAGACCCTTGTCTCACAGCCCACACCATTGTAAAGGCCTGATAGTGAAACGTAGTAACGTACTTCAGGAAAGTGGAAGTTTTACATAATAGTGGTATATGGGCGGGCTTTCTGAGTCGGACACCAAACACTTGACTAAAAAAGTAACTGACAGGTTTAGCCACACAAAAATTTTAAACAACTTATACATACAAGAAATTTAATATAATCTTTGAAATGTCTATGAAAGAAATATGCACACACACAAAGAAATGGCCTATAAACTCATTGAGAATCAATTAAATTCAAATTAAACAATGAGGGTTAGTTTTTGTCTTGACCCAGTTGTAAAAACACATGAGATATCCAGTGTTTGGCGAGTGGAAGGAGCACACGTTACTTATGTGAACTCGGGTGGGCGAAGGCGGTTCGCAGCCGCTCACGCGGGGACACGTGCAGCTTGTCATCGTGGCTGCTGCCCGTTGGCTGTTTGGCATGCTCACTACTGCAAAGCTACTTTTGTCCCCTCATGTAAGTTATCACAATGTATTAAAAGCCTTAAAATATAGATATTTCCAAGGATGTACTCCATAATTAACAGTGATGATTTCTATTGGTGTAACTATAGGTGGTTTGTCCCTCTTTTTGTTAAATCCTGCTTTCTAAACATTTTTCTGTTACTTTATTAAAAACACAGAAATCCTTATCTTTTAACTTAAAGCCCAGTACCTTTGGGCCAGTTTCTAAATATAATGGTACAAATAGCTCATGCTAAGTAACATTTCCCTCCTTTATCCAGATGCTGCTATTTACACTTTTTAAAAATACAGGGTGGGGCAAAAGTAGGTTTACAGTTGTGAGTATGCCAGCACAGAGCTTATTCTTATGTTATTAATTGTGGAATTATTTTCCCACACGAACACAGCGAGCCTGCCTTTGCCCGCCCTCCACGTGTTTCTCTGTGATCTGCGCCGCCGGCACACAGGCCCACCAGAGCCCTGGCGGTCAGGGGTATATTTAGCTTAGTGCTGATTTGAATTATGAGATAACTTTCAAATTCGTGAATGTTGCTCCCGGTATAAATATCTATATACATTTATGTTAAATAGATATAATATATTACATTTAATGAATACAATATATTAAAATATATTAAATTTTATATTAATGCAATAAATTAAGTGTATTAATATAGTAAATCAACTATATTAATATAGCTTGTATAATCGGTAAATATTAAAATATATACAATAAATGAATATGTTTAAATATAAAAATACAACTTACTAATATATTGAATATGTACCGATACATACTTACGATAAATATAACTACCCATGAATGTTCTTATATAATATTACCGTACAATAATATATATGTATTATGTATGTGTGTAACAGGTGCAGCATTCATGCTGTGGGCGTTATATGAAACGTGTAATAACATGACACACTGTATTATGTATATGTGAGTAATAGGGACAGCACTCATGGAAACAAAAGCTATTCTGCTCCATTTATATAACATTATAAATAATCTAAAATGGGGCGGCGTTACAGATCTGAAAGTCATCTTCAACATGTTTCTGTGCACTGCCTTTGTGTCCCCCGGGAAGGGTTTCTTCCTTCGGTTGTGTGCCTCCCTGCTGGCCCTCTGTGCAGCTCCCACCTGGCAGACATGGTGAGACCACATGCCTGAGATGGTCTCCACCGTGTCCTGACACTCGGAGAACACCAGCCCTGACTTGATTGCCACCTCGCTGTAAAGCCACCATGGTGCAGATCACAGCCTCTGGCATTTACTCCTACGTTGATGGCAGATGCCCTCTAACTCATCTCAAAAGCTGTGGCGTGTATTATAAGAGAGTTTTGCATGTGTATTCGGCTAGTTCATCTGAGGGAGTCCTTTCAGAAGAGCTCAGATGGATGATAGTGAGCCCATTTTCAGTAACAGTGGAGTGTGTTTCCCGGGTCGTCAGGATACAGCTCTGAGCCCCGTGGAGAAAGCTGGCCTGCCTAGTGGGCATGAGAACACCCTGCAGCCAAGAAGACCGGGGACCACAGTGCTGCACCAGGCGATGTGCAGTACCTGCTGCTGCTGCACCGTAGGTAGACTGGGGCTGTCTCTGGTTCTGTGATCCCGCAGCCCCAGCTTTGGCCTGAGGCGATCATTGAAGGGAAGCTCGTTCGCTGCTGCCTCTGCCATTGCAGCCCTAAATGTACAGTAGTTTGTCGTCACGTGGGAATCTAAGAACAGCCTCCTAGACCCTGCATGCACAGAGTGTTGGCACTAAATGGGGCCTTAAAGGCAAGGACCATGCCTGTCCCCTTACAGATGAGGACGCTGAGGCCCAGAGGGGGCTGGTGGAGCTCACTGCCAAGAAGAACCAGAGCGGGAAGCAGGTCTCCTGCCCCTCCCCAGTCTTGCAGTTCCAGGACAGCAGCCTCTCCCACGGGCCCACAGCGTTTCCTCCGGTTTTGTTAATATTTGGCCATCAGTTTTGTTTGTTCTTGTTTTTTTTTTAAATTTTCCTTCTTTGCCCCAGTCATTTGCAAGGTGAATTTGGTGTCTAAGATAGGCACCCAGTAGAAAAATAAGAAAAGATAGAAAGAGTCCTCTAGTTAGGTGGGTTTGGTGTTTCTATTCCTAAGCTATTCCCATAGGAGCCACCACTGTCTGAGCCCGTGCTTCAGGGACATCCTCTGTTTTTCTTACCTATCATTTCTGACTTTCCCAGGATTGCCATGGAAACCTATATCCGGCAGAGGCAGCTGATGTCGCCCCTGATAACATCCCACGTGATTGCAGAAAATGAGCCACTCACTTCAGTCTTGAACAAAGTGATAGCAGCAAAGGAAGTGAACCACAAAGGACAAGGTACATACCCCTGCGCTCAGCTGGGAGGGGGTGGGGGCCTTCAGAGCTGGGCCCATGGACTCTTGCCCCTTCCTTGTCTTCCTCTGGCATAACACACACCCTGCTGGGCACTGCCCATCTCAGCTCCCTGCGGAAGGCAGTTAATACTGAAGGGCACCCAGAATGCACCCAACACTGAATTGGATCACAGCCACACTTTGTAAATTCTATAGAACAAATTTTTATCCCGTGATTCTTCCCTCACTTTGTTTACCCCACAATCCCTGACTCTGAGTTAATGCACAAAGACAGAGAATTTTGAGGGTAATTATGTTAAACTCTGAGTATGTTTATCCCATTACGTTTCCTAAAGTTGAGAGGAGGAGACCAAAGCAATACACGAGACTATGTATTGATATAAAATAATGGGCTCTCTAGCAAGAAGTGTTTGGTTGTTTTTAGTACTTCATGTGGGATTCTGTTGATATCATTTGAACCCAGAGAAGTTCTGCTTATTGAAACTGCATTTTAAATTCAAAATAATCAAGGGGAATAGTTCAAATTTTTAAATTTAAATGCCAAGATGGTGATGTTTTTGGACAATTTTAAAAATTGAGTTACATTTTTTTAACCACCCTATAACTGTCTTCCAAAGTGGATGCAACCAGAAAAGACATTATTTTCAGCATATTTAGTTTTCTGTGTATTAACAAGTATCCTGAGTGGGTATGTAAGGAATCATTGAAGAATTAAAACAAATAACTAAATATATTTCTATTTAGAGTTTTTTCAGCTTTGATTTGGAACTTTGGAACTTTCAGTTTTTTCAAAACTGAAAAAAGATCATTTATTCTTTTTCTACTTAACAAAACAAGCATTTTTCAAATGTTTTTATGCTCTTCACAAATATTTTTATGGCTGCATAGTATTCTATCACTTGGATTTCAGAAAATGAAATCCCCTAAGTAAACACTTAAGTGTTTTCTAAGTTGTCACCATTGTAAATTTAAATAGCTCTACTGTGACTATCTTGATAATTGCCACTTTTCCTACATTTAGAACTGCCTCTCAAAAAAATTCCCAGAAGCAGGATTTTGGGGTCAAACGATGGCAACAAGCGTAAGTCTAGACACATCAAGCTGCTGGTTTCTGCCAGCGAGCACCAGTTAGCATCTCGCCCGCTTTGCAAACTGATACTTAAAAATCTGACCCCGTTTGAAAGGTAAAAAGTAGACTTCCCTATAATTCTCATGAATTAAAAAAACCCAAAACTGCTCTTCATGAATCATGTAGTCTTCATGTGTATTCGTGAGTTTTCCAAAGTTTTCCTCCTGAGTCTTTACGAGACCTTTATATAATAAAGATACTCTATCTTATTTAGGACACATATTTTTCCATTTTTGGTTTACCAAATAGTTATAAACTTCTTGTACTTCTTTATGAATTTTGTATTTATGTCTTATTTATTTGTGAGGACCTTAATGTTTTTCTGCTAATGAGTAGTATAAATTCATAATTATTTATAAGTATTTCACCACTTTATAGTGTACTTATTTTTTATAAATATCAAAACTTTCAGTTTATGTACAGATAATTCTTTTTGCTTTGATGCTTTCATTTGCTTCTATATTTAGAAAATGGTTCATCAGAGATTTAATAAGTATACCTTTATTCTTTTAATTTCTTGTCTATTTTTATATTAGGAATCTATTTTAATGAAAATGGGAAGTGAGAAATTACACAGATTCTGCTCTAAGTAGCAGGAAATTATCCAAGCACATTTATGAGATTGTTGTGTTTTTTTCATGATTCGTTGTGACTCTTTTGCTATATATTAAATTGCTATATATTATAGTATTTAATCTCATTGTTCCCATTGATTCACTTAACTTCTTTTCTGCCATTAATATCATACATTACTATAGTGCTATAGCATTTTGGTGTCTTTTGGGGCAGTCTTTACCCTGTTTCTCTCAAAGTAAACAAGTGTTCACATCTCTGTCAATCAAGTCCTGATGGAGTGTCATGAAAATGGTAAATTAACCAGCAGATAATTTTCATCCTATTAATACTGTATCTGTATGTGAATACAACATATTTTTCTCTGTGTTGGTGTGTGTTATTATATAGATCACACAGGGAACTAAATGTTTATCCTTTATGTCTTTATAGGACTTTGGGTATCCTTAAAGCTATTGCCAGGCGATCTCACACAGGTTCAAAAGAATTTTTCACACCTGGTGGATAGATCAACAGCAATTGCCCGAAAAATGGGCTTTCCTGAAATCATACTTCCAGGTAAAAATCTTTACTTCACTCACCTGCTGCTTCCTCTAGGACTTCCTTCTGTGAAGTCAGTATTTCTAACAGAACAACTGCAACAACACCGATCCACCAATTTAGTGATCTGCACTCAGCAGTGCTGAGACCTCGGGTGCTCGCTACAGGGCTGCGTGGAGCTACCCAGTGCACAAGGTCAAGATAGTGCTTCTGAACATAGCTCAGAATTTTCTGTTCACTCTCTCTTGCTGTCTCTTCAGCACAGGCCCATCTGAAATGCTTCCCTAGGCCGTCATTAAGTTGAACTACATGGCACAGGTTCTCTGTCATTTGCAGGTACCTTTTTGAGTGATGACGTCGCCAGCTGGGTGGGCTCCCTGCTGGGACACTCCAGCGAGGTGCCTGCTCAGTGTCAGCAGAACCTTGTGCTTCCTTTGCTTCACCTCCAGCTGTGTGACTGGCTGTCTCCAAACTCATGGTGACACGATTGTAAACATTCTGCGGTTTCTCACGTCAGTGTCATCTTATTTTCCACTACATGCTGGTGATATGCGTGTGTGTACTGTTGTACTTACTAATTTAACCCATTTATCTTCTTAATCTTCATATTAGTAAAAGGAAATTATTCCCTCAAGGAACTTTATATAATATATAAAATTACCATTTTATTATGTAAGTATTATATAAAGTGTATGTTATAAATGAATATTAAAATATGAATATATGACATGTATTTTATAGGTAGATAAAACATAGAAGTAAGTAATCTTTGGTATATGAGAAAAATTCTAGAAAACCAAGCTCTCATCTATTACCTAAAACTTCTGGTTCTTTTAAAGTAACAAAGTTCTTTTCTCCTTTGGGACTTTAATGAACATTAATAATTTGCTGCTGTACACATTGTCTGCACATAGTAGGTATTCAAAGAATACTTGTGGAATGAATGAAGAAAAGATCTTTAAAATGGAAATTAGCTTTTCTTATGAAATAAGGTAATTTTTCACCTGCCTTCCAGAGCCATTCTACCCTGATACATATTTATCAGCATTCTGGGAAAATGTTTTGTCTTCTTGTCATCTAAAAAAATAAGTATTGGTAATATTCTTATGACTGAAGGCAGTTTTATGGCTACAGCAATATAGAAATCTGAAAAACATAAAGTAGAGAATTTTATTTTTTGGACAAAGTGAACTTATCTTTGAAAGCTGATTGGAGAGGTTCTTTGTATCCAGGGGACTGGGTTGCAGACTCCAGGTCAATAGTCGACTTTAAAATCACCTAGGCTGATGGTTCCCCAATGCTAGCCTTTGGATCAGCTAATCAGCATCACCTGGGAAACATTAAAATACAGATTCCAGACTTTATCAGAAACTGTGATTCAGTTCGTGAGACCAGGGCTCCCCAGGCAATTCCAGTGATCTGCGGCCAGATTTGAGAAATACACTAGGTCTTGGCCAAATCCCTCATCTGACAGCTTCTTCTCATCACTAGTTAAAACGGCTTCAGATGAGTCCACGCTCTTCCCTCTGCCCCACGTTCCCCTCTTACTCTCGGCTCTCGTCTCTCGTCTTCATAGCTCGAGTCTCGGAAGCAGTTACACTCTATCTCTGTTTTCATACCTGCCAGTCATCTGCCAGCCATTCCAGAATGGCTGTCATTGGAGTCACCAAAGATTGCAGAGTCACTAAGTCCAAAGGCTAGTTTTGAGCATAATGATCCTTTCTGGTCTTTCTGCAGCATATTACCCTGTTGGTCACTCCCTTCCTGAAGTAGTCCCCCTTCATCATCGAGGACCCACACTCTTCTCTCTTTCTCTATCCCCTGAGACCCTCCTAGGACTCCTCTGCCCCCTTATCATCATCTGCCTCACCTGTAAGTGTGATTGTTTCTCAGTGTCTGGTCCTCACGCCCTGTGTCAGTTTGCTGGGGCCACCATGACAAAGGACCGGGGACTGGGTGACATCAAGACCAGAAGTGCGTTTTCCCAGTTCTGGAGGTGGGAAGTCCAAGGTGAAAGTGTCAGCAGGTTTGGTTGCTTCTGAGGCCTCTCACCATGTTGTACATATGGCCACCATCTTTCTGTGTCCTCATGTGGTGGCCCCAAGCCTGTGTGTCATCTGTGTCCTAATCTCTTTTTGTAAGGACACCAGTGCTATGGGATGAGGGCCCAGACATACCTCATTTTACCTCAATCACCTTTTTAAAGGTGATCTGCAAATACAGTCACATTTTGAGGTATGAAGGGTTGAGACTTCAACATGAGAATTTAGGGGGGCACAATTCAGCCCATGAAAGGAGCCCTTTGTGTCTCATCTATACTCTGTTCCTAGGTGGTCACATCTGCACACTTGCCCTCTGTGTGTTAGTTGCTCCAAAAGCATCTCTCTCACCCCAGCACCACTCCCCTGAACTTTGTCACCATAGATCCAACTGCTTCCAGCCTCGGGATGTGAGTAGGTGCCATTACCCGACTGGATCCATCTTCTCCTCTTTAGTTGCTCAGTTCTTACTGAGAGTTCCCAGTGAACTTGTGACTGTGCATCTGCAGCTGGAACTTCTGTTCAGTTTTATCTAACACAATGGAACCCTGTTGGTCCGGTTGTGCAGATAAGAAAGTCGTACACCCTTGACCCCTCCCTTTCTTTCATACCTCACTGAGAATTTGTGGGAGAGACCTGCCAGTCCTACCTTCAAAAGGCCTCTCAAAGCCACACCCTTCTTTATCACCATCACCTTCACCACAACCCCAGTGGCACCTACTGTCGACTGTTCCCTGGACAACTGCCATCACCTCCCAACGGGTTTCCCTGTTTCTGCTTGCTCGGACCTCACTTCCTTTTCTCCACAGTGCAGCAGTGTGAGTGAGCTTTTATGAAAACCCACCTGATTTTGTCACTCTCCTCCCATGCAGAAAACATTTCATTGTTATATTTAGGATGAAGGCACGCATTCTTAGCTTGGCCTGCAAGCTTAGGGAGACTGTCTGTTGTCTGTCTCTGTAGCCTCATCTCACACCACCACTGGCGAACACTTCAATTGTGTCTACTACCCCTGGGCCTTTGCACATGCTGCTCTCGCTTACTCTCATCCCTCCAGTGTCAGCTCAAAGGAAAGAGGCCCATATACCCCAGACAAGGTTGGAACCTAGGGTCATGCTTCACCGAGCCTGGTCCAGGCCCTCATTGGTGAGGATGCATTTCATTGTGTGGGTGTCTGATAATACTGCTCCTCTCCCCCACCTGACTGTGGGCCATGTGAGAGTGAGGCTGGTGTGTGCTCACCGTCATCTCCCAGACACTCAGTGCAGTGCTTGCATACAGTAGGTGCTCAGTCAGTGTTTTAAATGAATACTATCTTATCTGATTCTGCCACCATTTATTCTACCAGCTGTCTGTGGTTTGGAAGTTGAGGGAGTTTCCAAGATTTCACTTCCATAAACAGTTTCTCAGTGAATATCCTTATGGAGAATCACGGCCCACATTTTTAATACTTCAAACAAATGTTACCAGTGAAGTGGCTGTGTCAGTAGGCTTTTGACACAAACTGTCACCTTCTCCATTGACAAAGTGTATGTCAACTAAGATTTCTGACTGTAATATTTAAATAAGCTCCTTTTCCTTCACCCATACCAGTGTCTTAATTTTTTTTTCATCAGGTAAGTGATGAAAATGATGTGCTCTGAATATGCACCCCGATTTCCTTGTAGTGCTCTGAGATTGTTTTTTTTACTCCAGGAGACAGTTTAATATAGTATAAATTTTGAGTCATTTTTACAGTACTGAGCCTCTCTGTCCAGGAATTTGGTTCACCTTTCATGCATTCTAGGCTTCACTTATGTGCCCCAGTAACACTTAAATTTTTTCTTGACTATGGGGGGTTACATACTTATTAATTAATTTTTATTTTTACAATTTTGTGCTGGTTAACCAAAAATATGACAAGCAAAAATTATTCTGACATTGGTAAAAACAATTAATCTGATTTAAATAAGGTATTTGATAAGCTTTCAGAAAGTGTCTATCTCATCAGATTATTATAGAGATTAAATAAATTATTGCTTATAAGACACTTTGAACTGTACCTAGTGCATAGTAAGCACTCAGTAAATATTAGCCTTCATTATTTTCAGATGCATTAAAATACCACACTGCCCAAGGCATTACTGAAAAAAATCTGCCACTATAACCTAATAAAATATATTGTATACTTATAATTAGACAGCAGTTGTTTAAATGGAATAAAGGCCTACTGTTGAAAAGAGTTCATTTTTTGAAAACTACACCTCTTATGGACAGACAGAGGGAAGTTGTGTGAAGAGGACAGCACATGCAGAAAGTGCTGTGTGAACAGCTCACTGTGCAGTCGGACCTGGCCGTGCCGAGTTTACCTTTAGTTTACCTTACTACCTCCTGAAAGTTAAAACTGACGTCTGCCAGCACCATTCACAGGCTGAGTTGTTACATTATAGGAGATGTTCGCAACGACATTTACATCACCCTGATCCACGGGGAGTTTGACAAAGGGAAAAAGAAGACGCCCAAGAACGTGGAGGTGACCATGTCTGTGTGTGATGAGGAGGGCAACACCTTGGAGGTATGCACTGTGACCCCGAAGTGCCGCTGCTGTCACGCGCGTTCCCAGAACTGGGAGCTGCGGCCTGTGGTTGAGTGTTCTCCTCATTAGGGTACATTTGATTTTTCATGAGGAAAAACTGTGAAACCTGTTAAATTTGTGATTAGCCAGGACCGGTTTTAGTAAGAAACCCATTTAGACTCTTATTTTCGTCGTATTTTGCCTGTGCTGAGAAATATCTCAAGCCACTCATGATTTCATTTGTACTTCTTGATGCAGTGGTTCTTTGTCATTCTATTCAGCCACTTCCAAGCCTGTCCCGTTTTTCGGGGGCTTGAGCGAGGTGGCATGTGTGCCCAAAAGCGCTTGGCTCTCCTGCACCGGGTGAGCAGAGCCTAAGTGGATGCACCCAGCAGAGGCTGTCGGACTGGCAGCCTCTTGGTTAGGGGTCAGCTGCCACAGTCTGTTAGTTTCAGGAATCAGGGATCAGGATGCCGCAGCCCAGAGAGAATAAGAGATTTTCTCAGGAAACACGGGTTAGTGGTGGAGCTGGAAGTAGATCCAAGGTGTCTTGACTTTCTGTCCGGCGTTCCTCTAGCCATTCCTGTGGAGGAGAAGTGAGTCTGGGCGCTAACATCAGAGGGAAGGATACAGGCAGGAGGCTTGCCCTGTCTCAGTGACATCTGGCTCCTCGTGGATGAGCTGTGGTCACCTGCTTTGGAATCCAAGAATCCTGCTCTCTGTGCACACAGCTCACTGTGCTGCGCTGCAGGGGCCCTTGAGGGTACACAGCAGGGTGTCATTCCCCCTTGAATATGTAATCTTTGAAGGAAACCATTGACTAAGGAAAGTAGTATTCTGCATCATGGGACAAGCAGAGTGCTGTGTCCCAGGGCATGGGAGCAATCCGTATGTGCTATTGGTAGAGCCCTTTAGCCCATGAGTTCAAGTACACATCTTCTCCAAGTGGGCCATTTCATGGCTTTGCTAACTAGCTTGGAGGTACCCCCATGGAAGCCTGGATTTACTTACTAAGTGGTTCATTACTAGGAAAAGGGACAGCATGAGTTTTGGGGAGCGTGCCATACCTATACAGCAGGTCCTTAAAGCAGAGTGTGGACAGGACCTCGCAAAGCCATGGGCCTGCATCTGTGCCGTGCTCCTGGCCGCCCTTACTAGGCCTCTGTTCCCTGAGAGAGGAGATGAGAGGAAAGGAAGAGGTCAGTGTGTGTCTGGGGAGGGAAGAGGAAATAAACATTGTAGCAAAGAGGAGTGTTAGGGTGCTGCAGGGTCCCTTAGCGATCACCACACTGAGACCCTCAAGAGAAAGTTGTAGCAGCTCATTCTTACTCTGCTCTTCATGCCCCAAATGTACTCAGTGTGCGGCTGCCCTGGGCTGGCTGTGTGGAGGGTGAAGGGCAATTGTGTGGTGCTGTAGGGGGATACCTCTATTGTTCTAGATAATATTATCCTCTCCTTATTTTTTTCTCTCCATCTAAAGAAAGCAATTCATCCTGGCGCGGGATACGAAGGCATTTCAGAGTACAAGTCAGTAGTCTATTACCAAGTCAAACAGCCCTGTTGGTATGAGACTGTCAAGGTGAGAATGTAGCTTCTTTCATACCTTCACAACCTCACTTACTTTCCTTCTTTTTACTTGCAGATCGTTCCTACTTTATCCCGAAGTTTCAGATAGGTCGCACGTGGTGTACAATAAGAAAACTGATCGTTACAATTCTGCAGAAGAGTATTTAAGAAACTCAGACTTCTTAAATGGCATCCTCATTCATGAATGTGTAGAATTTAAATAGAGAGACTGGATGCAGTGACGTAAGAGGCTGCCAGAGGGCCCACAACCAAATGGTAGTTCCCACACTCTGCAAGGAGTGGCCTCACAGTTTTTTCTTCTGGCCTCTAAGCAAGTTTTTTGGGCCTCTTTTCCATTTAGATATGTGTATTACAAACTGCAAAATGCCTCTCAGATCAGTCCTCTCATGTGAACCTCTCAGTAGCCCTGCGACTAAACCATTCAGGGCTGTAATGCTCTTTCTGATCAGATACCTGGGAGTCCAAGAACTTAGTGCCCTCCAAGATCCTGCAGCTATTCAGTGTCAGTGCCTGAATTGGAGCCCGCTTCTGAATCTGAGCCGAGCTCTGCCAGCTCTCTCTCATCATCGGAGCCTTCCGAGTTCTCCACGGAAAACTCAAAAAAGTCACATTTGTGTTAATATCTCAGTACCGAAGTAACTGTTGTCCTCAATATTATATACTTGTTGTTTTGAATTATGCTGTTTATACAAATATATATTGTGCTTTTAAAAACTACTCATCTCGAAGCTTTAAATGTATTCAGAAGTGCATTTTTAGATACTTGTGTAATATTCCATCACATCATTATGCCAGGACTTAACTGTCACAAATTCTCTGTTCTTTTCATTGCCCTGTATTTCTGTTTTTGCTGTCCCACTTCATTATATAAGCAACAAAGTGTTCCTTGTCCCCAGTATATATCTTCTCCTTCTATTATGACCCAAATTAATACCATATAAGTATGCACCTTGCAGTCTGAAATGTATAAGCCTAAAAGGACTGGTCTTTTCCCTCTGAAATATCTCCTACTTTATACTTGAGAAACCACTAGAAATTTCTAATATCTCCATTCTCAGACTCTTTATAAACAGCAAAGATGATCTTCTCCCGAGAGTCTTTGAGCTTGAAAGTGGCTCCATCTCCTTTGAACAAAACCTTCACCAAATGGCACTTTATAGGAATTGGTGCTGTGACCGGACCCTAAAATTGAGCCTGATTCTGTGAAATGAACTGTGAGTACAAAGGAACGTATACATGTAGATGATGAATTTCCTGTTATTCTGCAGGTGTCCATTGCTATAGAGGACGTTGGTCACTGCCATATAAGGTTCACCTTCCGGCACCGATCGTCTCAGGAATGTGAGTACCAGGAGGCCCACGCCACCTCCATAAAAACACTTCCTCTCGCTGGGTGGTGCTTTCTCGAGCCTGCAGAGCTCAGAAACTGGAACCAACTGGTTGGTGCTAAGGAAATCAGAACAAAAAAAAATTCTCCTGGACTTTCAAGATCTCTGCTATTATGCTGTGTCAGAATTTCCTAAAAATGTGTTCTGTGAATACTGAATTTTTATACGATGCTAACAGGTGCCCTATGACAGAAAGGGTTTCCCAGTCAGACAAGGACAGGAAGTGCTCCGAGTCTGACCTCCCTCTTAAACACCCACACTGTGTGTGACCATGCTGCTGAAAAATCCTGCAGCGAGAAAATGGTTTAATATGAAACTGTTTAATCTGTTGTCTCAGATTACAGATAATGAAGTGACTACCCTAAAGTGTGGCCAGAGGAAAAAAATTGATCACAAAATTTCTGCAAGTGTCTTGTAATTCAGCACTGTGTAAAAATGCAATTCTTTATTTCAAACTGGATGTGCTGGGCACACCCATGTACCAGACCACAGGCCAGGCCCTGGGTCTGTCACAGCCAGTGGGACTCGGCCACTGCTCTGAAGTCCTCTGTGGCCCTGAGGAAGATGAGCAAGCACACATGTGGTTAAGTTCGGAACAGTGGCATGGGCTCCAGCAGCAGGCAGAGCTGTTGGGGTGCACAGAGCTGTGCGACTCACCCTGGCTGGGGGTCCGTGTGTGAGATTTCCTTCATCTTAGCTGAGCCCTGAAGGTGAGGGTGACAGTGGAGAAAGTGTTTGAAACCAAATGAGCTCAGCAAGGCTGCAAGGGGAGCAGGGAGAGCCATCATAATTTTAGGCCAAACACCATGAAATGGCCTCTTTGTCAGTCAGTATCAAAGAGCCAAATATCGACAGTTTCCTATGGCTCCACATAATGCTAAGCTAGCATTTATCAAGCTTGAGTGTGTACCAGACACTCAGTGAAGCTCTGTTTATACCATACCTGCTTTATATCCACAATCTGATAAAGTACGTACCACTTTTATCCCCTTTTATATATAAAGAAACAGCACAGAGAGGTTAAGTGCTTGACCACGTTCACAGTGCTAGTAAGTGACAGAGGCTGGGTTGGCACCTCTGTAGTCTGGGTCCAGGCAGGCTGGAGTCAGGTTGTGGCAGATGAAGGTTCTTTTGAGCCATGTTCTGGAGGAGATATTCAAGGGTGTTTATGGGGGTGGTGGGGGTAGTTTGGTATGTGTTTGTAACAGCTTTGTTCATAATGTCCTCATACTGGACCCCGCCCAGGTGGTTGTCAGAGTGGGAGTGGACAAAGAAGGTGGGTCACTGCTTAGCCAATGTGGGGACACGGGAGACACAGCAGACTGTAGAGTTGTGTCTGCAGTGAGAATAGGCTGCAAATTTGCCTGGCCATTGGCATCGGAGTAGGGGGTGCAGTGAGCTCAGACCTAAAGAGCAGGAATTGGGAGGGGACTGTCCTCCCCAAATGGTGCAGCACCGCCCCCCACCTCTCCCGGCACTTGGGCTAATGTCTGGGGAGGAAGAGGAGAGCAGACACCTGCTAGAAGTGTTTTGGAGCAGGGTGGTTGACCAGATAAGGTTTGATTTTGGAATTTCACTCTAGCCGCAGTGTAGAAAAATGATGACGGATAGGACTAGAGACAGAAATACTGTCTCTATTGGAGAGGGAGGTCCTGTAGAAACCGAGGGAAGAAGTGGGGGCAACCTGAACTTGGGGAGGAACAGAAGGAAGGGAGAGAGAAGTTCCAGGGGTGTTGAAGACACAGAGTTGACATGGGGCAGAGTCGGTGTGGACACTTGGGTCTCTGATTTCAATAACCAAGTGGTTGCTGGTCTTGTTCATTTGTAAACCCAGAGAAAGGAGCATACCTGGAGCCACCATAAGATTTTGGTTTGGGAAATACTTCCTTTAGGGAGCCTGTGGGCACACACAGCATGGATGGATTATTGTAACTTGCTGACCTGTGCTGGTTATAGCACGGTTGAATATCACACCCCAGAGCAGAACGTGGAGTCAGATGTCATCGCCAGCACTTCTGGTAATCTTTCTGCTCTGCTCAGACACGTTATTTCTGTCTTTTCAGCCAGAGATAAATCAGAGCGAGCCTTCGGGGTGGCCTTCGTGAGGCTGATGAACCCGGATGGCACCACCCTACAGGACGGGAGGCACGACCTGGTGGTTTACAAGGTGGTACGAACAGAATGAAGCCTGGGAAATGACTGAGGAAGTATTTGCTCTTTCTGAAAGGGGTTCTGGAGGTTCCTTTCAGATTTATGCATATAAACGTCAAAAACTGCTCTAGAGCTAGGCGTTTGCCCCTTTGAGGACACCCTGAGATCTGCAGGGCACCAGCTACAGGGCAGGGTGTCCCATCACTTTCTGCAGAGATTGCATCAAATTCTCAGCTCGGCTCCTTTCCCTGCAGATGGCGCTCCTGGGCAGACCCGTCAAAGGGTGGGTCCAAGTGTGGTGCGTGTGGTAGGACGTGGTTTTCATTATCAATGTGAACCAGGCACTATTTCTCTGCGATTGGGTCTGTTTCCTTCCCTGACAGTTTCGCCCTCTAACTGATCCGGAGCTATCACATTTACTGAGATTTTAGAGTAGGAAGTAGATGCCAGAAGGTCTTATTTACCCAGCAGCATCGCAGACTTGGAAGCATTTTTGAGATGTATCTACCTGATCTGCCTTTTCCTTAAGAGCTATTATTAGTTCATAAATAACTTTGAAAGGGATGGCAAGCCATTTCTTCCCAATGAACCTAGGGAGCCCAATGATGTACAATTGTGACCATTTAGAGGTTTAAGAAAATGAAATCAACCTTCTTCTTTAATACATATTTATTTATACCAGAGACCTAGGTTATTGCTGGCCTAGCTCATCACTTACTCCATTTCCATTCAATGTTGCAATTATTTCTGGGCTCCGTTCCTGGGAAGGTATCGCAGGGTCTCCACCGGGAAGGGAGTTAGGTGAAATTTGGTAAAGCCTCATTTCTTCTGCTGGAAATGCATTATGTCCATGAGAGATACGTTTTTCGTTGGCATGTTAGGATTCGCCCATCATTTGGTGTTGCTGACACGCTGCCTTTTCAGGGAGAGAACAAGAAGATGGAAGATGCCAAGTACTACCTGACCCTGCCTGGAACCAAGGTGGAGATGGAAGAAAAAGAGCTCCAGGCATCCAAAACCCCGGCAAACTTTGCCCCAGCCAAGGACAGCACGAAAGATAGCTTTCAGATTGCCACCGTCATTTGCTCCACAAAGCTTACCCAGAACGGTAGGTGCGGTGGTGGCCTGACACCAGAACACATTCTCTGCTTAGTCCTCCTGGGAGCCTTTGCTGGGTTCGACCAAGCAGCTCAGCTCCTTCTGAGGTTTTGTGTCCACCTTTCAAACAGGATAAAAAGTACTTTTGGTATTTTCTCATGTTGTCAGACCTATGAAAATATTTATTAGCAGGACCCACTAAGGTGTCTTTTCTGGATTTTGTGACGTATGTAGTAAACAGAGTCTGAGCATTCGGATGAGTCACATTAGTTCTGACCTCTCCTGTAGCAACCTATAGGCTTCGATGTACAAATCTGTTGACAGTTAGTGCAAATTGGCGTTTGTTGCACTACACATTTTTTTTACAACTAATTTAATTATTTGCTATTTTGCAGCTTTTGTACTGAAATGAGCACATCCTGTGGAAAAATCATTTTAAATTATGAAATGTATTCAAATAATGGCTTTAAATGGGTCTTTTCTGGACAAAGGAAATTAAGAATTTAACTTACATTTAGATTCTTGAGAAAAGTTAGAGACTCTTACATTTCTCTCCTTCAAGACAGCAAAGATCTCCAATAATATGTCCTGTATAATCTGTGCAATAAGAGATGTGTGTGTTGGGGGAGGACCCTGACAGGGGAACGCAGCCTGTTGCCTGCGCAGGCAGGTCCGGCCGGGGCCGGGGGTTCCCTCCATCCCCCAGAGGGTCTCCTCTTTCCTGGGTTTTCCCAAGCAGTCAGGGATTTCTTCTGTATAATCAGCTGAATAGTTAAAATGGGTTTCATTTTGTTCCTCCTTGAAATCTCTCCTATCTCTTAACCTCTCTGTTATGTATCATGGCATTTGAGAGCCCATAGTTGCCTCTCACTCATTTAACTTATGTAATGCATTAGGAGTCCTACCAAACACAGTGAGCCAGGAATCAGCTGCTCAAGGGATTTGCCTTAGAAATTCTGTCACCCCGTGCTGTGCTGTGGGTTCATTCCTTCCGTCCTCTTAGAAGACTTGGTTGGGTACCTGGTAAGGGCTCCTTCTAGGGCAGTACTGAGGCAAGACAGGTTAGATATAAGGTGCAGTCAAGGATCAGAGGTTGGTTATCTTTAGAAGGGTCAATATTGTTTTTGATGAATCATAGTTGGCTAGAAAACATGACTGGTATTTCAACTTAGACAAGTGTCTAGGCTTAAAAGAGTGAAGTTCAAAGCAGATATCTATCAGAAAGTAAAAACACTCATCAAAACTTAAGCCAGAAAAATGGCAGAACTTTGTAGATAATATAAAGATCTGTGGTTGCAAAGGACTCTAGGGAAGAGAGGTAGGGATGAATCGGCAGAGCACAGGGGATTTTAAAGCAGTATAACTGTACTATACGACATTGTAACAGATCCAGGTCATTATATATTTGTTAAAACACACAGAATGTACTACACGGAGTGAACCCTGATGTACATTACGGGCTTTAGTTAGTAAACTATGTTAATTGGGACAAGTGTACCACAGGATGTACCATGTTACCGGGAAACTGCGGAACAATGAAGGGATTTGTGGGAACTCAATACTTTCTGCTTTATTTTTCTATAAACTTCATACTGCTCAGAAAAATATCCATTGATTAAGATAAAACAAAAACAAGAATTTAAACCAGAAGACTTTCTGGTGTTTCCCAGATGACATGACAAGCTTGTATCAGCAACATCATCCTTGCCAGGTAAAAAGTAAATACGGTAACTTGCTGATATCAGGTGAGATGCTACAGTATTTATGGAATTAACTTAGAAGGTGTCTCAAAGATATAAAACGTGTTCAGGCCCTTTGACCCCTAGAAACTGAACCCAAGTAAACAGTGAGAGGTGCTTATGAAGATTAATGTGTAAAGATGTTCCCCTGTGATTCATATTAGGGAAAGAGTGGAAATAACTAAATGTCCAATACTTGGATCACTTTGAATTATATAGTGGACTTAAATGACAAAATACCTGCAGCTGCCAAATATACTTTAAAACATAATCAAAGATGTGAAAAAATTTTAATATTATGCAGAATAAAATCTCAGCATCATTTAAATATATGAAGACCATTTGGAGCCAGTTGCCTGTGTTCAAATCCCAGCGCTTCCACTTAGTAGCTGTCTTGTCTTAGGCAAGTCACTCGATCTCTCTGTGACTCGGTTTCCTCATCTTTAAAATGGGAGTAACAATAGTATATGTTTCAAAGGATGAAGTAAATTAAAATAAGTGAAAGCAAAGTGAAAGTGTCTAGCCCCTCGTAAACTGTTATGGATATTATATAGATATTAACTGTTATTACCATCATCCTCATTATCTTATGTACATGGAAAAAGATGAAAAAGAATAACTGCAAAAGTTTAGATAGTTCTTATTTTCTTTATTCTTCTTGGTATTTTCCAAATTTTCGAAATGTTACATCTTCAGTATGGTGGTAGACTACATAAAGCATTCATGTGAGGGATCCAAGATGGCAGAAGAGTAAGTGGAAGCTACGCTAACCTGCTCTCAGGACCAGTCTGGAATTACAACTACATTGTAGGCAAAGCATCCTGAATACCCAGCTGAGCACTAGCTAGAGAGAAGCCTTAGAACCACAGACAGTCAGAAGAAAGCATTGATGTGCTTTGGGAACTCTCAAGGGATATTTGAGAGGGATAGCATTTATGAAACATCTAGTTAATCATCCTTCCCAGAGACTAGAGATCAAAGAAAACAAGTAGTAAGAGCTTAAAAATTAACTCTAATGTTGATCCAAAGGAATTTCTGTTAGAGATAACCATACTGTTATGTGGCTTAGTAGCTCCACCTCAGCTTTTAGGCAGCAGAACGTAAACACTGGGCCTGCTGGCATCCATACTGCCGCCCAGCTTCTAAATGTTCCAGACCCAGGTTGCCCGGCTATGACAGCCATTGGCCTTGCATAACATGTGACATTTAACTGAAATCAAATGAGTTTATGAATTCAGTTCCTTCACCTCACTCGGCCTGTTTCAGGGGCGCAGTAGTTTCGGGCAGCTGGTGGCCTTGGTGTCAGACAGCACGGGTGTGCCCCATTCCACCACCACCACCGGGGGCTCCCTCGGGGACTGTCCTCTTTCCCCTGTTGTCATCTCACTCCTAGTGTTTAGATCTCAGGACAATTCATCCTGTCATACCAGAAAAAAGTCGTAAATAGTATCCTGTTCCAAAGAAGGTTTAAGGAGGCAAACTGATCTAGACCAGAGAGGCATGATCTCTGTCGGCGTGGGTGGGGTGTGGGTGGGGTGGGAAGAAGTGGCAAGTACCGGCAAGATGGGGAGACCAGCAGGACTCCGTGAGCATCCGAGAAAGCAGGGTCCTCGTGGGATCTTCATGTAGCTGCTTTCCTCTAACATGATGTAAAAGATAATGAACCGATGTAATTTATTCTGAGAAAGGAGAAGCTGGAGAGTGTTAACACGCCATCGATCTCTGCAGGCCTTTCCTGATCAACAGGGCAGCCGTTCTTCCCACAGAGACGGAAACCAAAGGCATTGCTTTGTAGACTTTAGAAGGCCTGTTCAGACTCAAAAGGTTAAAAGCCACTAGTCCTTGTTAGAGACAGAGCTTGTAGACTCTTCATTAATTTTTTCAAAATGAGAACAGACCGGATTCCATGGGATCACTTGATGCTGGACCCAGATAGAAGGTGAGGACACATTAGTTGTTCCAGGAAAGGAGGAAGGGAATTCCTGCAGGTGGAGGCCCATGCCAGTCCATTCACAGTGAGCCAGCCCGAGCACGTGCAGACCCCAGCATTGCCATTAGTAAGCTCAGTTTATGGATCAGAAAATCCAGTTAAAGTGCTATAATATTTTGCCTAAGGTCATAAGTAGAGGTCTTGGGTCTGTAAATGGATGTATAACTTCAAAGTGTATGGTTTTTCTGTCTTTATTGAATATTACCATGTCTAATCCTCTCCCAAAGGTATTCCGTAGCCTAGGTTTGGGGACTATCATTTAGAACATCCTGAATTCTCACATACCTCTTGGGGTGCAAATTGGGACAACTTTGGATGACATGTGATAATACCTGGTACAGGGTAACATGGTCATTTCTGCGGATGCAGAAAGTCCACTCCAGTTTAATGTCTGAGAGAAGCTGCTGTACCTCGAGGCTAGAAGACATATGAGAATGCTCAGAGCAGGGTTGTTTGTGAGAGCAAAACCCTGGAAGCCACCCAAATGTTCATTGCAAGTAATGAATGAACAGTTACTGTACATTTATACAAGGGGACAGATGCTACGTAGTAGGGAAGATTAGCTAGAGCTGTGTGCATCAGCTGGCATGAATCACAGAAACACAGCAGCCCAGCCTATCGCCCTGATGCTCTGCCACTGCTTTTCTGGCCCCAAGGACTGGAATCTGGCAGATGCCAGATGTATTCCCTAGAAGAGCGGTGACGGGGCCTGCCAGTGTCTTAGGGAGTGAACCTCTGGGTGGACTGATGGCATCTTTGCAGGTGCCTAAAGCTGCTGGGGAACTGTAGTATCTAAATCCTTTTCCTCAGGCAGCAGTGGGTGAAGTAGTGAGCGGAGTGGTACCAATGGCCGGCCTGCAGCAGAAAGAGAGATGGGGACCCAGAAGAGGGCAGTGCCTGTGAACAGGCCTAGCACAAGGCCTGTTATTAAGTAATGAAAGAAGGGAGGGAGTGAGGGAGAAAGGCAGTAAGGAGTGAATTGAAGAATTGTATTGAGCACCTGACCAGATTTTTCAGGACAACCGGTTCTCTTTTCATCCACCATTCTTTCATCAGACGTGTATTGAACACCTTCTAGGTACCTAGCAGCATGGTGGGGTTATAAGAATGTGAAAACAGTATGCTTCTGCCTTAAGTGGCTCAAATCTATGGGAAGAGTGAAAGAAACACCAAGTGTATTTTTTGTTATTGTGTGTGTGTGTGTACATGTGTGTATGTGTATATATGTATATGTATACATAGGAAGGAGTACCCATAGCAGAGAATGATTGGGAAGTTTTTCCCAGAGGAAATAAAGGTAGAGATGGGTCTTAAAATTTAAGTAGGAGCTTACAAATACGTAGTAGTGGGGTACATTTCAGACAGGAAGAATGCATGCAAAGCCAGGGAGCTGTTCCAGAGCATGCCATCGTGTGGGGTCTGACTGCTGCGGGTAAGAAGAATGGTGGCCAATGGGGCTGGCAGGAAGGCCACAGGGGGGCCTCACTGCTTCTGTGAGTGGTTTTGGGATTTGATTCTGTTGACGATGGGGGTCTGTAGGCACTGGGTTTTGGAGACATGTGAGGAAACAAACAATATGCAAACCAATAAAACAAGCATACCTGTGACACAAATGGACTATTCTAATGAACGGTGTATGTTTTCAACTACTTCTACATGTGTGTGCGCATCCATTAATTAAAAACTGTGTATTGCTGTTTTAACTAGATAAAGCTCTTACTAGTAATAGTAACTTGATGTACTAAACAGAACATTTAAGTAGTAACGGTCCAGACACCTGCCGTATTTCCCTGGGACACTTTAGTAGCTCAGTATTCATTAAAGCTGTAAGTGGCTTAAAAATTCAAAATTCTTCATTTTAAATGCAAAATCAAGATTTTTGTCCTGGACTTACCTGTAGGGCCATGAATCTGTTCTGCCTCTTAGCAACTTATGTGATTTGTTTGTCTCTCTGCAGACTCCAGACAGGCAGGATGTCAGAGCAGCAACAACATGATTGGTTGGGATCAGATAAATCTATAATGAAATTCCATCCCTACCACTCCCTGGCAGTTGTGTGACCGAAGGCAAGGAATTCCGTTTCAGAAAGCCTCAGTCAGTTTCCTCATCTCAAAACAGGGAAAAAATCAAATCTGATCTACAGTGTGGATGTGATGTTTAAATGAATTAATACATGTATATAAGTTCCCTTTTCCCTTTGAACCCACTGAGACACATTAGTGACAAGGGAGAAACTAAGCAGGTGCAGCGGAACTAAGCAGAGGCAGGAATGTGTGAGGTGTGGCCGGGGTGTCATTATTTGCAAAATGTGAATTGTATTCAGGTATCATTTTATGTACTTTAGTAGTCAATATGTTTGTCTTTGAAAAATGAAAGACTACAAGAGTTTTCTCTGATGTAGATAGGACACAGTAAAATGAAGAGTACATAAGGTATTGCCCACCATTAAAAACCATTGTTTTTTCCAGAGAGTTCTGTAGCTCTACCCGGAAATGGTCTGGGTTGCTCTTTCTTACATGTGTCTAATGTTTATCATTTGTGGTTGTTTCTCCTAGTTGACCTGTTAGGCTTGTTAAATTGGCGTTCAAACTCTCAGAACATTAAACACAACTTAAAGAAGTTAAAGGAGGTGGAAGGAGGAGAGATTGTTAAGGTATGTTTATATGGTCATACTTAGAAATATACCCACTGTGTCATTACTTCAGCACTTTATTTTTTTTCTTTTCAAGAGTTTTTTTTTAATTTGTTTATTTTAGTTTATTCAGTACAGTTTCTATCCTTTATTCCCATTCCAGCCCACCCACCCATTCCTCCCCTCCTCCCTCCCCTTTCCAACACCCCTAGTTTTGTCCATGTGTCCTCTATATTTGTTCCTGAAAACCCTTCCCTTCTCCCCTGAAATTCCCTCCCCTCTCCCCTCTGGTCACTGACAACTCTATTTCAGTGTCTTTTGTTATATTTTACTTGTTTCTTTGTTTTGTTGTTTAGGTTCCTATTAAAGGTGAGATCATATGGTATTTATCTTTCACTGCCTGGCTTATTTCGCTCAGCACTTTAAATTAAACCTGTCATTGTAAATATGCAACTTGTTGGCTACATTGGGAAGCAAGTGTGTGATTTTTAAAACAGCAGGATACAAAGTCAATATCCAGAAATCAAAGGCATTTTTGTACACCAACAATGAAACAGCAGAAGCAGAAATCAAGAAAAACATCCCATTCGATATAGCAAAAAGAAAAATAAAATACCTAGGAATAAACCTAACCAAGGAGGTAAAAGACCTATATTCAGAAAACTATATAACACTGAAGAAAGGAATCAAGGAGGACACAAATAAATGGAAACATATACCGTGTTCATGGATTGGAAGAATTAACATCATCAAAATGTCCATATTACCCAAAGCAATCTACACATTCAATGCAATCCCTATTAAAGTACCAATGGCATATTTTACAGACATAGAACAAACACTTCAAAAATTTATATGGAACCATAAACGACCCCGAATAGCTGCTGCAATTTT
>CM052545.1:50002570-50016639 GCA_028533065.1 Trachops cirrhosus
ATGGGTGGGTGTGCTGGAATGGGAATAAAAGATAGAAACTCTACTGAATAATCTAAAATAAAAAAATTTTTTAAAAAAGAAAAGAAAATGCTATTTTTAAACCTATGCTATTGAAGCTTAATTATTCCCGAATTTCTGCAGTATGTATCTGAACCAAAAGCACCAAAATAACCTCTGTTTTTCTTTCCTCAGTTTTTGCAAGATACACTAGATGCACTTTTTAACATAATGATGGAAATGTCAGACAATGAAACATACGACTTCCTTGTGTTTGATGCACTGGTAAGCAGTTAAACCTATTAACTAGTGCTTATTCTTTCAACTATTAGTTACCCATTTATTATAAACAATTGTGAGGCATAGCCTCCTATATAAATATTTGTATATGTCTGTCTTGACTATTTCTTGAGGCCAAATTTATGGCAGTAAAATTAGAAACATTTCACTTATATTCAAAGCCTTTCTTTTTTCTATTTCCTGTTAGATCTCAATTTTGATGTGCTTTCTCTTTCTCATGAGGGAAAACCAAGTTGTATGACATTAGAAATCAGGAATCACTTTAACTCACATGAAAGCTCTCTGATCAAGAACCAAGAGAAACCATTAACAAAGATGCTTGTGGCTCATTGCCTCTGTGTGTGTGTGTGTGTGTGTGTGTGTGTGTTCATGTGAGGGACACTGATTTTACAAGTCAGAGATCAGTCTTCATCTCATATATGAATGACACGCAGCCCTGCAGACAACTAAATTTGTCACGCAAAGTAATTAGCACACCGTCCGTTCTAAGAACTGAAATCTAGACTGGGGAGGTGACCTGAGAAGGTGGTGGAAGGGTCACTGACACATCCAAGCCAACCAGTATTTTTTTCATTGTTGGTGTTTAAGCTCAGTGCAGAGCTTTACCTGAATGTTATCAGCAAAGGAGGAAGATGAATTGCAGCTTTAGGTCATTCACCAGCTTGGAGAACCTTGGTACAATTGGGCAGTGTCCGGGGCATGGAAGGTAAGGGTGTCAGATAAAGACAGGAAGTGCCTCCAGCTGAGGTCACACCTGGTCAGGCTTCCAGGAGGGAGAAACTGTGGATCTGAGCTCTGCAGTGTAAGGTCTGGGGACACCTCCCTGCAGGACAGAGCAGAGGGCAGGGGGCATACATGGGAGTCTCAGGGACTCTTTCTGTGTGCTTCCGGCATGAGTAGGCACCAAGAGGTCATTTGTAGATTATGCTTTTCGTAGTGAGACAAGCTTGAAATTGGGAGGCAGAAATCTGATGAAGTTTGGTTTCTGGGTCACTCACACTGCCCTCAGGAGGAGAAACTCAAGGAATATTTCACAGGCTACATCCTTGGGTCAGAGTGTAGTCTTCTCGCAGGAAGCCCCTGTTCCTGTCCCCCTCCTTCCTGTCCCACGGTCTGCCCTGACTTGTGTTACTTGTCTGCTGGACTCTCTTTGAGACAGCTCCCCAGGGTCAAGGTGGCTTTCATTGGTGTCTGCGCAGCATCTAGCACAGTGCCCAACATTTAATAGTCATTCCTGTTCGTGTTCAATGAAACAGAACCTAAGGCTTGACTTCACCTCTGGAATAGTGAAGTGAGAGTGCTGCGAACCTGATGAAGAGACAGGAGACAGCAAACCAATGTTAAATCCAGTTTGCTGCCCTGGCCAGTGTGGTTCACTTGCTTGGAGCATCATCCCGTACCAAAAAGTTTTGGGTTCAATTCATGGTCTGAGCGTGTACAGGAGGCAACCAATCAATGCTTATCTCTTGCATCGATGTTTCTTTCTCCCTCTCTCTCTAAAAGCAATGAAAACAAGTGTCTCTGGATGAGGCTTAAAAACAAAAAATAAAAATACAGTTTGCTGACAGAATGCCTAGGGCTTGTGCGGTGACACTATTTATTTATGTCTCACCTTTGGCAGGTCTTTATTATTTCACTGATAGGAGACATCAAGTTCCAGCATTTCAACCCTGTCCTGGAAACCTACATTTACAAGCACTTCAGCGCCACTTTGGCATATGTGTAAGTAGGGGTTAAGTGTGTGGCCCGTTGTCAGGTTGCAAGATTTGCACACTTAGCTGGGATGGTTGTTGAGAAATGAGAGGGTCATTGCCTCAGTAAACCTGGCTCCAGCCCAGAACCTTGTTCTGAGCTTCCCAGTGGAAGAGGCACCGTATGAGTGCTCTAACCCTGAGACAGGTGTGATGCTCAGCCTCTTCCCCCAGGGAAATGATGAACAGAAAAGGCTGTGTGTCTTTAAGAAGGCAGACCATCCAGGTGAGGTGCTGGAGCCATAGAACAGGGGTATCAAACTCATTTTCACCTGGGGCCACATCAGCCTCACAGTTGCCTTCAAAGGGCCAAATAAAATTTCAAGTCCTTAACGGTTAAGGAGTAGTTACATTTATACAGTCCTGAAGTTATTTCAGCCCTTTGAAGGCAACCTCGAGGCTGATGTGGCCCTGGTGAAAATGAGTTTGACACCCCTGCCATAGAGACATAAGACAAGGCAGGCAACCATACCCATGATCTTTAGTATTAGGTGCATTTGAGACTAGCATGAGGCCCCAGAGGGAGCAAACAGTGGATTAAGCAGAAGTGCATCTAGGAGAATTATTATTTGTAAGATAGGAGAGGATTTCATTTTTCCTTCTTTTGCCTAAGAGAGAGTGGTCTCTCCCTCTTCCGTAGTGTAGCCTTCTTTCTGTGTTTGGTTTGTGAGCCATGACCGAGGAGAACAGCTCAGTTCATTCACACTCTGTCCGGGAGTGCTCAGTCCATCACGTATGCTGTGCAGCCTGCCATCCCACCCTCTCGCATCCCAGCTGCTGTGCAGAGCAGCGTGGTCAGTGGTGACAGCAATGGAGCAGAGATTGGCAAAGATCTTTCTGACAGTGGCTTTTGTGCCAGATCATGGCAATTGCTACTGGCTGATCTTTAGACCAAATCATTCATCCGATGTGTCCTTTTCTGAGTTGTACAAGAAAGTTCTTAGTTTTATTTGCACGAAAGTCCCTAAATGGGATAAAACAGGAGTGACACAATAGGGGTCTCCTGCAGCATAGGCACTGACTAACACGAGGATGCAGCGCCCACTGGGTTGGGGAAGCGGTGCTGCGCCATGGTAGGCTGACTACAGCCAGTGGCTGACCTCCGGTGCAGCAGTAGTCACGGCGAGGTGACCCTGGCACTGGCTCTCCATCACACAGAGCCAGACACAGCACTCCATGGGGCAGGAGTCTGTTTTACATGCTTCCTGTGGGTTTTTTCTTAGAAAACTCAGAGATCCCAGGAGAGTTCCAAATATCAATGCCCTCAAAAGTGTGAACTATCAGAAGATTAAGACAATGTCTCATCTGAAGATGCTAGAAAGACAAAAAGAGCCTTCTGCAGCCCCAGAAGAGGGCTCTCCTTGGGAGGGCAGAGCCAGGGGTGCTCTCCTCCTCCTCCCACACGTGATGATGCTCCATCTGCCTCCACATTTAAGTGTTCCGCCAGGTTTGGGCAGATCAGAGGGAATTAGACATCTTTTAAGGTGACTGCCTCAGATGGGCAAACTCTCCCTTACAAGGAGCCTCTAAAAATATCTGTATAACATACCAGAGGCTAAAATATCTTCAGGGTTTGAATCTCCAACTCCTTTATTTCTTCATCCTGTGGTAAAATCCTACAAAGGGAAGGAAGCCATCCCCTGTTTCTAAGCAGAAGGGAAGCTCCAAATCTACACTGAAACTAATTGCAAAGAAGTTAATTTCCCTATTCGGGACTTGGTGGAGAAGGGACTGGGATCCTAGTGACCCTGTGTCCCCACTATGCTGCCCCCCCGCCTGCACAACCCAAACCTCTGAGGACCACTCTGCCCCATTGACATTGTTTCCTTTCTCACTCTCTTAAGGAAACTCTCCAAGGTACTGAACTTTTATGTGGCTAATGCAGAGGACTCCAGCAAGACAGAATTGCTGTTTCTTGCTTTGAAAGCCTTAAAGTACTTGTTCAGATTCATCATCCAATCCAGAGTGCTCTACCTGAGGTAATGGTCACTGCAATAAGATGTGATGACATCCCTTTTCTTCGTGGCATGTTCCCTAATCCTGGGCTCATGCTCAGCCCCGAGGGCTCCTGGGTCACCCAGAGGCTAACTTTCAGAACATCAGGTCTGAAGGTGGAGGTGGACTGGGAACGTGTTAGGGAAGTTCTGTGTGAAGTCCTTCCAGGTCAGCAGCATTTCTGGGGCTGCAACAACAGACGACTTAGGCATGCAGTTTGCTGGAAGCCTTGTTGGTGATGGCAGCCCTAGGGAAGCACATTCCTGTGGCAGGATTCCATACCGCAAGGGGCTTCCAGCCGCTGTGGGGCATGCAGATCTAGGACCATGCGCTGTTGGAGGCAGTAGAGGGGGAGTGGTGGTGGTTGTTTGGGGCAGTGCTTCCTGAGGTGTGAGTTTCCTTGCTGACACCATGCTCAGCTACCTGGTGAGCCTAAGCCACAGAGAAAGGATGGTTCCCAGTCTTGAGTCATGGAACACCAGCCACACCACAGAGAGGAGATCAAGGAGCATGAGGTGCCTCTGCTGGGAGTGCCCGTGACTGCGTGCCACCCCAGCCTTCAGTGACAGTGGGGTTTCCCCACTGTTAACATGTATTTACAAGGCAGAGGGAAAAGCCCTGTAGATTCAAGCATGTGTATTTTTTAAATTCATATATTTAAAAATCATAAGCAAAAGCAAACAAGTTGCCTGAAAAAAAAACTTGTAACATATAGTACAGATCAAAGATGAATAGCTTTACTGAGTAAAGGCTCTTATAAATCAAGACATGATGAATGACAAACATCTCTAAACAATAAAAAACAAAAACAGATCATTTACAAAAGAAAAATTCAAGTGGTTGATTAATTTTAAAACATTATACTCATCAAAATGCAATACACACACCCTATCTTCACCTATACATGTGATAAAGTTTAAATCGGAATTTATATTTATAAATTTTTAAGGACAGGAATTTGCCACTATGGATAAAAAGCAAAAATAAAAGAAAGAGAAAGAAAGGAAAAGAAAGTATTACATTTGTTCAGTAATACTTATTGATATGGAAGAACCAACTTTTCAGTTGATGGACAGACCTTGACAAGCAGAGGACTTTAATCAAAACAAGCACATTTCATTGAAGACCGAGGTATCCTGTGTCCAGGGAGGTCCCTTGTACAGCAGACCATCACCCACGCGGCCACTTCCACGGATGGAGTGACCCTCACGGACTTGCAACCTGGGCTGGGTCAGAACGTTTCTGGGTTGAGAAGCTTTTCCACCCTTGTCTGAAATGTCTGTCCAAGTGATAAGGGCTTAACTAGATGAGACAAAATGATTAGAGCAGCACAGAAAGGGAGGGTGAGGGAGTTCGGGGAACTCTTGACCAGCTGATGGCGGTGGGCTAGCCGGAGAGCTCAGTGGTAGGGTGGCACACACAGATCACTCCTGGGGACAATGTCCTGTGGCAGTGTCTTCTCAGCCTACTGGGCTCTCCCCGAAACCAGCTCAGCACACCCCGTGACCACTCCCTGTGCAATTGGAAGTGGTGGTCACGGGGCTGGGCCTCCAACTATGTTTAGGCAACTGGTGCACCTGAAAATTTCTTCTAAAGATGGAAAGTCTCACTGCTTTTCCCTTTTTCCTGTTAAGATTTTATGGCCAAAGTGAAGATGGAGATGAATTTAATAACTCAATCCGCCAATTATTTCTCTCTTTCAACACACTAATGGACAGGCCCCTGGAGGAAGCTGTCAAGATCAAGGTCAGAATGGCTTCATGGGTAACTTTTGCTGCTGCCAGGGAGGATGCCCTGGGAAAAAATAGAACTAGTCTTGGTGGGAGACAAGCAAAGTAAATCATAATTCGTGGAGAGCTTGTGGATTTTATTATGAGTTGCAGAAAGTGCAGGGGGAAACCTGTGTTTTCAGTTACTACACTTTGATATTCTCAGGTATCATCTTGCCAAATGCAAGCTACCCTTTCAGACATCCCTTGAATGGCTTCTGTGGCCCCTGTGAGTTCAGCCCAGCAATTCTGATGGTATAGGCAACAGGTTTCTGTTCTTCGTTCTCCTATTCTTTCCAGAAGCCCAAAGTAACCATCATTTTCATCATTATCAATTTTTAAAAGTAAAATACATAATCTTTAAAGACCCAAATTTATTTTTTAACAATTTATTTTTAGAGAGAGGGGAAGGGAGAGATAAAGAGAGGAAAAGAAACATCAATGTGTGGTTGCCTCTAGTGCACCCCCCCCACCGGGGACCTGGCCCACAACCCAGGCATGTACCCTGACTGGGAATTGAACAGGTGGCCCCTTGCTTCATAGTCCAAACTCAGTCCACTGAACCACACCAGCCAGGGTTAAAGACTCAAATTTCAACTTTATTATTCTTTGTTATGGCAGTGTTGTGAGGGAGAGACCAAGATGTGAACTATCTCCTTAGAAGGAAGGAGGAACCCCAGTGGGCAATGCCTGTTGGTAGTGAAGCCAGAAAGCCGTGCCTCCTGACTTTTGTGGGAAAAAGGTTTTAGGGTGTCCAGTCTCTTGGCATCTCTGGGCCACACAGAAGACGACTTGATTTGGACCACACATTACATACATTACAACACATAATCACAAAAAGTCTCATAATGTTTTAAGTAAATTCACGATTTTCTCTTGGACTAAATTCACAGCCATCCTGGCTGCGGGTTGGACAGCCCCGTTAGGAGACTGTGGGTTGCATTGCTTTCCCCTTCAGTTCAGGAACGTCAGTGCCCCATTCCCTGGGTCAGACCCAAGCCTTTTCTTCCTGGGGTCAAGCAGTAGATTTTATATTTGTCCTGCTCAGCAACTGAATGTCCGATTGGTGTTTTTCTTACAGGGGGCAGCTTTGAAGTACCTTCCGAGCATAATTAACGATGTTAAACTTGTGTTTGATCCTGTTGAGCTCAGGTAAATAGCAAAAAACATTTGTTTCTTAACAGAAAAACAGACGCCATGTTTGGCTGGGGCTTGGGCTGCAGTGTGGGCGGTTACTCTTCTGACATGTATTAACTGCACACCTTTTTGTGCTCAGTTCTGGGGAGAATACAAAAGAAGACACAAAGCCTACTTCTGAAGAGGTTTGCACTTTCTCTGGGGAAATAAGACACGCAGACCTGAAATTAACTGCATAATAACATGTTGCCTGCTCTGTACCTAAGTACCCCAGGAATGCAGAGTCAGGGGGCGACCCACACTGGGTGGGGGTGAGCAAAAAGGAGTCTGCAGCAGTGGGGTGTCGGGGCAGGTCTGGAAGCAGGTGCAAACACGGTGTGCTTCAGCAGTGCACGTCTTGTCAGCTCTGAGGCTGAGGCCTGTCTTGACCAGGAACACAGTCTCTCCCTCACTTCCTAGATACAACTTCTCAGGTTGCTGGGGAGAGATTTCCAGATAAATGTCTCTACGTCCTGCTCTCAGGGCAGAGGAGAAATGTGTAATGATACATTGACCTTGGCACCGTGAAGACACTAACCATCGGGGCTTCCCTTCCAGTGTGCTCTTCTGCAAGTTCATTCAGAGCATTCCTGACAACCAGTTAGTTCGCCAGAAGCTGAACTGCATGACCAAGATAGTAGAGAGTAATCTGTTTCAGCAGTCGGGTGAGTCTCCACCAAAAACAGTGCCTGCTGAAATTTCAGTCTTGTCTGGCTTCTTCAGCCAACACCAGCCCTTTTTAAAATAATCATTCATGCCCTCACCAGCTGTTTGTTGGCACTCAAGGCCCTCTTGGGAAACCGGCTTTAAGGAGGAGGTGGAGTCAGTTCAGGGTTTCCAATAGTTCCTAAAAGAGTGAAATGACGTGTTTGTTAATGAGAACAATCATGTATTTCATTAATTAGAAAGCATTGTCCACAAAATAGGAAGCCCAGGAAGTAACAAGCAGGAAAGGTGGTCCTTTTAAACAATTGCTTCTTTGATCCATACTTAGTATATCCCCCAAAACCAGGCAGGGTTCTGCAGTA
Organism: Trachops cirrhosus; assembly: GCA_028533065.1. Classification (NCBI taxonomy): domain Eukaryota; kingdom Metazoa; phylum Chordata; class Mammalia; order Chiroptera; family Phyllostomidae; genus Trachops; species Trachops cirrhosus. The sequence goes on from CM052545.1 coordinate 50,010,587, forward strand.
TCGTGTCTGGTGGGCGCCTCCAGCCCAGACAGCTGATTACATGCACCTGTCCTCAACTCCATGCTCAGTCACATCACAGGAGTAGTGCAATTGACCACGGTGGAAATATTTACACCACGGAAATTGGCAACCACTGTAAATCAAAGGATTCAGGGGGTGGGGTGGTATTACTAGTATACTGGTGGGAAGGAGGAAAACGTGGAGGGGAGAGAACACTGTCACTGCTAAAATACTGTTTATTTTATAGTTAGAGTCAAGCCCACAGTCATTGAGTCTAAATCCCTTTGCTCACTTCCCAAAGTGAACATGGGCAAGAGGTCCGACACCTGGTCTTTCTCCTAATAAATCCAAGACTGGCTGCTGTGGGAACTTCTTTTGCATATTCCACCAGGTCAGGATGCCCCAAGGGTTATTTGTATTGCCTGGGGGTATAAGGACCAGCAGAACCGCTCAGAGCAAGGAGAGTGGAGTGTGTGGTGGTGGGAGAACCCTCTGGGCCTTGTCCCTGGCTAGTGTGTAACTCTGGACAAAAGAGTGACCTTCTCTAAGTCCCGGCTTCTGTTTCTATGGAAGGAAGAACTTGAACCAGATCAAATGAGAAGCCTCTTTGACTCTGATATTTTATGACCCTATGAATGTATGCATAGAGATTTTAACTGTTGCAAGGACCCAGTTGGAAGTACTATAAAAAGCTAGTGAGTGCTCTGAAGTAGAAAATGTAATATTACTAAACATCTTCATATGGTATGATAATTTCTGCCTCTAAGGATGCAGAGCGGATAAATGGGCCAAGAAAGGCAGGGTATTTGCACACCAGAGCAAGCATCCACTAATTAGTGTTGTTTAGTGGAAGTATTCTCACTATTAGCAGTCATTTCTGTGAGTGTCCAGAATATCGGGACTCATCGTTCATGTTTTACAATCGTGAAGAGCCCAAAAGGAAGATACAGGCTTTACTCTGGGAAGTGCAGTGCCTGGGAAAACATGGACAGCATGTCTGGGAAACGCATTAAAATCCACTAGTGAAGCTAAGTATTTATAAGAATTTTACAGTAAATTTTCTCCATTAGGTAAAATATTTCAAAATAAACTATTTTACATTTCTATTTTTTAAATTTTTTCAATTACAGTTGACATTCAGTAATATTTTGTGCTGGTTTCAGGTGGACAGCACAGTGGTCAGACAGTCATGTACTTGACAAAGTGTCCCCCGTCGTTTCCAGTGCCACCCGGCCCCGCATACAATCACAACATTACCACCTGCAGTCCCTGTGCTGTGCTCTACATCCCTGTGACTGTTCTGTAGCCGCCAATCTGTACTTCTCAGTCCCTCCTCCTTTTTCACCCAGTTCCCCAGTGCCCCTCCCCCAGCAACCATCTTTTCCTATCAAAACCCAATTTTTGTACCTGTATAACTTGCTTAATTTGTTAGTTTCATATGAAACTAACTTGATAACTTGCTTTCAGTTATCAAGTTGGCATTGTTTTAAATGTTTAAATATTTAAACATTTTGCTACAGTTACCTGGGATAGGTATAATTTTCTTAGTGTTAAAAATCAGGTGACAGCTGAAGTTCATGCCTAAGAGCTGGGGCTGTGGGAGCAGGCCGAGAGACTGCAGGAGGCAGCCCACTGCCAGCGAGCTGCCTCCCTTTCTTGTCTCAGAGTGCAGGGACGTGCTCCTGACGCTGCTGATAGACCAACTCAGTGGCCAGTTAGATGACAACTCCAGCAAGCCAGACCATGAGGCAAGCGTGCAGCTTCTGAGCAACATCCTGGAAGTGCTGGACAGGAAGGATGTGGTGAGTCTCACATCACCAACTCAGACCACACGCACACAGTCCCTGGGCCAAGGATGGGGGTCATGCCCTGGCCTTCCTGGTCTCGGGGCTTGGCCCCAGCAGCTGAGAATCAGGATACCAGTGCAGGCTGTGCCTATTTCAGAGACGATTGGAGAGGCTCCTGCTTGCTAGAGCTGCTCTGCCAGTCTCAGTCCAGACAGTCTGCTCACTGCTGGGGCTGGGCTGGCCTCCCTGGCCTGGCTCTTCGTCTTCACCACCCCCCGGGAGCCCTTTTCAGAACCAGAGCCCTGTTCAGCTGTTTCCTTTATACACAGGAACCTGGACCCCCTTTTACCTCTGCTACCTGACAACACCACTGTAGATATTCCTGAGCTCCTTAGATACTGACACTGACCCTGCAGAGCCCAGTGGAAAATATGTTTTCTTATCTGGCCTCGTCACTATAAACCAGGCACCTGTGCCCCTGACACCCGGGACTGAGTCTGCCTGGCACCCCCACATCCTAGGGCAGGGCTAGCACTGCCCACAGGCCCAGGTGTCACCTCCACTTAGCAGGCGGGAGACTTGTGCAGAATGTGCTCCATGGGGTACAAACCAGACTCACCTCCTCCCACAGTGGCCACATGCACCGTCAGTCCCGTGAACCAGGGAAGCACTGTTGGTTTTGCCCAGGCCCATTCGCTTCCCAGTAAGTCTTCAGATTCAGTTCTGCCGGAGGAGAGAAAGAACCCTGTCCCTCTTCCCATAGGTCACTCCTAACTTCACCTTTCAAGGTCCAGCCCAGCTTGGCCACATCCAGCTCACCTGCTCTTTATCACATGGGCACGTCCACATTTTGGACCTTTCACACCTCCACCATGGAAGTGCACGGGCACTCCGCTCTCCCCCTGCCCTTACCACATTATAAAATGGAATAAATTTTCCCCAAGGAATTTTGTGATTGGGAATTTGATGCCCAAACCAAGGATTTTTCAACAGATAAACACATGTGATCCATCATGTCATAATGACAATAACATTTTTTGAAAGTAACTCATATGATCCAGAATTAATGTACTGAAGTGGAGCCCAGAGCACTCTACGTTGACAACGATGACTCGTTGACACACTGGGCACTCTGGTCCTGTCCAGGCCCCAGTGTCCCACGAAGCATGTGCGTATATGACGCTGAATTCATCTGAAGCATAGGAATCTGGCAGCCCCAGCCCCACTGTTGCATAGCTCCGTAGCCTAGACGGATCTCACGGTGCCGCACTTTCCCTTCCAGTACCACGTAGGACTTGTAGATGACTTTGTGGGCTTCCTCCACTTCTGAGCCTCTTTTTCAACAAACATGTAGTATCTCTGTCTACCTTCTTACTACGCAGAATGACTCTTCAGAAGTGACTTGAGTGTATTTACGTCCTGTATTGGGAGATTTAATTGGATTAAAAAGTTATTTTTGTCTTCCCTATAATGTTCCCTGTAATGAGCAGAGTCATTCAAAATTATTGATCTTGAAGCTCTGTGAAAGTGGTAAATTCAGTAACTTTTTTGCTGGCAGTGATGGTATGTTGTTTTTTTTTTTCCACCATAAGCATTTTAAAATGTATCAGTTAACTTCATGCATCTCTCATCTCCTCAGTTAATTCTAGGCTCTAATTATTGACACTCATTCCTATACCTTTTTTTTTTATGGTCCAGGATTCCCTCATCTGCTCCCAAAACTTTGTCTCCTAATTGTTGTTATTCTTCAAAGTCCATCACAGTAAACACCTCTAAGCAGTTGCTGCTGGTACAACCCAAACTGCCCCACTAGTTCCCTTCATGCCTCTTCCCTATGTCCCTTTTAAGGATATTATCCTTTTGTACCTTGAGTGATGACCTCAGTTCACAGACACTTACTGACCAGCCCAAGGGCTCCAGGCACCATGACGGGTCCAAGAATACAGCAGTGAACAAGAGACGCAAGGGCCCTGCCTTCATGGACGCGACCTTCTTGAGGGAGCTTTGTGTTTGCTTATTTACACACATGTCCCCACTTTCCTGCTGGAGGACAAATCTCTTAAAGGCTCAGAGGATTCCCGATTAGTTTTCATTTCTGCACCCGAGGCCCTACCGTGACTTTTCACATCTAGTCACGTCTACAGTCCGGGAGTGTTATGTCTGGAGGTGAGAGCAGCATCCTCAGCATAGGCAGGTCTTGTGAGTAACTTCCATTCAAAGACATGGGAAGCAGGTAAACAAATAATAGGAAGCAAAGAAGGAATGATTTAGTTATTCGAAGCATTGATTTAGTTATTTGAAGCATTAACGAGGAGTGTCAAAACATCTATTGTGAAGCAAGAACAGATAAAGACTTTGAAAACTCAAGTTGAATATTAATAAATTGAAGCTGAATGAATATAACACCAAATCAAAAAACAAACCCTGGAAAGAAGAAAAATAAAAAATAAGCATTATGAGGCACTGAAGCTCAACAAAGTTAAGTAATTGCTCAAAGTCACACCTGACAGAGTCAAACTATTAAATCCCTATGTTAGTCTGTCAGGCTGCCAATACAAACAGTCCAATTAAAAAATGGGCAAAGGACCTCAACAGAAACTTCTCCAAAGAGGACATATAGATGGCCCATAGATACATGAAAAGATGTTCCATGTCACTAATCATTAGAGAAATGTAAAATAAAACCATGGTGAGATACCATCTCACACCTGTCAGAATGGTTGTCATCAAATCAATAAACAACAAGTGCTGGTGAGGATGTGGAGAAAAGGGAACCTTTGTGCACTGTTACTGGGAATGCAGATTGGTGCAGCCACTGTGGAAAGCTGTACAGAGTTACCGCAAAAAAATTAAAAATGAATCTGCCTTATGACTCAGTGATTCCATTTCTGGGAATATATCAGAAGAAACCCAAAACTAATTTGAAAGAACATAAACACCCCTGTGTTCACTGCAGCCTAATTTATAATCACCAAGATCTGGAAACAGCCCCAGTGCCCATCAGTAGATAAGTGGTTAAAAATGCTGTGGTACCTTTACACAATGGAATGCTATAATGCCATAAAAAAGTAGGAACTCTCACCGTTTGCAACAGCTTGGATGGACATGGAGAACCTTACACTAAGTGCAATAAGCTAGTTGGCGAAGGACAAATTCCATATGACCTCACTTATATGTGGAATCTAATGAATAGAATGAACAAACAAAATAGAAAAAGAAACATAGGTACAGAAAACAGACTGACAGCTGTCAGAGAGGATGGGGTCACTGGGTGGAAAAGGTAAAGGGGTTAAGCAAAAACAAAAAACTTGAGTATGGACTTCCAGCCAAGATGGAGGCATAGGTAGATGCACTGTGCCTCCTCACACAACCAAGATAGGGACAACAACAATTTAGAAACAAAATTACAACCAGAACTGACAGAAAATTGAACCATATGGAAGTCGGACACCCAAGGAGTTAAAATAGACACGTTCATCCGGACCGGTAGGAGGGCAGAGTCGGGCAGTCGAGCGAGGGTTGCAGAGAAGAGAGCAGAGAGCATTGGGACCCGACCCATAAGGCAACCGGGGGCTTGCAAGACTGCAGCGGGCAGACCCTGGGTGCGCAAGCAGCGGCTGGCAGACCCCGGCTGAGGGGTGGCGACCAGCAGACCTGGCAAGGTGGCGATTGTAAAGCAAAGCACTGCGAGAAACTCACAGTCCCAGTGCTGGGAAGTAGAGCCTTGGGGCACTGATTGAAAAGGAAAGTCCCACAGGGTGCACAAGCCCACCCACATGGGAATTGGCACCAGAGGGGCCCAGTTTGCTTGGGGGAAGTGGCGGAAGGGACTAAGGTCCCACGGAGATGCCTTCTCGGACCTCACCCCCACATACAGCGTCACAACCCAGCCATTGGGGTGCCCCACCCTGGTGAACACCTAGGGCTCTGCCCCTCATACATAACAGGCACGACCAGACAAAAAAAGAGAGAGATGGCTCAAACAGAAGAACAATTGAGAGCCCCCGAACCCATCCTTTTAAGCAACTGAGAGATAGCCAACCTATCAGATGCACACTTCAAAGCACTGGTGATCAGGATGCTCACAGAACTGGCTGATTTTGGTTGCAAACTAGATGAAAAAATGAAGGCTATACTAAGTGAAATGAAGGAAAATGCACAGGGAACCAATAGTGATGGAATGAAAGATGGGTCTCACATCAATGAGTGGACCAGAAGGAAGAAAAACAACCAAACAGAAAAGACTGAAGAAACAAGAATTCAAAA
>CM052545.1:50016739-50080518 GCA_028533065.1 Trachops cirrhosus
AGACTTCCAGGAAGTCCGGGAAGCTCAGAGAGTCCCAAAGAAGCTGGACCCAAGGAGGAACACACCAAGGCACATCATAATTACATTACCCAAGGTAAAAATGAAGGAGAGAATCCTAGAAGCAGCAAGAGATAAGGGGAGAGTCACCTACAAAGGAGTTCCCATCAGACTGTCAGCTGATTTCTCAAAAGAGACCTTACAGTGGCCGCAAGAAGGGGCTGGAAAGAAGTATTCCAAGTCATGAAAGGCTAGGACCTACATCCCAGATTGCTCTATCCAGCAAAGCTTTCATTTAGAATGGGAGGGCAGAAAAAGTGCTTCTCAGATAAGGTCAAGTTCAAGGAGTTCATCATCACCAAGCCCTTACTGTATGAAATGTTAAAGGGACTTATCTAAGAAAAAGAAGATAAAAAACATGTATAGTAAACTGACAGCAAACTCACACCCAAGGACACCCAATAATTGTCTCACAATTATTAACAACCACACCTAAAACAGAAACCAAAACAAACTAAGCAAACAACCAGAACAGGAACAGAACCACAGAAATGGAGATAACATGAAGGGGTAGCAACAGGGGAGTGGGAGGAGGAGAGAGGGGGAAAAGGTACAGAGAATAAGTAGCATAGATGGTAGGTAGAAAATAGAGAGGGGGAGGGGCAAGAATAGTATGGGAAATGTAGAAGCTAAAGAACTTATGACACATGGACATGAACTAAAGGGGGGAATGTGGGTGGGAGAGGGTGTTCAGGGTGGAGAGGAATGAAGGGGGTGGTAATGGGACAACTGTAATAGCATAATCAATAAAATATATTTAAAAAATAAAAAAGTGAAAAAAAACCTCACAGACATAGACAATACTATGGTGATTACCAGAGGGAAGGGGAGAAGGTAGAAGGTAAAGGGGGAATAAATGGTGATGGAAGGAGACCTGACTTTGGATGATGAACACACAATACAATATATAGATGATATACTATAGAATTGTACACTTGAAATCCATATAATTATATTAACTAATGTCACCCCAATAAATTCAAAAACTTTTAAAAGTAGTCCTCACTCAATGTCATTGATAGGCTCTGGTGCTTGAAGTGAAACCACATGTAATGACACCAGTTTACCAGGGCCTAGTTCAAAAGAACTAAGTTTCTTTTTCATGATAAGTTTCTTTCCTGATAAGTTTCATGACATCTCATCAACCTCGTAATGAAAGTCCTGGAGGCCCAAGGCCAAGGGGCCAGGATGGCCAGCTTGGTACTGAGGGCTCCTCCTAACTCCCAGGTGGCTCTGTTCGCACGTGGCCTTTCCTCAGCACACATCAGTAGTGTGAGGGGAAAGGCAGGCTCTCCAGTGGCTTTTCTTACAAGGACACTAGCCCATCAGACCAGCACCTTGCCCCCAAAGTCCCATGTCCAGTACCATCACAGAAGGGGTTAGAGGTTCAACGTTGAACACACTCAGTTTATAACCATCTCCTCGACTTGAATTTCTTAGTTTTGGTTTTTGTTTGTTAGTTTGGCTATGCAGAAGGCAGTGAGAACTTTGTATTACTGTCTTTCACTCCCTGTGCATGTGCCTATTGCCCAGAGTACACTGGCTTGCTCAGAATCAGCAAAATGGGCATTCGCCCAGAACTGGGTCACATCAGTGGCCGTGAAGAGGCATCCCCATGCTCATCTTTTAAACATTAGACCTGATTATTTTCAACTGAGTCCTTAGTAACAACATTATGTATTATTGTGAATAATACTGTTAATCCCTTTTGCGTAAGACTGTTTGGTAGGGAAGAGCCAGAATGTGATTTACAGAGGGACCTCATCCGTCTGAGGTTTCCAGAAGAAGAATGAAGCTGAGTCAGGAGAGGTCTCAATCTTCTGTTCCTCTATAGGGTCCCACTGCACCCCACATGCAGCTGATAATGCAGCGGCTGCTGAGGAGGATCAATCGGACTGTCATCGGGATGAGCCGTCAGGCTCCCCACATTGTGAGTAATGCTTCTCGGGACCCACCACCACTGCTGCTTCTCAGGGTCCCATCTGCCCCTGTGGGGGGCTGTTGGGACCAGTGTCTTGAGACCAGATTCCCACAGGACCCTGCCCGCACCCCTCCTCCCTAGGAGAGGAATGGGATCTAGAACTTTCTGACCTCCCCCAGTGTGTGACCCTTGGTTATCACTGTGAGCAGATCTGAATTCTGATGCTGACCTTCTCTTGAGGGAAGATGATCCAGAAAGGTGGGGTGGCCCACGAGGCAGCGTTATGCCAGATTCTGTAAGTATGAGGCATGCGGACCCCTTCTTGAGGAGTCTTGCTCATGTGGAAGGTCAAACAAAAGCTTCCTCTAATACATTGAAGCAAAGGCCCACTGAAGCATGCAGACACCCTAGGTAGACTGTTACATCAGTTTCCATTCAATCAAATACTCTCTAAGTATTTAATATTTTACTCAAGGAAAATGTGAGTCTCAGTGAGCAGAACATGAGGGCTTCTGGTGGCTGCATTCAGCACTTCCTCTGTTATCTCAAGTAATTTAGTTCTGAAACTCAATTTATGCACGCTCTATCTGGATCCATGCTCATTGGACTGATAATCGTAATGGTGGTGATAGTACTTCCAGCTGTAGTGATGGTAATAGTAGTAGTCATTAGCTGATTTGTTTTGTGTGCAGAAACTGTTTTAGGTACCTTAGGTTTCATTGAAAGCCTCCCCTGACCCCGTTGGGACATTCTCTCATTAGCTGCATATTTCTAATGAGGAAACATGCCCAGAGTGGCTAAGAGACATGCTGAGGTTATACACACTTACCAGAGAGTCGAGTTAGGGTTTGGACACGGGCGGCCAGCCTGGCTGCAGAGTGTGTGCGTGTTGTTAACTAGCCTCCTCCCTAGGCAGCTGCTACGAGGTTACGTTTCCAGCTGTGTCCTGTAGATGCCTTGGAAGGAAGTCTGATAAATGCAGTTGGCGCCCTGTGGTATCATCCAGCACTTCTGACTGAAAGAAAAATAAACGTTTTATGCAACTTGTGATGAGCATGCTTTTAGAAGTGCCTGTATTGCTTTGGCCTCTCATTCGCCATCGACTGTGTCTGTGAGACCAAAGTTAACTCTTGAAAGCCAAGTTGTATTTCCATTAAAATGAAGCATCTTTTACTTGCAATATTAAAAGCTATGATCAGATTTTAATTAGAGTACATAGTAAGAAAGCTATCCCAAATTGCTATAGTAAATACGAACAATTTATTTACTCAACAAGTATGTATTAAGGAACAGCTGTAAACCTGGGGCTATTCTGGACACTGGATATATCAGGGAACAGACCAGACAGAAATCACGACCTGATAAAAGCTTGCATTCTAGCAATAACAGTGACAAAAAATAAAGTGCATAGTGTTAGGAGGTAAGTGCTATGGAGAAAAAAAATGAACAGGATAAGGGAAGTCAGGGTGGGAGAATTACAAATTTAAACAAGGTGGTTAAGAATGGCTTTCCTGAGAAGGTAAAATTTGGACAAAGGTTTGAAGAAGGTGATGGAGTGGCCGAGTGGGTGTGTGGGGAAGGGCCTTCCACCCAGAGGCAGTAAGAAGCAGACATGCTACAGGTCCCTCCTGAGATGCACATGCGGGTGATAGAGGTGACCCAAGGAAGAATACAGGGAAGTGACGACAAGCAAAACATCGTCTTTCTGCCAGGTCACAACTCAGGGTGACCCGAAAGTTACTATACGAGGATTCAGGTCCGTGATAAAGGTGTAGATGCTGGCTGGACACAGTGTTAATTGCTGCTGCCAAGCCATTTCTGCCAAGTATGCAGAGTATATAAAGAGAGGCAGATCAGTAACTACATTGTTTAGGAAATGATATATTGGTACAGATAACGATACAGGTAATACTTAATATGTCTGAATTTAAATCTACCTACTATTCTTTTAGTAGAGAAGTCACCCATTATCCATACGTCTGACTCAAGAGCGTTGGCTCAGTGTGATTGGAGAGCAGCGTGGGGATGTGAGCGTGGAAGTGGCAGAACTGCTGCTGTGCTTCTGCTGAAACGAGGGGATGGAATGGGACGTGGCTGAGATATGTGGAGTGATGAAGACACAGGAGGCCCCGTGAGAATGCTGGAGAGAGAGAAACATCAGAAGAAAAAAGCGAGGGAAAGACATACAGAGGGAGAGACAGTCACAAAGAGAAATGTACACATACACATCTCTATATACTATATACAAATGCACGTATACAGACAATATATTATGTACATACACACTATGTGTTATATACATATGTACATACATATACTATATATAACAGGCACAGGCACATACTCTATATTATATACACAGGCACAAACATACTATATAGTTTTCATAACTATATATATGGCTTAATATAGTTCATTCAGAATATTCAAAAATAGTTAAATATTAAAGGGTCCATTAATAAAATATATCAATTCAATAAAAGGAAAAAAGCTTCAGGACTCCACAGATATCAAATATGTGTGATGGATATAACATCTATTCCAAACTAAGAATAGGAGGGGGTTTCAACATGCAGTCACCAGGCAACATACTACTTGGTGCTCATAAATAGGAGGATCAAGATGTTCAATCTCAGCACTGTTGAGATTTTTCTATAAATTGACCCAATGTAATAAGACCAAAAAAATACACTAAGTTTAAATCTGAAAAAATAAAAAATAATTGTTATTATTTTTAGTTGAAATGACTACCATATCTGTGGAACCCAAGAGAGTTCACTGAAATTTTAATGACTGATGAATAATTTATTAAATTAACTGGTTTCAAAGTAAATATTATTCAGTGGCATTTCTGTATTGCAAAAATGGCTATTTAGAGTTTGGAAAAAATTTCATTTAATGTAGTAACAAAAGTATAAGAGTAAAAGTAAGTAGAAGCTACAAATAAATGAATAGCCCAGCCCTGGCTGGTATGACTCAGTGGATTGAGCCCTGGCCTGTGAAGGGAAAGGTCACGGGTCTGGTTCCTGGTCAGGGCACATGCCTGGGTTGCAGGCCAGGTCCCCGGTGGGGGGCGAGGCAACCAGTCAGTGTGTCTCTCACACATCGATGTTTCTCTCTCCTTCTCCCTCCCTTCCACTCTCTCTAAAAGTAATTAAATGAAATCTTTTAAAAAATGAATAGCCCCATAGGACTAACAATGCAGAGCTTGCCTAGCAGATCTGAACACATTGTAACACTACAATCATTAAAACAGTGTTGGACTCCAGCGATAGAGCACACACATCCACAGAGCAGAACTAAGAGGATTCAAAAGGAGACTTTAGGTTTCATGAAAAATAATTAGCTTTCAATAGGGAAAGTTAACATTTTTAATAAACATGTTTAGAAAATATATGAATAATGTGGAAAAATGTGTTTGATTCTTATTTCATGCTGTGCCCACAATAACTTTCAAATAGAATGAAGGGTTTAATGTTTAAACAAATTCTAAGACAACTAAAAGAAGAGTTAAATTAATATGTGCCTATTTTTAAGAGAGAAGATATTTTTGATTTTTTTAAAAATTGAAAGAATTCTATGAAATAAACAATAGATTTTACCAGGTAAGAAGTTGAAACGATTATATGTGAGAAAGACATGAAAGTAAAATAAACTTCAAGCACCAAACTGTAAAAATTATTTATAAAATATCTGACAAGTGGCTAATAGCTTTAATATTCAAAGAGCTGTTGCAAACCACTAGAAAAGATATTTTAATTAAAAATGGGTAAGGAATATGAGCAGACAGCAAAGTGAGAAAGATAAGTGTCTGGCTGACAAGTCTATGGACAGAATGTGATATTCAAAGCAGGAAATGCAAAGGAACCGAAAGTGGGATTAAATAAAACTTTAATACCCAGAAGAGGCAAAAACCCGGAGTTCCTTGACCCACAGGACCACATCTATCTTAGCTGCTGGGGTTGTGGATCTTAGTGTGAGAGTGAGGAAAGCCCTCCACATGCCTTAATTCAGTCGGAAGGAGGACCTTTCGGGCAGAAACAGCAGGGAGCATGCCCTTAGGACCTTGGCACACAGCATGCTTCCAGGCTGTTGTGGTCCCTTTGTGGGTGGCTGGGTGGGCAAACCAAAGGCCATGTTATGTGTGCCCGGGCCTTTTCTGTCAGCTGGTCTCAGGAGTTGCATCTTCTTTCTCCTCCAGGGCAGTTTTGTGGCATGCATGATCGCCATCCTGCGGCAGATGGACGACAGTCACTACACCCACTACATCAGCACTTTCAAAACCAAACAAGACATCACTGTAAGTTGTCTTCATTGAGTCCTGGTAGCCCTCAGAATTCTTACAGTAATCAAAAAGAGTAACCGAAACTGAGCATCCTTGGCCCCCGGGTCTCTCCCATCCACCTCCGATGCCATGTGGCCATCCACAGTGAAGAAGAAAAGGGAAGTATCAGTTCTTTCTCTCTGGGATCAGATTTGAAGAAGAGTACAATCTGTATACCAAGGGGTTCTCACTGAGCTTCTGAATTTCTTGGATTTACAGAGAGCCCTTATTTAGAAATATTTGAGAGATCTTTTTTTGCTCTCAAAAGAGGATAGTGCGTCATTTTCAGAGACAATAGTTACTCATGCCATGGCAAAGACTTTAAGAGGCAGAGATGTGCAAAGTCTAAGATGTGGTTGAAGTCATCATTGTCAGTATTTCCTGGAAAGGGAAACAAGGAGAGCTAATGGCTGCCCCTCATTAACCCTGTACCTTCAGCTGAGATACTCCATTCTCATTTTAAATAAGGAGATTGTCCTTGGTTACTGTTCAGCACAGGAGCAGAGGTTGCCTAAGAGACTAAGCCAGGCCTCTGGTTGCTCCTCAGGATCCTTCCCTCAGGGAGTTTTTATTGGCTGTTATAATGTCCCTGACAGTGTCATCTTATCTTACTAAACAGTGGGCTGGACACGGATTGAGATGAGCAGTTCGATGTCCCATGGCCCTAGTCTTGGCTGTCAATAACTTCCCATAATCTCTGCGTATTTCAGTCTTCTGTGCTCTAGATTTTTTACTTTCTGCCTCTATCACACTAATAGTCTATGGCCAGTGCATTAAGGACATCCAGCTCCTTTCCTACCGGTCACCCTCCTTTTGGTGAGGTCCCAAGGTGGAAAAACACACAAGGATTGCAAAGAAATTACTGCTTAGTATCAGTAGTAGCAGCTGGTCCAGCAGTGAACTCTCCAAATGCTGTATTGGACCATGTGGCCTAATCTGGGGGCCTAGTTGGGCCTGCACTTGGGCCGTGCCCAGGCAGGCAGCACGGCAAGGAACCCATAGCAATGCGTAGGTGTGCTGCTGAGCACATGCAGGTGTGCCTGCATTGTGCATACAGGTGTGCCTGCACAATGCATACAGATGTGCCCGCAGACTGTGCACAGGTGTGCTGGCAGAGTGCGTACAGGTATGTCTGCACAACGTGTACAGGTGTGCCTGCAGAGGCCAGGCATAAGAGAATTAGGAAGAGGAGAGGAGGGGAGAGATGGAGGCTCAGGTAGCACTGTTTCTGCTCCACAGGCAGATGCTGTAGTGGGTTTAAGAACACAGGCTTTAGAACACCCAGACCTGGACTAGATTCTAGCTCCTTCCACTTCCTTCTGTGAAGTTTTGGGCAACCTGTTTAACTTCACTGACGCTCAGTTTTCTTATCTGTAAGATAGTCCCTACCTTAAGGGTTAATGTGAGGACTCACTCATCCTCACCACTGATTGGAAGAGTTAATGGTGGTACTCAATCACCATTGATTGAAATGATGCACAGAAAATGACTCGCTTGTGTTTGGCATATAGTTAATGCCTATGAAGACTAACTATTTATAATAATCTTATAACTATTAAAATGTAAGATAAAATTAATGTAAAAATAGTTTTTTTCAAATTTCCTTCAGAAATCAGGTAGAATAGTGAAAGTTATACTAAAACCAAACTCTTGACAATTTGGCTCCAATATGTAAGTAAAAAGCAGGTTTTCACTCACGTTTTCCAGAACAATGGCGAGCTCTTCCCCCTCTGTTATTTAATTAAGAAGAGGATCTCACCCCCACGGGGAATCCCAGCCCTCAGCAGCAGAGCTTCCCTGGACAGTGAGGCCTTTCAGTCTCGCCTGTGACTTCTCAGTAAGCCACTTGACAGACTTTGGGAAGCTGTAGATAAAAAAGGGATTATCTGTGAATTGCCCTTTATTATGCTGTCGCTGTTTACAATGAATGTAGATCACCAAGAGTTCAACCTCAGTGCCTGAAGTGAATAACCGCCATTTAAATTTAATCCTTGCTTCACAAACCTTGACTTCTCACTGATTTGAGGGAAAAGGTTAATAGATTAGTTAATAAATTGGTGGGAGCACTTAAAATATAATGAAAAAATTTAAGAGGCATGAAATACGTCTCTGATTTCGGAATTGAGAGTCAGAACATTTGACTTTCCATTGAGAACCAAAAGGGAGATGCAAGGGCGGGACAGGTCCTGGGGCCACTTCCTGCTGTGCAGCGTCTGAAGTGCAGGAAGTTCACCACTTGACTCACATCTCAGAGGAATGCTGTAAGAGGCAGAACCCAGGCCTCCTGCCCCGTGTACTGTGTCCTTCCTGCTACGCGATGTCATTCATGTGACAGAGTTGCGTGGCTCCATGCTAGTGAAATTGCATGGGGTTGCCATTTCAGGAATCCAAGTGGAAAATGTCTAAATTTAACTAGCTAATAAATAAAAAAGCTTTTAAAGTTTTTCATGTTGATTTTTAGTGCAGTTGCTCTGAGTTCCTTTTTGCTCACAACCCCGTTAGGTGACATGGCTGTTTAGCCGGTACTGGACCTTCATTCTTAGTTACTACAGTCTGCATGATCCACTGCCGTGATCTCTATTAAGCACCATTGAGGACCCTTCCCCCAGACTACACACAGTCACCTCCTGGGATAGCAAGAGTCATGACTCTGGTTCTTATTTATAGCATTTGGGTTCTGTTCTAACAATAATAAAGGAGAACTGGACTCAGAGTCACTTAAAGTATCAGTTTTCTCATGATTGTTGGGCAGTTCCTTTTAAGTGCAATGGATCTTTTCAGACAACACTTGGCTTTAAATGGAGGGCTCAGAACCCCAAGTTCTTTTCCCAGCTCTTCTGTTTCCTCGTGTCTACAACCTTAAGCAAGTTTAATTTTTCACAGCTTCAGCTTTCTCATTTGTAAAATGTGGACAATTTTCTCATTCTGCTTTCCTCATCAGAGTATACGGTATAAAAATCAAATCATATGATAGCCGTGAAAATGCTGTTTTATCCCCAAAACCTTATTTAAAGGCTAGGCTGCTACGATGGGACTAGGAATGCCCTGTTCTGATGTAGTGTTTCTTCTCATCTGTGTGCTGCGGAAAGACTTAGGAAACGTAACCCCAGTTTTCTCCAGCCATTCCTTCGTTCTCCGCAGGACTTCCTCATGGAAACTTTTATCATGTTTAAGGATCTGATTGGAAAGAATGTCTATGCCAAAGACTGGATGGTCATGAACATGACTCAGAGCAGGTAAGGCGGCCCATGCTGGCCCGGAGGCAATCGACTCAACACTGCTGACCCTTAACCACTGTGGGTTTGAACTGCGTGGGCCCACATATACATGGATTTTTTCAATAAATACAGTAAATGTGTCTTCTCTTCCTCATGATTTTCTTAATAACATTTTCTTGTCCTCGCATACTTCATCATAAGAATACAGTGTATGATACATATGATACACAAAATATGAGTTAGTTGGCTGTTTATGTTATTGATAAGGCTTCCAGTCAATAGTGGACTATTAGAACAATCAGCCCTCTGCACCCACAGTTCCCAGCTTCAGACTGAAAACACTATTTTTGATCCAGAGTTAGTTGAATCCACCAATGTGAAACTGAGGGTGTAAAGTTTGGGGGAGTAAGTTAAACGCAGATTTTTAACTGTGTGTATGGGAGGGTCAGTGCCCTCAACCCCTGTGTTGTTCAACGGTTACTGCACTTGGGTCTGATGGTTAGAGTTAGCACTCTAACTTTTGTGAGGTACTGTTAAATTGTTGTTCTCAAATGCATTGTCTGTCAAGCAAGGACCCTCTTGCTCCCATGAGCCCAGTGTGTGGGCTTCTGTTCTTGATTTCGGCCGGGCCCTGGCAACTGCTCTGACTCCTCTCTGCTATAGTCTCATTGAATCGTCAGCATCAGCTCTTCCAGGCATCTGCCAGTGGCTCCATATGGTCCTTGTCACTCAGACAGCCAAAGACCCGGCACCCTGCCCCACCCTGCATCTCTAGCCTTATCTTCCACCTTTCCCTCCAGTACAACCTGTGCTCCACCCACCCTGGTGGCTTCCCAGGCCCTGAACAAGTGCGTTCCTCATGCCACCCTGTCACCTGCCTGCCTTCCCCTCATCCCTCTTTGTCATCCTGCCACCCATTCCTTTCTTCAGTGCTTCTGGGATATCAGCTCCGAAGGAAGCCTCTCTGTCCTGGATGTCATCTTCAAATCTTCCTGTCATTCCCCTCTTTACACCCCTTCGTCGAATTTTTCATGTTTTTTGTCATGGTTGCAAATGACCCCACCCAGCTGCAAATATCTTAAAACCAGGAGCAGTCTCTTTCAAGGCATAACCTAAGGCATCTCTCTGCAGTTTCTGGCCCACAACAAATATTTGTTGAATGGAAGTGAAATGAACGAAACACCTATGTTCTACTAAAAGAGCTTCAGAATTTTTTAAATAGCTAAATTAAGTAAATCATGATCCTCACTCTTATTGTTAACTCTACCTGGTCCTGATATCTGATTAGAAGAATGCTTCCCGACCATGTACAGATGAGGTGACAAGTTACACAGACTTTGAAGTGGAAGCATCACGAAGAGTGCAAGGAGCCCTGGCCTGAGCCTCAGAAGACAGGCCTGTCATCTTGGCTCTCACCTCCCAGCTACGCTGGGATGCAGCCTGGAGTGGTACTTGTTGTCAGTTCTGGAAACCGACCTTCAGTGTCCTCTGCAGGCTGGACCCTGTCATTGGTCTCATGTATTGCCAAGTTCTGGGTTTGGTTTGCTTTTTTGGCTTTAGACACAGACGGGAAGTGTTTCAGTGGGCATGGAGTTGCCTTTTTCACCCAGTGTTTCCTCCCCCAGGGTTTTCCTACGTGCCATCAATCAGTTCGCTGAGGTGCTCACCCGGTGCTTTATGGACCAGATAAGCTTCGAACTTCAGGTAAGCATGCCACTCACCTGGGAGTTCTGTGAGTTCTCAGACAAAGCAAGAGAACCAGTTTATTTTGGAAAACATTTTGGATTTTATCATTTTCACATGCAAAAAGTGTTCTTATCCTTTCTTCTTTCCTAAAGCATATCACCCTGTCCTCCACACATAGTAAAACGGGTTTTTTTCCTTCTTCCTGTAAAACTAATACATGTGAAAAAAGTAATGGCAGAAAATATAACAAAGCAAAAAGAAGAAAAGGGAAAGACAAATAGTGTAAGGTTACCTTCTGCCATCAACGTAACTCAGATACACACACACACACACACACACACACACACACACAGGCTTGCCAAGGGGCTTGCAGACACTCCTCTACCTGCTCATGGTGAGTTTCCAGAATGGTTCCTACACACACTTGCTTCAGAGTCCCAAGTGATAACAAAACAGGTGACCACTAGCTGCACCCTCACTCATTCCTTCATCCAACAAATATCAGAGGGTTCGTATGTACAGAGCACTATTCTAGGCCCTGATGAAAGCAGACTGGGCCCTGCTGTCATGGGGCATCTGTGCCCATGTGTGCTCTGTGGGGTGTGTTTTCTGTGTCGTGTGCCTTTGTATCTGTGGGATGTTAAAAGTGGAGAATCATAAGTAGAGGAGATAAACAGCTATATACATATACATGTGTGTACGTGTGTGGGCCCACATGTGCATGTGTGCTGAGTTCTTACACATTTGTCTTCGTGTGTATACATCTGTGCCAAAATGAAATCGGGCTGTTAAGTTCTTTGATGACTTGTTAATCTATTTTATTTACTTTTTCTGTGATCTCAATGATATTAAATATTTTCAGTTTTTTTTAATGGCTGAATACAGTCTGTTATCTGGCCGGGCCATAATTTATTTAGCCATAGTCTCATGAGCAATTAGATCATTTCCATTTCTGTTAGGTTAAGTAACCCTGGGAGGGTCTTCCTTGTTTTAAATATTTTTAAATACCCATGATTTATTTTGCCAGTATAAAGTTCTAACCTATTTATTAGTTGAAGAGTCTGGCAGAATCATAGGGCTTTTTATACACATTGCCAAACTATTTACTATAAATAGTTACAGTTCTTGGAAACAGTTTGCCTTTATCCCAGGAGTACAGACAAATATAATTGTTTGGATTTTTTTAAAAAGCATATTAATATTAAGTGTTAAAACTTTCAGGTTTCAATAATTGAAACACAAGAAAGAAAAAGAAGTCTTGTGGATTTTCTTTTGTTTTCTTTTGTTTTTTTCATTAATCCCCTGCAAGTGACTCGTACCATATGGTACTGTTTTATGCTGACCCCTTATTAATTAATGTTATTTTCCATTTCTTTTCACCACACAATTAATTTTGAACAGCTCTGGAACAATTACTTCCATTTGGCAGTAGCATTTCTCACCCATGAGTCCCTTCAGCTTGAAACCTTCTCTGAAGCCAAGCGCACCAAAATTGTAAAAAAGTAAGTGTCTTTTTAAACTTGCTCAAGATTGGGTAGGTGGTTTTTCCATTTCAGAGCAAGATTTTGGGTATCACAAACATTACTGTCCACTGGCTACCATGTTGTTAGTGAGATAGGTCTTATAATTATTTTGTAGACTTCATTTCCCTAGACTCACATCTCTTTTCAGAAGGTCCCAGTGATTTTATCATCACCCATCACGTTCTTTTTAGAGAATCTGTGGGTGGAGAGGCAGGAAGGTTGGCCAGTATGCCCATCTCCAAGAACAGCTGCCCTCTGGTGGCAGCTGGTCCAAATTGCAGGCACATGCCTCTATCACTGCTGCTTCCCAAAGCAGGCTACTTTGGTACCACGTTTTAGTCACTGTAGCACAGAAGCCAAGACCAATGCATCTCCCAAACATGCCCTGCAGCTTCCTGCTCAGATTTCAAAATGGACTATATGCGTAAGAGTGATGAGAGCTACAGGGGAGCTTTTCATGGCTTTCGTCTCAGGTCTATTTCAGAGTTCATAGAGTCTGGAAAATTCAAAGTCCCTGTGGCTAGAAAGAACTTGCAAAACTGATCACTTAAAACCTGTGAAGTTTTAGTTCTGTTCCCTCTTCTGGGATGTCTGGGATTCTTGACAAACTATTTAGCATCCCTTTACCTCTGGTTCCTCCTCACAACAGAGATTAATAGCTAGGATATGGAGATTTAGTGATTGTGTTTTCAATGATAAACGTAAAACTCATTTTGTACATTTCTCTGTGGGGGAGGGTACTGAAAGATCATTGATTTTTAAGATGGATGCCCTAGTCTCACTCTTTAGAATATCTTAAATGACACAACTTCTGTCAAGGATAGGTTTGCTTTTAGTTGAATAACCATGCATGAAGTTAGTTGACAGCAAGTCTAGTGAAGTGGCTAGTTAGGATTAATGATTCTGGTTTTGCTCAAAGCATGACTGTAAGTATAATCCATGTGAAAGCATGCATAAGGGCAGAGACAAACCTTCAGAGATAACATTTGTATATATTCAGGTTATAGAAATGTGATGAAATTTTTTCAGATTTCTCTTATTTTTAGTGAAGTAGCATCAACAGTATTAATGAACAATAGGAATAGTTAGTTATTGTCTATTGTGAGCCAGGTAGTGACCACCACATACACTTATTTTAATAATAAAACCAGATTCAGTGGTTTTGTTAAAATGAGATAGTACAAAGAAATTTTTAATATGATTTTTATACTGGCTTCTGAAGGCATTTCCAAAGGAGGCATCTGAAAAAGCGCTCGGTGCGACAGTAGCTTGAGGAGAAAACGTAGAGCCGTGTGTCGGGTGGGTCACAGGTCGCGTTCGCGTTCCCTGGGAACATCTGCAGATCTGCTCAGACCCAACCTGTTTCTGTGTTTCCAAGTCCCCAGCCTCTGAGCCGGTGTGTGGTGAGGGTGGCCCCAGAAGCATGTATCCTTTTTTTTTAAAGATTTTATTTATTTATTTCTAGACAGAAGAAGGGAGAAACGTCAATGTGTGGTTGCCTCTCGTGCACCCTCTACTGGGTACCTGGCCCGCAACCCAGGCATGTGCCCTGACTGAGAATCAAACCAGTGACCATTTGGTTTGCAGGTCCAAGCTCAGTCCGCTGAGCCACATCAGCCAGGGCAAAATATGTATTCTTTAACAGATGTTCAGGTCATTCTTATTCACCTTCTCCCAAAAGCCACTGTCTTGACCCATGTTTCTCAGTTTCTTTTCCATTATTGACTCTCATAGGTAACCTTTTTAGAAAGTGTTTTCCTAATCACACCCCTGCAGTGACGTAGTAATCCAACAGGTGCATATCTGTTTATATACTATTGGTATATCTGCCATTTATTCATTAAAATAGTAGGCTTTTTTTGCCTCCAAGGGGACAGTATCCCCCAATTGAGAATGTACATCCGGAGCTTCCCAGTGTGGTATAAAATATGGGCTACTCAACCATAGGTATATGAATTCAGCATGTTTGTTATGTACCAGTTACATTACTATACAAATCATATAGCATGTTTCATCCTTTTCAATCGTGTTTCCATTTTATTTCTTTGCTTAGCAGCAACCAGTATGTTGCTCACTCTCCTCCCTTCAGTTTGTTGTCTCATCTTCTCAGTTATCCTCATGTTTGCACATGTCCCTCCCCTGAGGGGCTTGTTTAGGTATCAGCTTCATCTCTTATAGGGGCCTTGCCTCAAAACCTGCCTGAAATGTGACCTAGAGGGACGTGGGCTTTTTATTCCCCTCATTTTATTATAAGTACTCATTTCCACTGCAAAAATCATTCTCTTGGTTTATGATCTTCTTCCTAGATACGGGGACATGAGGAAGGAACTTGGCTTTCGGATCCGGGACATGTGGTACAACTTGGGTGAGTGTGTAACTTAGAATGAGCCCACACTCAGCTCCAGGGCCACAGTGAACTCTTTTTTCATTTTAATTCCAGTAACCATAAGATCTATTTGTCTGTCTGTCTGGAAGTGAGTGTTGACCTTGGTAGGACATCCCCTTGTAATCAGAATACAGTATTCAGTCACTCAGTTCTTATTTGAGTTGATTTACCCGCATAAACTTATTCTTTCCTTAGGGGTTCTGTGGAGGCAGATGGTAACACTGCACTTCCAGTGAACTTATCTTTTAATCTCTTCCTTACTCCTGTTTCAGGTCCCCACAAAATCAAATTCATCCCCTCCATGGTGGGTCCCATTCTGGAGGTCACATTGACCCCTGAAGTGGAGCTCCGGAAAGCCACCATTCCCATTTTCTTTGATATGATGCAGTGTGAGTTCAATTTCAGTGGAAATGGCAATTTCCATATGGTAAGAGGTGGTCAGACCTATAATCTTAGTAATGCACATATAGTCAACTCTTGTTTATTTTCTTTCTATAAAGAGAAGCCCTAGCCTGAATAATACACATCAAAGTCAGTCTGAAATTTCCTTTTACATTTCATTTTGTCAAGCAGTAGAGATAGAAGCAGATATTCTGAGGGCAGCCTCAAAGCAGTCTCTTTGCTACACGAGTTTCCTAAAGCCACCCTCTATGTCTGCATACTTAAAATATGACTCCATGCATTTTTAATC
This sequence comes from Trachops cirrhosus, assembly GCA_028533065.1. NCBI lineage: Eukaryota > Metazoa > Chordata > Mammalia > Chiroptera > Phyllostomidae > Trachops > Trachops cirrhosus. The sequence goes on from CM052545.1 coordinate 50,032,546, forward strand.
CTATTTGCTGCTGTGCAGCTGAGAGAGTAAGGCTGAAGATCAAGGGAATGATGCAGAGGACTCTAGTTTATGACCTCAGTTGGCTTATGTTTGTTCTCTGTTCTATTTTTCTTATCTATAGAGCATATTAATATTGAAAGGAAGATCTTGTAGCTACTGTATTTTGCCGTGTATAATTTTAGCACTCCCATGTATAGTGTGCACCCATGTTTTTGGCCAAACTTTCAGGAAAAAAAATCTACTGTTTTAATTTTTTAATGCAATTTTTAATCTATATTTAGAAACAAACCAATTATCATATTCCGGGCTGTTATTTTGCATGCAGATATCATTATTGCTTTCTAGAGTTATACTTTAAACACATAAGCATAAATAAAAGAATTAAAAGCATTTATATTCATACAGAATTAGTACCACTCATCTGTAATGTGCATCCTTATTTTTCCTTCAGAAATTTGGACAGAAAAGTGCACATTATACACAGCAAAGGTGTGCAGCTCTGCAAAATCAGAAAAAAGGAATCCCATTGACGAGACTGAGACAAAAACCAAAAATAAATTAGAAAATTAGAATCTTTAAGCTATTTTATATGCACAGTTATAATAGGGAAGCAGTGTTTTGGGTAGTTTTTCTCTGCAAATACGACAAGGAACGGAGTAACATGAGGCTGCCTCAGGAAGTGTCTCTATGTGCTGCTAAGGGGTGGTGTGACATGCCGTCTTCCTCTGACTGCACTGAAAATTATTCACGGTTTACAGAGGGGGCTGGGCAGATCTACAGAGGCTGGCTGGGTGTCCCTCGTGTCCTCTTCTAAGATGCAACATTGCCCTGTGGGCTTCGTCTCTGCTTTCAGTTTGAGAATGAGCTGATCACAAAACTGGACCAGGAGGTGGAAGGCGGCAGAGGAGACGAACAGTACAAGGTCCTTCTGGAAAAACTGTGAGTATTTCAGACACAGACCCCCAAGTCGATGATGTCGGTTAGAGATGGAGAAAAGCAGATTTGCCCGCACTTACACAGCCACAGAGGAGCCACAGAATCACCGGGGCCACCACCCCAGACAGCTCTCAGTGGGTCGGTGGGAGTTACCATCCACTGCTGATACTGGGTCATCTGATGTGAGTCAAATGTCCTGTTTTCCTGGCCAGCCTGGCCATCAAGCACAGAGCAGATGGACGGAGGGAGACAGAGGTACAAAGTGCTGTGTCCAGTGTTTGAATTGATGAGCTTCACTAAAAGTGCTAACATCTCTGATTATGGCTTCAAAGCAACAATTTCAAGAATAAGGGAAGTACACATTTCAAGGACCACTTTACATTTGAATAAACCCTGTGACCTTAAAGGACCTATAAGAACACTGGGGATTGATGCTGCCTGCCCCTCCTCCAGTCCAGCATTCACTTCCTCTCTGTGCTAAGCTCACATTAGCACCCCTGCTCCCCTCCCCCCTCCCCCCCATCACCCTGCAGCCCTCTTAACTCTCCTTTGCACACAGGGAATTATAGTATCAAAAGAGGGTTAAAAACACTTGCACCTTGAAGTAACAGAGAGATTGAGCTTCAGATCCTGTTTTCTCCACATTCTAGGCGTTTAACTTGGCTTACTGATATAACCCATCTGACACCTTTTTTTTCCCATCTACAATACTAGGATCTATATTTTGGTATCGTGGTGAGGCTGAATTGAGATCATGCATTTTCCTAGTGTCTGTTACAGACTTGATGCTGAGCGAGCGTTGGCTGCTCTGGTGTTTGTGCTGGGTGCTGTTATTATTGTTACCTCCACGTCCTCCCCTCAGTGGGGCAGAACTGCTCTAGACTCCCCGTGACTTGTGTTCTCTGAACTTCCACGATATGGACCGACTTGTTGGGGGTTTGCCTGCTCATTCATTACTCACCTGTTCCCGGGAGTGTGTGCAGAGATGGTGCTGGAGGACGAGGCTCCCAACTTTGTCTTGTTTTTAAGATTCTGTAAAAGGAACCAGCACACTGGATACTCAGAAATGAGTTGATGACTCACCTGTATTTTAAAGAACCGGAAGTCCTTCTTGTGTTGTTTTTACTGGCTGATAAGACCACTTGTGGATCTTTTTATCCTGTTTCCACTAGATCTGCCTGTTCACACAGGCTTCAAACCTCCCACTTTGTCACTTTTGCAATTCTAATTTCATACAGGAATTAAATGGAGAAATTACAGACACATACAAACACATCCAAAATACTTACAAATGATAAACTACTGATTTTCAGTCTGATAGCTGATTTTTCACATAAATATCTTATTTTGTTTTCTTTATTCTTCCTGGGTCCCTAGCTCAGAAAAATATGACCATGCAAAACTCCAGAGCCCAAGAATAACCCTAGAGTGTGGGCTAATTCTTTTAACACATCTCTCCCTATTCTTTTTCTCTTGTTCCCCAAGTTTTCTTCTAATTCTCTAATGTAAGATGTTCGTATAGAAGCTTTGCTCTTTGGGGCCCAAAAAGAAAATTTAGAGCAAAAGTTTAGCCTCAGTCTCACAACTCTTTGTTTTTTCTCTGAAAATGACACCCGTGTGTGAAGAGCCACAGGTCTGACTGCGAGCAGGGTCCTCGTTCCTCTGGGTGGGCCCTCCCACAGGCCTCTTGGGAACCTCACAGGCAGTCCCAGCACAGCATTCTCTTTCAACTTGAGTGACCAGAAAACATACTCAAACCTTTGGGCATTGGTTCCAGTTCTGTGGTTTTGACAAGAAAACAAAAAAAGAAATACAGAGAGACATTCAAAGATGGGCGCTGCGGGCCAGGTTTCTCCATGGCTTGAGCTAACTGACGCTGAGAAGGAAAGGTGGGGCTTGAGTGCCTGTGCTGAGAGGAGGGTGTGTCTCCTCTTTTGGCGCCATCTGCTGCTGGGGCCTGGGCAGTGCTTGCAAATGGTGTTGGAAGGACAGTGTCAGACCCGGCCTTTGTCCCCACCTCCTCCCCTCAGGCTCCTGGAACACTGCCGGAAACATAAGTACCTCTCCGGCTCCGGGGAAGTCTTCGCATTGCTGGTCAGCAGCCTCTTGGAGAACCTCCTGGACTACAGAACCATCGTCATGCATGATGAGAGCAAGGAGAATCGCATGAGCTGCACTGTGAATGTGCTGGTAGGTGCACGTCCCTGGCACAGCGGGAGGGCAGGCAGTCTGGCTGCCCCACACCCACCTCAGTCAGCACCAGGCAGACCTCACAGACACAAAGGCCCCCCTGGGGTCCCTTCGAGGAATCTGTCCTGCTGAGTCTTAAGATGCCAGCATCACAGTCCCTGAAGATAAATTTGGAAACAGGGATGGAAAATGCAACACAAGCTTTTACCTGTCTTTCTGAAGGCCGTCCTGGGTCTGTTCCTCAGCCTCGGTTACGTGTGGTCCCTCATTGCTGGGATTACTGGGCGAGGACGAACCTGCCTGAGATACCCTGCACCGTGAGCAGAGTGTCAGGGCCTGAAATCTCAGGATGGCAGACCACTGCGGCCTAGCCTTTCCCTAGACTTACGTGTCTGGGACCACAGGCCTTGGGGCTGTGGGTTGCCGTGCCTCTGCCGACTAATCTGACCACCTACCACCCTGTTTCCCCAAGAAAGCGGAGTGTCAAAGGGCCTGAGTCAAAGCCAGCTGCCTGTTCCCTTACAAGGCTCCCCACAAGTTGCTCAGAGGCGTGGACGTAAAAAATGCATCGACTTCTCTTCTTTATAAACTGTTGTGTCCCGTCCTTGTGGGAGATATCTGTTAAAGGAAAACAATCAACTCTGTGGAGAGGGGATGCTGTGAAAAAGCAAAAGTAGCTATTTGACCATTTTCATGGCAAACTAGTCAATAGCTCTTAATTGACATTGGTGTTTTGGACTTTTTATAGAATTTCTATAAAGAAAAGAAGAGAGAGGACATATACATAAGGTAAGCTGAAGGGAACATCTGCATTCGCTGTTTACGCCATGGCTTTATTATTTATTTTTCCCACCCACAAATACTAAGCCCCAACCCTGTGCTTGCTGCTTTGAGAGACACCAGGAAGTATGTGACCTCCCTGTCCCCCTGAAGGGTGACCTGTCTAGACAGAGACACAGTCAGTATAGCACAAGGCAGCACCCAGGGAGGATGATGTTGGATTCCAAGGAAGAATCGAGGGTGCTGGTGAGGTCCATCAGCAAAGTCTGCCTGCAAGAAGCACAAGATCTGCCTTCTGTCAAGGAAGGTTAGCCTGGAATCCAGGGAGCCCTGAATATGGGACACACATGGACATAAATTCTATGCATTTTCTTGGGGAGAGATTCCATAGCTCTTACAAGCTCCCCAGAGGGGTCCATGGCATAAACATAAACAGGCACCACTGCCTTCAAAAAAGAATATGGAGTAGACAGAGTAGGAAAAACGCAATGGCGGGAGGCAACACCAAGGTTAAAGGAATAAAGAAGGAAGGGAAGAGTAGAGGGGAGAAGAGATGGGAAGGCAGGTTGCAGCTTGCTTGTGGAATGGGCTGAGTGCAGGGTGGGTACACCTAGCAAAGCCCCCCTTCCTCCCGCTCTTACCAGGTACCTGTACAAGCTGCGGGATTTGCACCGAGACTGCGAGAACTACACAGAAGCCGCCTGCACGCTGCTGCTGCACGCAGAGCTTCTGCAGGTGAGTCGGCCCGGCTGCCGGCTGCCACCTGGCGGAGGGCAGAACGCAGCTGGTCAGCTGTCCAGTGCTATGGGGCCAAGTCCTCTACGCTTTGGGATTGTAATGGGAATGGTCCTTATTCCAGGGAGAGCCTCATATCCAAGAATGTTGTTAAACTTTCTAAGTGAACACAGCTAATTTTCAGATCAAGGTCGGGAAAATGTCAGTTTTCATTGGATGATGCGTAAAGAAGAGATTCCATAGATTTTAAAATCCTTAGGAAGCAGACTACAACATACAGGCCCCTGGTAATTGACACTGTAGTTGAGGAAACACCCCCACATTTTCCACCAGCAAGAATCATGTCCCTCTGTCCAAAATGTGCCCTTAAGCTCTGCACTTTTTGAAAGTTATGATGTAATTGACATATAACACTGTATGTTTGTGGTGTGTACGTGTTTTGATACATTTATATATCGCAATACAATTACACCTGTAGAGGTGTAGCACTATAAACACCTCTGTGATGTCACCTAGTTATCATTTCTTTTTTGTCATGGGATTAAGACTAGTCTCTTAGCAACTTTGAAGTTTATAAGACAGTATTGTTGCCTGTGATCACTGTACTGTGTGTTAGATCATCAGGACTGACCTATCTACTGGCTGCAAGTCTATAACCTTTAACTTAGTCTCCTCAATTCACTGCCCACCTCTATGCCCCAGCCCCTGGTAACTACCATTCTACTCTCTGTTTTCAGGAACTGGGTGTTTTAGATTTGTTACTGTACAGTACTTGTCTTTTCCTGTCTGACTTGTTCCACTGAGCGTAATGCCCTCCAGGTCTGTCCATGCAGTTGCAGATGGTAGGGTTTCCTTCTGACTCTTGGCTGAGCAATTCCATGGTACATGTACAGCATCGTCCATCGGCGGGCACTCAGGTGGCTTCCATGTCTTGACTACTTATAGTAGCGCTGCGTGAACACAGGAGTGCAGACCTCCCTTCCACATCCTGTTTTTCCGTCTTTTCCGTCCATGCTTTTTCGGACCTCCATCCCCACCAGTGTGGTCCTCGTTTTACATCTCCGGCCTCTATTCATGCCCCCAGCAATTCGTGTCCTGTATAATTTCATTTTTATTTTGTACTGGAACAATACATGCACATTGTGCTAAGCTTTGTGGTTAAACAAAGGAATCCCCGCCTCACTTCCCCAAGGCAGCCATTCCCAATTCATGTTCATCTTGAGGCACAAGAAACCTTCCTGTGTGTGGGTTAGGGAGGGCAGCTCGTTGACTGTGGGATGACCAGAAAGAAACCCTGGTGTTGGTAATATAGGTCCTTTTATTTGTGCTATTCAGAAAGTTAAATTCCCCTATACTGGCCAGAAAGGCATGACACGTGGACACAGCCTTTTTCCCCAGACAGCTACTCCGTAGGGGCATAGAATATGGTCCATGTTTCCCTCGTAGGTGTGAGGCCCCTTCTTTGTCACGTATGAAATCCCCACACAGGGCAGGGAGAGCCTCTTTTTTGATTTCTGTACTTTGCATGGGTCTCTTGTCTATTCATAACCAGTACCACACTCTTAATTATTAATTCTTTAGGGTATGTTTTATTACTTGGTAGTTAATAAAACTATCTTCATCTTCATTGCTCTTCTTTCTCAGAGTTTTCCACCTATTTCTCTTTATTTTCCATATGGACTTTGGAATCATAAGTTAAATTTTTTAATTTAGGGAGAATTTTCATATTTGTGAAATAGCATTTTCTCACCCAAAGCATGGTGTGGCTTTCTCTTTGTTCAAGTCTGCTTTTGGCCCTGCAGTGGTGTGTCCGGGGTTTCTGAATAGAAGTCCCTCGTGTTCCTTGTTGTGTTGATTCCTAGACATCTTTTCTTCCTAATTTAATTATGGCAAAATATGCAAAACATAAAATTGGCCGTCCTATCCATTTTTAAGTGTAGAGTTCACTGGCATTAAGTACTTTCACATTGTTGTGCCTGGCTATCTTATCATTTTTGATTTATTCCTTTTGAACTCATTTGTTCAGTTATTTCAGCATGGTTATCAATTTATGTGAAACCTCTCTTTAAATGATTTCTAAATGTCATTTTTTATCCCATTTTTTATCATTAAGAATGAACTTAATTCTCTGTGTTCATGGTAGTTTCTCAGTTGGCACCCGTTGTAAAAGCATCACTTGTGAAGAATATAATCACTGTTTGTACATAGTGAGAATTGTACCCCATCCTCTCCATATTCTTACTTCTGATCTCTTTCTCTGACCTGTGTTGCTGGTACCTTCAATGCAACAGCTGTCACGCTGGCTATGGCCCTGCCTCGCTCCTGGCTTCCCTGGGGCCACCTTGCGTGTGGTCCACTCAGCATGCCACTGGTTGTGAAGCTGGCATGTAGTGTCTGTATGTGCATTTTTTGTGTTTAATAAATATCTAAAATGCAGTATGAATGAGTCACATATATATGCCAGTATTTCTATGATCTTTTTAAACTGTGTGTTAATCCCCTTTAATTAATTAATCGAGTTAACTGATGGGTGCATTAATCTCTTTTGCTTGCTTTTCAGTGGTCTGACAAACCCTGTGCACCCCATCTGCTCCAGAGGGACAGTTACTATGTTTACACCCAGCAAGAGCTGAAAGAAAAGCTGTATCACGAAATCATATCCTACTTTGACAAAGGCAAAGTGAGTGTTGGGTCGTCTGTTATGTATGAGGGGACAGAGGACAATGACAACAGTCCTGCAGTGCACTCTGACGCTGGCCAACCAGAGGTACCATAGGCCCAGGGGTGAAGGACACAGTCCACCACAAGACAGCCTGGATGGTCAACACCAGCCACAAGCTCTGGAGTCCCCAGGCCGCCCACGTTTCTGACCAGTCCATTGCACATTTGAGGGAGACCCCTATGACCCCCTGAGGTCTGAGAATATGCTAGAACAGTCATGTTTAGGGTACCGTCTTACCCTAAAGGACAGGTCAGAGCCAGCTGAATGAAGAAGTGCCTAGGGCCGGGGCTGGCAGGGCCCTGGGGGTAGGTCCCCGTGTCCTCTCTGTGTGGGTTCAGAGCACCTGGCCCTCGAGAGGGCCTGATGTGCGCACTGGCAGGGTGCTCACCTGGGCCTGAGCCCCTGTGCAGAGTTTTCATTCGGGTTTATGACGTAGGCTTGACTGACTGAATTCTTGGCCACGTGGGTGAACTCAGTCTCCAGCCCCCTCCTCCCTTTCGATCTAGCTAATATCACGGAGCTCCAGGCTCCACCCTCTGATCACACAGGCGGTGTTTCTTGCCAGGAGCCCTGTGAGCCCCTTCAGAAGCATAAACTCGGGTGTGGTTGGAGGGTCCCCCATGAATAACCCAGACACTCCTGTTGATGGGGAAACTCCGAGGGCTTAGAGGCTTCCTCCCAGGACTCTGGACAAAAACCAGACAAATTCTCCATTATACAGTGATGACTCATGGCTTACTCTTTGTCCCCATGTGTACCTTTGAACCTTGGCATTTTTAATGGGAGGGAAAATGAATAGATAAATAAAGGTAAGAAAGGCACTAAGATCAGTTATTTTGAGGACACTTAACCCAAAGGAGAATATAGTGGACAGCCTCCATTCTCCATAATCATAATTCTCCCTCTTAAACTGGGCTGAGGGCCAACAGCTGGTACCACCCCTTTCAACACGCTCCCTGGAGATGGTTGCTAACGCCTGGTGCTCGCACCCCACACCCAGATCCCTCCGGGCCCACAGGGGCACAGTCAAATAAACATGGAACTGGGCCAGAAGTTGTGGAGTCTGTGGCCAGCTAGAGAAAGCATGTCCACCTGGAAGACTTTTACATTTAAAATTTTTTAATGAAAAAAATATATAGAAGGCGTTGGTGAGAAAGACAGACAATGCATCTGCTGTCCAAACAGTGCAAATGCCAGGTCCGAGGGGCAGCAGAGGCCTGCAGGGCGGTCACGGCTGCCGCACCCAGCCAGCCTTGCTTTCTTCATCAGGGATTGTTGTTAAACAAGCAAACAAATTAGCCAAATAATCGTCATGATAAAATAGCTACTGTCTATTTGGTGCTAGTGACTGTTTGGGGTGATTTCCCAATTTTTTCCTAATTTCATTCACCCTGAAATCCTGCGAGGTAGATTTTGTCTCCTTTTGCAGATGAAGAACTTAAGACTCAGAGAGCAAATAGATTTATTCAAACATTTTGGTCTCTGCACCCATTACTCTGTAAAAAATCACTAAGGACCCGAAGAGACTTTTTCTCATGGGTTGTATCTATGACTGCTTATCCTCTTAGAAACTAACACAATTTTAAAATATTTACTTAGTTTAACAATGATAGTAAGCCTATTACTGTTCAGATAAATCATATCTATTTTTGAAAAAAATCACTATATGTCCCAAAATGTTAGTGACATGAGTGGTGTCTGACGCCCTCACAGCTCTCTTCAACAGCCACCTTACCTGCATTCTGCTGCGATGGCAGAGACCCTGTAGCCTCTGGAGATGGCACCGCATGCTCAGGAGAGAATGAGTGTCGAAAAAGGCAAAGAGCATTAGCATTGTTAAGAAGATAATTTGACCTCACCGTCCCCTAGAAGTGTCCTGGGGGCTCTCCCTTTGAGAACCGCTGTTCGAGGCTGTCTCCCTGTCCCTTACGTAACTTGCCATTTGGTGAGACGTGGAGAGAATTCCGTGCTAGCTGATGTGGAATAATTTCCATGTGGCATGTTTCAGAGCTTTGTTAGTGACCAAGACCGTGAAATTCCAGAGGGCACATTTGACAAACGATGATTTTTAAAAGATTTTATTTTTAAATATCCTACATTTTAAATGTATGTGAACTGCACACAAATTTTTTAGCATCCAGAAACAATGGAACATAGCGACTGGTTGACAAGAGTGAAGTAGGACGTTACTAATAGCATCCACTTTAGAGACATGTTTGAAATGCCAAGATGAACACGGGGATCCGTCTGGGATGCTGGCCTCAGACACCAGGTGTGCATTAGGCTGCACCTTATTCGGTCATGCATGCCCCAGGCATTCCCTAAGAATCTTTGACTAAGAAGACAGCTTAGTTAGAGATAGAAATCAGTGCTCTGGAGATTGTTGGCTAACACTTGGTGCACAGTTTCCCAGATTCTGCACAACAGAATGGTTAGCCTTTCTTCCGTTCCCCCTCCTCCCAGGCAGCCCCACTAGAAACACACACATACACACACAAGTAGAGCCACATCAACTTTCCCCTCCAACAGGGCTTTCACACTCGAAGGGTCGAGGCTCTAGAACAGGCCTCCCTTCAATTCCATTGGTCTTTAGTGCTTTGCTCTGTAAGCTCAGTATTGCTTTGTTTGGGGACACATGGTGTTTGTTCTTCATGGTTTGCAAACAGAATTACACAAGAGACCCCCAGCAAAGCAGACAAGATAGAGTAGCTTTATGATGTCAACAGAAAGATTTAGTTAATCCAGGAAATGAGGCATGTTGGGAATATCTGCAGAAACTCAACCCTCCTGACTCATTACTCACTGCCAGTGACTTTCAAGTGGCTTTTACAGCTAGATGAATGACAGCTTTGTTCTCCACTTTTCTCTTTCTGAAGATGTGGGAGAAGGCCATCAAGCTGAGCAAAGAATTGGCTGAGACTTATGAGAGCAAAGTGTTTGACTACGAGGGCCTTGGCAATCTCCTGGTGAGTCGGGCTCAGCATGTGCCAAGCCCCCCACCCCAACCCCGGATGCTAAAGCAAGCATTCACAAGAATGTTTCTCTACACTTCAGAAAGTCAGGATAGATGATGTTCTTTATGGTGTAAAAGTAAACCTGGATTGAAATAAAAATGAAAAGAGGTGAGGTCTAAAGGCTGTTATCATTATTTCCCCAGATTGTCCTGATGGAGGCTGGGGGCCTGGTCCCCAGCCCTCGCTCCCGTCCCTGTGCCTCCTGTTCCTCTGTGGCCCCGCGTGTCCCTGCCTGTCTTCCCTCACAGTCACCGCGCCTTCAGGGAGCACCACTCGTGTTTCAGACAGTTTCTGACACCTTCTGTTCGTCAGAACTGCTTGTGCTGTGGTCCGTGCCCCAGGGTCCCTGCTGAATGGCTGGACGGCTCATCTTGGAGCCTTGTTTTATTTCTTCAAGGTGCCATTGTGCACATTTTGGTTAAATTGTAAAATGCTTCTGCCAGAACCTTTTCCCAAATTTTGCCTCGCCCCATCTCCCCGATGTCACTGGAGTGCTCTGCCGGGTTGGCCAAACAGTTTGTTTGTTTTTTTCCATAAAGTGGCTCTAGTAGCACTTAGTTTTCTTTAACTTCATTCAAAACAGTTAGATTGTGTTGTGACAGCTATCATATCAATGTTCAATTTTTTAAAACTTATCAAAATTGGTGAATTTTTGTGCAGCCACTTTAATATTGAAGATGGAGGAAAATACGCAACATTTTTGGCATATTATACTTTAATATTTCAAGAAAGGTAGAAACAACTGAAATACAAAAAAGATTTATGCAGTGTATGGAGAAGGTGCTGTGACTGATGAAATGGGTCAAAAGTGGCTTGCAGAGTTTTGTGCTAGAGATTTCTCACTGGACGATGCTCCACGGTCAGGTAGACCGGTTGAAGTTGATAGCGATCAAATTGAGACATGAATTGAGAACAATCAGTGTTATACCACCTGGGAGATAGCTGACATACTCAAAATATCCAAATCAATAAAGTTATTGGTGAAAATGAAAAATGTGTCTTTCGTTTTAAGGGAAAGCTGAGCAGGCAGTTTGGCCAACCCGATGCTTTTACAGTCCACTGAGCCTCCGTACTGCGCCTGGCTGTTGGTATAGGTCAGCTATTTTAACACAGCACAGGAAAGCAAAAGCAGTCTTCCAGATGCCCGATGCTGGTCAGCAAAATACTAATTTGATACTTTTTGGTAGAGGGGTCACAACAGGTCATGTCACCCACTGTCATGCAGTAATTTATGTGAGGAGGTGGTAGGCAACAACACTTTGAAAGGTGTTTGCCAGTGTGTTGCACTAGCCCCTGCCATTACGCAAAAAATCGCTCCTTAATTTCGTAAATTAAACTGAGCCGTGTTAGCAGTGTAACACGTTACCTGTATAAGACAACACTGACAGAAACCTTCACCGAGATAGAATACTGTCGTCCCCGCTTACCTGCAACTTCGCTTTCCGTGGTTTCAGCTACCTGCAGTCAAATGCAGTCTGAAATGTTCAATGGAAAATTTCAGAAAAAACAACTTATACATTTTAAATTGCACGCCATTCTGAAAACCGTGATGAAATCCCACGTCATCCCGCGTTATCCTACCATATCCCACCTCAGATGTCCGTCCCTTTGCCCAGTGTCCCCCCGCTGTGGATGCTCCCTGCCCCTTAGTCACATAGTAGCCGTCCATCTGAGTTATGAGATCAGCTCTCAAGGTGTCACAGTGCTTGTGTTCCAGTAACCGTTATTTTCCTAAGAATGGTGCCCAAGTGCAAGGGTGGTGACCCAGGCAATTCCGATACACCAAAGAGAAGCTGTAAAATGCATCCTTTATGTGAAAAGGTGATACAGACAGTATAAGATACTTTTGGAGAGAGAGACACGGTTTCCACATTCACATAACTTTTATTACAGTAGATGGTATAATCTATTTTATTAGTAGTTATTGTTGTTAATCTCTTACTGTGTCTAATGTATAAATTAAACCACCACAGGAATGTATGTATAGGATAAAATGTAGCATATACACGGTTCAGTACTGTCTGCAGTTTCAGGCATCCACTGGGGGTCTTGGAACGTACCCCCTGAGGACCCATGGGGGTGCCCTGCTGTAATAATATAGCCATGGTGGGCAGGGCTGAGAGACATCCCCCAGAGCCCCTGGGTCTGGCTACCTAATGTGCTCTCTTAGGCTGGCTCTGGACCCCGGGCAGGGAGGCCTCTCCCCACGGGAAGAGTAAAGGCAATACTGGACTACAGCACATTACCTTCCCTCCTGGACACTTGGAGCTGAACCAGGGTCTTTAATGCAAACCACCTGCACGCACTGGAAAGTTCCCTATCGTCTTTTCTCCTATATCTCCACTGAAATGCAGCCACCCTTCATTAATCTCCAAAAGTGCTTTTTAACTTGTCAGGGCTGCTGAGCCCCTTCACGAAATGTGAAGACTAGGCACTGCCTCGGGCCATAGCCGAATGCACATGTGAGCATCTTCCACAGACAACTCCAGGGATCCCAGGGCCCTCCAGGCCGTGGCCCTCCTGTGCAAGGCAGGGCGCTTCCCAAAGGCCTTTCATTTCCCTGTGTTACGTGGGAAACAACAACAGCAAATAGTCAGATCTCTCTTTTTCCCCCAACCGTGCCCTTGTAACCTCCCTGTGGAATGTCTTGTTTTGTTTTCCAGAAAAAAAGAGCCTCGTTTTATGAGAACATCATAAAGGCCATGCGGCCTCAACCTGAATACTTCGCTGTTGGATACTATGGACTGGGCTTTCCTTCTTTCCTGCGGGTGAGAGACCTGCGGGTGGTCTCCCAGGCCATTCAGCCTGGGATCTGAGGGGGGTCTTCATCGCTTTTCCAGATGGGCCTGGCATGCTCGCAGCTGGAGCCCATGTTCTCACTGTGGGAGGTCGGGCAGCAAAGCCGCTTCCTGAGCGGCCACCTCTGCACCCCACACCCGGCCACCTTTGGGGTTCCGGCAGCTCTTTGGTAAAACGACTTTTCCCAGGTGGAATGAAAAAGAGGAAAAACAGACCCATCTGCTGCTGCAGGTTAGGCTAGAGAACAGTGTGGATTGATGTATTTGGTTGTTTATTTTATTTCCTGCCTGAGTGAGTTTGAAAGCAAATATCCCAAGGATAAGACTGTAGAAGTCTGGCAAATAGTAACAGCTTTGTTGTCGTGGTGAGAAGGACCATGTTTTTCCCACTTCTCAAAATTTTCTATAATGTGATGCTGATGTTACAATCTAAAAAACAAACAAAACTCTCTCTTTTTATCCCACAAGAAAGAAGCTACTTTCAGCGCTTAGCAATGTTTAAGCATACATTATCCATCCTCCTTCCCCTAAATTAAAAAAAAGGTAAATGGGGAAGTACTTTACATTCCTTACAGTGCCTAACAAGGAGGTAGCTTATTCATTTATTAATTCAGTGGTTATTTACTGAGTGCCTACTGTGTGCCAGGCACACACTAAGCATTAGAGATACAGTGCCGATTATAGTTCAGTGTGGTCCTCGCTCTCTTAGGATTTTACAGCCTAATGGATGAGGTATTAATTAAATAATCACACAAACGAATGTCAAATTGAAACTGACCAGGACAGGTATTCTAGAGAGTCATCACCTAATTGCAATAAAAACCTACGCCCACATAAAAATTGTACGTGATGATTTACGGTACCGGTAGTCATCATCTCTGAAGACTGGGTGGGACCCCGATGCCCCTTGACTGGAGAGGGCGTAACAAATGCTAACCTGGTATGGCCACACAATGGAGTAATACTCAGTAGCACAGGGAGTGAACTGCTGACACGGACAAACCCGGGATGAATCTCAGATGCATTCAGCTAAGTAGGAGTTAGACTCAAAGTCGACATACACTGTGATTTTATTTACATGACATTCCGGCCAAGCTGACATTCACCGTGGGGATGGAAAACAGATTACTGGTCATCTGACCATTGGGAGGGGGGTCAGTGAGCCACCAAGAGGCATGGGGACATTTCTGGTGTTGATAAAACTGTTCTATATCTTGATGGTGGTCATAGTTTGTCAAAACTCAGAATTTTATACTGAAAAGGGTAGCTATTACCACATGTAAATTATACCTGAATTTTTTTTAAGAGTTAGGAAAACCTTCCAGGGACTGTCAGGTTCAGTGACATTTTAAAGGGTGAGCTGGGCCTGAAGGAGGTAAGGAGGGTAGGGGAGAACAGTTGGAGCTTCGGGGACAGGCGGAGCTGCGTGAGCAGGGCAGGTGAGGCGGGGAGTGCGGGGTGGACACGCAGGGCCTCCTTGGGTTGCGTAGGGTGTTTCGTCAGCCTCCTGAGAGCGGTGGGGGGCTCCTGCAGATGTTACATGTCAGTGAGGTTATCTGGTTTTGGCATGGAGAATGGGTAGGGGGTGTGTAGATGAGATATTAGAGACTACTGCGGATGTCAAAGAAGAAATGACAGGTCAGCCTAGGGAGGTGGCTTCAGAGGGAACTGGGAAGATTAGGATACTGGAGATGAAGTGACAGTGTTTGGTAATTGATGGGATGGGTAGGTGAGGAAAGGAGAGATGCCCAGAAGGGTTCCTAGGTTCTGGCCTGCGTGATGGGAGGGGCGTGGAGCCACCCACTGATACAGGAACACTGGGAAGGACAGAGTCCAGAGAAAAATTAATCCGTTCACCGAATGAATATTTATTCAACTTGCACAGTGTGCCTTGCTGTAATGTAGGCATGGGGGCAGAATTCACACACACAAAAAAAATCCAAAATCCTTGAAATTATGGGGCTTATATTCTAACTTGGAAAGACAAAAACAAGGTAAGTAAACTCTTTATTGTCAGGTGGTCTAGAACAGTGTCTCATACAGCATAGGCACTCAGCCATTTAAAAGCAAGAGGATTTAAAGCAAGAGGAATCAATTACTAATTTAGCCTTCCCACAGTTTAATTTTTCACATTGAAATTTGATTGAAGAGAACTATGCCCATGTTGTTTACGTCTTTTTCTTTCTATGATCCACTCATTCTTTCAGTAAAAACTTACTAAGCACCTACTATGTGCAAAGCAAAGTACCATGCAGTGGAGCTAGAGTGATACTCAACAGGTACTCATCAGGAAGGTGACCAGAGAGGCAGGCAAGGGGGTTGGAGTTGCAGTTTTAAACTGAGTGAGTGAGTGGGCAAGATTTCAGTAGGAAAACAGCATCTGAGCAAAATCCTGAAGCAAATAAGTAAATAAGCCAGGGAGCTATAGAGACGAGCAAGGGTGCAAGAAGAGCAAGTGCAAAAGCCACGAGGCTGTAGAAGCATGAACCAGAGAGCAAGGAGAGAATGGGGCCCAGGAGCCGTGTGTGCCAGGTTGCAGAAGGCCTTTGAGATCTTTATAAGTTTTTTTTTTGTAAAAGTGTGGTTTTAGATATAGTATAAGGTAGATATAGAACATCTAAAAGATAGGAGTTGCAATCTGATATGTGGACGTGGAACTTCAAGGAGAGTACTAGTCTGGAGACAGAATTTGGTGGGTCATTTTCATGTAGCTAAAACCAGCTGTGGATGAGACAGTGCGGCAGGGAGAGAGCAGAGCAGCAGTGTAGAGGGTTGGGATGGAGCCTTGCTGTAGGTTCTGGTCTTCAGTCTGCTATCAAGTGGGTGCTCGAGTCATGGTAGGTTCAGGACGACCATGCTTTATAGGTGGCTGCAGTGTCACGTGAAATGAGGCTGTGAACCAGGAGACAGCTGTGGCTCGCTGGAAACGAGATCTAGAGGCACCGGCTGAAAAATGGAGGTCTGCTTCCTATGCTGAGTGGCTGTGCAGTGTTGGCCAAATCACATAACCACCAAGTCTTGGTTTTCTGAACTGTAAGGTAGAGAAATTATGTCCACATCACAGGGCTATTTGGAGAGTTAAATAAATAGCATGTAGGGGTGCTTTATAAACTTTAGTTTGTAGGTATTCTGTGTTGTCAAAGTACACAGAAAAATGGAAAACCCTTATGAATGATGTAACCTAAGTGCCCTTTCAAGTGAGGACAACTTCCTCAAGCTTAGACTGTGTGAGTTACCGTGTCTTCTCCCCCAGGCAACCAGGCCTCCTCTTCTGGAAACGGCCCCTCTGCTCCTTCTGCCCCAGGGCCGGTCATCCCAGTCCTCATCTACTGCCCCTGCTCTGCAGCCCAACCCAGGCACCAAAGTCCCACCCTGGGTCCTGCGGCCTCTTCTGCTCCTGCTCAGCCTGTCTCGGGTTCCTGCACTTGGATGTGCTCCCCACTGTCTCGTTTGGTGGTCTCCACCACTTCCTTCATCACAGTGCTCCCTCCTTCCAGAGCCTCCAGGGATCTCCCTGGGCTTTGGGACCTCTGCCTGCCTTTCAAGGCCACCTACATTCCGGCTCATCCAAGCTCGTCTTCTCCCTGAGTTCCATACATCCTGCCCTTGGGCTTTACTCCTCTTGTCGCTTGCCATGCCTGCTTGTGCTCTCCTCTGTGCTCCCCTCCTTCCCCTGCCTGACCGTCCAGGAAGCCCTGTCCTTCATGCCAAGTTGCTTTGTGCTGATCACGTGCTGGTCTGATTTCTCTCTCAGTTGCTGTCCACATTGTACAGTCAGAGTTTTATTGTGCCCTGACCCCTTGCCCACACAGTTCTGCTGAATGAGGGAATTTAATAATGCATGAATCAGTCACATAAATCTTTCATCTATTCCAAAAGTTCTGGCAATTTTTACTACCTTTGGTGTTTGGCCTAGAAAGTGTATTGCTTTTGCATTGTTTATATTATCTAAAATGATCATGTTTACTTATTTGTTGTTGATTTTGTATTTCTCTCCCCTGGAGGGTGAGCCTTGTGAGAACAGGGTCACTGTTTCTCCCTTGAGCCCAGCATGTTTACTGTTTGCTCAGCGTGCATTTGTCGGGTGAATGGATGAGAGATCTTTAAAAACATTTTACAGAGCGATACACACCCAAGTTTCAATTACAAAATGCATCATCCTGAGGGGCTGCCAGGCAGGACTGAGTCCTCGTCTAAGTGAAGGTTGGATGAGCAGAGGCTTTCAGCGCATGGCTGCGTTTGAACTTGCGTGGGCAGCAACAGCGAGGAGGCAGATTACTCCCATGTTGGGGGCCTGGGAAACTCCTTGTTTTAAAAATCCACTTTTATGAATGTTATTAAAGAGGAAAAATTGCCATTGACAATGGAAAGCCTACTGTTTTTTGTGCAGTGGTTTTCTGTGGGACGGGGGTGTCACCATCCATGGTGGCTTTCAGGATAGCCTAGCAACAGCTGTCACCTATTCTGTTTGCTGTTCTTGCACCACTGTGTCAAAAGGCACGTTGTGTTGAGGGTCTTTGTACTTCCATGCTCCTGACAGTGGTGCCACTCAGATGGCTGGTCCACAGACTGTTCCTTGCTCCTGGTCAGGACGAGATAAGGCACTTGCTGAGCATAAAGCAGGGCACCTCTTTCACTGAGAATGTCCGTGAAAAATACCCACTGAACTATACAGTGTCCTGGCCACACTGTGGACCTGCAGTAGGGCCCAAGCTCCTTGTTTTCGGTGGCCCCGCCTACGCCTTATATTAACTCCCCAGAAAAGCCAGGAGCCTGGTCAGATAATGATGGTTGCTGTCATCATATCTGACCAAGAGAGGCTCATAGTGGGTGGTCCATGAGAATCTGCTGGTAGGTTGCACTGTGGCTGGGTGTACAGTGGCTTCCTTAGTCCCAGGTTTTCCATATTGTCCCCTTGTTCTCCATGTTTAATTATTCCCCTTGCTGTCTCTGACCTGCAGAACAAAGTCTTCATCTACCGGGGGAAGGAGTATGAGAGGCGAGAAGACTTCAGCCTGAGGTTGCTGACCCAGTTCCCCAATGCAGAGAAGATGACCAGCACCACACCCCCGGCAGAGGAAATCAAGTGCTCCCCAAAGCAGCGTATCCTTGCCGCAGAGATGCCTGGCCCGGAGGCTCCATCCCCTGCTACAGCCCGGCCCAGCCCAAGGGCTGATCCCGTCTCTGAGCGCAAACGTCTTACACTCAGGCCCCCCGTTTCACCATTCAGACTCACTGACCCAGTCTGTATAAAAGTTCTGGGACCCTCATATCCTCCTCTCATGGCTGTGAAGTAATTAAAGGAGAGAGAGGACAAGCGAATCATGATGTGAAAGGCTGTACTTTAGAGCTTCATGGGAAGCTTGATGAGAACGCAGACTTCCTGTTCTGAATTCTGAATTCTAGAGAGATGTGTAGCTCTTTTTTGGTAACATACCACGACTTATTGAAATATCAGTTATATGCATTATCAAAAACACAGTAAGGGCTCCATCACAAAGTTACTTTGAAAACTTGCTCGTGGGCCTTATGCCAAAATAAGATGTTATAAAACTGCACAGTATCTAAGAGCAGTAGAGAAGGTAGAGCCAGCATGGCACAGTACAGAAGAAAATGGGCTCTCGGGCAAAACACCAGGTTCGAGCCCAGCCCTGTCACCATGTCACTTTGGGCGAATTGCATAACTTCTCTGTGCCTCAATTTCCTCACCTGGAAAGTGGGGATGAGGATCATTCTTCCTTTTGAAGTTCTTACAAAGACTGAGTACATAAATATATGTAAATATTAGGAACAGTGTTTGATGCGTAATAAAATTTCAGCATGCATTAACTATTATTATAGATATAGGTTGGTAAATATTTATAGAGGGATGGACAGTAATAATAGACCACTAGACAGACATACCTTTAAGGAAGGGATAGTGTGATCTGTTAACGTCTAGTAGATGCTTGGAAAAGAAAGGTCTCCCAGGATAAATCCTTGGGTAACAGAGGGTTAGAAGACAATAGAGGTGCCTCCTCGGTGTGGCAATGAAAGAAGTCTTCAAGAAGTGGCTTTAGCCCTGGCTGGTACGGCTCAGTGGATTGAGTGCCAACCTGTGAACCAAAGGATCACTGGTTCGATTCCCAGTCAGGGCACATGCTTGGGTTGCAGACCAGGTTCCCAGTAGGGGGCGCACAACGGGCAACCACACATTTATGTTTCTCCCCCTCTCCTCCCTCCCTCCCTTCTCTAAAAATAAATAAATAAAACCTTTAAAAAAAAGGAAGTGTGTTTAGAAACAGGCATCCCAGGGCATGGCCTTCAGTGATGTTGCAGAGCTCTTTGACCTTGCCCACAGTATTTCAGCTTGCCAGGCCTTGGTTTTCTCATCTGCAGGGAGATAGGACAAGGCTGTTTCCCCAAAGTACCTTATGGAACCTGTGCAAGGATCAAAATAAAAAGAAGGTAACTTAGGTGAAAATGTTTTATAAACTAACAGCACATAGGATAGCCCAGTGGTTCTCAGAGTTTATTCTAAAGAAGAAGCAATGCAGAGAGATTCTAATTCAGCAGCTGTGAATCCTAATTCTGCATTGTGAGTTAGTCTCCAGGTGGCTCTGGCGCGGGTAGGCTGCACCCTTCTCTTGGAAAAATACTGGTAGTCCTAGCCCTGGCTGGTGTAGCTCAGTGGATTGAGCATGGGTTCTGCAAACCAAAGGATTGAGGTTCAATTCCCAGTCAGTGCACATGCCTGGGTTGCAGGCCAGTTCCCAGGAGGGGGTGCATGAGAAGCAACCATACATTGATATTTCTCTCCCTCTCTTCTTCCCTTTACCTCTAAAGGTAAATAAATAAATAAATAAAGTAAAAAAAAGAAAAAGATGGTAGTCCTAGACCCAGATGCTTGAAAGTGTAGTTTAAATACTATAGGCATCCACACAGTATGTCTGCCCTGTGGAGGACAAAAGCAGTTATCGCTGAGATGGGATCACTTAGAGGAGGCCTGGCCTGAGGCTGTGTGGAGCCTGGCTTCACTTCTCAGTTGTACGATGTGGGTTTCCTCAGGTCCTCCCATTCTTCGCTGGTAAAAGATGAATGACCTGGTGGTCATTTTGTTTACTGGCGACCACGTTTCAGAACACCTCGTACAGTGCCCAGCTGGGGCCCTCTGTACACAAATGGTGTCCAGAGATATAAGAACTTTCTATTGCCCCGACTTCAGAGTCTGGCTACTTCCGAGGAATGCTTGTCCAAAAGAAATGATTTAAAGCAGTTTCTAATCATTTTTTTTGGTATATTTGATTGACATCTGTTTTCCTTTGGGAAGGTCCTTTGGCATGTGACTGACCAAAAAATATCTTAGGACGATGACTTACCAAGTCATTTGGGAAATGCCAGAGGGGCCCCCTTTCCAGTGCGCTCCTGGCACTTGGCAGAGGGGAACGATGGGGCAGGTGTCTTTTCTGTCAGTGAAGCAGGAAGCACAGGTGGGCTTTCAGGCTGTGACAGCCTCGCACCGGTCCCCTCTCCTTCCTTAACGGGCCCCTCAGATATGCAGTGTTTCACCGTTAAGCCTGTGATGAACCTGCCACGCAGCTACAAGGATAAACCAGTTCCGGAGCAGATCTTAAAGTAAGTGTGCTCTCTTGTTTATTTTTTAAAAAGCTCTGTCTCTCCCGCACCCTTTATCTAGAAACCAGTCAAAACCAAAACCTTAGTTCACTGTTGTTTGGAAGCCCTCCGGTCATCTGAGTCTGTTCAGGCTGTGGTAACAGATGCCGAGGTCTGGGTGCTTGGTAAACAGCAGAAATTGAGTTCTCATGGTGCTGGGAGCAGGAAAGTCCGAGGTCAAAGCGCCAGCACAGGGGGCGTCTGGGGAGGGCCTGCTTCCTGGTCGTAGAGGACCGCCCTCTCCCTGTGCCCTCACAGTGGGAGGGGCGAGGGAGCTCTCGAGGGTCTGCTTCAGAAGGGCACTAATCCCACTCATGGGGGCTCCAGCTTTGCGTCCTCTCAACCCCCAAAGGGCCCCCTCCTGACACCATCACACTGGAGATGAGCTTTCAACATAGGAAGTTGAGCGGGGGGCACAAACATGTAGACCTTAGTAACCGTCCGTTCCATTTTTAGTATAGGAGCTTGGTAACTCAAGGGCACTGGGGGATTCTGTTTTTTGGTTATTGTTTTTTTTTAAGCAGATAGAGGGAACTCAGGAATTTCACTCTCAGGTTTTGGAATCCCTAGCTCTTATTTCTGTTCAGAGGTTCACCGGTCAGTAGTGGCTTACTTCCCCTCACCTAATGAGTTCCCCAGTGACAGAAGGTCTAATTCCTTCTGAAAAGCTAAAATGCTACTAGGATTGATAGAACCGTTATAAAACTACAGATGAAATCATAAACACGGACATAGACCCTTTTAAATTGAGAGTTGTGGAATAGATTTGTAAATAATAAAAATTAAGATGTATGGGCAAGCCCTAACTGGTGTGGCTCAGTCGGTTAGAACGCTGTCATCCCAATGCGCCAAGGTTGCAGGTTTGATCCCTGCCCAGGGCACACACAGGAATCAGCCAGTGAGTGCATAACCGAGTGTAACAGCAAATCCATGCTTTTCTCTTCTCTCCCACTTCCCCCTGTCTCTCTAAAATCAGTGAATAAAAACTGTAATTAAAAAAGATGTACAATAAAATCACATTGTGTGCCAACTTCAGCCATTGTTGTGGAGGCCCTCAGTTTGAGAGTGTAGAGGCTAAGACTCGGTTCTTGGGAGGTGTATCCCAGGTTCTGGGCAGTCAGATCAAGGAGAGCTTTTTGTAAGAGATAAGACAACATTGTGGCGCTGTCTTTCCCAGCTACTACAGAGCCAATGAAGTGCAGCAGTTCCAATATTCTCGGCCGTTCCGGAAAGGAGAAAAGGATCCAGACAATGAGTTTGCTGTAAGTCCACTCTTTTGGGGCCCCTAGAACAAGGTGAACTTGGCATCCAGTAGCAGCCTCCCACTGAACCAGCTTATCCAGTAGAAATGGGATGGAGGATAGAGGCTCCACATCCTTGTTACCAAGGCAGCAGGCTGTCACCTGCATGGAAAACCCTAGACCCTGGATCCAGAACCAGGGCTGTACTCCTGGGCTTGCCACCATTATGACCGTGAGTGGGTCACACCTCTGGACCTCAGGTTTCCCATCTGGAGGGTGAGAGGGCCCAAGGCGAGGATCCTTTCAGCTGTTAACATCCAGGACTCTTTAACAGTCTGAGAGAAAATCTGGTCCGTTCTCTAAGGAGGCATTGGAGAATGGAATTGCGCTCAAGTGAACCACGGAGTTTTGTTCTTTAAAAGCCTGGTCACTGACCAGCATTTCCTCTTCTCCTTCTCCCGCCAGACCATGTGGATTGAAAGGACCACGTATACGACTGCGTACACCTTCCCTGGGATCCTCAAGTGGTTTGAAGTCAAGCAGATTTCAACAGTGAGTCATTCGAAACTGGAACTCAGAAAAATCTTTCTGTCCCCAAATATAATAAGAGCCTTTGTTAAATCCCCCCTCTGGTTCTCACGTGCTCAGCCAGCCTCCTCTGGCCAGCTTCATTTTCCAAAAGAGGAATAAAAGACGTGCTTGTCTGATAGCACGCCTATGTAAAACTGATGTGACAGCACCACCCCTAAAGGTGCCCACCGTGAATGCCGCTTTCATGACCAGAGGCACGCTGTCTCCTCTGTGACCCTGCCGATGCCCAGGCATTTTTGGAATGCCTCCCTTGCGTTTCCTGTCCATCCATTCTCCTCTCTCAGAACTTGTCCTCTTAGCCCCAGCTTGTCACAGCAGCGGGCATCCTAGACTCTTCCGTCGTCAGCCCCACCCCCAGAGCTGCCTGGTTTTCATGTTCAGTCTGTTTTATTTCCAGCCCCTGTACCCTTGCACCCTGTTTCTGGCCCCTCATTCACGCCTCCTTTGATGCCATTGAAAATCTCTTACCTGGCCTCCCTGCCTCAGCCTTTTGAGATCCATTCTCCTCTGGGCCTCAGAGTGTGACTTTCATTGGTGCCTGGAGTGCCAAGTCCAGGCTCCTTAGCACATTAACACAGGATCTTTGTGGCCCAGCTCTCCCACCACTTCTCCCGTGGAATCTCCTGGAACTAAGCTGCTCAGTCTATGCTGTGTCAGCTGTCCAAGAAATGGGCTCCTTTTCTCTACCCAGACTGCCCTCTTGCCACTGCTCAACTTCACTCCCATTCGGATTCAGTTTAGGTGCCACATTGTCCAGGAAGTCATCTCTGAAACCCCCAAGGTGGCTTTCTCTGTGCCCCTTGCCTCCTGCACTTGTTCCTAACCAGTTACCCACCATTTCCATGTGTCATGAGATCCCATTGAAACCTTCAGTCCCTCCCAGCCATGAATTACATCTTAATTACTTCTGTAACTGTGGTGCCTAACACAGTATTTGGCATCTTGAACAATCTGAATTGAAGTTGGACATGTCCCATACCACTAGTATAAATCATTTTTCTTCAAGGATGAATATGATTTCTGGACAGACTTTTAGAATCAAGTCTTGAGGAGGAGGTGATTACCCACGATGATGAAGGAGACAGTTTTTCTTGAAACTTGGTTTTGAAGATATTTCCCACGAGGAGCTCTCTCTGAGTCTGTATTGCATCTTATTTTATTGTCATCCAAGATGCAGCCTGAAATTCTCATGCATCCTATTATTTCTGACTCCTATTAACCACAGGACCCGTGCAAAGTGACTTCTGTGTGATCTGAATGTCCCTTCCAAAGGCATTCACACTTCCCCATGGCAGAAGCACTGGACCTCTCACCAGGGGCCACTCTTGGTGGTACAGAAGTATCTTGGATCAGATAGCCTGTAACTCTGCTGTCACAGATCTTCTCAAAAGTTTATGAGGAAGTTTTGCCTAGAAACAATCATTATTACAGATCTAAATTTTTCTTCTCAAGATTTCTGCAGATGCTCTGCCCCCAGAAACAATCATGACTATCGTGCCAATGTTTAAACCACCCTTACACTTTCTAAGGAAATCCTTAGAAGCTTATTTTGCAACTTACAGGCACCATTTCACATACATGTCGTATCCTAAGAAACATTATCTTGACCAGCATAAAGCTAACTCCTCCGTAGCTCAGTGGGCATTTTATCCGGCGAGGGGAATGCTGGGCTCTCTCCAGTCTTTGCGGTGGAGCTCACCCCGCACCCTCTGTCACAGGAGGAGATCAGCCCCCTGGAGAATGCCATCGAAACCATGGAGCTCACCAATGAGAGGATCAGCAACTGTGTGCAGCAGCACGCCTGGGACCGCGCCCTCTCCGTGCACCCGCTTTCCATGCTGCTCAACGGCATTGTGGACCCGGCTGTCATGGGGGGTTACTCCAACTACGAAAAGGTGGGCCAGGTCCCCGGACCCCACAGCACACACAGGCCTGGGTGTCCCCATGCCACTGTCTGTGGCATTGTGCAGCTGGTGAATTAGCTTCTCACCATTTCCCTGAGAGATGTTCCCTCCCTATGAGTGGGTCAGTGAAATTAATGAAAAGCTTGTTCCCTACTTCACAGCTCCTGGAGACAACCCAGCCCTGTTGCCTGGAAGAGAGTCCCTGACAGGTCCATCAGACCTTTCGTCTCTGGTGGACTCCCCTGCCCTCCTCTCTCACTCCCCCACTCTCCTGGGGGTGGGAAGCATATAGGTGGGTCCCATACCTGTGGATGCTCTGAAGTGAAGCCACATGTGGGAAGGGCAGAGCCATACTTTGTTTAGAATTAGCCTCTGGGAACCGCACCCCAGTGTGGCGGGCCAGAGGTTGTAGGCACAAATGCTGGCCCTGGCTCTACAATTAAATCAGTTCAACTAAGTATTACATCAGTCACCCTGGAAAACCATGAAAGGAGTGCTCACCACCTGTGCCTGCATTGCACAGGACGTGGGCATGGCACATTTAGGGTGGAGATGATGCATTCAGTAAGTAGAGTTCAGTTACATGTACAGCTGACCCTAAATAACACAGGTTTGAACTGTGCAGGCCCCTTATACTCGGACTTTTTTCAGTAAGTGCAGTTGGCCCTTCATATCCCTGACTTTCACATCCATGGATTCAGTCAGCTAGGAGTAGAAAGCGGTATTTTCACATTCCCAACCGCAGATCAAAAATATGTTTTCCACTGGCAGTTGGTTGAATCTATAGATGAATAGGGCCCACTATGGTGTCAGAAATGTTAGTGTGTTTTTGACTGTGGATGGCAGGAGGCAGGAGGAAACCCCCCTAATGTTCAAGGGTCAACTATAGTTAACAGAGGCCAGACTTGTCATTGTTAGATACATTTTTCATGGCTGAATAATTTTGGAGTCTTCCTCTGGAAAACATACGTTTGGCTAGGACACCCCTGTTGAGAAGCCTGGCGAATGAGTCAGAAGAAAGGGAGGCAGACGGAAGGGCCCTTGGACGTTAGGCAGGCTGACCCTCATACTTCTGTTTGCTCACAATGCGCTGGCCTTGGAGCAGTCACTGCCATGACCCGGTCCTGGCTCCCTGTTGTCCTGTTGGCCGCTGGGTGCTCCTGGGAGACTTAACCTCTCAGATCCAGGTTTCCTGCCTGAAGAAAGGGAAGAAGATACCCACCTTACAAGAGCAGCTTGAGCCCTTGAAGGAGACATCCTGGATCTAAGGAACATTGTGCAGCACTTGCCACGTAGTGGAGGCTTTGTCGGTGTCGGCTTTCCTCCTGCCTCCAGGCTGTCTAGGTGGAACGAATGTGTGATCTCGCGTTTTTCATAGGTGATGTTCCAGTGCTGTGTGAATTTAAGTGTATTTTATCATATATCAGAAAGTTGGTTTTAACTTCCAAAAGATTAAACTGATTATATTCGAATGTGGATGAAGATTGACATACCACTGTATATCGACAGTCCTAAGCATGAACCTGGTTAGCGTGAGCTGCTGGGAAAATGTTCCATTCTGCTTCCCTTGGTGCCACCTGCTCTGCGTCCGTCCTGTCGTGTTCCTCTGGTGGGCTGCTGCCAGAGCACAGTGCCTACTGCCGAGAGGGCAGTCTAAAGCAGTGGGCAGTGACTTTCTCCCAGTTCTGGCGTCCGGCAGTCTGAGGTCAGGGTGCCCGCAGTGTTCTCCCCTCTGAGCACTGAGGACGAATCTGCTCCCTGCCTGTCTCCTGCCTTCGGGTGGCTCGCTTGAGGGCAGTCTCCCATGTCTCTTGGCTTGTAGGCAACTGTCTTCTCCATGTGTCTCTTCACAGAGTGTTTTCCCTGTGTGTGCATGTCTGCCCCCACAGTACCCCTTTCTGGAAAGTCCCATTCTGACATGTTGGGGGGCTCAGGACTTCCACATGTGAATTTGGGCTGGGGTGGGGGCTGGAAAACACAGGTCCACTTCTAACACCTTTCCGTAAGGTACAGTCCGCACATTCTGTTCTCTACACAAAATGGGCTGACCACTTTTATAACTGCTGCAGTCTCAGGAACTCTTGGCTTTCATTTAATGGGGTGGCTTTCTTGTGGAGCAGAAGAATAAGGGGTTACTATGAAGCTGGTCTTCGAAAGCACTCTCACAAGTGAGGGTCAAGGTATAGGAAGAAACTAACTCTCATTTTGAACTCAGTGGAAATAACTTATTACAGAATTCTGTTTTCTTTCCTAATGAGTTCTGTTCTTAAAATGATCTCCTATGTAACACCTGTATTTATAATTTGAGTTTTATTTCCCTGTTATCGGGCCTTAGCCATGGGGGTTATGAATGTTTACTGATGATGTTATAGGCAATGTGTTCTTGACATAAATGCAACCTGCATTTAATATTTCCAAAACATTTTTACATCTATGTCTCACATCCTCAAAATAGCCTTTTGGATAGGTGGTTAGTAAGAAAAGACAGACATTAATCTTCATTTAACATAGGAAGAGATTGTGATACAGCCTATATCATGTGGTAGAGCAGCAAAATCGTCAGCTACATCTCCAACCTGTTAATTTTTTGCTCTTTTCTTTATAGCACCTATATACTTAATCTAATAAGTAACTTTTCAATGTTGCCCTTTGGTCTTAGTTCTTTGGAAAAGTTATTTTGTTTTAAAGATTTTATTTATTTACTTTTAGAGAGGGGAAGGGAAGGAGAAAAACATCAATGTGTGGTTGCATCTCATGCACCCCCTGCTGAGGACCTGGCCTGCAACCCAGGCTTATGTCCTGACTGGGAATCAAACCAGCCATCCTTTGGTTCGCAGGCTGGCACGCAATCTACTGAGCCACACCAGCCAGGGCTGGGAAAGTTATTTTAAGGAATGACATTCTGCTCCACTGCTGATTATTATTTGATTCATGTGTGTATGTGTGTGGTTGTGGAGAACATACTCTTAGTAGGAACCACATGATTCTGGAAAGACCACACAATAGCACCCACCTTTTTGAATTGTCACTGTGTATAAGGGCTATTGCTATCATTCTATCGCTCCTGATTTATCGGGTAGAACAGAAGATGTTTCACCACCCTACCCAAATCCCTCCCTTCCACTAGGGCCAAATACACAGACAGGTATGTGTTCTCATTAACATTCCATGTCCTCTGCTCTTAGGCTTTTTTTACAGAGAAGTACCTGCAGGAGCATCCTGAAGACCAGGAGAAGATTGAGCTGCTGAAGAGGCTGATCGCATTACAGGTAGGCCTCCCAGGATCCACCAGCTTCCCACTGCACTCTGTGGGCTGCCACAGGGCACGAGTCTGATATACTCTGGGGCTCAGATCTACAAGCCCACTTTTAGGGTTACTTTCCCTTTAAAAGCACGGAATCACAACCTATGTATTTGTTAATTTGGCAAAGCAACCTAGCAAAAGCATGCACTAGACTGCAGGGTATTGAGAGGACCCTTTTAGAGGTGAGATCAAGTCCCCCAGGCTGTTTCCTGGCCAGTGTTTCAGCTGAGAGATGTTGGCCTCAGTTTTCTCCTTGCCACTACTTCAGTGAACTTAAATCCATCTAAGGCTTAAACCTGTCAGTTGCTCATCCACAAAATGGCTCAGGTGGCTTTGCCTCATCAGGCAGTGCTTCCCCAGTGTGTGGCTCACTTGTATCCTCAGGTGCAGTTCTCTGCTCCCCTGACCCACGTGTTCAGCTCCCAAGCGCTGCTCGGACAGGTAGCTCTCTCCTCGGATGGGTGCTGTCCAGCTGCACCCTCATCTTTCCCCAACCTCCAGGCCTAGACTCACCCTCTATCTAAACACTACTACACTGTCCCTGCACCCTTCTTTCCAGATGCCTCTGCTGACGGAGGGGATCCGCATCCATGGGGAGAAACTGACGGAGCAGCTCAAGCCACTGCACGACCGCTTGTCCTCTTGCTTCCGGGAGCTCAAGGAGAAAGTGGAGAGACTCTATGGGGTTATCACGCTGGTAGGCTTTGCCTAAGTAGCCTTGGAGCTTTTCAGTTTCTGTTACCTTGTATGATATTGGCCAGTTTTGCAGATGCTGAATGAATCAAAACAACAGGCCTGGTGTGAAAATCCAGGGGTGGGTCAGCAAAGGCATGGCTGGCTGTGACGGCCTGCAGCCCTCCTTGTGCGGAGAGGGGCTCTCCCACTTGAGCGGCCCTCATCACCCTTGGAAGCACATGTTGCTGGACCCCACCGTGGGTTTCTGATCCAGTGGGCCTGGGGGCTGCCCGAGGATTTCCATTCCTAGCCCGCTCACAGGCAGGGCTGATGCTGCTGGGCCAGGGCCCTCACTGTGGGAATGACTCTGTGAGAAGTTGGGGTGCCCCTGATCCCAGACACTGGTTGTTGCTATCCTGTCTAGCCCATTCTTATGTTCTTTTCTAATAATTTTATTTTGGTGGTGAGTTTATACTCTTTACATCTTTGAAGGGGAGAAAGAATTATGAAGTACATTTTACAATGCACATAGCTGACTTCATAATTTTTGACCATTCTAAACACATTTCTCACAGCTACAGTTTTCTGTTTTTCCCCCGAGGAGCTGGGTGGAAGGGGATGCACGTGCTGACCTTTTCAGCAGTTGACCGTGTCCTTGGCTCCAGCATTATCCTCCGCTGCCCTCAGTGTGACTTCACCTGGAGGTGTTTAACTGCCTTGTTCTTGCACCCCCAGTTTTCACATCTTCTCTCCTCAAACCAAAGCTCTGAATTTCCCACTCACACTCCTCTATCCTATTGCCAAACCTCCATCTCCACTACCTTTCTCTCCAGAGATCTTTTTGATCATCTCTTTCTGTCATCTGAGTGTCCAATCATGAATTCCTAAAAAATTACCTCCTAACCTACCACTAGTTAAGAGCTTTCTTCTGGGAAAATTTGTCTTTGACACAAGTTCCGAGACTGTGACTTGCACCGCACGAGTGAGGTTTTTATTAGACCAGGGCCAACACGAGCAGGTAAAGGTACAACGGTGGCAGGTGGGGTTCAGTGACCCTACAGGAGATATTTCCCGTAACAGTAGATCCATGTGCCCTTACTTCCTGGGTGAGACCCACCAGGTTGTGTGTCAGGTCCATAGTTTCAATCTAAAACTTTTCTACTAGGCCAGTACTCCATTTGAAATGCCTGAAAGAAGCAAAGCTGGAACAGCAGGCAGAGAAGCTTTGCTGTTTTATTGGTGGGTGAACATACTGGTTATTTCTCTCTCGGGGGCTGATAAATTTTTCTCTGGTCTCAGAAACAAGGCAGTTTAACCTGAGTTGTGTGTATAAGTGAGAATATAAGCATTTCACTATTTAATGGCCGAGACAGCCCAGGCACTGGCCAATCAGAATCGGGTGCCAGCCATCCACCTGGGCACGGCGGCAGAAGGACGGGTCTGCACTCGCTCCTGTGGGCTGAGCCCCAGGCCGGCTAACCATGAGGGCTCATGTGTCCCCAGCCACCCACGCTGACCGAGAGGAAGCAGAGCCGCACAGGGTCCGTCGTGCTGCCCTACATCATGTCATCCACCCTGCGGAGACTGTCCATCACCTCGGTGACGTCCTCTGTGGTCTCCTCCTCTTCTAACTCATCGGACACTGCCCCTTCCAGGCCCGGGTCAGATGGGTAGGCATTTGATCTTTAATTGCCAGGAGGAGTGGTGACCCTTTCTGATATCTGCCTGTGGTACCAAGCAAGAGTGGGCCAATGTAGACACACTGTCCTCATCAGGGAAGTACTTCAGAGTTCATGGGTTCGCCTTCGAGCCAGTCATGTTGTCTCCCTCACGAGGAACATCATTGTTTACGTAATGACAGCGACAGTTATGGGGGAAAATTACCCCAATCCTATCACACCCTATCACCTTCCTAGTCCATTCCAATTTTTTTCATGAAAACTTGTCGTCACTGCCTGATTTTTTCATCATTTTAATTTTCAAAAATTATTTTTAAATTTATACTTAGTTTATGAGTAGTTCATATAATCCCTGATATGAAATTCCAAAGGTACAAAAGGCTATATATCATGAAACATCTCCCATCAGTCCCTGACCCCTGCTGGCCGGCACCGCCCCCCAGGGCCAGGTGGGGCGGGCGCTTAGGTTCTCGCGCCCCTCTGGGAGCGCAGCACACCTGGTGCATGAGCAGCACCGAAACACCATTTCCCCCCACGCTTTCTTATCATAGGAATGGTGGCACATCACACTCCATTTATCCTGCGTTTTTCAATTACTAGATCTTTAAAATCATTCCCTTTCCAAACACAGAGAGCCTCCTCTTTTCTTTGAGCTGCATGCGGCATCTCACGGTAAGTGGACCCCACAAAACTGGCCACCAGGACCTGCAGATGGACATCCGGTTGCTGTGGCAATGAGGAACCTTAAAAATAAGTTAGTTTGTAAATATACAAATGAGAAAACTCCCAAAGTGAAATTGCTGTGTCCAACCTAGATAGTTGGAATTTTCAAAGTTACTCCTAAACTGACCCTAGAGATTCAACGAATTTCCTCTCCTGCCAGCACATACAGAGCTTGCCTGGTCACCCGCACCTCGCCACCAAATTGTGTGTCATTGGGCTTTTTAAGTTTTGCCAATCTGATAGGTGCAAAATATTTTCTTAGGATAGAGGTTTTGTTTTTTTGTTCTTGCATGAAGTTGAGCATTTTTTCCTCTGTTTCTATGAACTCTGGTCAAATATTTTATGTACATTTTCTGTTGAATATTGGCCATGTTTGTAATATGAGTTGAATATTTTCCCCAATTTCTCTTTTGTCTTTTTTTTAATTTTCCTTTTCAATTACAGTTGACGTGCAATATTATTTTCTATTAGTTTCAGGTGCACAGCATAGTGGTTAGAGCTCATTGTCTTTTGGCTTTGCTTCTACTTTATAACTTCTGGATATTGTATCATAATTAAAGGCCTTCTCCACCCTAAGGCTACAAAAAGACCCCTAAAACTAGTTTTAGGGTTTCACAATTCACGATTAGCTCTTGATTCTTCAGAATCCAGTACAAACCATGAGGTGTGGAGCCAGCGTTTTCCCCAGGTGGCTTCCTGCTCCTCTTACAACATTTAGTGAGCGAGCCATCTTTTTTTCAGTGGACTCGAACAGTCAACCTTGTGAAAACAGCAAATTCCTATACATTCTTTCATCTGCCTGTGGACTTTTCCCCGCATTTCTTTGGTCTGCCTTTGTGTTCATGCACTCGTGTTACACGGTTGTAATTACTGTACTTTAAAAGGTTGTTGATGTCTACTAATCCTTTTCAAGACTTACTTGGCTAGGTTTTCTCATTGTCACTTTTGGATTAGCTTGTGGAGGATCCTGTTGCTCTTGTTACTGGGATTTCATTAGCTTGAGGGGCTGGCTTCAGGAGGACTGGCCGCTTTTGATATAGAACCTTCCTGGGCAGAACATGGAGCGCCTGTCCACACGTTCGCGTTTGAAATATTTTAAAGGAGTGCATTTGAAGAAGCGTTCCTTCTGTTTAGAGATATTACTTTAAAATAACATTTTATTAATTACAAAGTTAGTATTTGTACATGTAGACATTTTTCAAAGTATTGGAAACTTTTGAAAGAATTAAGGCTTACAACTTCATCACTCGGAAATAACCACTGGTCCTGGCTGGTGCGGCCCAGTGACTAAGCGCCAGCCTGTGACTCAAAGTTTGCTTGTTTGGTTTCTGTCAGGGCGCAGGCCTGGTGTGCGGACCCGGTCCCGGCTTGGGGCATGCTGCAGGCAGCTGATGGATGTTTCTCTCGCATGTCTGTGTTCCTCTCTCTTTCTTTCTCCCTCCCTTCCCCTCTCTCTGAAAACAAATAAAAATAAAATCTTAAAAAAAAAGAACCACTGTTAAGTTCAAATATGTAATATAAGAAAAGCACATACATATTTTATATAAGTGGAGAAGCATTGCTGGTATCATTGTGTGACCTGCTTAATTAAATATGTATTTAATTAATATGTATGATGAATATTTAACTTCATCACATTTTATTGTATATGTGTGATGAATATTTAACTTTATCACTTATTTTAGTGTTGACTATAAATCAATGCAGTTGACTCACCATTTACTCATTTTTGTAATTCTATATTATAATAATTATGGCACGAAACTAATCTGTCCAAATGGCTCCCTACCTTCAAATGATCAAATGATTAGTATTGAAAATACTAATAGTAAATGAAATCAAATGATTAGTATTCCAAAATTGTTTATCTGTTTTTTTCATTGACATAGATACCTCTATATAATTATAGCAAAGATATAATTCGGTAACTTGCTTTTCCTCTTTGTCTTTTTATTATCAGCATATTCCATGTTGCCAGGTAATTTCATCATCAGCTTTTAATATCATTTTTCATGGGTATATAGCATTGCATGGTACTAATATGCCATAATTAATCCTTCTCATACTCTAGAATATTTATATTGTCATTATTTCTAAACAGATAATCACAAAAGTTTATTGTAAATTTAATGCAAAACATTTAGCTTATATAAATATAAAATGCACTTTTATTTTTAAGTATTGTAGCAAATGTGTATATGTGCAGAGAGCTTTTTGATTATTTAGGGTGCACTCTCAGATCACTTCTTGGCCGTTTGGCGAAGGTCAAATGTAGGACGCATTTCCGAAAGCATACATTCATTGCCTAGTCAGAGGATGAGATTTTTTTTTTTGCAATTCTTGATATAGCAAACAAATACCAATATGCAATGCCATGTGTAGTATATGAGTGACTGTATAATTTTCATCATCTATTCACCAATATTATTCTGTTTTTAATCTTTTGAATTCCTAAATATTAAATAATACCTGATTCACTTGTTTGTTTTTCTTCTTCTGTGATTTTTCCCCATGCCATAAAGAGATACTACCTACTTGGCGGAAAGGATAGAAGTTCTGTTCTGTTCATTAACTCCTTTCTTAAATATAAACTCTACACCATTCAAAACAGCCAAGCTTTGAAGCAGCTGTTGAAAATCAGAGACACCAGAGAGGCTGATACAGCAGGGCAGAAAACAGAGGGCAGTGGGTAGGGTCCTTCCTCTCCATGCCGGGACCCCAGGCAAGCAGCTTTTTGCTCTTACCCAGATGTCTCCAGTGAGTAAGAAGTCATTGATGATATTTCCTCCATTTATTTAGGATGTTTCTTTAAAGCAGCTCATGCTGATTCATGCTGATGACCCTGATTCTCCTGTCACCAGTGTTATGCATGTATAGTGTTCATTAAAATTTCACGATGATGACAGGTGCTCCATCTGCAAAGGGTCAGTTCTTTGTTGCTAGGAAGTAGAGTGCATCCATCCTGTTTGGCAAATGGGAGCCTAAAGCCCAGAATGGGAATTACCGGTACTTTGTGAAACACAGTACATCTTGTTAAGTAAACCAGGAGGGATTACACATCAGGCCAACTAAATGCCTGCTTAGAACACCAGCAAAGTAGGGGCTCTAAGCCTTAACTTTTAAAAAATTGAATCTTTGTTATTTCAGGAAAATTATTGAAGCTGTCATTATAAGAAAAAATTAACACAGACACTGAGAGTGAAATCACAGGGTCAAGGAGTCCTGGCCTCTTTGGACTTCATGTTGATAGTCAGGTTCAGCACCTTGTGATTGGTCCATGTCCTTGGCTGACAGGTCGATTCTGGAGCCCCTTCTGGAGCGCAGGGCCTCAGCAGGTGCCAGAGTTGAAGATCTGCCCCTCAAAGAGGACAGCGAGAACCGGATCAGCAAGTTCAAGAGAAAAGAACGGAGCCTGAGCAAGTCCCAGGTCATTGCAGAGAAAGCGCCAGAACCTGAGCTGATGGTAAATAAAAGCAAAAAAGTGCACCAGAGGTTTTGTAGGGCATTCCCTGTAGCCAGGCCCACCACCACTCCCTTCAAGGCTCTGAGTCACCAGATCGGAGCCTCGCCAAAGGGCTTTCGCAGCACCAGCAGCAGGGGTGGGTGTCAGGGCTGACTGCACTGAGAAACACATGCACACCGAACCCAAGTCTCTAAATCAGTCATGGCGCAAGAGCGCATACCCATGGCGTAAACATGTGGTGGACACTTGGAGTTGTGGTTCTCGCTACCATGTTCCATGAGTCAGTCCAAACATTGTTGTTTGTTTCTCTTCTGTTAACTTAAAAAAATAACGGTACTTGTTCTTCCATTAGCCACATCAAGTTTTAAGTGTGGCAAGACCAGCTTTCCCTGAGAATCAGGTTGGCTCGTTTCCAACCTAAATGGCATAGTCCATCTGTGGTCAAAATCAAGTCCGCAGCCTGCCAGAAAACAATCTGTGGTTCAAGAATGACCTGTTAGTATCTTTGTGTGGGTGCTTACCACATAATAATGTGGTAAGCTTCAAAATGGCTCCTGGAGTTATGTCCTGTAACAAGCTTCTGCTCAGCAGACAAGGTTGTTCAAGCATTGTGGAGTCCAGCCGTCCCCACCTTGAGCACATTTCCTTGTCTCCCCCACCACCTACCAGAGTCCGGCTACAAAAGCACAAAGACCAAAGAGTCTCCAGCTGGTGGACAGTCGGCTGACACCGTTTCATGGTTCTTCCACACCTCCGTCAACACCTTTGAGCCCACCCCCACTGACTCCTAAAGCTACCAGGACCCTGAGTAAGTTTTCCTCTATAGAAAACCCTTATATTCGTTTTACTGGGGAATGGAGTATATTCACGAACCTGGGCAATTGTTTGTCCGAACAGCCACAAGCTATATGTAGAGTTGTCTCAGTTCAGTTGTAGTGGGTATAATACAGTTAGACTAAGTCCTTGCCAAATGAAGAAGTCCTCAGGTTGCTGGGGCTCATTAAACTTTTTTTTATACTGCTCCAAAGGGTCTCATTGGCCCTTTTCAAGTTGTGAAAGTAGAACAAGGGCGATCCAGGCAAGAACCAAGAGGAAGCCAGTGCCTTAGGAACTAGTGAGCAGAGAGCCGTATGCATTCTGTGGGGAGGGGTCCCAAATGAGGGTGAGAAATAGACCTGTTCCATGAACTACTACCTCTGGCCAGGCTTGGGGAACTGGCAGGGCACACTGCCTGAGAAGAATTCCAAGGTACCCTTGGAACAAAGGACTCCTGGGGGGGGAGTCGTGTGCCAAAGGGGAGACATTAGTCAACCCAGAGTTAGGAGGTAATCCGACAAGGTTTCCTGGAGGAAGTAGGTGTCACACCCTTTACATGGTAGAACAGAGAGCTCAGTTAACTTTAACCAGTACTTATAGTATAGTCCACCTGTTATGTGACCTTTTTTAAGCACTTGGGAAGGGTCAGAGAACAGAATGATACCTGAAGTTAGAAAAGGTTTTCATCTTCAGCTTAATAGTAAAAACACTGAAAAAAAATGGAAGTTTTACTCAAGAACTTCTCATGAGGCTTTCCAGTGAATGAAGGGTGCTCCACGTGTCAGGAGGGGTCAGAGGTCGTGTTCGTTCTGTCCACAGAAACCATGGACTAGGAGCTTAGCAGTTTGATTGGCTGAGTTGGTTCGTGTTACCCTGGCAACCAGAAGTTCCGTGAGATTCTCGATGAATTCTTTCTACCTTCATCTCCTTTGTATCATTTCTAGGTTCCCCATC
This sequence comes from Trachops cirrhosus, assembly GCA_028533065.1. Taxonomy (NCBI): domain Eukaryota; kingdom Metazoa; phylum Chordata; class Mammalia; order Chiroptera; family Phyllostomidae; genus Trachops; species Trachops cirrhosus. Next base: position 50,068,724 of record CM052545.1, read on the forward strand.
TTTGCAGACGGATGGGCTGATGACGGCCACTGTGCCACCTCCCCCTCCTCCCAAAAACAAGCCCTATGAGAGCAGGGAGAGGAACTCAGAGGAGGTAGGGGAAGGACGTGGGTGCTGGGTCAGAGGCCGCTGTGGGGAGGGCAGCCTGGGGTTCTCCGGGCATTTAGTTGGCAGGTTTTCCCAGAGCATCTGTCATTTCGGTCAGTTTTTGGTTCATTCCTGAAACCCTAGAAGACAGGGCAGCTTTCAGTGGAAAGGAACTGTATGCAGGTAAGGCTTTTCCGTTGTACGGAAGGCAGTAGAGTGTGTACCTGTACCCCACCCGGGGTGCAGGGGAGGGGATAACAACTGGGTTCCGGTTCACATCTGAAGAGTTTACTTCTGAGTGAGTGGCGGTCACTCTGGAATGGCCTCTGACTGGTTTCCTTGGTTCATTTGGCAAATATTTATTGAGCGCCTGCTTTCTGTGTGCCAAGTAGCCAAGTGCTGGGGATATATCAGTGCTGGCGAATGTCCGATTAACTCTAGCAAACGAGGGAGGATAAATCCATCTTACTTCCCTTTCTACCTGGCAAAGGCTGTGTGGGTCAGCTCGGATTTGTTAGGAGCTAAAGCAGAGTGTTGGAAATGTGGAGGAGGAAGCAGAATTGGGGAGGAAGGCAGACTCACTTCAGCTCTCGTTTGCTCCCTCAGGTTGCCCCCCCACTGCCTGTGCGAAAGGAAGCCAAAGTCCCACCCCCACCCCCTCCCAAAGCTCGGAAATCTGGCCTCCTTCCTTCGGAGCCTGGATCCCAGTGAGGAGCTCACCCTGTGCCTGAACCTCAGCAGGCCCCTGACCCCCAAGGGGCAGGTTCCTCCCCACCTTGGGCCTCTGCGGACCGCCTTGCCTGCCCGGGGAGGACGTTCACCAGCTCCAGACTGGTTGGTATTTCCTACCTTCTATCGGATGGACGCCTGAGGCCCTGCAGCATTTTTAATGCACAGGGAATTCCAGAACAGACCTGGCTGAGTCCTGTGCGTTTCTCAAAGAGAGCTCCCTTGCTGTTCAGCAACAGCCTCCAGCGCAGAGCCACATGGTGGTCTGAGAAGGCGGAGGGTTCGTCCGTGGTGGCGGTTGTAGGGCAGTCACAGTGGCCCACTCCTCAGATGGATTTCTTGCTTTCCTTCTGAAGTTGTGCTTGAGGCTTACTTTTCTTACATGGACCTATGTGATCTCATCTAATATCGGGAAAGACCAATATCACATACTTTGGTAGCTGAAATAATCATAACTTTCTAATGTCTACTATGTCTTTTTTGGAAAAAAAGAACATCTTTTTAATGAAGACTTGCTGCTTTCCGGTATGAATGGCCATCATGATTGACAAACCATGGACTCCCCAGAGCTCCCAGCTCCTATTTTCCCACCACCAGCACCCACTTGTGTAAGGGGGACGCTGGCTGTGCCCCTCCTGGGGTCCCTCACACTCCCAACCAGTGTCTCTCCCTGCATGGCACTCACTTCTTCCTTCTGTGGAGTCCTTCGAAATTCTTTCTTTTGTGCATACAGCGTCTTGTCCTGTTGCCTCTTCTGAATTCAGATCACTGGATAGAAAGGACTTAGAAGCCCGTGTTCAACAGTTTCCGGTTTCTCTTCAGCCCCTGCATGGATGGCTCAGGAGCCCCTAGCTGCGCCTGGTTTCCCCTGGAGAATACAGTGCAATACTGCCTTTTGATCATTTATTCCTCTTGATTGTGCATTTAATTTGATTACATGTTTATGGTACTCATGTGATTTAGATGATCAAATATTACCTGCACACACATCAACACCCACACCAAGTTAGACAGTTTGGGCTAGAAGGTCCTTAAAAGTCATCCAAATAACCCCCTTGTTTTGTAGATAAGGACATGGAGGTTGAACACAAATAATCCTACTACAGATTCTCATAATACCCCAGCTTGCTAACTGAGGCCACATCCAGGTAACACTTAGACCTAGAAGACAATACTGACACACTGACTCCTACCCTTAGTTGGATCAACCATGGAAATGGTCCAGATATTTCTATACTTCTTAGGTGTTTGTAACCAAGTAGACAGCCTGTGGACTGTGGATCCCCTCAGTGGACATGTGGAGGGCTCCACGGGCTCTCTTCCTCATGTGGCCTGGTCCCCTTTCCTTGGAGACAGAGAGAGCAGAGAGGTAGATTTCCCTTCTGCACACTGCAGTTTGTGTGCCTGTGTCTGTGTTCTGTGCTTGACTGACTGCCCTGTTTCAGAAGAGGCAGATCAGCTCATCACAAGATCAGGGAAGGGAACCTGCCACCATGCCCTGCGTTCCTCAGGAAATGTGTGCAGGAGGGGCTGGTCTCCCCTGCCCCAGGAGAACCTGCAGTGTGGGATGACAGAAGGGTCCTGGGCTTTGGAAGTAAAACCTTTTGGTTTCAAATCATCAAACTCCCTCAAATCAAGGGAAATGTTCTGAGCTTTCATTTCCTCCCCTCTCAAAACAGGGGACACTTGCCACATAGATTGTGCGGTTCTGATGAGATCCAGTATGTGAAGTTAGGTGCTCGCCAAGCAGTCCTTCCCCCTCTCTGCTCAGCCAGAGTGAGGTCTGGACCTCTAGGAGCATTACTGATATTCTATTGATATATTCTTTTGTTTTCTTTTGGAAGATAATTTGGAATGTGAGCGTAGGTGAGTTCTTTTGGAGTCTCTTTCACCTAATTATTTATGACTAGAGACACAGGATCAATAAGAGCAGAAGAGGATTTTAAGTGGAAAGAACTCAAGAGAATGAAGGAAGATAGTAAAGAGAAGGACCAGAAAGGCCAGGCTGGTCTCCGGCAGAGCTGGAGCCACTTGTGAGAAATTGCCCCGCAGACTGGCTGGAGAGGGTTCATATGTGTCACCCCCTCTCCAGGTTGCCATTAAATAGGTGTAAACTGGGTCACCAAAAAACCCTAAGCATGTTCCCTCAGAGTGGTGCATGCAAGTCCTGCCGTCTGGTCTTTGATCAGAGGCTGGGGAACCCGATACATGTGCCAGATGCCTTCCCACCCCCACTTTTGTTAATCATCACCTAAGGCCTTTTACTGTTTTGTTTTTAGAGACAGAGGAAGGGTGGGGGGAGAGAGAGCCATCAACTGTACACACCCCAACCAGGGATGGAACCTACAACCTAGGTATGTGCCTGACCAGGAATTGAACCCTCAACCTTTCCATGTATGGGACAACATTCCAAGCAACTGAGCCACATCAGCCAGGGCTTTTTTTTAATATAACAATTTTCCATACGACTCCCTCTCTACGTTTATGGAAATACTCTCTCCTGCCTGAACAGACAGGGTTCCAGGTAGTTTTGTGAACAACAGATGACAGGGGACATTGGAAGGTTCGTCTCCTCGGGAAGCCATGGGGTAGAAAAGAGTCATAGTTGACAAAGGTCATGAATAATGGATGTCCTGAAGTCTCAGAGGAAGATGGCAAAAAAATACCTTGATTCTATTAAATTAGGAGAAATGAGGGGCAGGGATAAAAAGAGAAAGACCTGAAATTTATGTTTCTTGGGAAGAACTCGGGAGTATTGAAAGACATTGAAATTAGCCCCAGTCGTCACAGCCTTTGTGAATGTTGGTTTATGGGATATTTTTGTAATCTCATCTTTCCCTGTCCTGGTGACTTTTCTTGCTTTGAGGTTTTTTTGCAATAATTGTTTCATCCAACATATAATTAGGCTCTTAGTAAGTGCCGGACACTGTACTAGACCCTGAGGTTGTGGCAGTTCAATGTCTTCAGGGGCAACAGGCCCAGATGCAAAGTCCGGGGTGTGTTGTGGGATGGGAAGTGCATGGTGTTGAAGGGAAGTGAAGCCCTAAACAGGCTACTGGGCCACGGGTGGCCTCCCTTCCACCCTCACGCCTCGACTCCAGAATTGTCATTTTTCCCATCAGGGAGACCCTTAAAAACTGCTGCTGTCACATTGCAAACCCCTGAGACAAAACAAGAGCTAAAGCAGGATTTGAGACCACGGTGCACCTCTGTTAGCTCTTTCCAAGCTGCAACAGTGCTTCCCCTCTAGCTACCCCAGGTCACAGGGTCGTTTCTTATTTTAAAAATGAGACCTATCTCATGCACATCGTAGCATGCGGACGGGTGCAGTGTCACAGTGGCAAACACCCCTGCCACCACTTCTCAGATCCAGACATAATCGACCTCAAATGTGTTCCTTCTTTCCTGTCACTTTGCGGGTACAATGAAAAGGAGAGAGAACCCCCACCATTTACAGAAAACAATAGTGTACTTTTTGGTGAGTTAACATGTATTAGTCCTTGGGCCTCAATTTCCTCATGTAAAAAAAGTACATATATATGTATGTTACATGATTTTTATCAAACCCTTGCAGCCCCAGCTTTCTTCTAAGTGAATGAAAGAGAGAGCCGGGAGGCAATGAAGTTTCTGTAGGCTTTTCCAGTCTGTGCACCATAAAAGAGGGGACTTTAGGATTGTGTTGGAGGAGGTAAGTTGCTCTTTGGGTTGGTTCAGAGTGGAACCACCAGTTATCTCCAAAAGGAAAAATTTATCCGTTCAGGTTGATGATTTCAGGCTGACTCTCAGTAACCCAGCCAGAGCTGCCCTCCCCTATCTCTGTCCAAACTCATCTGTCCTGTTTTGAGTTGTTCGTTCATACCTTGTCCAAAGCTCTTTTGCCATGGTTTTATAAACTACTTGGGTTTTGAACCTGGACAGTTAGGAAGATGAGCATTGAAGTAGGAAAATTTTGTTCAGATTTGCTATTATTTATTTTTAAATTAAAAGTGGAAATGTATTTTAAAGTTCATTGTGTGTTTAGTTTATTATTATCCATATGTTAATGAAATGAAATCATCCCTGAACTTTTTTTTTTAATTGACACCTCCTTTGGACACATCACAGCCAGGGCAGAGTCCCTTCTAGCCTCCTTTCACTATGGGTCCTGTGAATTTAAACCCGTACTGTGGGGTCAGAGAGTCGTCTTTGCCTAGAAGCAGTAAAAATGTCAAGTTATCTGGCGCTTTCTTGGCTCCTATCTTCCCGTCCATTCATTTGGCATCCGAGCTGCCCAGTTTTCTGATAACCATTCATTTAGTGTAATAGGTTCTATTTCTTTACTCATTCACCACAGATAACTGGGCAGAGGTGAAAGGAAATAAAGAGGTTAAAGGGAGTATCTAATAACTTATGTGGAAAGGATGGAAACCAATTTTCCAACTAGGGTGAGCAGTGGTATCCCCTGGGAAAAGTTGCTACACACCCCAGACCAATGGCATCTGAATTTCTGAGGGCACGGATGGGACCCGGGCATCTCCCCGTGTTAGCCCAATGTTAGGAAAAGTTAAGAACCACTACCTGGGAAGAAATAAGAGCTTTAGAAAATTGGTGTTCAAGACGTGTTTCTTGGACTCCCCACTGGTGGTGGGTCCAGCTGGAGAGGGCACATAGCCACACTTCCACTGGGACAGCTCCACTGTTGGAAGTGCTTGCTTTATGCATCAGAGTTTTTTAAGTGTCTCAGTGCTTTCAAACATTGCAATCTGTTGCTTTAGAGCAAACAGTGCTGCACTGTATATGCATAAGATTCACCAGGTGCCTGTTAAAAGTGCAGATTTTGCATCAGTAAACTCAGGGAGTGGCTTGGGATCTGGGTCCGCACTGAGGAACACCCCTTTCAGAGCACCTTGCCGGTCAGCATCTGTGAGCGCTCCCATCTCATGCAGTGGTTCTTGGCTTCTTCCCAGTCATCCCCAGAGTACTGCAACTTCTGAAACTTCGGTTAAAATAATCCATGTTTAATCCCTTCTTTTCGTTTCTTTATCATTTAAAACCATATATACTTGAGAACTCATCTAATTAAATCTATCATTTTTTACATTTCCATTCCTTTTAGTTTTGAAAGGCTGCAGCCTTTTTTTAAAGGTACATTGATGAGTTAGAGAGCTCTTCACATTCCGGAAAATGCTTCCAGCTTTAATAAAGGAGTCGTGTTTCCTGTCTTTACCTTCAGTCATTGGGCACTGGAGACCCAGGATCCTATATGTGCATGTCAGCTGCAAGCCAATGGGTGCCACCCCAGGCCTCTGATGTCAGCATCCAACCTCCCCAAAGAGCATCTTTGTGGCCCCTTCAGGGAGGCCCACGGCTGGCTGCAAAGAAAACGCCCCAAAGACAAGCTTTGGCAAAGGAAACCGGAGGCCACAAACAATGTACAAAATAAGTTGTTTCCTTCTTTTTATAATATGTAAACTAATGAAAAGATTGTAAATGATACCATGATGTAAAAAAAAAAGTGAGTGACAGCTGGGAGCCCCCCATCCTGCCTGATATGTATTGATTAGTACAATGATGCAATTTTGCCTTTTGTTCCATAGATTATAGACCCCACAACTGCTGAATTTTATTAAAGTGGGAGTGACATTCTGTGATTGACTTTTAGACATTCCACAAATGGAGATATTTGGGAAACCTAGCATTGTACAGTAATAAATATTTGTATTAAAAAGGGAGGGTCCTCCCCCCACCACACACAGAATGTACCTGTCTTGCCCTTTTAGATGTATAGGGCCATGGAGGAGAGGAGGAAGGTTTCATCTCTTTGATTGAAAGATGGAAAGGGGCCTAGGTCTTTTTCACGTGAATACAGGCACAATTTGTGGCCATGACACCAAGCAAATTATCTGAAATTTGAGTTGTCCCAATGGTCTCAGAGTCACTTGGAAGTTAGAGGTGTACAGAAAAACGTTAGTGTTACAGTGTCTGGGACCTCTGAGAGAAATAATCACCAGTGGCCCTAAGTGGACACAGGAGCCTCAGTGTCCTGTCTCAATTCCAGTTAGCAAGCTAAAAGCTTCCAGGGCCAAGTGCACTGGCTGCTCATCAGGCTGCAATGCAGAGACGCTGACCATGGAGCCTGACGCAGTTCCGAGGATCTAGGAAACAAACGGTCGGAGCCCCGGGTTCTGCAATGCAAAGGGAAGACAGTGCACCAACTTCCTCAGTCGTTATGACGAGTAATGAAAATGGGCATGTATCTAGCACCAAGACTGTCACCCTTCTTTGTGGAGAATGAATGGTGGCAATGCTATTTGACTAAGGGACATGGGAACGTCCATCTTCAACTGACTCTACACTCCATAGTGTTCTCAAGAGAAACAGCAGAAAGATTGGGCAGATGAATACTGTTATTTTTAGGTCTCAGACCCGTAACTCAGAGTGCACCACTGGCTCTGGTGCACTTAGAGAGACCATGTGAACCAGAAGAAGCAATGCACTAGTAGCCCCAGCAGGACTTTTGCCTGGGTCTCTCTTAGGTTCCAGTTGACTTTCAAAGGGATTAGAGGCAGTCTGGGGAAGAAGCCTCTGCCATGGCCCCACCTACCTTCTGTAGGATATGGTAAAAAATGAAACCACAAACCCACAGCTCCCTGTAGCTGAATCAGCTTCTTTTGGCCCAGACAGATCAATATGGGACAGTTGTCCTTGTGGTACAGGGTGGGAGAGGGGGAGGGGGTCGGTGGAGGGGAGCCATGGCATTCCTGGTCAACAATTGTGTTAACTCGGTGTTCTCTCCCCGCTCGGCTGCCCCTGTAGACACAGTGGGAGGAGACCCCCTGTAGGCTGGCAGTGTCCCTCCCCCACCAGAGAGAGGTCTGAGTTAGAGACTTAGCTAACACTGAGGCCACTTTATTTGCACTACTTCATTACAAGATATGTGCAGCTTGGCATAAGAATGTCTGAGATCCACACAATTCACAGCTATTAAATAGGTCACAAATTTCAAAGTCAGAATTATACTTCAGTGTTGTCGATTCTTCTGGACCCATGGATTTAAATCTTCTTTGGCTCAGTTCCCTCTTCAATCAGATTTTCCTGAAAAATAATGTGAGTAACAAATATATCAAGGTTGATTTTACTGGCTGAATTTCATTATGTTTGTAATACATCATTTCTAAAATATCCATATAGCCCTGGCTGGTGTAGCTTAGTGGATTAAGCGCAGGCCTGTGAACCAAGAGATCGCGGTTCGATTCCCAGTCAGGGCACATGACTGGGTTGCAGGCCAGTTCCCAGCAGGGAATGCACAGGAAGCAACCATACATTGATATTTCTCTCCCTCTCTCCTTCCCTTCCCCTCTAAAGATAAATAAATAAAATCCTTTAAAAAATATCCATTTAGAAATACCAATCATGTCTTTTAAAGTTGCTTATAATAAAATTTGCATCAATAATTTAAGGGCAGATGTGGGAAGACGGTGAAAGAAAGTTCCGATCTATCAGTGTGCCATTAACCTGGGCTTTGCTTCAGTTCCTTCCATCTAATGTCATGTTTGGGAAACTTCAGTGCTTGCTGTGTTTTATCATGCGGTAAGCAGGATGAGAAGAAAGCAAATAAAGATGGCCGACTGCTTTTCTCTCTTTCCCGTTGGTGTGGAAGTCCAGGTCAATGGAGTAAATGGAAACTGCAGCTCAGCTTCACCTGGGGTGCATTCAGGTTTTCCCTGCCCCTGGGCGTGACATAACTAACTGTTGTGCCTTCTGACTGCCACCAGCACGTGGACCAGGGCGCTCAGAGAACACCAACATTTACTTCAAGACTCACTTCCTATATTCATTTCTCTTTATGTTTATTTGAAAGTCGAAAGCGTACATCTGGTTACTCTATGTCCATTCTCGGTGAGAATTTGGAGATCAAGATAGTCCAATTAGAAAACTGGAAATCACATATGTGGCTCTGAATGATAAATCCTTAGTTTGGAACTTTTTATTCCAAAGGAACTAGAGTGCCATTTTTGATTCCTGCATTTCTTGGGGAATACAGTGTCATACCAAGAACAAGGGGAGACTCACTGGCCAGGCACAGGTCCCTAGAGGTGCGCAGGCTGTGTGTAAATGTGGAGAATATATGACATACTTGAAGAACTGACATGGAGTGGGGGGAAGAAATTCGTGTTGTCCATCATCCCCAAAGCTAGGGCCAACATCAGCAGATAAAGGTTACAAAGTGATTTCAGTTCCATTTATGAAAGGAAAAAAAGAGGTTCCAGCCATTGTTCTGTGCTGTGCAACCACTGAAAGGGGGCGCTATGTGATAGTGAGGGCCTTACTGGGGGGCATCTTGGGAGGTCAGGAAGGGAGCCTGAAAGGGCTCAAAGGTGGCTGCCCCAAGTGGCCCAGGTGGTGCCCGAGGGCCTCGGGTCCTAAGCACCACGCTCCCGTTACCACTGGGACTCACCAGTGCCCCTTTCAGCTCCCGGAGGGCAGAGCGGGGCTGGTGGACGGTGCACTCCAAGCGCTGAGGTTCTGCTTGCTGATCGACCTCTTTGGCTATCTGAAGAAAAAAAGTGTGATTCTCAGAGATGGAGGTAAATGAAAGTGTTTTCCATTTTCACTAAAAATTGTCTGTGGAGAATGAAGTCAAGGTGGACGTGGACTGAGACTGTTGCGGGGTTGGGTGGGGCCTTTAGGAATGTCTGCACCCCCGGGGGTGGCCATTCTCAAGGGCTGGGGTCGGGTTCTGGGGGCAATGGCCGTGCTGAGGCAGAGAGCATTTTCCCTCTGAAGATGAAGAGGATGAAGTACTTCAAACCCCATGAGTAGACAGTATACAGCAAATCGCTGTCTCCATCTCTCTCTCTCAAAAAAAAAAATCAATAAATACATTTTTTTTAAGGTGAAAGAGATGTTTCCCATACAATCTGTGTAAAGGAGACTGCAGATTCTGGGGCCTATTTCCTACTAAATTACTTTTATTATTTTTCCCACAAAAGAGATTTTTTTCCCAATGAAAACTAAATGGTTTTAAGCTTCTCTCCCTAAGTTTCTCATTTCCAGGCCAGCATTAAGTGTCCCTGTCCCGAATCACTCATCATTTAGGGCCTAATTTGTGTCCTATTAAAAAAAACAATAATAAAAATTGTTTTTTATTAATACACTGACATTTTTGGATTAACCTGCTGACATATATGGCCTCTCTCATATAATCCTCATATGACCCCAAGAAGTCACATTTTATAGATTAAAAAACCAAAACAAACAAAACCCAAGCAGCCTATGCTAGTGCCGGCACTGGTACTAATCTAACTTACATGAAATTAAATCCAGCCTGTTTTCCAGTGTATATTTTGTCTCCCTAAGCTTGCTAACTCATCTGCTCTAGTGGCCTGTGACTTCTTTGCTTAAATACCCATATTAGTAAAAGGAAAGTACTGAGCATGCACCCTTGATAATGTATTTATGTGTTATAAAAATGTGCTGCTGACCTAAATTGTAGGTATTTTTAAAAGATGAAATAAGAAAGAAAAAACATAAGCAGAAGACCTAAGATTTTCTTTCCAAATCTCAGTCATCCCGCCCTGAGGCCTTGCTCCATCGGTGGGTTGTCGTTCCTTTGGCAATTCTGTGCACTCTGAGGGAGACACGCTACCCACTATGGCTGTATCCTCTGGGAACTGCTCTTTTTCTTTGCCCCGATAGTCGTCATCTGAATGGAAAGCAGGAGTGGGACTTGACTGTGTGAGTGTCTTACCTCCCCCACTCCACCCCGAATACCTAGGATGGAGTTTCAAGTAGCACTCTCAGGGAGCATGGAGAATGTTAGCATAGTTATTAACTATATTTGTTATTGAGCCAAATAAGCCACACCTTACTGTGAAGGTGAGAGAGACTTACCTCTTGGAAAGAGTCCATCAGATTTTCTGCATTTCTTTTTCCTCCAGGGCGCAACCCGTAGGACCAGTGCTGGTTGGAGCCGCCCACCACACACAGTGTCAACAGGATAAACCCGGCCAAGAGTTTGGGAATCGGCTCCATTCTAAGGAACATCAATACAACAATGGAAACAGGCACAGACTGGGTTAAGTGAAAGGTAAACACCTCTTTGGTGAAGAGCCTAACAACTGTGTCACTAACTTGACGGAAGACAGAGGTAGGAGTCATCTACAGGTTTCACACGGATGCAGAAATACACCTACCCACTTGCTTGCCTTGAGTTTCTAGCCGATGGGGACAAAATCATTTCTTTAAACTAAACTAGTCTATTTCTATTTTCAGTATTTATTTTGTTAGCCAAATCCCATGATTCCTCCCTTATGAAGCTCATCTTTTTGTCTTAACCTTTTCCCCTCTGTCCTTGGTTGTCAACTGTATCATCCTGAGATAAAGGGAATTGGGCCACCTGCCCCAACAAGTAGCTCCTACTAAAAATTTGTGGCAGAAAGAGAGGGGGGTTTTTTGGACATTAAATGGCTACAGTAGGTACTAATGACATTTTGCTGAGTGTCTGCCCTGTAGTCTTCCATGCATTAGTGCTGTCTGTACCATCTGGGAGAGTGAGAGAGGACTGAAACACTTTTCAAAGCACTGAGTCCCAGGCCAGATGCCTCCCTGGCCAAGGTGGCCTCAGATTGACATGCGGAGTTTTCACAAGGAGTCTCCAGATTAATTTTCCTTTGATGGGAAGAAGTGAAAGACAAAATCAAATATTGGTCGATGAGCTGTCACCATTCCCCGAAGGCTAGCTCTCTGTGGCCAGGGCTGACAATGACCATGAAGATCAATGTTTCTATAGACACCGTCACACCTGGAGTTCGTCTATATGATGTAAAAGCCCTTATAGACAGACAGCAGCATGCAGTCTAAAAGGGACCCTAGTGCACTGTTGGTGGGATTGCAGACTGGTACGACCACTGTGGAAAACAGTATGGAACTTCCTCAGAAAACTAAAAATGGACCTGCCCTTTGATCCAGCAATTCCACTGCTGGGACTATATCCTAAG
>CM052545.1:50081018-50105299 GCA_028533065.1 Trachops cirrhosus
GGGAGGAGGGGAGGAATGGGTGGGTGGGCTGGAATGGGAATAAAGGATAGAAACTGTACTGAATAAACTAAAATAAAAAATTTAAAAAAAAAATAAGTCCAAAAATAAATAAATAAATAAATAAATAAAACCATGCTAGAAATACAAAGCATTTTACCTGTTTGAGAGCAAAGAGCCCAGAGAATGCCACGCTTCCTTTGGAGTGTGTTGAATATTATGTCTTTTTGTCTTCCTAGCCCCCTTTTTATATGAAACTTTTCCAGGACACTGAAATCTTTCCTGCTGGTAAATTGTACTACACGTGGACTACTTTTTAATAGTATTTTTTTTAAATCCTCACATAAAGCCCTTTAATGGTGTTTGTAATTGGAACGCCCACTGGTATAGCTGTTAAATTTACTTAAATCTACCATTAAAACCTCAGCTAAGACTTTTATAGCTGAGGCCACAATTCAAAGAGATTAAAACCTAGCGAGATTGGCTTCCCTTGAAGAAATTGACAGGCCTCCCAAGAGTTCAAGGAAAGTAGCTGTCTTAGATTAAGCGATGTTAAATGCACCCATAAAACTTTCACAAAGGAGGCCATGTAGCAATTACAGAAAGAAGATGTGAAGATGCCTGGGAGCTGGTCTCAGTTCTTAGATTCCTCACTTGTAAAAGGAACTGGTTTAGAAATAACAAGTGATTATTGGCACCACACCAAACCCATATAGAACCCTAAAGTGTATTGCATTAGCTTGAAAATCCCCCAGTCTCCTACTCACCAGAGTCCTTATCTCCAAAGCCTTCTATAGCATCAAACAGGTAAGCAGAAACATTGTAGTTAGAATACATTAAGCACAAGACCAGCTGGGACAGACTTAGGTCCACAGTCCAACTCACTTCAGTGAATGCTTGCTTATGCAGTTAATATGTGCACATCACTGTGCTGAACGCACCGGGAGCACAAAGATGAGAAATAGTAGTTTCCTGGTGTGTCAGCAAGACCTCACTCATCATTGCCACTCCTGCAAAGTGGATATCCTTGTCCAAATTTTATAGGTAGATGTTTCAACCCATCTGTGAGCTCCTCGACATGTTGTTTACACTGTAGAATTATTTAAGGAAATTTTTTTTATAGAGGGGAAGGGAGGGAGAAAAAGAGGGAACTATGTACAAGAGAAACATTGAGCAGCTGCCTCTTGCCTGCTCCTGACCAGGGACCAAACCTACAACCCAGGCATGTTCCCTGCCTGGGAAGCCAACAGACAACCCTTCGCTTTGCACGGCAATGCCCAACCCACTGAGCCACACCAGTCAGGGCCACAGTACAATTATTTAAAAGAGAGAGAACCATTAATCTTTATTACATTTATTTGAATACATAATTGTCTTTCCCTAACTTACCACTGGGCTGTTAACTCCTGGTAGGTAGAACATCTGTTAATAAATTCATAGCATTTAGTTCGAGTTCAGTAAGTATAGGTATGAATAAAAGAAAGTAAGGGTCTTTTAACCAGATTAAGTCTAATGCTTCCTGTATTTCTGCAGTGATATGCTTAATCTGACATAGAATTAAAATTCCATGTAGAATTGGCTGTAAAGACTGATATATTAGATAAATAGTGAAATGGTTAAAAATAACTGGATATTCGGTCATTTGAGAGCCAGGACTGGCAGTTTCTAATTAGGTAGGTTGCTATGCCAGTCAGTCACTGCGCCTCGTCCTCTGGAACAATTGCATTTACCAGGGTTTCGGGTGAGGAGCAGAGCTGCCCTGGCCAGACACACGTCCTGCTTTGCTCATCCGTCCCTCCATAGGCATGTCAGGACAAGGTAGGGAAGGGGGGTATACTTTAAAGTATAATTGCAAATAGGAGGGAATTTTTAAAAATAAGACATAAGTGATTGAGTTATTTTAATTATTTCTTTTATACACTTTGAATAATTTCTAAGGGCCATTGTGATATGAAGGAGTGCACTCTCATCTCACTACAATAATGAGAGGCTGTTTTTCAACAGAAGTTCATCTTGTTTGAACGCTGTTCATTCACCTTGTCCAAGTGATTGCCTGTTTGCTGAGATGTGCATCTAACAGTGTCGAATAAGCAGGTGTGGTCTTTGGTTTGGACTTCTGACTCTGTTACCAGATTAATCACTTCTCTCTGGTTAGGCATCACTGGATTTCTTGTGTGTTCCTACCCGTTGGTATTCAATGTTTGAATAATGCTTTGAAATTTTTATATGAATACAGTCGCATGATCTATGAATTCATTATGTTTTATGTCCTTGAAGTCTGCATTAGTATTGTTGTAGGTCACAGATATGAAAGGCAAAGACCAAATTTAATTTGCTATGGCATCAAATAGGGTAACGAATAAGCAAGTAACAGAATTTTGGTGTTTAGTGACAAACTCCGAACCTGCTCATGGTTCCCAGGACAGACCAGTTTACCATGGAGCTGCATTCAGTCAATTGTGTTTAAATAATTGGATTTTATAGTTATCTATTTTTTTCTAAATATAGAAATTCCCTAAATGTTAGACATATGGCTTTAGAGGGAAAATGGCTTCACCCTTCTGCATTGAAAGAAACACCATGAAATTATTACAATGCAGTGACTTAGCAATCTTGCCAAATGACAGATGCAAATGATGAAAACCTTTTTTGCCCTGATTGGAAACCTCTGCAGGAAGCTCTTTTGAACACATCCCTGGGTGTGCACAGGCCTCAGAAATTAACCCCGAGTAAGGTGCTTGGCACGGAAAACAAAGTAACTGCTTTCCTTTGTAGGGCTGTGCCTTTAATTTAAAAAATATTTCCTTGGAGATTAATACCATTCTAGGGCTTTTCATATATTAAAGATGGTTGAAAGTTGACTTGAGGGTAGATTTATAGTATAAACCACCAATTCATAAAATGGGCTGGAGAAAATATTCAAGTCTTGATTTATAATGGTAACCTTCATAAGAAAATGAATTTTTATTTCCTATTAAAATTTCTTTGAAACTGCAGTTGAAAGAACTAGACTATAACAGAGCATAACATAAAATACTGCTCTAATACAGCAGGGTTCTAAATTTTATCAACGTAGATAATCTAGCTGATTTAGGTTTGAAAACTTTTTCTAGCCCTCCCACCCGACAACTGTGTTTTTGCCTCTCTGTATAGCCATGTTTCATCACTAAGTTACTGGAAGTTTTACTATTTTCTAACTTCCCTCCCTCCTTAAAAATTCCTCTCTAGTTGTCAAGCAAAATGTTTTGAGAGGCAATGTATTTAAACAACCTAATAAAACTAACTGGTAATGTTCATCAGCTAATGAGTGACACATATTAAGTGAATTTTAGAAGGCAGTCTTTTCTTTTTTGAAATTTCTTCGTGTTGTGAGCATGGTGGATTTTAAGGGGATCATAAAATAATGCTTAAACAAATAAATTTAATGGCACTTTCAAAGAACTAATCCATACTATGTGTAATGCTGCATTTTTCAAAAGCAAGACAAGAGACTCCTCTCTGACATTTCACATTGTTTATTAATGCAGCATACGTTTGACCCGAACCCTGCAGTTCCTAAGAAAACCACGTGTAGATCTTAGGTTACGTATACAGAGGTACCCTTCAGTGGATGAACAACATGTTCTATAATTATTGAAAATATAGTACAGAGTGAAATGATTTAAATATAATTTAGGCACATATTGATTATGAAAATAGATATCTCTTAATATAATACTTCTCTGTCTTGGTAAAAATAATAAAGCAAAGAAAATAATTCATTTCTGAAATTGCTTTCCTTGGCCTGCAAAGGTCTGGTCTCCTGCCACCATGCACACGTACCTTTGCTGGAAGGAAAGCTTTGCATATGTGTATGTATGTAGAAGAATGCACTACATAAATGTTACAGACATGCCATCCTACCAAAGGAGACAAAGTGGTTTTCAGAGGTTCATTGTCTCACCCTGATGGGTCTGGAGAATTCAGAACCCATTTGGACACAGCTTATATCCTGCTCTTGGGGGAGAGGAAAGGCCACGGTTAAGTGGTGGGGAAGGTCAGGCCCCATCTCTGCTGCAGCAGAGACAGAATGACTGAAGAAAACCAGACTGAAACATATTAAAACCACCAAACCAAACCAGAGAATGTCAGTAAAAGAACCACAGGTGCTGATGGATTGGTATTACATTTTGGACCAGCCAAATGCTTTTGTTTTTATTTGCTTTTTTGGTGGCTATTATCAGTTTAAAATTCCTCATTCTACACTGTCAGGTTTTAGCTGCAGTTATACTGTGGTGCCTTCTGAAAGATGACTTTGCCATATCCATTCCTATTTTATAGCTTCAACTGCAGTGGATCGAGACTTAGATATCTGTTTCTAAGCTGGTCCTGTTTAAATGATTTGGCCACTGAATTAAATGTTAGTAATGCACCTTGGTTTTTTGGTTTTGCAGTATCTTCCTATACTTATGTTGACTGTACAAGAGGAAAGGAGGCTGGTCGTGTCAATAAACAAACCTGCCCGGCCTGGTGTGAAGCGCAAGTTGCTTAGAAGGAAATTCTAAAAGCTCATTGAGAAGCTTGACCTTGAGGCCTGCTGCAACTTCAGTGGACCATCACGTTGAAAGAAAGATGTCTTTCTTTCAACTCTGCCTTTCTTTCGAGTCAGCAACAATGGAGGATTTCTTTAATTTAGCTACTATTTTGTTTTAAAAAAACAAACCATATAAAAAGGAACCTGAAGCGCAAGCCTTGGGGCATCGGATGTCACCGTGCTCACACGGTGTGATGGGTAAGGCAGGGGAGCCATTGCTACAGCTTCTCATAACCTGAACGACCTCTTGAAAATGTTCACGGAGCTTCACAATTTACTGATCCATATGCCTCGAGGCTCAATAAATATAATTGTATACGTTGTGCTTCTCATAAATTAAAATCCTCAAATTTCAAGCCGAGATGGTACAATATTTCCACATCATGCCTATTTAAAAGCAAATATAATAGGAACTACTCCCAGTCATGAAGCCAGGCAAGCCCCCTACTCCACTCAGAAGGCAGCATCTAATCTAGCTTCCGATGTCTACTGAATGAATGCTTTTCTGGTAAAGTCAGAATGTGGGAAAAAGTCACTTTTTTCCCTATGCACCACTGAGAACAAGCATAATCCTCTAAATGTTTTTCTCATTAATTTCCTTACAGTGTTATTTCTGCTAGACAGCTGAGTGAGTGGAGAAACAAAAGTGATTAAGGAAAACATCTGTCATCTTGAGCTTCTTCCGGCAGCCTTGAAACTCTCATCTGACACTCTGTGACATGTGCAGCGGTGTTAGCATCTCTTCAAAGATAGCGCCCTTCACGTTGGACCCTCGCAGGTTGGCTTCCTGAAGGTCACACCCAGACAGGTCGCAGTTCTGAAAGGCAAGAGACAACACCTAGTACCTAACACAGAGACTTAGGGGTCTGCCCGTTCCCTTTCAAAAATGATTCGTGGGCATGTTTGGAAAATGTTCCTATAGAATAAAACTCAGTTATTTCTGGAAAGCTTCTGTTTCAGAAGAAAGTCAGATTTTCTGGCATCTGTATTTGTTCACTCTGGCTGACCACCACAAATATATTACACACACACACACACACATACACAGGTTAACAAGGAGCATGTCCCTTCTGACCATGTATTTTAGAATCAGTCATTTAAAATCCAGAATGGACTCCAATGTAGTAAATGTTACCTAAACAATTTTACCACAATCTGAGAACAACAATGGAAGGCACAGGAAGGGCACAGAGACTATTTTTAAAAATCTGAGAAAAAGACATTTTACCTAACAATTAAACTGTATAATAGATTTTTCCATTCCTCAACCCCAACATTTTTATAGCAAGGAATTGCCTTTTTAAACCCCCAAATCACCTGTATAATTCAATGAGTCTGAACAAATATACACAACAGTGTAACCCCCACCATCGCTGCAAGCTGCTTTCAGATTTCTCCTGTGATCACGGAGGGACAGATGAGACAAGCCCCTGGGGATGGTGGGGACAATGGTGAGAGAGGAAGTGACTGCACAGAAGCTTTCAGGACCCAGTGTTGACAGTTGCCTCTCAGCAGGCGACCTGACCAGCCTCTGCAATCAGCCTGACAGAGAGAGGGAGGCTTGGGCTGTTTACCACACTGACTGCAGGGCAGCAAAAATCAAGGAAAAACATCATCATTTTTAGGTGATAGTAACGAACAAATAAAAATTAAATACTGCTGCTTAAATAGGTTTATATCTTCATCCTTAGGCTGGTTCTTTTGCCTTAAATTTAATAGAAACTGCTACTCCGCTGCTTAGAGCCAGCAAGGGAATAAGACAAAAACATTTTTAGAAAAATCAACAGGAAGCCAAATTTTAATGTACAACCCAATCTATACCAGATTTTCTTGCGTAGGGACAGGGCTAAACTGCTCAATATGACAGTACCACATGTGACCATTTATATTTAAATGAATTAAAACTAAATCAAATTTAAAAATCCATCTACCACTTACACGACCACATTTCAAGCGTTCAGCAGCCACAGGTGGCTGGTGGCCACTGCACTGAACAGACACCGAGTGTGTCCACCACTGCAGAAGGCAGGCTGCCTGCAGGACAGCAAGAGCGAGGAGTCAGCCGGAAGGCCTCGTGGAGAAGACGGTGCTGACGAGGAGGACGACAGGGCCGATCACAATCTCACACTGAGATTTAAAAAGAGTATGATGCCAATTTAGACTAGGCTTTCCCTAACCCTGCTTTCAAACCTGGATATTGTTTAAATTTCCCAAGCAGTTCAAGAAAAAATCTGGCTCCATTTGTTTGAAATTAAAACTTAAGCAAAACAATACTTTAGGTTAATAAAGCACCTATCAAACTTACCTCCACAAGAAAAACTAACTAAGAAACAGAGAGAAATAAAATCAACTTCCAACGTCAGGTGAATCTTCCGACCCGGTACTGGATCCCTGACTCAGGTACCGATCCTCCCCTGGAATTCATGTGGGTTTCAACAAGCAGCTGCAAGGAGACGTCCCTCCAGCTAAGCTGGTCTGTCACCCAGAAGTTTTTCCCAGCCAACCACTTTATGGTTTCAATAAATTTTGTAGGAGGTGCTCAGTGATTCTGGAAGAACAAAACCTCTTTAAAAATTGGTGACTCACCTCTAAATCTGTTCCTGCCAGAGTCGCTCCTCTGAGGTTACAGTTCTTCAACTTTGCATTTTTTAAGGTAGCAACTCTCAGGTTAATTCCTGTCATCTGACTTCCTTCCATATCTACACCTTTTAGATTAGCACCTACAGTGAACATGTTTGGGGATTAGTTAAACTTAACAGTATGTACAGTCACTTAACTTCAAAAACACCACAATAAAACTTACAGGGAGAATGATGACAGCACCTGTAGCTTTTGAAAAGGATTCTGAACCTCAAATCTCAGTGTCTCAGCCAAAGTACATATGTTAGAGTTCACTGTTCTTGAGGTGTCAGCTCATATCATGAATTAAGAAATGTTTTAGTCTGTATTTTTGAGTGACGACTTTAATTTGGTCTTATGATAATTAGCACTTTCATAATCACCTCCATACAGTAAGGCAGTAAGAAAATGACAAACAATATATTAACACCACAAAAACTGTCTGGGTTTATGCAAACACCACAAAAACTGTCTGGGTTTATGCAAACTGATGTTCATAGTTTTGGTCAGAATGTGAGTGTGTTGTTCTGTTTGAAAGTTTAAGATGTTGGCATTTAATTCTCAGCTGAGGCCTCATGAATGTTTGAGGCTGGACCCCCCCAGTTGTCGGCGTTGCTGCCTGAAGCTCCTCAGATGGCGCCAGAGGAAATCTGCCCATGGTCACGTCTTACCAGGAGCAATTGCTTTGCTGGGCTTTTTACTTCTCAGCAAGTTTTCCCCTTAGAAAAGGTAATTAGAGACAGAACCTCACCTTCTAAATTGGCTTTAAGACCAGAAGGATCTTCAAAATTACACTGTTTCAGGGAGGCCCCTTCCGCGTTAGAGCAGAGCATCTTGACTCCCTGGAGATTTGCACACTGGCAAACAAGAGAAGAAAAGTTCATGTCTTAAGGTTCAGAATTCGTTTGGAAAAGAAAAAATTGGCTTAAACAGTTATTAAACAAAAATTTGTTTAACTTTCACAGCTGAAAGTCTTTTTAAAAGAAATGGCCATTGCTGGCAATACAGGGAGGCCGGTCCCGGGGCACCGAGTCTAAGCCCCCCGCAGGAAAGTCAGGCACGTCTGGTCCTGGAGTTTGCTAGGGTTTTTATATACCAAGGAAGGCAAGAGAAAGGTAAGCCATTCTGAAAGGACTGACGTTAGCTACACACAAAGGGGATGGAAGGGGCTGGCTCTGGGACGCGCACAGCAGAGCGGGGGCGGGCAAGGTATGCACCAGAGGCAGCAGACTGGGAAATTCACGTGTAAATAAGCAGGGGAGGCTCCTGGGGCCCAGTGGCACTTGGCTAGTCTCTCCTTTGGATAATCTCAGAAATAGCCACCTGGAAATTAATCCTAAATTCCAAAGATATACAGGAATGCGAGCAGTCTTTCATCAGAGCTACTAACAACTATTCACAAGCTAACTTCTGTTCTTTCACTCTCCAGCCACTATATTTCATTTAGAACGTCTCAAAACTTTTTCTTGTCAAAGGAAAAGAAAAACCTAGAAAAAGGAAGAAAGGTTCAATATAATACACTGACAATTATTTTCTGTTCACAATCAAGAGTTTTCCAATTGAACTCAAGACGAACTGAGACTGTGTTAATAGTTCTTTTAAAAGAAACAAGTAAACAACAGCACGCCCACTTTCGGTGAAACTTAAGAGTCTGGATAAGGAAGTTGGGGAGCGGAGCTCTGACGTACCTATTTCTGTTTTTATAAACCGCCCTGGGCCTGACGGGTGACAGCTGAAGTGCATGGAGAAGGAAAGCATAAGCTTGTTAGGGGGATGGATTTTTCTCCTCCCCGTTACTGCAGCGGTCAGTCAGTGATGCTCTAGACGTTCAATCATGCTATCGCTGCCTTCGTTTCAAAGGCCAGAGTGCAAACGCCAGCAATGAGAGGCCGAGCCCAGCTACAACCATTAACAACTTGTTAGCCGGGTCTTCTTCTACCACCCACTGCCACACAGCATTGGCAACCTTAAGCACCCAAATCACAGTGCAAAACTCAGAGTAAAAAGCTAGAAAATGGATGTTAGAATTTTAAATTATGTCAATTTATCTCAAAGGGTTCAGTGCCATCAGATCTAAACTCTGACAACTACTAGATAAGGGAGGAAGCTGTTTGTAAGGGTGATATTAACATAAGACCTTCACAAAATCATAACCACAGAAGTAGATATGAATGTTAAAGTGTTTAAAATCGGTTAAAGCACTCTGTAAGTGATAACTGTAGTGGTTATACACAGAACAGTGAAGAAATCTAAAATGCTAAGGCTGATCCAGTTATGGTATGGCCACACCCTCCAAGGAAAACCCTCATATCAGAAGTGCCATTTCATTACCCCAGGCTCAGCTCTGGTGAAAGGGAGGTGCCCTACCGAGAATGTAAACCACAGACAACGCACAAGCGCACTTACGTTCCCCTCTATGCCTGCACATTGACGTGAGGCAGTACAGAAGCTCAAACTGACAGGCAGGACAATGAGCCCCTAGAAGCACCAAAAGACCTAAAAGATAACTGGATTTTTTGGTACTTAAAAAGTCTATGAAGACAGGAAGCTGATACACAAAAATAAATGTCTCTGGTTCTCTGCAATGTTCCAAGATGAAACAGACTGTAAATGTTATCACAAGTTCCCAAGGTGATTATGTGAGGGTTGTTCATACTCAAAGCTGTACCATGGAGACAGTGGAGTTCTCCGTCTTCCCCATAGAAAGCACTTCACCCTCTAGTCATCTAACGGGAAAGCAGGTTACCACCACTGAACACTGAGCTGCAGAGTCCACCAGCACCACAGCTGAAAGAGTTGAGCTCTCTCACCGTGCAAAGGGCAATGGGTTTTGAGGAAAGCAATTGGGTTATTGCTGTTATTTTTTAGTATGATAATGGTATTAACATTGTTTTTAAAACGATCCTTACCTGTAAGAGAAAAACAAGTATTTACAGGCAAAATAATGAATTGCTTCAAAATTGCCTTGGCTGGTGTGGCTCAGTGGATTGAGCACTGGCCTGCTAACCAAAAAGGTCTCTGGTTCGATTTCCAGTTGGGGCACATGCCTGTGGGCCAGGTCCAAGAGGCAACCAATTGATGGATCTCTCACATATTGATGTTTCCCTCCTTCTCTTTCTCCCTCCCTTCCCCTCTCTCTAAAAAATAAGTAAATAACAACAAATCTTAAAAAATACATAGTCTGTGGGGAGGTACAGACAAAACAAAATGGTTTCTGTGCTGATATTTGTTGAAGCTGAGTTACGGAGGTTCTTTATAACAAGGGGGAGTTCTTTATACTATTCTACTTTTTTTTAATGCTTGACATTTTCCAAATGAAAAAGTCATTAAGAAAATGAGGAAGAGAAAACACATGCTTTTGAGTCCAGTTCCAGCTGTGTGAACAAACTAGCTGTGGGGCTTGGGCAAGTCTCCGGTTTCAGTTTCTCGGTCTGTAAACCAGCAGGGTCACACTCGATCAGAGTCCCTTCCAGCTCCATCACATACCAGCCTCTAGGCGGCAGGCTAAAGCCAACAACAGCAGGCGGAGCACGCGGGGAAAAAAACACCGGCACAGACCTGACTGCCTGACGGTGATGGCAACTGAGATCCCCCTGACGGGCAGAACTGCAGGGTTCCAATGAAGAGGTGGCGCAGCCCAGGAGGGAGAGACGGGGTGAGAAGTCCAACAAGAGCGGTGGCGCCACCAAGCGTGCGCCGCTGCAGCGCTCACTCAGCACACCTGCATTTTGTGGACACTGCACTGCATCAGCTATTCCTCAGCAGTCACCCTCACGTGCTAAGGACAGTTAATGGTGAGTTTTGACTTGCACAGCCTACACATTCTGGGCAGTGACTCTCAGCATAAGCCATTTTCATCATTAATAAATAAATTTACAATTTTAAAGCACAGCAGTTTATCAAATATATATGTATATATTTTTGACCTTCACATCAACTATGCCATATGGGTAGAATAAGTATTTACAGATAAGAAAATATGGTTCAGCTTCACATTTACAAATCCTATAATTAAATAGCACTCAAAACCAGCTGTACTGAATGATCCAGACTGTTTAAGCTTTTTTTGGTCCTTAAAAATCACCCAAGCTATCTCTTCACATTTCACTATTTGAAGACTAGGTCCTTCAAACCTTTTCTTTGTGCTGTTCATCATCTTCTTATTTTGCTACCAATTTGACCCTTCATCATAAAATGGAACAAAAAGAGTTAAAAAAAGAAAAAAGAAAGAATGTATATTGGTAGACTTTGTTACTACATCTGACATAAGTTTCATGGAAAAATAGGTTGTAATTAAGGAATGAAACCAAATTATAACATTCAATAAACATTTATTCAATGACTATGAAAAGCCTGTATTATATTAAGTGTTGTTAATTTGAAAGACATACAAACTTACATAGATATGGGCCTTGGTATTAAGGAACCTAAAGTTGTTAGAAGTTAGGAGATTTCACTGTTGGTTCTACATATATCATCTACCCCCAAATCAGCACAGGTGACTGTTACATGCACACGCATGTCCATGTGCACACACACACTCAGACAGATGCACATACAGATGTAGAGAGGAGTGAGCCAGTTACAAAACCGCACATTTCACTGTCAGAGCCTTCAGTTTTATCAGTGTTTAAGTAAAAGCTTCAGTGAAAGACAGATGTAATTTTTGCTCTTTGAGAATACTCAACAGACCAAAAAGGAGAAAGGACTAATGGACATGGACAACAGTGTGGTGACTGCTTGGGGGAGGGTGGTATAAGGAGATTAGATGGTAATGAAAAAAATATAATTAAAAAAAAGGAGAATGCTCAATAGACTAAAAATTCTCTTGTAACCAAAAATGATTCTCACGTCAAGCACTGATCCAGAGAGATCAGCTCGTTCAAGATTTGCACAGCAGAGATTAGCATGCGCGAGATTGCAACGGCTTAAATTGGCCATTTTGAAGTTAATGTATCGAAGGTCCAAACGAGAAAGATCAGCACCACTGAAGTTTAAACCCTGAAATTAAAAAAACAAATTGTCACAACACTCAAACCATTTGTTGTACTAAATTCAATTGCTATAGCAAAACCACCAAGTTTTTTAGAAGCAATTGGTGGTTCAGTCATTTGGAGTTTATTACCAAACACGATCAAATGGAACACAGATATAGGAAATCAGAGTCCTGAATGGGTTCCAGGAGAAGGGACCATTTAGCATCAGAATGCAGCCTGGCTACACCTCATTTATATGCAGAACTTTCTAAAGAGGTATCTCAGTTAGCCACATACCCATTGACAAGTATTATTTTTGTTAAACCTAATTATATTTATTTTATTAATTCAATAATTCCAGATAGTTTCAATTTTGATAAGGTGATATTGTGGCTTTTAAAACCTTTAATGCTATAAAACATAAATGTAAAACAACTGACTTTTTATTTTACTGCTGAAATTTCTATGCATTACTCAAAAAGTTCTACACGTGGGATAACTGGCCCATAAAAAAGGCTATTACACATCTCTTTTTTGCTAATCACTTTGCGATTACATCAATGCTATGGCTCATAATTAAATTATATCTTGCATGAAAAAGGAAAATAAGGCAAAACAAGAATCCTCAAAGAATGCAAATGTTATTCACAGATTTGCTGACACAAATAACTCTTGTAAAAATCTGCTTTAATTACCTGGCACCGCAATTCTGATTTGGTTGGAGTGGCCAGCAGAAATCGGACAAATTCCTTTCGAGATATTGGTGAATGATCTTCTGGTGGTTGAGAATTCTTGAAAAAAGATATTAAGAAATTAGTGGTGCATTTTGGGAGACAGCAACAATAAATGTAATATTGGCTAGTGCAAAAAGAGCCTTACCTTTATTGCCACTTCTAGCTGTTCAATCAATGAGTCAATACCAAAAAATCTGGCTTCTTCTAACACACCTATCACAATAAAAATGATTTGACTTTTACAGAAAACTTCATTTTAATATGTACAGAATTGTTTACATTAACTTCTCACAGTAAAAGAGAAAATCAACGAGTAGGTTATCAATCAATACAGAATAAAAATAACTCATGTTTAGGACACAATAGGATATTTAAAAATATTTGTAAAACAAAGTAAGTAGTTTACATTCAGCAAAATAAGAAAATGGAAAACTACATAAATAGAATGAAAGGCTTCCACATTTTAAAATCATTTCTGAAAAGTACTTAAAAGAAGCCATAGGCAAAAAATTCTTATCACACATTCCTCAAACAACTGATATGGTGATTTAATTGTGAATCCAATAAAAAATAATTAGTTCACCTACTCTTAACATTCCATTGACCTATTCCAGTGGAGCAGATCTGAATAGGTTCATCACAAATATCTTATACTTACTGAACTAGGAAATTATAGAGAGAATCGACGTGAGAGAGAAACAGCGATGGCTGCCTCTTACACATGCCCCAACCGAGGACCTGGGACCGAACCAGCAACTCAGGCCTGTGCCCTGACCAGGAACCAAACTTGGGACCACTTGGTTTGTGGGACGACACACAACCCACTGAGTCACACCAGCCAGGGCTTTTTTTTCTTTATCAAACTGGGCATGAGAAAATTCATGTTAACTTCAGGGAAAAAGATAATGAAATGAAATGCTAGCAAAGTTCTCAAGTTACTACAATAATTGAATTGAAGTAAGATTTAGCTAAAAAATATGGAAAAGATGATTTAGGTCAGGGAAAGACTGTTTTGAAGACAAATGAAAGAAGTCAAAGAGAGACATGATTCCCTGGAAAAAGTGAAGGCCTTTCAAGGCAGGGAGTGAAAGAAATAATGAAGGTAAACGAAACATACTGGTGACAGCACAAATTGGGAAGAGCAAAAAATAAGATTAATTAAGTGGGAATAAGATGTATCAACTATTGTAGATTATTTTAAAGCGTGTAACTTACAGCCAACTAGAAGGTCTGGTGGAAATTGTACTACTTAAAAACAATGTTATGTAAAATGAATCGGGAGAGAGCTCTGTTTGCCAAACACCTCAATAAATGAGCAACAGCAGAGCAATGCCACAGAGGAGAAATATGCGCAGCTTGGCATGGCCCTGGGCACAACGCTGAGTCAGCTGAGTCAGAAAGCCGGAGGACAGGAAACACCATCAGTGCAGTGAGGCTGGGGCACTGAAAGGGCCCACAGAGCCCCTGAGGCTGAGGTTTAAATGCAATCAGAAGGGGAGGCCGTTACAGTAAAAAGTAGCAGCGTGATACAGTTGATGAAAAGAGAAGGTTTTGTAAAAAAAGTGGATCATTGGTCACTTTTATAATAATTTCTGCAGAATGGCTAAAATAAAAAGTTTACAACACAGATTGTAAGCTAGCAGCCCTCTAGGCTGATTGTGACGTGTTTCACATGCACTGTTTTCAAAATCAGATTTCACTAAAATGTTAGATTTTCAGGTTTTCTTTAAAAAAACCAAGGCTCTAGCATGCTAGGCCCACACCCATGGCAATAATCTATGGAAGATGCGAAGGCACATACGCTCCTGCCACTCCTTAAATCAGACCAAATCCGGTCACTTGGAGGCCTATAAATTTTGAATGTGCAACTGCAGCAGTGTGGCCAGAGGGCTCAGCCCAGGACAACAGCATCTACCTGTGCTTCTGTCTGGGAGAGAGCTAGCTGCCTCTCCAGCCCTCACCCTGAAGCCAGATGCTTCAGTTCCTCCTGTTCGCCCCTGGTGCTTCCCAGCTGTGGTCCCGTGAGTGAGTGAGTGAGTGAGCCAGCGACCAGACCCTTTAGGAGGAGGCCTGGGTCAAGAGCACCTGGCTCTTCCTCCCATCTGGAAGGAATCCCCGCTGATTTTCACTGTGTCCAGCACTGGTGCCGGGTGGGGCTGGGACCCTTGCTCCTCAGGGGGACCGTGGCAGCAGAGATATTCTCTCCGTTCTTAACTGCACACATGTGGAAACTAGCCCACCTCGTGTCTCTTCCTCTCCTCCCCCTCCTCTCAGTCTTAATGTGATTTCTTCTTTATATCCTTACTCATTCTGTTCAGCTAGTCTTTGGGTGGACATTGAGGGTGGTGGTTCTATAATTTAGCTGTTATTCTGATGTGGTTGTGGGAGGAGGGGGCACAGCATTCACTTCCCCCTCCATCTTGACTGGAAGTCTCCGTGAGTGTATTTTTAACCCTCAAGGGTGCTCGGAGAGACTTTCCCCAAGACTACATACCTGTGCCTCTATCTACTTCTACATCTATAGGCCAGCAATTTTCAACAGGCGTGCCACAAGAATTTTTAACATCTGACTAGTCAGCAGCACTGACCTCTTTTCCCTTAGATTGTCAAATAAAAAAAATGACAACAACTTACAGAACAATAGCCATCTGGTGTGAATGAATCAAAATTATACCTATTTTTTTCAGATTGGCAAAAAAACACTTTTTTGGTGTGCCACAGAATTTTAGTGATTAGTTTATGCATGCCATGAGATGGAAAAAGCTGAAAATCACAGTGTATATATTCACATACAGTTGACCCTTGAACAGTGGGGGTTAGAGGGTCGACCCCATGCAGTCAAAAATCTGCATCGAACTTCTGACTCCCCCAAAAGTTCAGTTGTTCTCGGGATCTGTGAAAGACTAGCTGCAGGGCCCCAGCAGATACCCAAATCCATGGATGCTCAAGGCCCTTGTATCAGATGGCACTGAACAATGCACACGGTCAGTGCTCTGCAAGCAGGGATTCCCAACCATGGACCAAACATATTGTTTTTGATCTGCTTTTGATCTGCATTTGGTTGAATCCGAGGACGTGAAACCCGTGGACATGGAGGGCCAACTGCATAGTAGTCACAGAAAACAATGTGTGTGTGAGTGGGCTCCTGTAGCTCACACTTGTGGTGTCCATGGGCCAAATGCACAAGTAAACCACTAAGATACACCTTCTGCTTATGAAAATATACTACATTAGTAAGCAGGTGAAAACATAATTTAAATTATAACCTTAAAAAAATGTGAGGAATTATATTGGAAACTCACCCAGTAAATTAATGCCATCATTTACAATGAGCTGTCCATGGCGCAAGTAGTTCAAAATGGGTTCAAAGTACTCAGGACTTCGGTCAATTAAGAAAGCTCCTCTGTGATCTTGCTTATTTCCCCAGACACCTGTTACCAGTGAAACAAAGAGAGCCCCCCATAATGAAAAACCAAAGTTAGAAATTTACAGAAGAAAACTGGGCAACCTACCAGTAAGTTTTTACTTTCGTAAAAACTATCAATATCATTAAAAAGAGCCGAAGGACATGAGACATAAAGCCACCACAGCTACAACAGATCACACGGGACGTGAAGACCATGCGCCACACTCACCTCTGTCCTTAAACATGTGGGCCAGCATACTGTCGGGCTCTTTATTCACTAAAGTGCTCCTAAGAATTCAGGGAAAAAAATTGATTTCTCCATTTGTCTTTATAAACAAACATACTTAAGTCAAGAGTATACTTGATCCCAGCTGCTCTCTCAAAAAGATGCATGCTACAACCTGGCCGGAGCGGTGCTGGGGAACAAAAACGCGCAGTAAGTTGCCATTTGTCAAAATCCCTGCTAAACCTGGCACTGACTGTGACTTACACACTGTTTTAGTTTCCTTTAATTTAAAAACGAAATCTATCCATCGAGTAATCTATTATATCACAATAATCTTGATCTAAACTTAATCCCTTATTAATATAAGCTGCTGTAGTCTCTATGAATTTCAATAGTGTTAACTTTAACTAGCATTGCACACATATTAGTGAATACCTAAAAAGCATGTTCTAAAACACTGAAGTCATGCTTTTTATGCTTTCTCTGGAATGACTTGTAAATCATATTTTTTCTCTTTTCTTTAAAAGGAACTTTCTAAAAAAGCGGTTTCCAATCACATAGTCTATTTAAGCAGCATTTCAGTATCTTCTAAGAAAATTAGTATACCAAAGAACAAAGGGTGCACAGCGCCCCCCCCCCACAGGCACAAACCACTGCACACGCACCTACCGTGTGGTTGTAAAGTACCGCCCTCCAACGTTTAGTGTAAGCCAGTCTGTGTGGGATCCTGACAACCCTTCTGGTACTTTAGACTCTGTCTGGGGATCTAGCGATGACATGTAGAAAAGAAGAATATATTTAGATTTGGTATTTGGGGAAGATGGCAATAGCATGATTTTTAAAACTAAAAACACAATAAAGGTATACCAGCATTACTAGAACAGCCAAACTGATACCCACAGACAACATCTAAAACAAAACAAGGTGATAAGGTATTCCCATCAACACTAACAGCAGCACGGGATTAGCATCTGGGAAGGAAGAAGCTGAGAGAAACAACAGAGTACGGTGACAAACCTAAGAGTTCCAAAGGAATCCCCAAATATTCACTTCACAGCTCAGCAAGTGCATTTGAGAAATGCAGACTGAGAGTGGGAGGGGTATGCCCACTCCCACCATCAGTGATGCAAGTCCTTTGCAGTCAAAGCTGAAAAGGCTGGAAATGAACTCTCAGAACCCAGGAGCCAAAACTGCCTTTCTAGGACAAGCCCCACACTGCAGACAAGCTGCTAGGAAAAGAATCCAAGCTGGACAAAATAGAGACAAAGAAAAAGGATTATAGCTAAAAGTCAGAAAGGTTCACTATTCTAAAGAACCAGAATATATCAGAAGGTAAGTTCCATATTTTTTCAACACTTCATAAAAACCACAGAAGAAGGAGCTTTAGGGCCCTGAAATGAGAAAAGTTTTCCTAAGTCAGCCTTTCCTTCTCAAGTTACAGAAAACTAACTTTAAATAAAACTGAGCACCAGAAAAAAACTGAGATCAATTATATATCAAGTTTTTTAAAAGAATAAGAGCTGCATTCCTATGAAATGTGCCCACAAAATAGATTAAAAACTATAACCTAATCATCCAAAACATTCTAAAAGAAGTGAATAATAGAAGTTATAAAAGAATAACATAAGCCAGAATTACAGAATTCAGAAAAGAGGTGAGAACTCAGGAGACAATGGGAAATAAAAAATGAGTAATTATGTGACATTATTATTCGATCATTCCCAATGTCCATGAAAATCAAGATTATTGATATGGAAGAAAGGAGCTGTAAAACAAAAGTTAAATATTTATAATCCTGGTTACATACCGGAAGTACTAGCATGAACCCATGAGATAATATGACATATATTATGTTATATCTAAAGATTTATATCATAAAAAATATATACATATACATTTTATATCTGGCTAGCATGTATTTCCACCTCTGTCCACTAAAAAGCCTAGTAACCACAGTGCATCTCACTAAGAGAAATCAAGGCTTCTCGGAGAAATCGTCAATCAGGATCTAGGACAGGAGAAGTGTGAGATGAAACACCTTCTTATCCCAGACAGTGAGGAAGCTATGAAAGACTGAGGCTCCTGTTGTGTTAAAAGGGCTTGAAGAGGTTTCCCTGGCTTAGAACAGCATAATCCAGGCATCAGTTAATGCAGAGGATGAAAATATACCAAATACTTTTAAGTCCAAGAGTTCATAAGGATAAAACAAAAACAAACACCAATTGATCACTTTTTATTTTGTTGTTTGTATGTATGCAGTGAACCAATTAAGTGACCACTGCCTGCCAACCAAAGAAGATCAGAGAAAATGTTCTGCTCCCAAGTAGAAATGGAGAAGGGTGCGCACTGACTTCCAAGTTGCAAACTGCCGTGTGGTGATCCAGAGAACCACCTCCACTCACCAACTACAACTTCTGTGATGGCTCAAAAAATACTGAAGTATGTGGGGTGTGAGCACATGGAACCAAATATATCAAATACTTGTTAAAGGACATGCACTGTCTTTAAGTCTTACAAAACTGTGGAAGCTTGCTTCCGAATCAAAGGGCAGTGTGTGCACGTGTGTGGCCGACACCAGGTGATTTCTGCCTGATTTGCTCTGACCATTCTGACGGAGTGTTAAACATTACTGATGCTGCAGGGCATGCTTAAAGCTACGTAACATTAACAGAGAAATCATGACAACCTCTATGAAAGAGAAAATTTCAAAACAACTAGTTTCTGCAATCCAAACTACCCTATCATGTCATGTTTAATGAATCTGTATACAGCCAGAGCATTTTAAAAGCATGTAAAAGATAAGGTATCCATAGTAAAATATAATCCTACAAGTAAATTTAAAAATTTAACATCACACCCAATGCAGAATCAAAAAGTGTATGAAGATCTGAATACTAGCACAAAATATTTTTTAATGTTAAGATAGGTAAAAGATGTCATTCTATCTTTTCTTATTTTGGCAGACAAAATTGGCTTTTAAGGAAGTCACTTACCAATGAATGGTTCTCCTTCACACACAAACAAAACATCATCATCCCTGGGGGAGATCAAAATTTAAAAAGCCGCCATCAAAATCCAGAAATCACATTAATTATCTGCTGAATACAGGGACTGTTCCTTAGAATTACGTAGATTAGACAGGTTTTGCTATCAATCTATATCTCAAAATTGACTCTGTAAATTCCCAGTGCTTTCTTTGTTTAACTGCGTGATTTTACTGTCTTTGGATTTAAATTCCAGTAAGAACCTGCACATGAAAGCACTTCTGAAATGGAAAACAAACAAACAAAACAAAACATGCTATACAAATTATAGAATTCAGCTTTCTTATCTATTGAAGCATGTTCAAAGGACATGATTAAAGCCAGCGCCAACTTTAACTCTGCAACCCTAAATAATTTACTGGGGTTTTCTCCCAAATCATTAGCTGCTCTGTGCTTTGGAGATGAAAATAAACTTTTGTATTAAATGTAGGAAGAATATAGCTAGAAATAACTGCTGTAAACACTCACCTACTCTACACCCGCCGCCCCGCCCCAAAGGTAAATGCACACAATCTGAAATCCCAGATTATCAGTGCACGTCCCCTCGCTGGCCCCAACCCATCCCACCATCCATTGAACAGACAGAGTTTATAGTGCGTAAGTTTATGACCTCTATGCTGCAGAAGTTTTTACTTCCTGTAAAATATCACAGGAACACAGTGAATTTTCTTAGAAGCAGAGTCTGTGCTTGTTAAGAAGTTTAGGTTGATGTAAATCATTCAACAATGTGACTCAGTTATGCATAAAAAATGAAAGAATCTGGAAGGTATTAAAAAACTAAGAAATTCTTCTACTTTATTTGGATTTTAAATCTATATATCTTAAGTTTATAATCTTTTCTACTTGCTCACCATCCCAGTTAACTCTTTAAGACTAGTATGAAAATTTGTTTTCTTCTCATTAACAAAATCAATAAGTAACTGTATGAACTGTAAGTCATTTAACTTTTCAGATACTGAGTTTCTTCATTTCAAAAATGAAGGACTAGAAGTGATTAACTTCAAAGGCAGTACGTCTATTATACTGAAAGGCCATTCTGACCTTTAATGAAAGTTAAAATTAAACTTTGTATACTATATTCTCCATCAACTAAAAAAAAGCCCGTTCATGCTTTGCCAGTGAAATGAGACAACACGAGCAAACAAACACCACACCACACACCTGGCACACCGCCAGTCATTTGTGTTCCCATCCCATCTCTATTAAGCCTCAAAATTCTGTGATTCAGTGAGGATGGAATGAGGTGAGCTAGATACTTGTTATAAAGAGATTAATTCTGCCTGTGACATTTAAAAACCAAAGCCAAAAAAACAAACCAAAAACCACTATCGTGGTGGATCCCTGTTGAGTTAACAATGCTTAGCAAGTTTTCAACAAAGTAGATCTCTGTCAAGTTTTTAAAACTCAAAGCATTTGTAGGAAATCAACCTAGCACATGAATTAAAAAGATCAGTTTGATTTCTAGCATTAATAAATGCATGTCTTATTAGTTTCATCTCTAGTACCATAAGGAAATTTCTCATAGTCATATATGAACTATGCAGAAAGACTATCAATACATTGGAATGTACTGATGATTTTCTGTCTGATCAATACACCCTAAGTTCAAATGATTTAAATTCAAAAGGGCAAATTCTAGGCAATCATTTGCCAAAATTCCAAACTCCTTAACAGTGATTAAACCATTGCATCAGGGAGATTAGCATAGCACCAAGTAGCTAAGAGCTCATGGTAGAAAGCTTATAAAGGTGAAATTTACCTGATCAAAGCAATATCATCAATCAGTCCACCTTTCCCATTATACACACTAGTGGCTTTTATGCCGAGTTTACTGCTGGCCACAGAAAGCAAATCAGATAAAGTCCCATAGACAGCGACAACCTGTAAAACACACCAGATTAATTTCAACAGTTTACATAATGGACTTCATCACTCATAAATTATAAACCATCACACTATAAACAGCACTAAAGATTATCGTGTAAAAGTAGATTTTGAGAGGTTCTTAAGAGTGTCCCTTTTTCTTCTGTGACTCAGTTACTTAGTGCCTTATATCATTGAAATCTGAAACTGGAGAGTCAGAAATTGTGTCTGACTAAAAACAATCTACAATCACAAGGCGTGTTAGTGTTCTAGTTCTGCAGATCGACACTAAAATGTAGTCTGACGTTTTCAGCTGTTTGTTAATTTGAGATAGTCATTTAACCTCTTTATGCTTCTGCTGCTTTCCCCAGAAATGAAGAAAATTGTTGCACCCACACCAGAAGGAGGTCATGAGGATGACATACTTTGATGCATGGTAAGAGCTTAGCAAGTGCCTGAGACCTATTAAGTCTTTATGATGGTTTTACACTATTTTTTGTCATAGGAGTGGTTTATTTTTAAAATAGGGATGACTGCCCTGGCTGGTGTGGCTCAGTGGATTGAGTGCCAGCCTGTGAACCCAAGGGTCACTGGTTTGATTCCCAGTTAGGGCACATGCCTGGCAACCACACGTTGATGTTTCTCTCCTTCTCTTCCTCTTCTCTCTAAAAATAAGTACATAAAATCTTTAAAAATTTTTTTTAAAAATGCAAAGGAGCAAGAGATTGACCAAAGCAAATATATAACAACTTTTACAGTCTGGAAAGTACTATGCGTGGGAGGTAACAAAATCCTCCCTTTCAACCTTAGCATTCTTGTCATAGCTGTCACTATACTAGAATTTTCTAGATAGAGCTTTCTCTTTCTTCTCTTATTTATCTCTGCTTCTTGTACATCTCTGTACATGGCTTTATTTAGCTTTACATTATCCCCTGCCCACCCTCACTCACATCAACTTTCTCTTCGGCATTTCCTTTCATTTCTCCTTCAATTGGCCATATCATAAAATGGATGCAAATTTAATGCATGTCTATATAATGCACCTCTATTTAACTATTAGCGTGTAACATTTTCTGTGACTTTTCTAAAATATATAAAATTGAACTGTTCTCTACTTCCATGTGATTGGTTTATCTTTCTTCCTGTGGATCAGTTGTCTCCTAATGAAAATAAAGGCTACCCACCTGTTTTAAACCCCCCCTGTCCAATTTAGAAGCCGCTAGCTAAAAGAAGTTATTTCAATTCTAACCTACTAACATTAATTAAAAGTTAAAAGTCAGTGCACCCGTCACACTAGTCGTATTTCAGTGCTCACAAGCTACATTAGCAGTGGTTACCATGTTGAATGGCACATATGCGGAGTATGTAAGAAGTATTCCACAGAGACTTCTTTTGGACAGTGCTGTTTCAAAGAGCAGAGTAAAATGAAGAACAAAGAAATACCTATTTTAATTGTTAGGCTTGACCATGCCAATGCAATGCACAACAACAAAGTGATAGAATCCAACTCTACAACCTGTTTGTTTCATACGAGGGGTTGAGCAGCTGCCTTCTTTCCTTTCTTCCCCACTGAAGTCAGATTTGATTCTAAGACAGGAAGAAACCCGTACAAAGAGTTTTGTGATTCTCAGGGCAATCAAAGCTCAATAGGAGATTCCTTGTAGATTGCAAAACTAACTACTCAGGAACACATTTTAGGTATCAACTGAGTTTAATTTTTAATTTATTATCACTAAAATCAGCCCTAATATAGTATCAAACACAATTTGTCATTTGACTGAAATATGTCCTGATCCTTCTATCTAGACTGTAATGGTTTGATGAAAAGGTTTTAATTTGTAAAAAGCCAAGCGCTACCCTCCTCTCTGCAGCCAGAAAATAACCACAGCCAGTTTAAAAAGGATCCACTGGATTAAATGTTACATTGTCTGGCTTATGGTAGGGTAGG
This sequence comes from Trachops cirrhosus, assembly GCA_028533065.1. Classification (NCBI taxonomy): domain Eukaryota; kingdom Metazoa; phylum Chordata; class Mammalia; order Chiroptera; family Phyllostomidae; genus Trachops; species Trachops cirrhosus. The sequence goes on from CM052545.1 coordinate 50,104,405, forward strand.
CCTTTGACAAATATTTCTTAAATCTGGATGAAATTTTCATTGCTTTCAGAGTGTTGAACTAGGATATGCCTTTTTGTGTGTCAGTTGTATTGTCTTTTCCACTAACATACCAAGTTGAAACACACAGTACACAATATAAATGCTATTCTAGATGATATTCATAAAACTATTAAAAGTGGCTGGCTTTAGATAATGGAATTATGGTTAACTTATTTTCTTTTTCTTTTTTTTAAACATATTTTATTGATAATGCTATTACATTTGTCCTACTATCCCCTCTTCGTTCCCCTCCACCCTGAACACCCTCTCCCACTCCCCCCTTTAGTTCATGTCCATGTGTCATAAGTTCTTTAGCTTCTACATTTCCCCTACTATTCTTGCCCTCCCCGTCTATTTTCTATCTACCCTCTATGCTACTTATTCTTCATACTTCCCCCACCTCCTCCTCCCACTTCCTCGTTGCTAACCCTCCATGTAGATCTTCATTTCTGTGTGTCTGTTCCTGTTCTAGTTGTTTGCTTAATTTCTTCTTGTTTTTGTTTCAGGTGTGGTTACCAATAATTGTGAGTTTGCTGTCATTTTGCTACACTGTTTATCTTCTTTTTCTTAGATAAGTCCTTTTAACATTTCATAAAATAAGGGCTTGGTGATGATGAACTCCTTGAACTTGACCTTATCTGAGAAGCACTTGATCTGCCCTTCCATTCTAAATGAAACCTTTGCTGGATAGAGCAATCTGGGGTGTAGGTCCTTGCCTTTCATGACTTGGAATACTTCTTTCCAGCCCCTTCTTGCCTGTAAGGTCTCTTTTGAGAAATCAGCTGACAGCCTGATGGGAACTCCTTTGTAGGTTACTATCCCCTTATCTCTTGCTGCTTCTAGGATTCTCTCCATT
>CM052545.1:50105799-50198980 GCA_028533065.1 Trachops cirrhosus
CCCCTCTGCCACTTTCTGCAAGCCGACCGGGCCCCTCTGGCACCAATTCCGGTGTGGGTGGGCCTGTGCACCCCGTGGGACCTTCCTTTTCAGTCAGTGACCGAAAGCTGTATTTCCTGGTGCTGGGACCCTGAGTTGTGTGCAGTGCCTTGCTTCACAATGGCAGCCTTGCTGGGTCTGCTGGTCGCCACCCCCGGCCGGGGCCCACTAGCCACCTCTGCTTGTGTGCCCAGGGTCTGCTAGGTCTGCCGGTCGCCACCCCTTGGCTGGGGCCCACCAGCCACTGCTGACTGTGCGCCCAGGGTCTGCCTGCTGCGGGCTTGCGCGCCGCCTCGGGTGCTCAGCTCTCCGCTCTGCGTCCCTCACCCCGTCGGACTCCGCCCCTCCTACCGGTCTGGATGAAAGTGTCTATTTTTAAATCCTTGGTTGTCCGACTTCCATACACTTCAATTTTCTGTCAGTTCTGGTTGTTATTTTGTTTCTATATCTTTGTTGTCCCTATCTTGGTTGTGTGAGGAGGCACAGTGCATCCACCTATGCCTTCATCTTGGCCGGAAGTCCCTGAATCTATTTTTTTTTGCTCATGATCTATCTTCTACTTGTGCTTGTTAGAAATCCATTTTATTGTGACCTATTCATTTAAATCTTGATTAAATCTTAATGTCATTTGAATCAGCTTGCTAAGCTTTGTGTTCTCTTCCATGTATGTACCTCTTGTTTTTTCATCCATGGGCTCCCCTAGCTTTCAGTAGGAACTCCTGGTTAATCCCAAGCCATCCTAACTGCATCTTAGTTACAGGTATGTCATGTCTTAAGTCTGTCCAGTCTCTTCATCTAATCTGTTTTTGGCTTCTCCAGAGCTTATTTTGGCAAATATAGAACATTATGCTACCATTTGGCAACTGAGTTCTGCTTTAAATTTTTTTTGGCTTTGTGTAAGATGCCCAGCCCTCAACCCCTGACTCAGATTTCTGGAATCTTAAGTGACATAACTGGTCTTAAGTGTTTCTATAGATACTAAGTGGTCAAAATTGTAGTAGATGGTGCTACATCTTTCACAGTCACCGTGTTTTCATTACATTTTCTCAGATTTTAAAAAGTTCCCAGAAGAAGAAAGGAAGAAGAAAAAAGGGTGTTCAGGAGAACCTATATGGGGAACGAGATATTGCTTCTAAGAAGCCACTTCTAAGTCCTATCCCGGAGCTGCCGGAGGCCTCTGAGACGCCCCCTCTACTTCCAGGTGTCCGCAGGGCGCTGTCAGGTACCTGTCCCCTTGCCCTTGTTCACAGTCTGTTCTTTTCACCCTTTTTGTGCTCTTTCCCTCTCTTTCCCCCTGTTCCCTATTCACCATGTAAATTGTAAATAAATAAAAAATAGCAACTTTGCACATTACTGTGCGAACACGAAGGAAGTGGCAGTGTGACGTTTGGGCCGCAGACCCTTCCCAAACTCTGGTGGGAGCTAAGACCCTCCCCTCAAGAGACTCTCGGGCATGAGATGCTGCATCTAATTTGGAGGGAAGTAATGTTTTTCACCCTGTTTCCTTTTCCTTTTTATAGCATTTGATTAAAGTAAACTGAGTTCTGTTTGGTGGTGTAGTTCATCACTGAAAGTGAGTGAGGTGGTGACTCAAATACTTGTCCTAGGCTTCAGTAGAGTTGACTCTACTAAGTGTATTCTAAAAGTGACACCTGTGAGTTGAACTCGGTTACCCTGCAAGCTTTGTTTAAAAGCAAAAATGAAGTTGCTAGGTATCCTAGTTTGATAAAAATTGGATTGGAGTTGCATCCCGTTTGTAATGCCTGGATTTTAAATTGACTAAATCATGCCACAGATGAGTGTGTGTTCATTTGGGTTAATTTTGTACGGAATTGTTTTTAAAATAGCTTCCTTTGTCAGGCATCCGATATTTATAGCCTGCACTCCCTTTGCAACATACCATATAGGGTTTATAATAGACTCCAGGATGACAATGGTGTGTGCCACTCTAAACCTTTGGCTCTGCCTGCCTCTGAGCTCCAGGAAAGCACACAAGTTTAAACAGACACGGAACCACCCCACAGTCACACACATGCTCCTCCAGCCCCTGCATTTCATGCGGTTTCTCTGGAGCCAGGGGGTAGCCGGCCACCTCACTGCTTTTAGTCTGGCCTGATGCTGCTGTCCTAGAAGCCTCAGCTGTTCTGGCTGCCTCTTCAGGAAAACTGTTCTCACTGCACCTGCCCCACCTGGTGTATAGTGACCTGTCCACCTCCATCCTCTGCAAATTGCAGTCCTCTTGAGACTGGGAACTCTTATTTTTGATATATCCTCAGTTCCTAACAAGTTTTTCCTGAAGATGTTCAATGTTAGTAAATATTTTCTATCTTTCATCTTAATCAGAGAACTTGTTTTATGAAATACCTGAAGCATTTGAAGCATTTTTTATCTATAACCAGCTATAACAAGGGTTTAAAGTAGTTCTCTCCCTCCCTTCCTTCTTTCCATGTTCTACTCACTCTCCCTCCTTCTCTCTCCCTCTCTCTCTCTCTCCCCTCCCCCCACCAATTCCATTGCTGTACCCTACTTTCCTTCTTTAGCATGTTAATTTCATGAACAATGCATAAGTGTCCATTTTTAAAGTTGTATAAAGAGCCCATGTTAGTTGGGTGGCCCTGAGTGGAGCCTCCACATTCATCTCCAGCTTCCTGTGACATGATTTTAATTACCCAAGCCATGGACATAGACCTTTCAGATCTAAACCTTGTGTTTTAGATGTTTTGTTCAGCTTATGTTTATATCTCTGCCAGGTCTGATTTTGTTTAGAACATTTTTTATACTCATTGGACTGGCCAATTTAAAACTTCATTATCTGAGATAACAAGAGAGGCCATGTTGAATTGAATGCACTGGAAGGTAGACACATCAGCCTGCGTTCGTTTAGGTGGTGCCGTGTAACTCAAAACCTTCATGATGGTTTCACCTATGATACTTTTCACCTGTGATGTCACACAGTGTGCCAAAAACACATGGCAGGCTCCACATGGCACGAGCTCCCTGGAGGATGAATTTTAGTGAGCAATTGAGGCAGAAGGGAGGAAATTTTTAGAATATTGGAACAAATGTGGCTCTATTTGAGAGTACAGTGCATTTTATATTAATTTTTTAACACAAGGTGTAAGATCTAAAGCCTTCAGGGATAACCGTTTTGGCAAAGTCTTTAAATCTCCCAGAATTCCAAGTTTTCTTTCCTCTATTTCAGGGGAGTTGTTGCTGCAAAAGTTTCAGAAGCATGATGTTGCCCATTTTCAGTGATTCATTTTTAGGGAAATGTAGCTGCCTCATGCTCATTGACCTTGTGGTGAGAGAAGTATATTAGAATAGAGGAAGCAATTTCAGACACAGTTCTCAATTTTCCTGGTCTGTGGTTCTGGGCTTCATTAATTCATGTATTAACTACCTATTTCCTTAGCCCGTGGGTTGGGAAGGAACAACAAGAGATAGAGGATGATGACAGATGGGGCAAGTACAATGGAATGTTTTGTGGGCCTTGTGATTTTTGAAAGGTTAAAATACTGTAATGTGGCACCTGTTCAATTTGTTGAACTTTATTTTTATGGGTACTTTTTAATTAGAATCAAACTTATTTACATGCCCATAGATGATTGCAGCTCAAATGGTGAACTTGAAGAAAGGAAGCTTCCTGAAAGAAAGAATCTTTTCCCTCAGAACTCAGAAGAAGAATTCAATAAGTACAATGTGTCTGAATTCTGCAGCTCTTACATAAAAGGTTCCTTGTCGCTTATTAATGCCACTTTTAATCAGGGTTCAAGTATAAATACTATAGGAATCCATGCAAATAAAATTATTCCAAAAGCAGAAGTTAAGTTAGAAAGTAAAAATGACTTAAAAACTGCGGCCAAGAATGAAAACAGCCCTATTTCTTGGGTTTCTGTGACTGAAAAACTCATCATGTCAGATGGTCCACAGTCCGATTTTATCGGGCAGTCCCAAGAGGGTTCTGCTGATGGTCAAAATGTGGAAAATCTTCAGAGCTTTGAAATTTCAGGAGATGAAAAGTGTGAACAACAAGATGACTTCTTAGTAGGTCCTGAAGGAAAACTGCAGACCGAGGATTTAATGTCGGGCTCACAAAAAGAATGTGATTATTCAGAAGATGTCTTAATTGACGAAAGAAAAGAAAAAAGTCAAAGTGAGGATTTGGGAAGAAACTCCACAAAAAGTAGAAGTGATGTAAGTTGTGAAGGGAAACAGCAAAGGCGCTCTATGTGCTATCTTGATGGTCAGCGTATATCTTTGGAAAAAAATGGAATGCACAAACCTTCCTACAGTGTGGGCAGCTCTGTAGAAATTAGTTTGGAAAATTCTGAACTGTGTAAAGATTTATCTGACTCCATAGAACAAACCTTTCAGAGAACAAATAGGGAGGCAAGAGTCCGACGTAGCACAAGGCTACAAAAAGACTTGGAAAGTGAAGGACTTGTATGGATTTCACTTCCAGTTCCTTCCACTTCCTGCTCCTCCCAAAGAAACAGAAGGAGAACCATGCATACATTGGATAGCAGAGGATTTGACAGTGTGTCCCCTAGGAAAAAAACTGTGTCCTTCAAACAAGAAACGGGGATACCCTGTTCCATATCAAATCAAGAAAACAGTGAGGGCTTTGCGGACACTTTTTCCCGTTTACCTGGGAAAAGGCGGAAGAGCTTTTGTGCATCTGCACTTGCAGACACTGCAAACACGAAGTACAAATGCTGTAAAAGAAGACCCTTTCTCAGCCAGAAGGGAGAAGGCTCTCCAAACGATGTTGAAAGAATGAACCGCGTTGGAGAACTGCAGCAATAAGTGATGTCTTCTGCAGAATGTTTGTCAAGAGTGACGCCAACCACCCGTGCTGAAGAGATCCTTTCATCCTAGCTCCTGTTATTTGTTCAACTTCAGTGTTTAAACGTTTCAAATAAAGTCATGTGAGTTGAACCTACTTTTAAGTAGAAATAAGTGAAATTCTTTTCATTAAAAAATAAATGTTCTATTAAATATGTCCTTCCCCCAAATGGTAAATGCTTTATTAGTATTTTGCTAAAAAGGATTGTTTTTAGACCCAATAATATGTCTCTTAAGTTTGTTTTACGTTAGTGCATATTCACCACCAAAGGGTTAGAGTCTGTTGAAAAAATTATCTTTTAGAATTGGCACATTACATGTAGATGGGAAGGGTTTTTTTAAAAAAATTGACATAATTAATGTAACTATGAAAGTGGACGTTAATATAATGTGGAAAGCTGTTTTAAAAATGTGTTTTTATTTTAAAAATACTGCAAAAAAACTGGTTAAAAGTTTTAAAATAGGGTAGATGAAAATTGTAAAACTTGTTTTCTCTTTGGGCTAAAGTTAAGAGAAGCTTAAATGACTTACTTGCTTTAGCTGTCTGAAATTTTTAATTCTTAGATTAAAATCAAATGTTCAACATGGAATTTTGGGAAAGTCTTTTCAATGACCAGAAATGGGGGGTGGGGAGCAAAAGTAGTTTTAAAGTTGTTTGTGTAGAAAATAATAAATAATAATAAATAATTAATAGTACAAGAATAAACTTGAGTTTTGTATACTCACAACTGTAAACCTACCTTTGCCTATATGATAGATGTGTCATTATAAAATGAAAATATGATTTGTAAATAATGTGATGAAAGCATTTTGTTCTTTAAACAAGATTCTTAAAAGTTTTGTGGGGTGAGAGGTGGTTGATTGGTTTTTGGTGAAAATATAGCAGTTTAGTTGAAGACTCATTTCCCAGATTATTCAAATTATTTACAGGTAATTTTAGATTTATTTTATGGCTCTCCTTAAAAAATTGTTTTTAAGTCCAAATGAGCTCACCAACATGAAACGTGGTGGTAGGTCTCTGGCTTCCTTTTCAACAAGGCATTTTCCAGCTGCTTTAATTCTAACTTTGTTCTACAGTGTCAAGTACGTGCATACTATCATTTGTCTTGGATTTTCCAGTTATGCCTCAGCCCTATAGCCATATATCCTATTTCCTATCACTATTTTGGTGATAGCAGTTTGAAAATCTAAGTTGTTCTATATCTGGGATTTGTGAATGTGCTTAAATCATGTATCATTAAACAATTGTCTTTGGTATCCTTGAAATCATTAAACTCCCTCTCTGTGATAGCAGAAGCCTGTTAACAAATAGTGTTCTCTATAAATAACCCTCCAGGGGAGAAAGCTCCCACCGAGCGCCCATTTCCCCTCCGCAGATAGAGACTATTTGTTACCTTCTTGGCACCAACAGGTCTGGGACTCCTGCTGGCAAAGACTAATGTATTTTACATTAACACTCAAAGTGATCCCCAATTTCTTCTGCTAAAGGGTAGATTGTTTAAAAAATTCTTTTATCTTTACACATAAATTCTTTATGGACTCCCCTTTTATAGTTTAGTGTGGCTGAGAAATGTATACCACTGAAAACAAACTACAAAAAAAAGAGAATTAATTAACTTCTTATGAAGCTTTTTGGTTTTGGAATTTAAAAAGAAAAAAAAAGTCAGAAATGTAAGATGTTAGAGGGTTTTGTTTTCTGTTAAGTTTTTGTATTCTTTGTTTAACAACGCAGGTTAAAAAATTATTTTTTTCCTTTTAAATTCTATGATCTATAATCTCAATCTCAATTGTCTTTGAATTTTTATAATTTCAGATGCTTTGTTTTATTCCTCAAAAAGTGTTGATGAGGGTGAGGGAAACATTTTGGTGTGTGATTTTTTTTTTTCATTTGACTTTTCAAATATAAAGTTGTTCTCATTTTCTAGTATTTACAGATAAAAATACAGAGACACTTTACAAGTTGTGTTGGTTTCAAAATGTTTCAGCATGAATGTTTTGTTGTTATTTGTTAAGAACAAACAGGCATTTTTCCTAAAAAGATTGGCTCTGAGAAATTAAAGCAACTTAGGTCAGCTTTATCCCATTTGTCTTGTTTGCATCATAAAAATTTGTGAAAAGTTGATGATTTCTGTATTTGACTTGTGTGCTTGTTTTTAATAGTTTCTCTTCACTTGTGGTTCAGTCAAAAACTAGGCTCGAATTCGTTTTTTCTGGCCTTACCTTTTTACTGCTGTAACTTGTTGACATTTGGCCTTAGAAACTTTTCTCATCATCCCACTGCTGTAGTTCTTTGTTTGTCCAGGAGATGGCAGCCTGACATCTGTAGTATTTTCTGCATCTGGTGCCTGAGAGCCAGGGCAGCTCTTGCTGCCATGGGTACCTCCCTTTCCCTTTATGTTTACTCATTTTTATTATAAAAGTAACACAGCTATTGAAAAAAGTAGAAAACTATACACAATTAAAAACTGTCTTCTTGCACCCTATGCCAACCAGCATCCTCTAGCCACACCCTCCTCTCTGCAGCTTTCTGAAATGCAAACACTGAACAACCCAGGCACAACTTTCAGACCTCTGCCCCGGTAAACGTGACTGTAGGTCCTGTTGTTTTCTGATGGGATCTATTGGTGCTCCTTTGCAACTTGACTTTTTTATTCAACAAAATACCATGCGTATCCTTCAGTCTTAACATGGGGAGCCCTAGTGCTCTTTAGTCTTTCAAACCTCTTTCACAGAATTATGTGATTTTGGTGTTTATAATTTAGTCATTTCCTTCCTAATGCATGCTACTTGTCTTCATCTTTTTGTTATTGAAAATTAAGCTGCACTGGGCTTGTGTGGAAATGTAAGATAAATTCCTTAAAATTAAAATGGTTATTAAGTTCTCTTTTATAAATCACACCTGGCAAAGTCCCTTTATAAAAATTTTGGTGTCTTTGCCTCCTCTCTGTCTTTTATTCTCTCCTGCCACTTGGCCTCCATTTTCTCTACCCACCCCTCTCCCCGTGGGCACTGAAGCCATAGAACTGAGGGTCAGGCTTGGATTTGGCCCGACAAGAAAATGTGATTAATAATGCCTGATTCATGCTTTATATTGAAAGAGCTTTTTCTTTTTACATCAAGTTTATTGAGGTATAATTAACCTACAGTAGAGTTCACCCTTTTGAGCACACTGTTTGACTTTTGGCAAATTCATACAGTCCTGAAACAACCACCACAGTCAAGTAATACAACACTTAATCTTCCCAAAAGAAGTTTTCTCCTACCTCTTCGCAGTCATTCTCCCTTTGCTCCAACCCTGGCCTCTCCCAACCACTTGCCTGATACCCATCCTTAGAATTTCACCTTTCCCATAATGTCATATAAATGGGATCCTGTAGTGTGTGTCCTTTTTAAACCTAGCACAATGCTTTTGAGATTCATCAATGTTGTATGTCATAAGTTGTTTATTCCTGCATATTGCTGTGTAGTATTCCATTTTACAGATATACCAATTTATTTATTCACCAATTGATGAATATTTGGGTTGTTTCTATGTTTTGATTGTTACAAATAAAGCTGCTCTAAACAGTCACATGTGGGTGCATTTTTCACAGATGCATGTTTTCACTTGGGTAAATGCCTAGGATTGGGGTTCCCAGGGTATACCATTGGGATTTGTTGTAACTGTTTAGAACCTGCAAAGCTTTTGTCAGTGGTTGTGCCATTTTGCATTCTTATCTGCAGCAAGGTTGTTGCAGCCACTTCATGTTCTCACCAGCCCCGGGTACTGTCAGGCTTTTTCATTATAGCCATTCTAGGAGGCTTGGGATGCCATTGTAGCTCCTTGTGGTTTTGGTGTACCTGTCCCTAGTGAGCATCTTTTTCTGTGTGTGTTTGCCATTCTTATGTCCTCTTACTTGAAGTGTCAGTTCAGCTCTCTCGCTCATGCTTTCTTTCCTTGTCACTGATCACTACTGAGTTGAAAGAGCTCTATGTATATTTGGATACAAGGCCTTTATTGGATATATGTCTGCACATATTTTTTCCTACCCAGTGGCCACCCTTTTATTTTCTTAGCAGTGGCTTTTGAAAAGCAAATACAAATTTCTATATAATCTAATTTGTTAATTTTATTCTTTAATGGTTCATTCTTTTGTGTCCTAGCCAAGAAATCTTGGGCAAACTCAAGGGCACTAAGATTTTTCTCCCACGTTTTCTTCTACAAGTTTTATAGTTTTATCTCAGGTGTTAGGTCTACGTCAAGTTATTTTTTGTATAATTGTGTAAGGTGAAGATTTTTTTAAATGGAAATTATCGTTTGTTGAAAAGATTATGCATTTCTCTTTGAATTACAGTGGAACCTTGTTGAAATAAGTTGGCCTTATTGTATGTGTAGGTCTGTTTCTGGGCTTTATTCTCTTCCATTGATATATGGGTCTGTTCATAGATCAACATCATACCATCTTGATTGCTGTAAGAAAGCTTTTTTAAAAACTTTACTGTGAATCTGTATCATAGTAAATGTTTAAAGTTCTTTTTGTTAGAAAAGAGGCCAGCAGAAGCAAAGGATTGACTATCCAATTTTATCTGGAGCCTACATACCCACACCCTCATTACCATTTAGGGCAAAAAGTCAGTAAATATTGTGCTATCAGAAATATAGTAAGGAAACCAACCTCCTTAGGGTACCAGTACATTCATCCTAATCTGGTAAAGTGGTTTGCTGCAGTTCCTAATTTAAAATTGTCACCCTGAGTTACTGTAGGATTAGTCATTGAGAAAGAACTGTCTTTTGAACATTGTACGGTATTGGTGAGAAAAATGGAGTTGAATTAAAATAAAGTTCAAAATTGTTTGCCAAAAATTTAAATTATATAATAAATCTGATTTGTTTCTTCTCAGAAATTAAGGTTTATTTTAGTTTGGTTTGGTGTAAAAATGGTCACACAAAATATGTCAGAAAGTAGCCTTAGCATTTGAGAATTACTTCTTAATGTGGGAAAACTCCCTTGCACCAGGTCTTCCTAGATAGGTAGATGGTGGACTCATTAATGTCTGTACCAGGCATTAATTTCTAAATGTGACCGCTGCCTCTTTAAAGGGACAGAATTATCCTGAAGGGTATGATCATAAGGATCATAAGGATCAAGAGGCCCAGGGCCTCTCAGCCTCAGAGGTGGCACCAACTTCAGACTCTGTGAGGTGGTTTTGTACTTTCCTGGAAGAAGCGATGCTTGCACAAAGCTGACTGGTAGGCGTTTTAGGGCACCCAGGATCCAAAAGGCACATTCTGTTCCAAACTGCCTTTCATCTTTACTTAGAGACTGGACAATGTAAGTTGGCTGCATCTCATACACCTTTTTGTTTTTAAACATTTTTCTCAACTTCACATTCTAGTCTAACTTATAAATACAACTGGATGAAGCATAGAATCGAAACTAGACTGGAGATTGTAGATTCCTTTAAAATGTAACAGGTGTGTTTGATTTTAAGGAAGTCTCCCCTCTGCAGAGGTGAAGCGGCTCTGGCCTCTGTGCTGCCAGGCTGCGCAGTGTGCTCGGAGGGCTGACCCTGGGCTTGCAGCCCCAGACCGAGTGAGCAGTACTGACGTGAAATGAAATTACAAAAGTCACAGCACGTGTGGAAAAGTGGGTTTTTTATCCTAAATTCATTTGAAGATTATTTCATAGCTTGAGCTCGGCTCTAGAATGACTAATTATGAATGTCCTCTGGCCTAACATTTCCAGTGTGTTTAATGCTGTACTGCTTTGTTCATTTTTATACATTCATTCTCTGATGCTTCTCTGCTTTTTGTGACACCGTGATATAGACTACAAGTAACACAGTAGCTTTAGTGAGAAGAGAACTAACTACTGCTGTTCTCCTGGTAAATGCTTTGTCCCACATCTTCAACCAGGATTATACTTAGCCTCCAGGGACCTTAATTTTAAGATTTATTAGAAAGGCTTTAGAGAATTTTAGGATAGTGGGAAGCAAGGATTCTTCTGGAACTTTTTCTATATCACTGACTTGAAAGGGGAAAATAAATGAGCAGACACATTAAAGAAAAATACAAAATTTGCATTTTCTAAGGGGTAGGTAGGGATTTCCAAAATTACCAAAGATCAGTGGAGAGCAGCCTTTCTTCCGTTTCCTTTCTCGTCTGTCCATGGCACACACATTGTCTGATGAGACGGCTTAATTTATATTCTCTATGATAAAAGTGGCCTCCTGCAGGGTGCCAGCCGCAGGCGTTTTGAATTTAAGTGTAATGCGAGAAAATTCAAATCATGTAATTTTTTAAGTTTCCAATTCCTAAAACTGTAGTTGTGTCTGACTTTTAAAGCCCTGAAATGTAAAGATAACATACCTCTTTACTACATGTAATTTTTATTCTCATGGCTTTTATTCACCCACTTAAAATTTGCTTTTTGGAAAAGTTTCTTCCACCTTAGTAGTATTTTGCAATGTTAGCTGTAGTGATTTGTTCATGGCATTTCTTATTTTTGTCATTTAACAACCACCGGCATTTCCAGAGTTTGATATCCTGGGTAAACAGGAAGGAAATGTCATCGTTTTCTCTGTGGGGCCATCAAATAAGACAGCATCGGACCTTGCGGAAATAGGCTCTTCCAGATGTATGGTCCGACGGGTGAAATAATCTCTTTTCAGTATAGCATTGGTGTCAAACTGTTGAATCTTCATAGAGAAAGGGAGTAAAAGGACTTCCCAGTTCCAGCGAGGTTACTCAGGTGCCAGGCGCTGGGAGGTCACGTGCGGTTTATGCTCTGAGCACAGTGTTTGTCTCCTGGTTGTTCCTAACGGAACCCTATCCTGTGTGCGCTCTCTCTCGTTTTCAGTAGGCGTTGGGAATGAAGATTGCAGAAGCGTTCCCTCACTCAAACCTGGAAAACCCAGTGTTGGTCTTGGGTGGTTTCCAGTGACCCTGTGCTCCCTTCTTCCTGCCCCCTGTGCAGATTTGGGACCAGGCAGCCATTTCTGTTTTTGGAAGAGAAAGGAGACAGATATAATGAATGACTTTTATTGTGCAATATTTCAAACTCTTGAATGCATTCGAATGGGATGGAGACTGTTCTGCCGTGTGTCATAGCCAAAACAAACAAAACATATTCCCTAAACCTGCATGTGTGTTTCTCTCAAACTGGCAGTAGTTCGGGCTCAGCTCTCAAACAAGAATTTGGTTTGACAGTTTTTAGCCCTTGTTCATCTGAACATTAGAGTAGGTCACAGCCAAAGCAAATACTGTGGGGAAAAATTAATACACATATTTACAGCTTGCAGGTGGCATTTAGGAAAAAAAAAAACCAGATACTTGTCTTAAGGAATCACATTTGTGGTAATACTTTTAAATAGACTACTTTTTTGCCAATATTTTAAAAACGAACTTCTCTCTGATAATAGTAACTCCAAATGTAAATAAATTCTACAGAGGTCCCAGAAGAGTGATAAATGCTTGAATTTAAGCATTTAAACATTTAGAAAGACCACTAAGAATCGGAATTATAGGAATATCAGACTGTGCAAATATGCAATAAAACCCCCCTAGTGGTAGAATTCTGTGGCCCCCGAAGAACCCCTCTAGTGAACGTCAGACTCCTTTCTGATGCCACCCGCCTGAGGTTGTATGCTGACTCCGGCCACCCCCGCTGAGGCCAGTAAGTGCTCCTACCCCTCGCACCCATGGGGAGAAAGTGCTGTGCACAGTCGAGATTATTCACTTTGTAAGGCGCCATTGTGCTTCCTGACCCTGGCACAGTATATTTGTCATTGGTCACAATCATAACTTGAAATTTATGGTCATCTGTGACCAGTAGGCTCAACAAGAAATACTAGAAACACATTTTTAAGCCCAGCCATCAGCCTCTTAAAATGGTAGCAAAGACTTGATTCACCTTTTAGGTCCTCCCTTGAAATATGAACTTCTAATTCCCATTGAATGTTTTGGTGTGTGACTGGAAATAAGCCACTGGGCCTTCTCACTGGCTCAACTGTAGTCCCATCAGCTGACCTTCCCGGCCATGGTGAAGGGAAGTCATTTGAAGGAGTGAGTGCTCAGCTCTCGTGGTGTTCCCCAAGGGTGGGAAACAGGCCACTTTGGGGGTGCATCTTGCTGCACTCTTAGGCTGGTGAGAGGTCAGTGTAAGAATGACTGGAGGGGAGGCAGGGGTAGCAGGATGCAAACTTCTTGATAAACAGTTGGTACTTACTTGTCTTATTTTAAATGTTCCCTAAAGTTCTTAGTCTTCTGATTTAAATGGTGTTCTTTCTTTGGGTGATGTAGGAAAAACTGGACACTCTCGTTTATCTATATGTTCTACTTTTTTTTTAAAACCCTGTGTGAGTTGAAGAGTTCCTTTTTTACCTAAGTACACTTTGTTAAAATCTTCACCCCATGATATATTTCTTGACTTTTTTTTTGAGAGGTGGCAGGGAGGAGAATTGTTGATGTGAGAAATATCAATGGTTGCCTCCCATACATGCCCGACTGGGGAGGAAACGTGCAACCTTTTGGTGTGACAATGCTCCAACCGAGTTACCCAGCCAGGACTGAGTCAACTTTTTTTTAATTTTTATTTTTTGAATATATTTTATTGATTATGCTATTACAATTGTCCAATTTCCCCCCTTTATTCCCCTCCACCCTGCACACCCTCTCCCACCCACATTCCTCCCCTTTAGTTCATGTCCATGGGTAGTAAATATAAGTTCTTCAGCTTCTACATTTGGTATACTATTCTTAACCTCCCCCTGTCTATTTTCCACCTGCCATTTATGCTGCTTATTCTCTGTACTTTTTCCCCACTCTTTCCCCCTACCACTGCCCCGCTGATAACCTCCATGTGATCTCCATTTCTGTGGTTCCGTTCCTGTTCTAGTTGTTTGCTTAGTGCTTGTTTTTGTTTTTGTTTTTGTTTTAGGTGTGGTTGTTAATGCCTGTGAGTTTGTTGTCATTTTACTGTTCATATTTTTTATCTTCTTTTTCTTAGATAAGTCCCTTTAACATTTCATAAAATCAGGGCTTGGTGATGATGAACTCCTTTAATTTGACCTTATCTGAGAAGCACTTGATCTGCCCTTCCATTCTAAATGAAAGTTTTGCTGGATAGAGCAATCTGGGATGTAGGTCTTTGCCTTTCATGACTTGGAATACTTCTTTCCAGCCCCTTCTTGCCTGCAAGGTCTCTTTTGAGAAATCAGGTAATAGTCTTATGGGAATTCCTTTGTAGGTTACTGCCTCCTTTTCTCTTGCTGATTCTAGGATTCTCTCCTTCATTTTGACCTTGGCTAATGTAATTATGATGTGCCTTGGTGTGTTCTTCCTTGTTTCCAACTTCTTTGGGACTCTCTGGTCTTCCTGGATTTCCTGGAAGTCTATTTCTTTTGCCAGATTCAGGAAGTTCTCCTTCATTATTTGTTCAAGTAAGTTTTCAATTTCTTCCTCTTCTCCTGGTACCCCTATGATTCGGATGTTGGAATGGTTAAAGATGTCCTGGAGGTTCCTAAGCCTCTCCTCATTTTTTTGAATTCTTGTTTCTTCATTCTGTTCTGGTTGAATGTTTCTTTCTTCCTTCTGGTCCACACCACTGAGTAGAGTCCCAGTTTCCTTCCCATCACTGTTGGTTCCCTGTATATTTTCCTTTATTTCACTTAGCATTGCCTTCATTTTTTCCTCTAATTTGTGACCATATTCAACCAATTCTAATTTGTGACCATATTCAACCAATTCTGTGAACATCCTGATTACCAGTGCTTTGAACTGTGCATCTGATAGGTTGGCTATCTCTTCATTGCTTAGTTGTATATTTTCTGGGGTTTTGATCTGATCTTTCATTTGGGCCTCTTTTTTTTTTTTTTTGTCTCAGTGCACCTGTTCCGTAGTAAGAGGTGGACCCTTAGATGTTCAACAGGGTGGGGCAACTCATGTCACTGTGTTGTGACGCTGTATGTGGGGGAGGGGTCTGAGGGGAACAGCGCTGCTTTCTTTGCTTCCTGCTGCTTTTCAGTCACTTCCTCCAATACCCTCAGTCAAGCTGGGCCCTTCTGGTGCTGATTCCCGGGTGGGTGGGTTTGCGTACGTTCTAGGGCCCTGTGGGTCTCTCCAACAAACTCACATCCTGTGAGAGTGGGAGTTTCTCCTGCTGCTGCCTCAACCCTCACAGGTGTTTTCAATCAAAGGTTTGAGGCTTTATTTCCCTGCACTGGAACCCTGGTTTGTACAGTCTGTCTCTCTCCCCAGTTGTTCCTCCTGGTTTATCTGCACGTGAATGTGGGTCCACCCAGTCTGCCAGCCACCACCTTGCCCACCCTGGTCCTCCAGCCACTGCCCTGCCTCGAGTGCTCTCTGCCTGGCTGCCGGTCTCCGCCCTTGCTACTGGTCTGGATGAATGTTTCTTCTTTAACTACTTGGTGGTTGGACTTCATACAGTTCGATTTTCTGTCAGTTCTGGTTGTTTTTTATTCTTAAATTTGTTGTTGTCCTTCTTTTGATTGTGCAAGGAGGCACAATATGTCTACCTATGCCTCTATCTTGGCCGGAAGTTGAGTAAACTTATTTTTAAATGAAAAGTAATATACTGTGTGCAACCAAGTTAGAAGGCCCTAATCCCCACTGTGGCTTCCTCTCCCCTGGAGAAACCACCCAGCCACAAATCCAGGGGCACCTACCTAATCTCATAACCACCTACCTAATCTCATAACCCTTGATCTAGGTTTTGACCCTCTACCTTTAAATTTTTTTTGCAACCCACATACAACATATGTTTTGTACAGTAATACATACAAAACACCCTTCTAACATATCACCATGTATTTTCCTATCTCCGGGAGCACGTGGTGGGTGAGACATGCCATTGTTCCCCTCTTGGAAGAAGAATCAGAGGTGAGTGATTTTCCGTGTAGGCAGCAAGGAGTGACAAAGCCAGGGAACGATGGGGGCCTCCTGCTCGTGGGCTGCTATTCTACGGCTAGTTTGGCGACCTCCTGCCCCCCAGCCCCTGGATGCTTCCGGAGAGCAGGCCATTTTGGCACCGGTTGGCTGTTCTTGTAAGAGGTTAGTTGGAGGAGCCCTTGGAATCCACCACCACAGTGGGGTTTTGAAACTGTCCAGAGACTCTCACAAATAATCGGAGTTGCATATGTTTTCTCTAAGTGAATGATGAGTGTTGATTTACATTTTCTTCTCGAATATGTTGTGGGAGAAGGGACTAGGAGCAGGCGGGGAGCCAGAAGAAATGCTGTTTAAACTAGAAATCACAGCAGCATCTGCATTTAGATACCACCACTTTGCAAACGCTGCTTGAGTTGTCAACTCAGTCCCTGAAGGATGTGCCTGGTGTCCTGGAGCTGTCCTGTAGATGTCCAGCTGGATTTGTGGCCTCTGCTTCTCCAAGAGAGGAGACCATTCTGGGCATGTCCCGGACACTTTGGAGGCATGCGTCCTTTGGACATCTCACTGCCTTCCTGGCTCGCGCTCTGCTCTTACCACCAGGCCAGAGCTGAAACAATATTAAGATGTTTTCCTCAACCTTGTCCCCAGAAAGACACTCTGTTTCCAGAAGATTGTTCTCCCCTGAGCATTACATCATGAATTGATTCAGTTCTTGGAGGAAGAAATTGGACAAAATATAATAGATTACCTCTTGGGGAAACATACTTAAGTTGTTAAGTATTCCCACCAGAAAACTAAGAAACTGCTTATATATGACTACTCTGTCCACATTTAACCTTTCCCCTTATTGCAGCTGAGCAGAGTGCTTTTTTTCTCTAAAAGTTTGTGTTGTAATAGGGGTCAGACAGAACATTTCTTTTTTTTTTTCTTCTTTTTTTTTTTAAGGAATACAAGTAATCTTTGTTTTTGCTGTTACCCAAACTTCCTCAGTTTCATGAGCCAGGGTGGGCCATCAGACTGCATAGCAGGATAGGAGGTTGCAACCACAAAGGTGGCCTTCTGGTGTTTCTGCCTTATCTCCCAGGGAGCTGGAAGAAGAAGGGGGACAGCTAGGGCGGGCACTGCTCGGTACATTTAATTTCCCGGAAGGGTCTCTTGGCCTCTGGGCATCGTGGCTGTCTGAAAGGAAGCCCACAGTTGTCCAGTATTTGGGAGGCACCAGCACGGCCTTGGGGACAGTGTGGCCCCACAAGTAATGTCCAGGCTGAGGGAGGAGGGCTGAGTTTCCCTTTTCCTGGGAACCCATTCTCGGGTAAGGATGTCCATGATGGGTGAAATGACTCCCCTCCAATAAATACTGTGGTAAGAAATGTGGGAGCAGTTTTCTTTTCCAAGTTCACAAGGTGGAGCAGGAAAGGAAGGGGTGGGTAGAATTGGCGGAATCCATCTGTTGGCTTAGGAGAGTGCGAACTTGGAACGGTAAGCAGAATGGAGGGAAGAACCAATGGACCAGAGACGGGTAATGAAACAGCAGGCCTTTCATCACCCAATGCCCAGCTGGTGCCGGGAAGCTGGTCGACATCCGGAGCCTAGTTAACACATTACAGGACTGTGCACAGAGCTGGCGGCGCTGCTGACTCCCTTTTCAGAAAGAGGAGGCTCTTACCATGTCAGTGACCCTCAATTACTGCCTTGTCTCCCAAGTCCCCATTCAGAACTTCAGGACAGGATCCCCAATCTTGTCCATTCCTTTAGCTACACTGATAACAGCCCTGCGGCGGCCACACCTACCGGCGTCCTCAGGAACGGCTGCACTTCTGAAGTGGGCACCTGAGGGCACAGCCTCTGTGGACCACCTCGGGGGATGACCAGGACACGGGGACCCCTCTAGTATTTTTGCAACTTCCTGTGATTCCATAGTTACTTTAAAATAAAGTTTTAAAAAGTGAAGTGCTGTCTACCTCCATGCCACTTGCACATGCCTGTCCGACCTCATCTGATCTCGGAGCATAAGCGGGATTGGGCCAGTGGGCACTGGGACGGGGGCTGCCAGGGACTCACCAGTGCAGCGGGTCTCTGCCCGCCTCTCTTGGCCGCAGGCCCAGTAAGGCTCTACACAGACAGAAAGACACACACATTCAAAAAAAAAAGTGAACCACTTAGAAAACTAGAAAAGTCAGTGCATCTCAGTTACCTTGTCTGTCAAATGGAAATATTGGTGATACCTCCTTTGTGTGGCTGCTGTGGAAATCAGCACAGATGTGCTGCCTCTTGCTTTCCTCCACCCAGCGTTCTGCACCTGGTTACAGAGGCAGTCTCCTTGGGCAAAGGGTGTGTCTAGAGAGGAAAAGGCTCCCAGGTGTTATTTATCTCTTGTGTCGTCCCTGTGGCAGGTGTTTTCCCATGTGCCCTCATTTTATGTGGTCTAAGCTGAGACTTAAGAGGTTCATGGGATGCAAGCACACAGCTAGCAAGTGGCAGAGCTGGAATTAGGAGTCTGTTTTAATCTCAGGTCCATTCCCTGATGAACATGGTGTAACCAAGGAGGCAAAGATTCGGGGGTTGTGTAAGAGGAGAAGCGTGGTGCAGGGAAGGCAAGAATTTTCTCTGTGCCAGACTTGCTGTGATCTGAAGTGCCCTGGATGGGGAGCTGCTGCTCTGTACCCCACAATTTCAGACACAGTGGCCCTTTCTTCCATTTGGGGGTGTCTTCCACTTCTAGGCTCTCCTTTGTGTCCTTAGCCCAGAGCCACATCCCATGTGTCTTGAAAAGGAAGTCAGTCCTATTAGTACATCAGTTCCAACCACCACACTCCTCACTCCTAGTTTAGATTTTTCTGTTTAAAATTCAGGGGAGGGTCTATGTATATCCAGCAAGGTGTTTGATTGTTAATCCTGTGCTGAATGCTTTAGCTCTTGCTAAAATTTTATACATCGTATTCAAAACTCTTAGCCTTGCTCTAGTGTTTTCCTAGCCATGGAAATTACATACATGGTTATTTTCACCACCCAAAATGGGCCCACTTCTGGTGTCGCAGCGTGAGGCCAGGTGTGCCTTTCAGCCAAGGACCAAAGAAGCTTGCCGGAGGTTTTTGCTAAAGGCTGGTGTAAGAGCAGAATTTCCATTGGGGGTTTGCCTGTCCTAAATCAGCTCTGGGGTGACTCGAGTTACCCAGACACTCTTGGCCCCTGCGGGACATTGTAGCCCCAGGAGGAAGCCCTTCTGAGCTGTGGGCAGCTGCAGCCAGGGGTTCCTGGAAGTCCAAGGGTGCACCGGCGCAGGGGCTGCACTGAAGGCTCAATGTGGCCCATGCCACAGGAGTGTTCACTCAGTGATAATTAATGGCCAGACAGTGAGCCAAGCATAAATTTAGTTGCATGTTAGCGTCACATGGAGGAGCTGGTGAAAGTTGAGGGCTCCCTCCGGCTCCTGGCTCTATCTAGCTAAGACGGCAGTACCAAGAAATTAACAGGTGAGAATGGGAGCTCCCTTCTAAAGGAGTCAGCCCTCAGTTTGGGGACAGCACACCCATTTTCCCCAACAGCTCCTGCCAGGGCATTGGGAACCTGTCTTCTGAAACATGTAGCTTGCTTTTCATGATGACTCTTTTACCATGTCCCTATGCTGAGGACATGAGCACTACAAAATGTCAATTATAAAATTTCAGGGTGTATTAATTTGTGCTTGTAGTTTGAAAGACTTGCAGTATACAACTGTATACAAATAATTTTCCAAAATCACAGAATGACAGGGATGAAAAATTCAGGGACTATATTCCCAATCTTCTCACTTTGCAGGTGAGAAAACTGACCACCAGGGGTTGGAGATACTTGCCCGAGGTCACACGGCATCTGATGATAAGACTCAGGCATGAAACAGTTCCATAGTTGTTTTTTTTGTTAACCTGACCCACATTCAGAACATGATCCAACCAACTTCTACTGAGCACATATTGTGTCCAGGCATAGTGCTGGATGCTTTGAAAAATATTCCATTGAATTCTCTCAACCATATCGTCAAGCAGACATCATTTACAACATTTTGCAGATCGTAGTAACTTAGGGGTCTCAAGGAGTTGGTAGATTGCCCAATTAGTAACTAAGACTCCAGGTGGTTAGTAAGTTGCCCAAAGGACCTTACTTAGTAAGTGGTAGGACTGGGATTTGAACCCAGTTCTCAGGACCCCGTAAGTCCCGTGTTGCTTCCAAAACAACAGACAGAAATGGTGCTGAACAGAAATGGTATTCTTTGTTCTAGATTGATGACCGCATTCTGTAAAGAAAACAGGATGCGACTTCACCAGGGCCCCTCAGGTCAGGCTTGCTAATCTCCACTAAAATGTGAGTGCTTCTGTGGCCTGAGCTGGGGGTGGGGTGGTGAGCTGGGGGGTGGAGGGGGGTGTTAGTGTTCACAGTTCTCTGTAATTCTGATGAGCTCTCCAGAACTTTATTTCAGAATAATTGTAATCCTTTAGGCCAGCTTTGTTGCTGGCTGGAAACCAGCTTTTATTTTTGGATACCTTTAGTCAGGTTTATTTTTGAAATGAAGGTTTATTTTCCCAGGATGCTGCTGGTATAGTGAACATTCTGGGGTTAGGACTTGAGAAATTGGAGTTGTCATCTGGCAGCATGGCTTTGGCTCTGGTCAGAGGCCCCAGGAGCAAGTAGGAGCTCTTCACTTGTTCCCTCAGTTCCTGGCTCAGCATCACTGATTGATCTGGCTCCCTCTGCTCATGCCTAAACGTGGAGAACCCATGTTCGTTTTGGTAACCTGTCCTTCAGGGATCTTGAACACACAGGAATTCTTGCTGGACTCTTTTGGCACCAGCATTAATTCTACTTAAAATAAAAGCCTGTGTTTTAATCAGCAGTCTTGACTCTCAGTTGCACTAAAAATTCAGTGGGAAAAGAATCATAATTCAGAGACCATGAACTTTTATAGATAAAGATCGTCAAGTCACTTGCAAAAGACTGGTTAGCCATTGTTTGGCCAAGTTGAGAAAGAACATCTGGGAATATTTGGGGGCCCTGCCTACAGAGCTTAGAAATGGGGAACAGTTCTCTCATGAGGTAGGAACTCAGACTCTCAAGACAGATTGGCCTGGGTTTGAATCCCAGCTCCTGCACTTTGCTGTGGGACCCCAAGCAGGTGAATCTCAAGCTCATAGTCCAAAATAATGGCAATGTTTACCTTTCAAGTGTGTTTGTAAGATTTAATATAAGCCAAACACCTCTTACAGTCCCTGGCCCTTAGAAAATTCTCAAAAATGGTAGCTAATTATAATAATAATAAACTTGAGTAGGGCAAAATTTTTCTGTATTCTTTTCCTTCCTCTATGTTCCTTCTTTCTCCGTTCCTGTTTTTCTCTCATTCTTCCCACACCCTCCTCACCCATCCCCCCAGTCTTATTCTGGATGATCTGAAGGAAGACATTAATTATTAAAGAACATCCAGTTCTTGGCATCTGTGTAGAAGAAATTGATGATTTTGAGGGCCCTGAAGAGAATCACTAATTTTGTAAAGGCTTCATAAAAAGTCAACAACCAAACAAAAGCTTTTTCCCCTCTGAATCGTTACTTTCTGTTGTTCCCGAACATCTGGACAGAGGGGCGGGCTGCCTTTGCTCGGGACTCCTCACCACACTGCGCCTTGGGCTCCGTCGGCCCCTGTTTCTGCCTCATTTGGAGCACAAGCCATCATTCCAGTCTTCTCTTTCTGCAGCTGCCACTAACTACGGGGGCAAATTCCTTTCCAACTTTGAACTGCAGTTTTTAAACTGGAGCAAGTCGGGCAAGTCTTGCTATAATTGATGAAAGTTGATGAAAATACCACTCAGAGTTAATGCTTAATTGTATATGCTTTTGCTGTTTCCTGGGTGTGCATCTCATCTTGACAGCAAGCATTTCAGGCAGGGGGACAGGTCACACTGCACAGGAAAGAGCATGAGATTCAGAAGTAGAGGCCCTGGGTTTGAGGCGCAGCTCTGCAACCTGTGAGCCCATGTGGCCTTCGGAGAGTTGCCACATCTCTGCCATCCATGCCATCCTCCCCTGTAAAATGTGCCTGATGGACCCCAAACAAGGTTATTGTGATGACTTAATAAGATAATTAATATGGCACCTGGTAAAAATTTTAAAACTATCCATTATTGTTCATTGTATTGCCTGCAGAGCCTAGGACTAAGCAAGGTTAAATAAGTTTTTATTAAATGCCATCTGTTTTCAGAACAAAGTTAAGACTTTCACTATTATTGATTTGAAAATCACTGAAGATGAGTATCATAGACATAGAATTAAAACTGATTTCCTTTCCAGTGCAGAATTTTAAATAAAAAACCAACACTTTCAAAACCAGTAAAGGCTTTGAGTAATATTATGTAAATGACATTGATGTTAATACTTTCTAGGTGCCCTAAGATTTGTGTGGTAAGAATAAAAATCAAAACTAAACCTCAAATGAATAACTAATACTCTCTCAGTGGGACTGATTCTGTTCGGTTGTCTTTCAAAAGTACATAATTCTTCTTAAATTTGCAGGGATGAATTTTAAAAGTTATTTTCTAATTATAGAAATAATATTGTAGAAAAATAGTAAAAGTAACAGTAATAGTAAAAGAACGAGTTGTATTAAGAGTTCTCCAGAGAAACAGAACTAATAGAATATATTAAGGAATTGGCTCATGCAATTCCGGACACTGAGAAGCCCCAAGAATCTGTAGTTGGCAAGCTGGGGGCCCAGGGGAGCTGATGGCGTAGCTCAGTCCAAGCCTGTGTCTGAAGGCTGGAGAGGACCAATGTCACAGCTCAGAGACAGTTGTTATTTTATTCAGGTCTTCGAATGATTGGACAAGGCCCACCCACACTGAAGAGGGCCGTCTGCTTTACCCAGTCTTCTGATTTAAATATCAGTTTCACTCCAAACGCCCTTACAGAAATGCCCAGGATGATTTCGGACCAAATATCTGGCCGCCCTGCGGTACATCACTGTGGCCCAGTCACACTGATGCATAAAATTCACCCTCATACTAATATTACAGAATATTTGAGAAATACAAAAAAGAAAAGAAAACCTCCTCAAACTCTGCCACCCAAAGATAACCATTATTCAAGTTTTGACACATTTTATTTCAACTTTTTTTAAACATATGACAGATCAGTTTTTAATCACCTGTTCTATTTGACTAGACATTTCATGTTGTCTTAGGAAAGTATCTAAAATTTCCATTATGCCCCTGATTTTGGGCCTATATGATGATTATTATTAGAAAACCTGCCTCAAATATATAAAATTCACTATTATCCTAACCAGATAAAGTGAGCACGCCCACCACCTCGTGTCTCACCCCAGGGAGAGAGAAGCGACTGCGAAGTTACGGGGACACAGTGGGGTGGAGAGGCGTTGGCAGTGCCCGAGGGACAGCAGGGAGCTCCACGTGCCACCTCCAAGGTGATGCCTACCTCAGGGTGGTGTCACCAGGTGTCAGCCTACTGCTTCCCCCACCTCAGCAGTGAAGGTGCTCACAGCCCACCCCACCCTCGCTGTGTCCCACAGCTGAGGTGTGAGTGAGGGGGAAGCCTCCAACACGTGAAGGGCAGCAGCCTCTCTGAGGAGGGTGAGGTGGCTTGTTCGGCATTTTAAGCCTTTTAGCTAGTGTCTTTTATCACTGATTGATTGATTGGATATTTGTGCAGTGGGCAAGGGGATTTGAAATATAACATAAGCACTTCCTGAAATGTCAGGACTTTAATGTTAGTGGTCTGAACAAGGATGTAATTCATATCTGCAGGTGCTTACTCGAGTATCAAGTACTTCAATAACATCATGCCTATGGAATGCACAGTTCCCAGGTGCCCTATTTGTATTCCAGTATGCCCACGTCTTTTCCTATGTGTGTTTTCCTTTCTTAAGGAGCACTCATTTCCTTCAATAGGATATGTTTTATTTCATCCCTTTTCCTGCATTTACTCATATTAATGTCCCCGCACTCACTGGTAATAGCTGGGCCTGGAAATAGCCTGCGTAGTCACATAAATACTAGCCCGAAATGCAGGGCCTGGGATACATTACCATGAGAGAAGGGCCTGGAACGGAGTGGAAGTAACGGTTGCTTTTGGAGTTCCACCTGAACGCTGGCCAGTGAGACAGCATTTGAGGGAGCACGTGCAGAGGGCATGATGGCCTTCCCAGGGAGTGGGTAGGGTGAGGAGCCAGACAGGACACTTTTGGGTTGTGGACACTTCATTTCCACGCAGGAAGTTCTTGGCTGATTGACAGAAGTGCAGCACAGTTGAAACAGCCTTTTGGGTGTTGCATTCCTCTGATCCCTCTATCTTGGCGCAACACCTGGATGTTTGCATTTGGCCAAAGCTGAAAACTTCCAAAGGTCCAGACTCCTAGGCCTGCAGGGCTTAACTATGGGGATAAAAAGCCATCTTTGGGACAAGGTTCACTCTTTTTCTTTCTCTTTTTCTGTTTCTTCACTTACATGTCTGGGAGACTGGTTTGAGCGAGCAAGACATCTTGCTCAGTAGAAGGTGTCTGACCTGGACCATAGGCAAATTTGTTTCTTCTGCTCTCTAGCCCCCAGATCTTCCACCCGTGAAACAGAGCCAGCAACTGGCCTGCTGTTTCTCGCTGAGAAGTGTGGAGAGAAAACACGTCTGGAGGGATGTTACAGCATACTGGATGTTATGAGCACATCTGAAGGACCAAATGCTGTGTTCAAAATGACTTGTTTAGTGACACAACATGAGTTTTCTTCCAGAAGCTATTTCACAGTGTGGGATGCAGATCATCACCACCCTCCACTCCCAGTCACGCGCTGATAGAGATATAGACGCTTTAGTCCACACGGTGTTGGTCCACTCCTCCCTCTATCGGTTAGATTCCCATTGTATCTGTGAGCGTAATGTAGGGTAAAGGGACCCTGTCTCACTGCTAGGAACAGGGGCTCAGAGCGAAGTCTCGAGGATGCAGGGAGGCAGGCAGGGGCAGCCAACCATTCATAGGCATGGGCTGTTAGAAATCAGTGAACATGGTATGTAGCATGTTGTGTTATGTTATATATTATCTGGGGGGGGTGTATCATATTATATTAGATATATGTCTGTGTGCCCTGCAGTGAGTACTGACTGGGATTCCTGGGGGCTGCTGTGGGTGACCACCTTCCCTCTTAGGCTGCTGGTTTAGAAATACTCCCTTCTTGCATGAACTGCTGGGGTGTCAGTCATTAAAAAAAAAGTACAAATATAGAACCTTAGGACAAATATTTCTTGGTTGTGGAAGGACCAGCTCAGTGGAACCTTAGTTTTGCAAATTTAAAAATCCTCTCTTTCTTGAAAAAGATAGATTTCAGATAAATTAGAGTCTCTAAGAAGAATCAGAATAATGTTAAAATGTCTTTGTGGGCAAAGTTGTGTCTCTACAGATTTTCTTTTTTTGGAAATTTTTTCTCCTCTATATGGACGTAGGCAACTGTTTTGCTAAAAATGGTTGTTGGTTCTTGATGGAGCCATTCTGCAGTAGGAAAATTGGGGACAAGACCCTCCAGATACGCTGACGGAGCGACCCTGACCTGAGGCCACACGGAGGCTTGAAGCTCCACATGGGAAGGCCCATGGAATGTTCTTCAGAGCAGAGTAAAAGGGCCCCAAGCAGGAGGCTGGTGGTGGATCACTGGGTGCAGACAGGTGGGAGGGGTTTAGGGGAAGCCACCTTGAGACCAGGGGGCTGGTTTTCCCTGAGAGTGAAAAGCCCTGTTGTCATTCACCTCCCAAGGGGACAGATCCAGGGCTGGGAAGGAAGATGGAGTGGTGCTGGGGAGTGAAGGAGATGGGACATTGAAGACAGGAGTTTTCATGGAAAGGGGAGGTGCTAGCGGCCCCTCTAGCTCCAGTGGTGAGAGAGGACTCCGAGGGAGGTGGGACTTGGGGCAGGCTTCAGGCTGGGGGACAAAAGGTGGGGTGGGGGGTAGGGAAGAGTGAAAACCTAGTTAGATTAACGGGTATCCCTGCTTTTCGAAAATTCGCATTGCACCATTTCACTTTTATGGAAGACCTACATTATTTTCACTAACAGAAAGAAACCTAAAGAGGATTTTGCTTTTATGAAAAGGGAAAAAAAAGGTGAAAAGCGAAAACAGCATCCAGCATTTGTTTGGCAGCAGCCAGTGCAGAGGCAGCGAACCCTGAGCAGCGGGAGTGCCCTGCCAAGCTCCTTCCCTGGGAACCACACTTGGCCTCTCAGTGTCCAGCCCTGCAGCTGTGAACTGGGGCTCTGAGCGTCTGGGCTTTACCTCAGTTGATTTTGCGCATCCGTTAGCAAGATGTGGCCTAGGGCATCAGAGAAGCTATGAGAGCTCCAGAGAGTCTTACCATTAGTGTCACACTGTACATGATGGTGAATGAAATAAAGACGCTGTGCATGTGTTGAATTAATGGTAAATGCTTCTTCTCCCAGCCCCATTTGGCTGAGGAAAGGTTTCACAGCTTGGAAACACACAGGGGCAACGGGGGAGTTGAAAGAGAGATGTTTTCTGCAACTTGAGTTGGTCCTACGCTGTATTCTGAGGGTTGTTCTCAGGGTATGAGGATTACATACCTTTTATTAGCTTTATTCCTCAGTATTTCAGATGTTTTGTTGCTCTTATAAATGGTATTTTAAATTTTATTTTCTGATTGTTTCTTGCTTCTACTAAGTCAGCATTCAATTGGCTTTTGCATATTAATTTTTCATCCCAAAACCTTGCCAAAACCACTTATTAATTGTAGTGGTTTTATGTTTATTCTAATAACTGTCTCACTTTGGTTCTTTTTAAATATCTTTATGTCTCCATTTGACTGTTTCTACTGATGTTATCATCAGTGTCATCCCTTACCCAGTCTCCATCAATGTCTCCTGGTTATGGCCTGCATATTTCCTCTGCTTTGTATGTCTGGCAGTTTTGTTGGACGCCAGATGTGAATTTACATGATTTGGTGCTGGACTTGTTTGCATTCCAACCAGCAGCTCTACGTTTTGTTCTGGGATGCAATTACATTGATGAAAAACGGTTCGATCCTATCCTTGTGAGTCTTGCTCTTAAGCCTTCTCAGATGAGGTCAGAGCAGTGTTTACTCTAAGATTAGTCTCTCCAGAGGGAGGCAAGACCCTTTCACGTGCTCCGATGCCCTGCATGCAATGGGACTTGCCCTGGTGGCTGTTTGGCGCAGGCACTATGGCTGGCCGAGTGTCAGCTCTGGACGTGCTTCCCTCTGACCCTTTTGTGTGGTTCTTTTCCTGTCCTCAGGTGTGTTCCTCACATGTGTGCCAAGTAATGTTCAACTGCATACTCACTGGGGACCTCCACAGAGCTCGGGTTCTCTCTCCTGCTGGTACTCCTGCCCGGGAGCTCTGGCCGCCTGACCACCACCCCCCTACCCCCAAACACAGATCCTTCCCTTAGTTCAGGGAGGCCTCAGGGCCCGGCAATTTCTCTGCCCTGTGCTGCAGACAAGAAACCTTTTCCAGACGATATGTTGGGGCAGTCACTGGGGCTCACCTCCTTTGTGTCCCTCATTCAGGGACACTGCCCTTTGTTTTCGGATCTCTCATGTCAGGAGAGCTGTTGCTTTACATATATGACCTGATGTTTCAGGTGTCCCAGGCAGGAGGCTGAAGCCCCTGCTGCTCTGTCTAGCCCCTGCTGCTCTGTCTTAGCCAGATGGGAGTGCCTGATGCTGCTTAAAAGCCAACACCTGCACAACTGTATGGACTTCTTAAAAAAAAATTCCAAGACAGTTTTATTATAAAGGATATAAGTCAGGACCACCCAAATGACAACATACAGGATGAGGGCCTCTAGGGTCCTGGACCCAGGGCTCCAGGTCCTTTCCCTATGGACTGAGGACACACGATGTCATCGTCCCGGCACAGGGATGTGCTCCTCAGCCAGGAATCTTGTCAGGGCTGTGGTGTCAGAGTTCATATTGGGGTTTCAGTCCCCAGGTGTGATTGATTAAATTGCTGGGCATAGGATTGAACCCCGCCTCAGGCACCCTCTCCTCTCTGGAGGCTTGCTCTCTGGGGACCAGCCTCCATGCTGAGTCATCTCATCTCTTAGCCAGCTCAGGTGTGTCCCAAGAGGCTCATCCATAGCAAAGACACTACCGTGACTCAGATTATCCAAGGATATGGAGTCTCTCTTAAGAACCAGGGACAGCATGCCCATTGACTGCCCGTTCGTGACAACTAGTCATGTACTGTACTTGGGCACAGTGGAGGAGAGGGACATGGTTTCTGACTGAACAATTACTTTGCAGTGATGACTCTGCACTTGGAGGGGAAGCTCACATCTTGGGCAAGTATGCTCTCTCTCATTCAATGCTCTACTCCTTAGCTTACAGGTGAGCCCATGGAAGCACAGTAGAAGGAAAAGAAGGGTTTTGGGTTTTTTTTAAAGATTTTATTTGTTTATTTTTAGACAGAGGGGAAGGGAGAGAGAAAGTGAGGGAGAAAACATCAATGTGTGGTTGCCTCTCGCATTCCCCCTACTGGGATCTGGCCTGCAACCCAGGCAAGTGCCTCGACTGGGAATTGAACCAGTGACTCTTTGGTTCGCAGGCCTGCACTCAATCCACTGAGCCACACCAGTCAGGGCTGGGTTGTTTTGTATTTTTTTTTTTAAATTTTCACCAGAGAATATTTTTCATTGCTTTTAGAGAGAAGGGAAAAGAGAGAGAAACGTTGGAAGAGAGAAGAATTGATTGGTTGCCTCTCATGCATGCCCAGACCAGGAATTGTGTGCACCCAGACTAGGGATTGAACCCTCAACCTAGATATATGCCCTGATGGGAAATGGAACCCGCTAACTTTCAGTTAGGGAATGATGTTGCTCCAACCAGCTGAGCCACACTGGCCAGGGCTGAATGAAAGGGAGTTTCAACCAAGGAAGGGTACTCTGGTGGTGATGGGCATGGTGTGATTTACACTTGCAACTTCTACAGGCTTGTCTCCCAAATCCTGTTTCTGTTTGGGGGCTCTGAAAGCCAGATGACCTCACAAACTATCAGTTACAGCCAGGGGGAGTTTTGACGGTGAGAACAATTCCCACCATCTTCAAAGTGGGATTGCCTATGGGGAGAAAGAGATTTTTACAGCAAAACGAAGTTCAATTTCTAGGGAGTCTCACTTTGTTTTCTTTGTTCAACTAAAACCTCAAGTAAGAGAAGGGAATGTAGTGGGAATAATTAGCCGCAGTGGGTGGTATAAGTCCAAAGAGAAAAATAATTCATCAACTTTAAAGCAACTCATTTAAAACTGCGAGTGTGGTTTATTTGACCTGCATTAGGGAGCAAATATTAATGAAGAAGTAAAGGCAGCTTATGGCTTTTTCAGTTCTTTCATTTCCCACTAGATGTCTTTGATAGAAACTAATTATCAATGCTCTTGATTTAATTTGGAAAAAATTGGATGAAGGTTTTTCCTAAGTCCCATGTCAATGTTCGTAACCCAGGAGAACTGAAATTAACCCCGATCCCTCCTCAGTAACTGCAGTATCTGTGGGGGCCAAGGTGTTCACTTCAGAAAACAAGAAAAATTATTGTTATTATGGTGATTATTATTTTTTGAATAAAAATTTCTTGTGGGAATGCAGGAAGACCAGAGGAAATTTTTCCAGTGCCAAAGTTCTTTTATTAAGCCACTAAGCAGATACCACAAAACTTTCATTAATGGAAAACCAACTAAATGGAATTCATTTTTTTCCCTCTACATTCCACTCTCAAAAAAATAGTCAAAGGCAAGAAAATGAGAGACTGTCAGGAACTTATCTTCAAATAAACTTCCCATAAATATCATGTTTAAGATCCATTACATATGCATCTCACCATGTACACTTTCTCCTTTTCTCTGAAGAGCATTCGTAATTATCGATGTTCTCCAGGGTTACGTGTTCGGTTCTCTCTCTCTCTCTCTCTCTCTCTCTCTCTCTCTCTCTCTCTCTCTCGTGTAAGATTGGGATTAAGAGCATGGGCTCTGAGTTTGAAGCCTAGCATTGTTATGGTAAGTTTTATGACATCATCTATAGAATGGAAGAAGTATTACTACCACTCACAGGGTTGTCTAGATGATTGACTGAGTAAAATAGGTCATGTGCTAGAGTAGCAGCAGATATGGAGGACGCGCTCAGTAAATATTTGCTGTTATCATTATTACCATTATTGTCATCATCATTGTCGTCATCATCATCATCATCATCATCATTGATGATCCCTAGATGGCACATTCCCTCCTCTATACAGTTCCCACTTCCACTTACATGCTAACGTTGATAGCACTTGAAGAGAAATATGAACATGTATATGTGTATCTATAACTATGATTCTTTGTCCCAAGCTTAAGCTGTCAACTGGACTTTCCTTTCCATTTACCTTTTCACCTTTGAGGGAATTGATATCATTCCCAAATAGTCAGTCGTGTATATACATAGGGTTCTGCAGCTCCTCGGATTCCACCACTGCAGGGCAGTGTCAAGCTTCCCACCCAGAACTGTGTCACCAGTCTGACTGCGCTGTCTTCTTCCAGGGAGACCAGAACCTACGCATCCGGCACACTGGGCCTCCTTGTGAGTGGAAAAATTCAGGGCCCCAGTACCTCGGGGTCCCAGTGTCCCTCTCGTCATCCACCAGAAGACTGCAGGGACTTACTCTTTCAGAAAACTCACCACCAGTAAGTCTATCACGCCTTTTCTCCTATCATTCTTGGTCACCATCCAAGATCCTCTGACTTTCTGTCATTTTTATGGTTCCTTGCTCCCTCCCCACCCACCTTCCCATTGCCCTTGCTCTTTGGTTAGAGCCTCCCGAGGTCCCACAGCCAGCAATTCTCTGCACCCTCAACCTCTTCACTAAAGACTCCCTCTCCTTCTGGCCTCCCCTGAAACCAGGCTGTCTCCTAAGGACACTGCTTTCCTGGGTAGCTATCTCAAATGGGCAATTCTCATTTTCTCATTCCTTGCATGCCCCAGGATGGAAGAGAAGCCCTGCTTTCCTCCTGTGTTTGCCGTAGGACTAACCCCTCTGATTATATCATTCTCTGTGCTCCTGACAAATACCCCTCACCCAGTGAAGAGGCTGGCTAAGGCTCACCCTGCAGGTTTTCACACTAGGTCCTGACCTTATTCGATTACTCACCCATCACCCTTTCCACAGCACAACACGCTCCCTCTCGTCCCCCAGACTGCTGCAGCCAGGACCTCTGAAGCGCCCAGCCATCTCAGGCAGTTACTCTGGTTCCAAATGTTCGTTGATTGAGTGGTCCGTTGTCACTGACCTCCTTCAGTGCCTTGTGGCCCAACTGTTTCCCTCACCAGGGTCCACTTTATTTCTTACCCAGTATAAACCTTGTGGCTTGTTTTTTCCACCTTTCTCGTGTCAATTAACTTCCTTGCCCCCATATCCTTTTTCTGTCGTGTCTACTTTTTAAAACAATCTGTGTCAAGTCAAGTCTCTCCTTCACCTGGCCTAAACCCAGACTGCTGCATGGCTAGAGAAAACAAAATCATCGTAGAGACCGGCACTCTCTAAATTCATGTTTTTCAGCCTTAACTGGGTCCTCTGATTGTCTGAAGCAACAATTTCAGGACGTTATAATCCTCAATGGCCTACAACACCCTACATTTCAGGCCCTTGGTTATTTCTCTGATTTCACCTCCTGCTACTATTCTGCTCTCACATCTGTTCAGCCCCAGGGCTTCCGGGCTGAACCTCAAACACGTCTGTGATGGCCAGTTTATGGGTCAGCCTGTTAGTCAATCAAACACGAATCCAGGTGTTGTTGTGAGGTGTTTTATAGATGTGACGAAAGCCCAAGGCAGATCATCCTAGATACTCAGGTGGCTTTAAATGGATGCTCTGATGGATTGAGACTTTTAGGTATATTGGGGTGGAGGTGAATGTATTTTGCATATTGGAGGCAGATGAATCTTTGGGGAACAGATGGTGGACTGTGGTGAGCTAGAAAATGAACCCCAAATACATCCAGGTCCTAATACTTGCAACCTTTGAACATTACCTTATGTGGCAAAGGGGACTGACAGATGTCATTTGGTCAAATATTGATTTGGAGATGGGGAGATTATTTGGATTATCCTGGTGGACACCAAACATAATCACATGCATCCTTATAAAAAGAAGGTAGAGGTGGATTTAGCCTTGGAAGAGGAAGTAGGAAACGTGAGGATGGAAACAAGAGGCTGGAGCGACAGGAGGGGTCATCGGGAAAGAAATGCAGGCAGCCTCTAGACCAGGGCTGTCAAACGTATTTTCACTGGGGGCCACATCAGCCTCACGGTTCCCTTCAAAGGGCCAGATGTCATTTCAACTCCTTAACAGTTAAGGAGTAGTTACATTTATACAGTCCCAAAATTACATTCAGCCCTTTGAAGGCAACTGTGAGGCTGATGTGGCCCCCGGTGAAAATGAGTTGACAGCCCTGCTCTAGAAGTTAGAAAAGGCAAGGAACTCAGTTCTCCCCTCCATTCTCCAGAAGAAATTAGCCCTGGCCACACCTTGACCCTGTGAAACTGGTGTTGAACTTCTACTTCCTGAACTGAAAGAGAACAAATCTGTACTGTTTTAAATCATGTGTTCTATGGTCATTTGTTACAGCAGCAGTAGGACACTTATACAATGTCTGACATGCTCCTGCCTTATGCTTCTGCCTTACAACTTGTGCACTGCCAGTCTTTCCTCCTCAACTCCTGTTTCCCCAGGTATCCACCCAGCTTCTGCAACATGTTCCAACATTTGCTCACAAATGTAAGTCCCAAGGAGGCCTACCCTCACCTCCCCGTCTGACACTGCAGGCTGCTCCCTGTTCCCCTCCTCAGGACTCTTCAGCACCCTTGCCCTCTTCCATTTTCTCATGGTACTTCAAACTTTTGAGCATACTGTGTAACTTATTTATCATATTCACTGTTTATGATCAGTCTCCCTGTAACAGGGTACAGTGAGGGACCTCCCCAAAGTGGGGTTTGTAATGGGGGTCCAGAACTCGGGGGTCCAGGAAATATAAAAATATAGGATATCCTCACCTCTACAAATCTGGACTGGGGGATGGGACACATGGAGGGGACCACTGAGTTATTTTGCATATCAACATTTGGCCAGCTTCATACCTGATATGCAAAAATGGTTATTTTACATATCTACAACAGCTGCCTAGCTTCATAGATATGGTAAGTAGCTATGGCCATGCTTTGAGCCAAGGAGATGGGAGTGACTCTAACCCATGCTGTAAGTGGGAGGCAGCTCCCCTTTACAGCACTTATGTGAGAACTTGGATATGGTTCACTCCATGCCACGGGGCCACGCCTGCCCAGACTTACTATAACATCCAAGAAAGGCTGGAAAAATACGGAAGTGCTGGCAGGTGTAGACGATTGTGGGAGGAGTCGGAAATGAGGTTGCAGAGGAAGATTCCCACCAGGATTTAAACCCAGGGCAGCAGCCATGTGGGTGGGGAACCACGCGGTTTTGGGGCTCCCTTTACCATGAGTTTACAAAGCTGGAGAGCAAGATGTAGCAGACATGCAGAGCTCTCTCTTAGCGGTTTGGAAGAACTTAGGAGAGATAATGTAGGACTAGGGACAGGGACAATGAGAGACATTGCAGGGAAGGAAAGGGGTGAAAGGACTGTCACTGGTGGGCCATGAGAAGGTATCACGTGGGCTTGGATTAAGCACTGGAGATCCTGGTGACACAGCTGATGGTGCTGGGAACCACAGGAGGCCTGCCAGCCGATCATGAATTACTGGGGAGAACCAGGAGTTAACTGAGCCACGGACTTCTCTTTTTTTCCTGAGAAATGGTACCCCTGAGTGGCCTGACTGGGCAAAGGGGAAAGGAAGGACTGTGTGTGTTTGTGGGTGTTTTAAGGGACTTTGGGATTTTAACTAAGATATTAAGTCATTATTCTTAGTCTGTATAACTTTTGAATAAATAGTTCCTTTCCTTTTCACCAAACTCTGGCATTGAGAGCCATAACTCCAATTCTCTGATGGTGGGCAAAGAATCCACAGTGACAGAGGGACCCTGTAACCCCTGGGTCTGTTCTGTAACATCCCCAACACTGAAATAGGAGCTCCAGAATTGTGAAGATCTCTGTTTTGTTCATTAAAAGGTGTCTAGTACCTGAGCCAGTGCCTAGCACATAGTAGGTGCCCAATAAACTTTTTTAAATGAATGAATGAATGAATACATAAATAAAACAACTCCCAGTCCCTTCACTGCTCATCTCTGCAGATGATCTCACCCCAATTTCCCCAAAAAGATAAAAACCACCCAAGAGGCACTGCCAGTTTTCTGCCATCAGAGCCACTCCCTAGCTCCCGCTGCCCACCACGCCAGGTAGATGAGGATCCCTCTACCAGTGTTCTGGCCCTCACCCACTCCCACCTGTTAAAAAAATCAGACATAAATTACCCCCTTATTATCATTCTTTGTCTCTCTCTTTTTCTTGGCTTTCTCCCATCAATATTTAAGCACATTAATGTTTCTTCCAATCTAAAAATGACAATATGCTCTTGAATCTCTTCCTCCTCCAGACACTTCTTCATGTTACTTCTTCACTGCAAAACATCTTGAGTAGTCATTACTGTTATCTCTACCTTCTCACTACCCATTCATTCCTGCATCCCCTGCCACCTGGTGTCCACCGCCACTCTTCACTGAGTCTGCTGGTGTGAAAGTAAAGGATGCCACCTATGGCTGAATTCATGCGATGCTCACTCTGCAGTCCTTATGAGAAGAGCTCTTGGCAGCACTAGACAATGACGGCCACAGCCTCCCTCTTGAAATAGTCTCTGCCTTTTTTTTTTTTGCAAGAACTGCTTTTCAGATTTTCTTTCTGCTTATCTGTATGTTATCAGCTCTTTTTCTTTGTAATAGGCTTTAATTTTTTAAAGCAGTTTTTAGGTATATAGCAAAACAAAGCAGAGGGTATGGAGAGAGTTCCCATATTCTCCCAACCCCCACTCACACAGCCTTCCCCATCAACAACATCCCCACCAGAAGGTACACTTGTCACAATCGATGAATCTGCATGGACAGGCCATTATCACCTAAATTCCCTAGTTCACATTAGGGTTCACTCTTGGTGGTGTGCCTTCTATGGGTTTGGACAAATGTATGATGGTATGTATTCACTATTACAGTATCGTACAGAGTAGTTTTACTGCCCTAAATATCCTCTGTACCCTCCCCACAACCCCATTGATCCTGTCACTGTCTCCATACTTTTTCCTTTTCCAGAATGTCCTATAACTGGAATCACACAGTATGGAGCCTTTTCAGATTGGCTTTTTTTTACTTAGTATTATGTGTTAAGTTTCTATGTCTTTTCATGGCTTAATAGCTCATTTCTTTTTAGCACTGAATACTATTCAATAGTCTGAATGTGCCACAGAATATATATCCATTTATTTACAGAGGACATTTTGGTTGCTTCCTACTTTAAGCCATAATTATGAATAAAGCTGCTGTAAGTATCTGTGTGCAGATTCTTGTGGACATAAATTTTTAACTCCTTTGGTGAATACCAGAGAGTGCAATTGCTGGATCCCATGGTAAGAGTATATTTAGTTTTGTAAGAAACTTCCAAACTCTCTTCTGTAGTGGCAGTACCATTGGGAACTGCTGTTGTGTTCCCAACAGCAGTGAATGCGAGTTCCTATTACTCCACATCCTCACCATCAGTTGGTGTTTCAGTTACCTTTTTAGATTCTTCTTTACTTTCCCCTTAATTATTGCTGTCTCCCAGAGTTTTGCCCCAGACCAGCTTTTCTTTTCATACCACACATCCTTTGAAAACCATGGCTTCAAGGACCATCTAGAAACCAACTATCCCAAATGGATTATTCCATCAGCTTTGTGCCCACTGCTGTGCTGGGCACACAGCCAGAGCAATACATCAGATCCACACCGTGCATCGGAGGACAAAACTCAAGAGTTCACAAGTGAAGCAAGGTCATTTAGAATAACAGTAGTGCTATCAAAATGGATTTGGAAGGATGATAGAGAAGGTGACTGGGCAGGCGCAAGGCTACAAGGCTACTGTGGACAAGTCAGGGCAGGTCTCTTTGAGGAGCTAGCCTTTGAGCTGAGTGGGGCTGGGGCTGAGTGGGGCCGGAGAGCACAGAATTCGAGGGGTCACCAGGATCTCAGTAATCAAAATAAATACTACTTAAAAATTTTTTATTGATTGATTTTATTTGTTAAAGATTTTATTTTTTTAGAGAGAGGGTAAGGGAGGGAGAAAGAGAATGAGCGAAACATCAATATGAGAGTGAAACATTAATCAGTTGCCTCTTGTACATGCTCCAACCAGTGGTCACTGGTCTGGACCACAACCTACAACCCAGGCATGTACCCTGACTGGGAATTGAACTGTCGACCTTTTGCTTTGCAGGACAATGTCCAGCCAACTGAACCACACTGGTCAGAGCTATTTATTAATCTGAGAGAGAGAGAGGGAGAAGGAGAGGGAGAGAGATTTGTTGTTCCACTTGTGTATGCATTCATTGGTTGATTCTTGTACGTGCCCTGATGGGGGATCAGACCTGCAACCTTGGTTCATTGGGATAATACTGTAACCAACCAAGCTATCCTGCCAGGCACAATAAATACTATTTTTGTGAGATAGTTTTTAAAAAGCAAAAGTAAAGTAAAAACTATGAGGAACAAAGTATCAAAATTTAAAATAAAAAGGATCAGTACGCTGAAGCTAATTAAAAGTTATTTAAGATAATCACTTGGTCAAGAGATGTCAAATATGAAAATTCTCTCAACTGAAAATGAGATAACCAAAGAAGTAGACTTTAAACATATTATTGATGAGTTTTTCTCTGTTGAAGCCAGGAATATGAAATACAATAAATTCTGGTTTTGCTATAAATAAAATATGTAAACTTAAAATAATGTAAGTTTTAATATAGTACTTTTCAAGTTTTCTTTATTTTTTCAACTATTCTAATGTTCTGTAAAAATATTAAACATTTAAAAATACAAGAAAACATATATAGGGGAGCATATTTCTCCTCTCACCTCAGGCTCCTGTATGGTTTTGTATAGCACAAGGAGCCAGTCACATGGTTATATTTGGAAGAATGTTCTAGACAGCAGGAGTACCCTGTGCTGGCCCTGATGACAGAAGGAGCTCCATATAGTGGAGGAACTGACAGAAGACCAGTGTGGAAGTACAGGACAAGATTACGAGATCAGATAGGGTACAGGCGAGGACCAGATTTCGTGGGCCCTTTAGGTCGGAGGAATTAGTAAGTGTGGACATTTTTTCCTAGTTACATTATGGAGTCATAGAAAGGTTTTAAGCAGGAAGCGATATGTTTTTTGAGATACAATTGACATATATCATGTTAGCTTGAGGTGCAGACATAATTTCATAGATGTATAGATTGCAAAGTGGTTACCACAGTAACTCTAGTTAACATCTATCACCACCTATAGTTATAAATCTTTTATTGTGATGAGAACTTTTAAAATGTACTCTCTTAGTAACGTTCAGCGACACAACCCATATTGTTAACTACAGTCATCATGCTGCACATTACGTCCCTGGACTGCCTTGATGACTGTTCCTTTTGACCACTTTTACCCATTTCACCAACTGCCCCTCTCACACACACCACATCTGGCAATTGCCAATCTTCTCTCTGTATCTGTGCGTTCAGTTTTTTGTTTTTGTTGTTGTTTGTTCTTTTTAAGATTCCGTGTGTTAGTGAGATCATATGGTCTTTGCCTTGGACTTATTTCATTGAGCGTAATGCCTTCAAGGCCCATCCATGCTGTTGTGAATGGCAGGATTTCCTTCTTTTTATGTCTGCATCATGTGTACATATACACACACACCACACTTTTTAAGTTGATTCATCTATTGATGGATACTTAGGTTGTTTTCATGTCCTGGCTATTGTAAATAGTGTGACAATGAAAATGGGGATCCAGATATCTTTTCAAGGTACTATTTTTTGTTTTCAGATAAATACCCAGATGCTAGATATATGGCAGTTCTATTTTTAATTTTTTGAAGAACCTTCATACTGCTTTCCACAGCAGCTGGACCAGTCTGCATTCCCACCACCAATACATGAGGGCTCTCCTTTCTCCAACACTTATTTCTTGTCTTTTTGATGACAGCCACTCCAACAGGCGTGAGGTGATATCTCATTGTCTTTTGATTTGTGTTTTCCACGACTGGTGATGCTGGGCACCGGTTCATGTTCTTCTTTACCTTGTTAAATGCCATCACTATGCACCTAATTGCAGAATCTAGAAATCTTATACTTGACGATGCCTCCCAGGCTCCATAACTTGTTTTGAGCTCAGCTCCTCATTCAGGCCACCTAGCCTTTCTTTAGTCCAGGCCCAGCGCCATCTCCCTAATTCAAGTCACAACCACCTCTCTTCCTATCACTGCAGAAATCATGCTTCCTGAGCCACATTGCTTCTCTCTTATCTGTTCTCTATTCCCCAATTTAAATAGTCTTTATAAACATAAATTTAATTGCACCTCTTTTCTGCTTAAAGCTCTTCAATGTTTCCTTATCCTCTTAGTATAAAGACTGGACTGCTTAACAGTGTTTATAGACCTTTCACATCCTTCTAACCTCGTTCTCCCTCATTTCTCCTGCACATTTGACATAGTATTATAATTTTATGTGCTTGGATTCACCAGTTCTCTCTTGATGTTGGTCCAAGCCTCACTCGGGTTGTTCTGTCTTCTCTCCTCTTTTCTCGTATTTTAGGTTTCAGCTTAGATATTGTCCCCTTCACTGCCTTTCCCAAACTCAAATCCAGCTTAGCACCCCCTCTTTGTTTATCTCAGCTCGTATCACTCAATTTCACAGCAGCTATAGTATGGTCTTGCCTGCAAAACCATGCCTCTGTGCGCTCCGTGAGGGAAGAGAGTATTTCTTATGTGGTATGATTCCCAGGAATACTGGCTGGTTTTCCCCATATTTTTCTTTTCACATTCTGATGGGAAAGGAAGGCTGATCTGGCTAATTATCTGGGGGATAGGTTGTTTTATGTCTGATCACCTCACTGACGATCAGCCTATGGGTTGTCCAGCCTTGGATCAGGTACCTATTTCTGGTTCAAGTAAAGGCTGTCCCTTGCTCGGGGAACATCTTCATCACTTGATGACTGTGGGTATTGCAGTCTCTTTAAAAGTGGCTGGAGGGCTTGTTAAGAACTCTGAGTGATGGAGCCAGCATAAACAGCAGCTTTGGAACAAGAAGCTGAGCTCCATGAGCCCACTTTCTGTTTATTTCATATCATTCTTTTCTTTCCAAAAGAGAGTATTGGGGTGGATCAGGTTCTGCTCTTCAACTGAGAGCACTTCCAGTGCGTTCACCTGCCAGCGCTCCCTGGAAATGGCCAGCCTTTCTCTAGCTGTTGTTTATTTCGATCCCGGTCCCTTGTGGTACATTTGGGTTTACTCACCGGAGAACACAATGTGACATATGTAAGGGGGAAGAGCCCTTCCGGGCTCACTGCCCTCGCCTCAGAAGGAGGCCGTTAGAGTGGAAGAATGCTGAGCGTTCTGCAGCTCTGGAACCCTTGCATATGGGTCATCAGTAGACAATGGGAGGCTCCACCTCTGTGAGGCTTCTAGTCAGCTGACTGTTTTCCATTCTAAATGCAAAGCTTGGGAAAAGAATGCAAAGCATCTTATGAGACTCCTTCTAGGACGTATCCAATACTTTTCTTTGCTGAGAACACTGACCCAGTGAGTTATTGAACCTCCTAAACGTTGCTCAGGTGTCTTTCTCACCAGCATTGGTAACCGCCCGAGGCCCCACCGGCTGAAGGGCTGTCTGCTCCAGCACTGACTAGCCTCAGTCTGTTGACTTTTATTGGTTTTGTATATACTTTTAATCATCAATATCTTTTCTAGACTCTGTGTCTTCCTCTAGCATCTCTTCTCCGCCACACCCTCCTCTCTTCCAAGTTGTTATTGGTTGAGGGTCCAGAAAACCAAGGCTGGGAGGGGGGCAGTTGAGTGTCAATAACTTCTGAGTGAGGAGATTCTCCTGTCTGTGAGAAATATGACTTTCCAGTTTAAATGTATTTCTTCCTTACCTCCTCCCCTACTTTAACATCATGTCTCAGATTCTTGGGCCTATACTGTGTTACCTATGTGCTGATTCTTAGAAGTTCTCATTGAAAATCATAGAGTTCAAATCTAGATTTGAAAAGATCTTTTTCCCCTCAACTTTTTATTGTGCTAAAATACACATAACATGAAAGGGGCTATCTTAACTGTTTTTAAGCGTACTGTCCAATGGCATTAAATATGTCCATGTTGTTGGGCAACCAACTCCACTGTTTATCTGCAGAACTTTCTCATCTTCTCATCTGTCCCTATTAAACACTAGTTCCCTACTGTAACTAATATAATATTAAATGTCAACTGTAACTGAAAAACATAAAATAACTCCCCAGGACTCCATCCCTCCAAGCCCCTGGCTGCTACCATTCGACTTTCTTTCTTTTTTTTCCTTTTAAAAGTCTCCCCTTAGATTTGAAAAGATCCCTATTGTCCCCTGGTTACACATCCTCCTCACTGTCATAGGTTCTCTCTAGAGCATGTTTGGAGACTAGTCAATTTTTCAATATTCTTTATCTTGGCCATTCCCTTATCTGTCCAAGGAAGTACCTTCCAACATTGGCATTGTAAGTTTTCAGGAAATAGGGATGAAACAATAACAATTAAATCAATCATACCTTCCCTCTCTGAAGGCAGTTGTCTGAACCAGATGAAGTATGTGTGGTTTTGGACAAAGATCACTAATGATCCAGACAGTATGCTCTTCTGGGAAGGGTGGCCCTGAGGCATGGGAGAGGAGCAGGGAGTCACCTTGAAGCTGTAGAGCCAGGGAGACAAGCCCAGGGATGGAAGGAGGCCCAGCCACAGAATGGCCATGGGCTGACACAGGAAGATGGATGAGCCTGGTCAGCATCTTCCTCAGGATCACTCCCTCCTTTCTCTGCTCCCCTCTCATCCTGGGATAAGAAGCAACCAGTCAGGTTGCTGTGCAGGTTTTGGTGACTGAGTAAGTCAGGGTGCCTCCACCAAGCTTAGCTGCAGTGTCCTGGAGTGGCTCCCAACTGTGAAGAGCAAGGCTTGGGAGGGAAGCTGACCTGTTACCCAGAGTCTGATAACAGGACAGGGCTGAGGTCATATTCCAAAGGACCCAAGAGAGCGAGTGTAAGGGCAAGGACTGTTACACGCCATGATGAGAGTTTTGGAGACCCCAGCAGATACTTACCAGCTGTATCTTTAAAGAAAGATTAATCTTGGGCTTCCCCAATTTTCCTCTGTCTGGCCTTGCCAACTTAAAAAGAGAGGCCATATATCTCCTCTAGAATATATTCTTGGAATGGGAGACAAGGAGAAGAGTTTGGAAAAATAGCCCAAGTTAAATCAGATATATAGTTATAAAGTCATAAAGCCAGGTTGTAAAGAGCCTTGAAGATTTTCTAGTTAACGACAGGCTGGCTCATGACATTATATTGTCTCTGTCTGACATTCCTAGCAACAAGGGATTCAGGAAGTCCTAAGGGAACCCAGGCCAGCCTCACACAGGTCTCATGGTTAGAGATCATTGTGAGAAACCTGATTTCTATAGTTTTTACCTATTGATGCTTGCTTTGTCTAATAAAATGACTCCATTCTTTCTTCACATGCCAGACCTAAAATTTGCAGGCAACTATTAGTTTTTTTTTTCTTTCAGAGCTAAACAGACAGCATTTTCCACTTTTCTGTTATTTAGTTGACTTCAATTCTCTGAACTCTTCTAGCCATTCTTCTCCAGGGAAGTTTCAACTTGTTAATGTTAATTCCCTGTGGTCCCCAGCATGGTCTCATGAGCACTAGCAGGGGCAATATAATCACCTCCCTTATGATGGGTTCATGGTCTCTGACAGCAGAGCTTAGAATCACACTGGCTTTGGGGTCAGAATCAACCGAACACAAGCTACTGCTGCCCCAGTGGTACTGGTTTTTGAACATAAACAACTTCAATGTCTGTCATATGTCAACAGGGCCATCATCCCAAAGTGTTAAGGGGCAAGGCAGGGCTGGCTGAGGTTTTTACATGACATCAGAGATCAAGCAGAGCCTGCCAGACAGAACGTAGTGCAACCTCACACAGCATGCCCAGGGTGGTCTCCTAGGGTGGTGGCCCAGGGTGGTCACCCAGGACAGATCCTTCTTCAGCCCCATCACAAGGCAAACAAGAGCTGGTTTTGAGGTTCCTCACCGGGAAGGCAAGGAAGTGCCATGGACTGTAGCTGTAGGCTGGAACTTGGAAACATCTTCCTCGGGAGCAAGGTGCCAAGACAAGGAACTGAGGAGTCATCCTGGGGTCAGTCCTAACAAGTCCAAGGGATGAGATGAGAGATGTTATGCATTCTCTACTGACCACACCACCAAAAAGTCAAGAGCCTGGAAGGCAAACTGTTTGGTGGTTGGATCATGGGTCGTCA
The DNA here is from genome assembly GCA_028533065.1 of Trachops cirrhosus. NCBI lineage: Eukaryota > Metazoa > Chordata > Mammalia > Chiroptera > Phyllostomidae > Trachops > Trachops cirrhosus. The sequence goes on from CM052545.1 coordinate 50,148,119, forward strand.
TGGAAATCAGGTTATAATTACTCAGGCACCATTTTCAGGCTTCCCCCAACCTGATCTTTCAAGGAGTGAAAGCGGGGGTTGTCAGTGCGGACCAGGGCAGATCCTAGCATTGAACATTTATTAAAGTTGGCCCATTGCCTCAGATTGGGGCCTGAAAGAAGATCTGGGGCCTGAAATCTGTTATCTGTCCTTCCTCCTCCTAGTTTCCTGTCATCCACTGGTTTACTAAACATCACTGTCCTCATCTAAATCATGCAAATGTTTAGAGGAGCAGTCCAAGGATGGATAGTTTCATGGCACGATATAAAAATGTCCCTTCAGGCTGACAGCGATCTATTAATCACAGCTCTCTGAGAAAAGCCATTCAAGTGCTTACCAATCCATCTAATAATGGTGCCAGCATTTGGCTCCAATTCCTAAATCTTGTGCATGAAGATAGTCTCTAATGAGAGACCTGTCAAATGCCATGCCGAGGTGTGATGTAGTACGTGGCTTGCAATTCTCTGTGCCAAAGCAGCACGGAGGGTCAATGGCATGATTCATTCTTAGTGAACCCATTCTGACTGCTTTCCTTTAAAACCCACTTTGATTGTTCTAGGCATTATCATCAAGCCTATTGGTTTTTAGTTTATAGGATTTCTCCCTACTCTTTCAGTCCTTTCCAGCCTGCTGAGTCTTCTCTCATTCTCCATAACTGTTCAGAAAGTATCCAAAGCCTTTCTGCTTTCACCATTTCTACAAGACCCTGGTGGTATGATTTATGTAGATCTTGGGACTTGAACTTGCTGACAGCAACAACATGTTATAAACAGCTTTGCCTTCTTTCTTACAATGTTTGCATCATCTTGTCTCTTATGAAGATTGATCTCCTTGAGATAAAATAGGAGGGAAAAAATAAACTGGAGCCAAATAGTCCTATTTCATCCATGATCAATTAATATCAACCTCTGCCACAAGCACAAAGGCTTCCTTATTCCTCTTGCTCTTGATATACCCTTAAAATTTTTAGGATTTATTTTTAGAGAGGGTGGAAGGGAGGGAGAAAGAGAGGGAGAGAAATATCAATGTGAAAGAAAAACACTGATTGGTTGCCTCTCGTAAGGGTCCTGACTGGGGACTGAACCCACAACCCAGGCGTGTGCCCTGACTGGGAATTGAACCAGTGACCTTTTGCTTTCTGAGACAATGCCCAACCAACTGACCCACACTGATCAGGGCTGATATACCCTTTAAAAGTCCTTTAAAGTCATTTTATCTTTGATACTTATTAGGGCTAAAGTCCAGAAAAGTGCTTACACAGTTTTTACTAGTATCTGACATCATGTTATTTAAAAAAAATAATTATTGAAATTTATTTCACAGCCATCCAATCACCATTAGATCAAGCTCTATTTAGCTATTGATTTCGGGGGTCTGAAAGATCCTAACCCCTGTCTAGAACAAGTACAGTGTTTCTGTAGCTACTGCCATTATTTGCTTAAGGAAATGTGGGTGGGTCTCTGTTCTTCATAATGACCAAAGAAGCCTAGCCCAACCAGTAGCAATCATTCATCCTTCCAATGAAGTTGTGGAGAGCTACTGTGGGCCAGGGACACCTGAAATTGTATGAGTAAGATCCTTCCCTTTTCCTTGTTTTGGCATTTTTCTCACGATCAGGATTTGATCACCCTCAACCTTTTCATCGTCTTATATAATGTACCTGACTTCCATTTTCCATAATTTGCTCTAGTATGGTTCAGAGTCCTATGTTCTTTTACATGAACCTCTAATGTTCTGTATCTGCACTACCCCCTGTGGCAGCTAGCCACATGTGGCTATTTAAATATAAATAGTTAAAATAGAATAAAATTTAGAATATAGTTCCTCAGTCACACTAGTGACATTTCAAATGTTCAGTAGCCATGTGGCCATTGGCCTCCACACTAGACAACACAGATCTAGGACATCTCCATAACTGCATAAAGTTCTATTAGGTAGTGCTGGCCTAGCTATTCCTCGAGCCCTTTGAAGTTCTTCTCAAACAGGAAGGCTGGATGTGTTCAACATGTGCAGAGTTGGCACTTGCTGACTATCCATGAAAGCCATTGGAATCACTTTATCTGAAAGGCTTTATTGCCATGGACTCCTGCAACTGTCACTTTAAGGTAGTTAGTCCAGGTGCTTGGTTTAGGCACTTCTTGCAGAGGCAAGTGATTGCAGTGTGCACCAACTCCCTTGTTTCCCAAGGAGGCACGGTTTATAAGCCAAGGAGAGCAAATACTTCCCAGATCCCACTGGAGGCCACCGTAATCACCCTGCCTACAAAATGCTGGCACTTGCAGTCATTCAAACCATTTGCCATGATGAGGAGATGGATTGAGAGAGGTTTCTTTATTCCCTGAAATGCTCTCTTGAAAAGTCAAAGAAAATTACCATGGGGTTAGGAAGGAAGAAGGAAAGAAGGAAGGAAGGAAGGAAGGAAGGAAGGAAGGAAGGAAGGAAGGAAGGAAGGAAGGAAGGGAAAGAAAGATTTTAACAAAAAAGATCCCACATACTATGAATTTCTCTCCTTACTATATTTATTTCTCTACAGTCACGTTGGAGAGAGACTTAGAGGTGGGCTTGGATGTAGGTTACAGAGGAAGGAAGTAGAGAATGAAAAAAAAATGAGAAACGAAGGGTAAAGGGCATCATTGAAAAGGGAAAGAGTCACAGCATTTTAAACCTAGAAAGGACTGCAGGCTCCATTTGGCCTAACTCCTCCTGTCACTGATGAAATATGAGCATTTTATTTGGCATTTAAGACAAATCTGCTGAAAAAAATATGAAGCAATTGAGGTCGAAAGACATAGGTTAAGCGACTTGTCTAGGGTTACAAAGCTAGTGAGTGTCAGAGCAGAGGCTAGAAGACAGCCCACCTATCCAGTGGTTTCCCACCTGCCGCTCTGCTCCACTTCCACCCCAGGGTGGCTGAGGAAGGAGGGGGAAGAAAGGGAGTGAGGGCACGGGAGGGGAATGTGGGGTGGGAGAGCCGAGGGGAAGGAGAGAGTAAATTTGTATGTCAGCTCTCTGCCTCCCTATGACTTCCTTTTCTCTAAGCAGAGGAACATTTCATGTCCACTTCACCTCCTCACTCGGAATTTCATGGTTTCCCCATGCCCACAGAAAATTCCAGTTGCCAGGGGGCCTTGCCCACACTGTGCTGTGTCACAGTGAGCTATGTGACCTAGGCAAGGTATGCTCGGTAAACTAACCTACATGGACGGGTTGCTTTTAGGTTAATAACTGCTTGTGTTTCATAAGCTTGGTCCAGATCCTGATTTTTGAGGCAGGTTGGGGCTCCTAAAATGTTGCCGACACTAGAACATAAGAATACATCAAAACAGAATTTGATAAGGATTCTAAACAGAACTCTCATTCCCTCCCCCATTGATCCCAGACAAGCAAGGCCTAGAGAAGGTACCTGGAAATGTTTCACATCCCCTTTCGTTCTCATCTCTAGATCATTGTCCAAGTCAAGAAACGTGGACATTGGTGCATGGAGTTGGAGTCACACAGAACTGGTTTCAAACACAAGCTGCCACGTGGGTCATGTTACCCTGCCAAGGGAACTTACTCTTTCTGGTACAATTTAGACAGTAATGGGAGTGTAAAGACTGTGAAGACAGTCCTTATATTCTGTGGGACCACAGGGTCTAGACAATATCACCTGATTGGCACATGTTGATCATACATGTGGCTCAGGGTGGTAAGACCTGGGTTTGAATCCTGGCACCCTTGCTTTCCAGCAGTGTGACCTGGGGGCAAGTTATTTGATTTCTTTCTATCTTAATTTTGTTATCTAGGTCACTGACAGTGTCGTCTGAGACGAGAGGACACCTTGTGATAATGTGTGTGGAACGACTTCCGCAGACCCTGGTCCATGCTAAAAAGGACCTATCTCTATTATTTCCCAGTGTCGGAGGATTTTGTTATGTACACTTTATTGGCCTTGGGGACACCAGGCAAGCTGCCTTAAAATCCTTCATCGAAAACATCTGCCCGGTGGCAATACTCACACCACACTGGCAACGAACGCCCTATCTCCAACCCGGCTTCGGCTGGGCCAAGCGCAGCCAGCTCAGGTTTTATGGGTCTGACGAAGATGTTTGAAATACTGTAGGAGACTGTCAAAGACTACTTAGACCCACTCTGCAAAAGGGCCGTTCTTAATTTTCATCTTTCCTGCAAGTCAGAAAGATATATACTCTCCAAATAATGGCAGTTTCCTCATCCTGAAGTTATGGCAGCTCGGTGACACGATAAACAGCACCCTGTCATACGGCGCACATAAAACACGGTCTGACGTTTCTTTAAAAGTAAAAAGAAACACGGCTGCAGCGGATGACCTTTCTCGTGAGGGCACAGCTGTTTTGTGTGGTTAGAGGGACCTGTGGTTTCATACTCAAGGGCTACAATATGCGACTGGCTTTTCGCAAAGTGTTTCCATGAGAAATTACAGTATGTTCTAAAAGGGAACACCAGCTCTGCTGCGTTCACATTAGGCAGCGGGACTTATTCCCCCTCTTTATGTTTTCCAAATGATATTGTGCTGAATACTTATGATTAGAAACTTCTTCAGCATGCGATGTATGAACAGAATCAAAAATACTGAGGTGTCTTCTATTTCCTAGGGGACTTTGATTGTGGGCCTTTTGCCAAGTTGGTGGGTCAAGCGGCTTTGAGGACCTCTGCATTTATGAGAGGTCCCTCAAAACACTGTGCTTCTGTGGGTGAGAACTGGAAGTCTGGGGAAAATGTAAGATAGTCACTTTATTAGAGATGGTAGGTGATTTTTGTTTTCTCTAAAAAATGTGGATCCCTCCTGTAAAATGTTATTTGTACAATGCATTAGTATGGCAATGAAAAGCGAGTCTAAAATTTCTAACTGTGCCTGTGTCATGTCAGTGAGAATGGAAGTTTTCTTTCTTTGCTGATTTTCCAGATTATCTTTAATATGTTTGATTTACTTCATAATGAAATTAAAAAGAAGGGTTACATCACCATTTAATTTTCAACACTTCTCTAGGCATCCATGGTTACTGAAAACATTCCCGTTGAAGCACGGGATTCCTGCCGCCCACCCCGTCTTTGGGAGTTTGGCAGGCCCTCTGCAGGATGGGGTGGAAGATGCCCTAATCACCAGTGGCCCTCATGCCAATGTAACAACGTGCCCTCCTTGCTCACACCCAAAACTCTGCTCCTGACCTGCCGGCAGCAGGGCACTGAGTCGCGTCCCAGTGTGGTGGGAGTTTTGTTCTGATTTATCTCTGCTCTCTCACCCCGTCCCCTGTGTGACCGAAGCTGGGCATATGCAGAATGCTTGCTTGGTTTAGAAGTACAAGCTGAGGCCCTGCAACTGTTGACTTATTGGTAATTAGACCACACTGGTATTGAACCCATGACCTCAGCCTCATTAGCACTCCATTTGGGCCAACTGGGTTGACCAGAAACAGATTCACAACAGTGAGCGATAGGGATCTTCGGTGCAGAATCAAAGGCCTATTCACACAACCCAGTATCATACGTGGGTTCTTACTCTACCACGTCAAATGAGCGGCAAGAGACGAAAATGACCATGTGGCTAGGTCACCACTCTGTTTCAGATATGTGGATTGGACAGCTTTGCTCTCTGGCCACCTCTCAGCTCTCCATGTGACTCAGTAAAGGGCGAGAAGAGAGTTTCAACAAGGCTTTTTTTTTTCTCTTTCAGTTTCTAATAGATAATAAGTGGCAAAAATGCTAGGATTAAAGTCCATTACTCTAGGAATGAATACTTTTTTTTGAAATGACACTCTTTGATTTAAAATATTTAGACTTAATCATTATTTTCACTCTTTGCTTTTCAAGAAGATCTAAAAAACAGATCTAAAAACATTTAGTATAGAAAAGGAATACTTTTTCCCCAGTGGTAGCACAGGGTAAATGAAAGAGGAAAAAGCAGGGCACAGAATAATGACAGGCTCTGTGTGCTCAGCCAATAAAATGGAATAGAAATAGACTTGAAATATAGCAGAATTTGTGTGCTGACATTGGCATTTCAGCTCAGTGGGAAGGGAATGGGTTACCATTTAATCAAGGTAGACTTCTGTTTCAGACCACACCCAAAGTAAAGATTTAAATGTGAAAGTAAAACTTGACAGTTCTAAAAGATAAGGAGGTAATTTTTAAAATAGTCTCTGGAGGCCCTTCTAAGTGGTATGACAGTACAAAAACCATTGGGGTAATATGACTCCATAAAAATTGATCATGAAAACTTATGTATATCAAATACTAAATAATATTAAAGGCAAACTGGGAGGTAGTGTTTTTGGTACCTATGGAAGAGTTAATCACAAGATATTTATGATGCATATGGGAGATTTAATAAAAAGCATTTTTAAACCAAGAAAAAGAGAAGCAAGTTAATAGAAAAGGGACAAAAAAATGAATATCACTTTATATAAGAAGAAAAGTAAATGGCCAGTAAACATATGGAAAAGATAATGAACCTACTGGAAAATGTCAAAAGTTGCACATTTTAAACAATTGAAAGTTAATTTTTCCTCCAAACAAAGGTAAAAATGAAAATACCAGCAGTGTTACAGGGAAATTAGTCCTGGTTTATACCATTTTGGGCCATATAAATTGCTATAGCTTTTCTGTATGGATATTTGGCAATACAGAAGAAAAGTCTTAAAATTTTTCATGTGCTGTGACCCCAAAATTTTACTTGCTGGAATCAATCTGAAAGAAATAATCATGTCTATATACAAAGATTTTGCTATTAGAATGTGATCAAAGCATATAATAACTAAAAATTAGAAACAGCTTCAGTCTTCGATGATAAGGAAGCCACTAAATGTATTCTGATGTAGGATGTATGATGAATGATGTATGATGAAATTCTGTGTAACCTTAACATGTTAAAGAAAAAATTATATTTCATGACCTAAAAAAATTCACTGTTGTTCAGAAAAAACTTAAAAATGGTAATAATATAAATTATATGTTATATATGCATAGAAAAATATGGTAGAATAATATATATCACATATATCAAAATATTAAAATACTTTTCTCTAGGCAGAGGAATTATAGATAATTTTTAAATGTCTCCTTTTATCAGATTTTTTCTTTTAGAATGAACACATGTTGCTTGGAGAAGAAAAGATAAAGCAGTATATATTTTGTTTCAAACATCATAGCTGGCACAGTTTAATCATGGAGATTAAACTGGATAATATATAAGAAAGTCCCTAACACAGGAGTGGGAATATAAGGGGTCCTGGTACCTAAGGCCTGAATTCAAATCTAAGAAGTTACCACGTGCTCTAGGAACTTACAGCATTTTTTATTAAAGATGGACTTTCCTGGTTGGCGGATTGCCCGAGTCCCAACCCACTGTCTCTTTTGCTTTGCAGCCAAACTTTTTATTTTTAGGCATATATATCTCAGTAAGATGGCTGGCAAGGAACAGAGAAAAAAATAGACTCTAGCCTGTCATTTTAAGATGATTCCTATTGCATTGACCCTCACTGCACTGTGATGCACAGTGCGAACCCCTCCTGTAAAGCAAGGTGAGTCAAGGAGTGTTCCTTCTCAGGCATGACTGGATCCAGTAGCGATTGTTGTATTATTTGCTGTGCTATGCAAAATAGAAATTGTGTACATGCAACCAAAATATCAAAGGGAAGCACAGGCTTGTGACCCACAGATGCATTTTGGAGCCCAGGGACATTTTAGATGGCAGGGAGGGGAGGTGCACTGGGTAGGTGAGGGGTGTGCTCCTGCTATGGGAGTTGTCTTGGAGCATGTTCCCTGCTAGCACCACCAAGTCGCATCTGGGTCCATGGGGAATAAAAGGAAAAGAACTACATATGGGAATGGAAAAAGTGCTGTGTCCCAAGGGTCCCTTTATAATTTAGGGTGTAACACATCTCTTCTTTGAGGTCATGGTGACAGATCTTGTTAGGGGGTGTGTGTGTGTGTGTGTGTGTGTGTGTGTGTGTGTGTGAGTGTCTTTACCGGGTGCATTGCTGTGGCTCCTGTCAGTGGTGTCAGGAGTCAGAGGAAGATTTCTCTGTACTTCTGCGGCATGCAGCGTTGGTGCATTATGGGTATGGAGGACACAATGGCAGTCCTTTTTGGTGACATTTAAGGGGCAGAAGAAGACAGGATGGAAAGAGTATGGAGGTAGACTCCATCCTGTGACTGTCAGGGCTCGTTTCTTCTGTGCATTGGAGAACCTCCTCCGAGGTCCCAAGGTATAAGTTTGGGGAACTTGTTGGGGGATGGTTATTCCATTCGAGCAAGCAGAGTGGAAAAACTCAGCAATATATGGATTGCTATTATTAATGTAACTTCCCTTTAAATCCAGAGCTATCCCTGGGAAAATGTGTGCTACACAAAAAAGTGCTCATTTTTATGATTAATTCATCTGGCTCCAGCTTAGTTCTAACGAGACCAAGGCCATGGGCTCTATCCCCTCAGGAGCCGTTGGTAACTCATGGCTCCACAGCCGAGGTGCCGCCTTCCCCTTGCCCATCGTGGGGCCTGGGTGAGAGAGGACAATGTCCGACTCTGCTTTGCATGCCTCCCCACACCCATGCTTCCTGTCTGCCTCAGTGCCACTGCTCTAAGCACCCTGAATTCTGTAACCTGACAATCTCATCCGTGACACTGTCTCCAGGCCACCTTACACTTCCAGAACGGACGCTGCCTGTGTCAGACATGCACAAGCTGCTCTGTTGGGCCTTTCAGTGGATATAGGTGGCTCTAACAGTTAGTTTTCATGGACAAATGTAGCTTGAAGGAAACCATGCCCAGCATGCCCTGTGGCCTGAGAGTTTGAAAAGGATCTTGCATAAAAGTAACCTCTGTTCTTTCTCCACCTTCTAAGACAAGTTGGCATTCTGCAGCCAAGTACATCTGGACAGGGATCAAGTTGGATGTTTCACCTAAGGTTCCTGGGTCCTGTGTCTTGAACTGTCCCATCACTCTAGTCCAAAACCTTTTGTTTTGTCCTCCATCCTACAGGACTTGTTTTAATTACCTCCACATCCTTCCCAACCTCTTGTATTTATAAAGATTGTTTGACTGGCAAGGAAATGAAACTCAAGTCAGACCAGCTACATTTATGGACTCATACCTGGGAAGGGTCCTAGATTTGCTTGGAGAGACTAAAGCGCTGCAGGATCAGTCTTAGAAATTGAATCTGGGACACACCCTACTAGGGACCTCTCCCTCTTTCCCTCCCCTGCCCTTGTCTGGTTTCATTCTGCAGCAGGGTTCTCCAGATGGTGGCCAGCACTCCCCAAAGCACACTCTCCTGGCTTAGCAAACAGCAGGAAAACTCCTTTCTGCAGATCCTTTACAGCAACCCAAGAAAAGGGCTCCTGTGTTCATTTCTGACACCAGCCATTGTGGGCTGATGGACTAAAGTACAGCTGACCCTTGGACAGCGCAGGTTTGAACTGCACAGGGCCACTTATACGCAGACTATTTTCAGTAAATGCTGTAAATATCATTTCCCTTCCTTATGATTTTCTTAATAATATTTTCTTTTCTGTAGCTTATTTTATTATAAGAATACAGGTATAATACATACAATATACAAAATATGTGTTGATTGACTATTTAGTTATCGGTCAAGCTTCTGGTCAACAGTAGGCTCTTAGTAGTTAAGTTTTTAGACTGCTGGGGGTCAGTGCCCTACCCACATTGTCCAAGGGCCAATTGTACTGAGTAATCAGCTGGGTCTAGGTCATGTGTTCACTCCTTGGGAGCTTATGTGCCTGTGTTGGGAGGGGGGGAAGCAGGGAAATTGTGTGAAAAAAATAGTTACTGCACTTCTCCTTAATCTTCCTGAAGACTTAACTGGTCATTCCTGTGGCTTAGACCCCAGTGTAAAAATGGGAGCTTCTGAAGGAGCCCAGAGCAATACAATGCAATCAGAGGAGAAGACTCTGATAAACTTGGAATTTAATATTTATATTGTCATCAGGGGTATCATCTAGGTCCTTCTTTAACAGATAAGGAAACTGATGCACACATAATTCAAGTGAATTGCCCAAGACAAACTGCCCAGTTGGTGGGTAACTGGACAAAGAACCAAATATCCTACCCCCAAGTTTACTGCTTTTTCCCCTGCTGGCCTGACTTCAACAGTGTGTTATCAAGCTCATTAGTGACTTTAATGGGGGGAATTTCAAACAGTGGGTGAAGAGCAGCCTCGATCGTCTTCAAATCCCATTGCTAAGGCAGTCCTCTTCTCTTGCTTTTTGGTCAACTGGCTTATCTGCTTTCATGGGTCATTGAACTATGTGGGGTAGTCAGCTGTAGACCTAGGACTCAAAGGGTAAATCCGGGCCTCCTTGCCTTGGTTATATGGGCTTCTGGGGCCTGCATCACAGCATCTGGTCAGAAAGAAAGGAAGGGAGAGATCAAAAGTCAAACTCAGTCTGGGGTTCCACTTCCACTTAAGATGTGAAAAGCCACAGAGAATATTGCTTCTGGCCTTGCAATGAGAGAAAGTTAGATAATCTGTAAAATCATGACTTCTTTTGAGCACATTGGAGAGCTGAGGTCACAAAGCAAACCAAACTGAATTCCCTTGTAGGAGGGGCGGTGAGTCTTTCGCAGGAGACACGGGATACATGATTCCTGGGTTTTTCAGAGCATGGGAAGAAGAGGGAGCAGCTGTAGCAACTAAAATTTTAGCCAATTCTTAAGTGCCAAGTGTGGGCTGATGTAACTGGTTAATTATTTGATTTTGACGGTGTGTTGAGCACTAAGAAGAATAGGTTCTTTCCAAAGAGGTCAGCCTGATTTTGACCCTTTTCCTTTTAGAGTACTTGAAGGTGGGTGCATCAGTTATTTATCACTGCGTAACAAATTACCCTTTAAGCAGCGTAAAATACCAAACATTTATCACCTCACTGTTTCTGTGAGTCAGGAATCCTGGAGCACCTTAGCTGGGGACCCCTCACTCAGGGTCCCTCACAGGCTGCAGGGGAAGTGTCAGTTTTGGCTCATGGCTGTGGCTATTTCGAGGCTCTACTGGGAGGTGATTTGTGTCCAAGCTCATGCACATGGCTGTTGGCAGGGCCCAGACCCCCGCTGGCTGCTGGCTGCTGGCTGGAGGCAGAAGTTCCTTATGATAAGTCCCTGCAGGGTAGCTCACCTCCCTCAGGCAGGGTGCATAAAGGGGAGAGACAAGAGAGGATGCCCAAGAAAAAAGCCACATGCTTTGTCACCTACTCTCAGAAGTGACATCCCATCATTTCTGCTGCACTCTGTTTATTTGGTTCATCTAGAACCCCAGGGAAGAGAGTTACCTGAGGACATGAACACCAGGAGGCAGGGATCACTGGCTCCCTGTCCTGAGGGGAGGACTGTATCTGGGGTCTCAAAGTCACAGATCGCACCCTTGGAGGAGGAGGCGATGAGCAGGAGCACAAAGTGTCCGTGTGCCAAGTTCTGCAGGAGCTAAGCCTTGACAGGAAACATGGGGGTGGCAAGCACCAAGGATTTTAGACTTGGTTGGGTTAGCGTGGAAGGGCCCATCTGGAGACTGACTGAGGAGGACGGAAACAAACACAGGTGTCACATGTTTTTGTTATGGAACTAAATTATCAAAACTCGTGGAAAAGATATGAGCCCCATTTCACAGATAAAGAAATTGAGGTCCAGAGAGGATAAGTATCTTTCTTAAGACCACATAGACATTGATATGATGGTTACAACACTCTGTAAATATACTAAAAATCAAGTTTACACTTAACAACAGACACATTCTATGACATAAATTATTTTTCAATAAATTATCATTACTATTTTTTTAAAAGATCATGCAGGTAGCATGTGGCAGAGTTGGAAGTATCAGGCCTATTTGTTCGACTCTGTATCAGTCAGTTCAGGCAACTGTAACAAAATACCACACTCTGGGTGGCTTAAAGGACAGACACTTATTCTCTTAGTTCTGGAGGGTTAGAAGTCTGAGGTCAAGGTGCTGGCAGGTTGGTTTCTCCTGAGGCCTCCCTCCTTGGCTTGCAGATGGCTGCCTTCTCCCTGTGCCCTCTGCGCGCACAGTCTCCTTGTGTGGTCACAATCCCTCTCCTTCTAAGGACACCAGTCAGACTGAATGAGGACCCACCTTAACGGCCTCATTTTAACTTAATCAAAACATTAAAACTTTATTTTCAAATGTGGTTATATGCTAAGCTACTGAATGTTAAGAACTTCAACATGTCAATTTTGGGGGGTACACCATTTAGCCCATAACAGACTCCAAAGCTTATACTGTTTTATATACACTTTTCCCAATAATACAACTCTGTACTTGTATTTGTTAATAAAATTTGCTGGTATCCTGGTTTTATTAGTAGGGTGTTTGTTTTGTTTGTGTAGAACAGTATTGTGAAAATTCTTATTCCTGCAGATAAGTATTTGCAAATGGCAACAGTTTGAAATGAGCTCATATTGCATTCTCTAGGTACTTTTCAAATAAATTGACGCAAAGCCCAAAAGAGGAATAGTTGGATTCTTAAAACAAAAAAAATTAAGTTGAATTATTTCCAGTATTTAACATCTGTTAATATCATTTATCACAGAGACAAGTTAACTAAAAAGCATCCAAAATGTATAATGAATGCTAAAATTATTTGTAATGTGATGTTCTCACGAGTCTTGCCATCTCTCTCCTGGTTGCTGTGCAGCGATGATGTGCTGAGACAGCACGGCCTCCGGGCCCACGTGCTGAGCCTGGCCTGCCTTCGCCTGAGCGCGGCCAGTGCGCAATCCGAGAACACATGTGGGTGCTGTCATAGGAGCAGGCATGCATACAACTAGGTCTCTAAAAAGTGCACACATACAAATTAGCTTATTGCTGTCCTGATGTGTTAAAATTTGATGAGTAAGACATTTGATAGTGCATTTTGCTTTTTTTTAATCCTTACACAAGGACATTTTTCCATTGATTTAAGAGAGAGAAACATTGATGCGAGAGAGGAACATTCTGATCAGGAATCGAACCTGCAACATTTCTGTCTACGGGATGATGCTCCAACCAACTAGTCACATCACCCAGGCTGCATTTTATGTTTTTAAAAATAAAATAATTTTTAAAGATACTTGAGTCAAACATTTACAGGGTCCCAGTGCAACCTAGGGTTCAGGGGTATGTAACCTGAAACTACCTGCAATATATGCTGAGGTTCCTTATGCCGTTGACACCCTGCCTGGGACCTGCCTGGTGCAGACACTGTGGATAGCTGGCCACGGCTTAGAAAGACGGGTCCGGCTCTTGGGCTGTACCAGCTGCATCAAAGTATGAACTGCATGATGGGAGACCCACTGAGTGACAAGCCAGGCATGTGCTTGAAACAAAAATTCCAGGACAATTTGAATGAAACACTTCATTTTGGGTTAACTAGCCATGGATTTAAAGAGTGACTGGAGAATCCCTGTTATCTGCTCTCCAGATCAACCACAAACTTTAGCATTCCTCAGGAAGAATCAAAAGTCACTTAAAACTGCCTTTTTGTCTGCTTCCTCCCTCAATTAGAGAAGCCTTTGTAGAGGAGGACCAAACGAGTCCATAAAAAGGGTTTATTTCCCGTTTGGCGCTCAGACGAAGCCAGGCTCCCCTTCTCTCCTGGTTCTCATCCATTCTCTCTCCACGTTCCTCTCCCCCACCTTTTCAACCTAGTAAGGGAACTGCAGATTTGGTGCAAATGCCGCAAAAGCTGGACTTTCTTTCTTTTTTTCTTTCTTTCTTCCTTCCTTCCTTCCTTCCTTCCTTCCTTCCTTCCTTCCTTCCTTCCTTCCTTCCTTCCTTCCTTCCTTCCTTTCTTTCTTTCTTTCTTTCTTTCTTTCTTTCTTTCTTTTTTTTCTTTCTTTCTTTCTCTTCCTTTCTTCCTTCCTTCCTTTCTTTCTTTCTTTTAAATTTTATTTTAATCATTGTTCAACTACAGTTTTCTGTCCTTTACTCCCATCCCAGCCCACCACCCATCCTTCCCCACCTCCCTCCCATTTCCACCCCCCTAGTTTTTGACCATGTGTCCTTTATATTTCTTCCTGTAAACTCTTTTCTTTCTTTTTTAATATTGAGTTTTTCAGTTAACAAGAAGAGGCCAGCCAAGATCCCTTTATCTCAAAGACAAGCAAAGGCAGCTAATGAGGGAGGAGGGAGGACAGGAGAAGTGGAGGGGACATTCTGGAAGCTTTAGTAATTCTTTGGAGGAGATAACGTGATCTTAAGCAGACTGATTTTTCTGCGGGGGTCTGGCCACCAGGCAGCGCTTCCCCACTGGGTGGCAACAGAGAGCCATCTATGCCTTTGTCCGGCTCTTGCAATCCCTCTGTCTCTGTCGCTGAAGTTTAAAACCCCCTCTGTTTATTGAATGGAAGTATACCAAGAATTTTGCTTAAGAGATTCCTGATTCTTGGCTCTTTCGACTTTACCTTCTCACCCTTTGCCCTATATCTTCAAGTCCAACTGTAGCCACATGTGTGTTTTTCATTGTTAGGAATAAATACGATTTGATGATAGCCTGTCACTCAAGTTTTAGCCTCTGGGGGACACTGCCAAGCAGCATTTCCTCTTTCTTTTTTTTTATACAAGAGGATTTGTTGCTCTTTAAAAATCTTTCTTTTTGTTGTTGTAGTTGTTGGTTGGTTTCAAATTGCGAAGAACTAAGTAGCCCCTCCCCCTTGCGGGGTATGAAGGTGTTTACCTCCTACCTGCAGACAACAGTTGGACATGGCCCCTGTCCACCTCCAGGCTAAGGGTCTCTTTCCTCAGAAAAGCCACCGCCCCAGGCTTGGTCTGACCCCTGAGGGGGCAACATGAGGTTTTGTGGGAGGTGTGAGAGGAGCGAACCTAGGCTGTTCAGGAACACCCAGGCCTGTGGGGCCCTGATGCTCGCCTGGAACTCAATTGATGGTGTTCTGAAAGCAAAAACTTGCCATGGAGTTTTGGGAGCAAGTTGGGCAGAGAGAGAAAACAGACTTCTTGTAGCTGTTTTGCAAGTGTGAAGTAGCCAGAAATTTCTTTGGCTGTGCATACAATGGTAACTGTAGGTGCCTATCACTCAGGAAAAGAGAGAAGGGAAAAGACAATTAAGAAGAAAGAGAAGACGAGAAAGGGGGACAAAAAGTGAGTAGAAGAACGGTGGAATGTTCTTACGATGGCCCCTTTCTGATGCTTCTTGGACAACCCTAGCTGGAACCCCCAGAATCTTCTGCCTGGGGGTCAGCAGCTACCCACCTGGCTCTGTGCCTAGGTTGGGTGTAGGGCACATCAACAGCCAGATTCTGACCTTTGGGAAATCCAGATGGCCAAGGGCTGGCCAGGGGGCCAAATGGCTGATGGACAAGGAGCTTGAGAACCCACAGCCCGGGGCCCAGAATGGGAGCCCAGACGACACCCCAAAGTAGAGTCTGTTTGGCTGAGAACTCATGCAAAATTGTGTAGGGTCCACTGGGATCCTGAAACCCCCTCATATAGGGTTGGTCGCTGATGGCCCCTTCAGCCTGGAGGTCCAGAGCAGGGAGGGCCAGGGAGAGGCAGGTGGCTGAAGAGGCGTTCGAGAAAAACAAAAGCCAAGGAGAGGGCAGAGTCTGAACAAAGCTGCTGTGAGGAGGCCCAGCCTGCGCTCGGCAGGGACTTCTCAGCAGATGTCCGTTGAATCAAATGGAATATAATCTCACATTGACTCAAATAACACTTCTTTGTGTCTGTATAGCCTTATAAACCTTGTACAGGGTGGGGCATGAGTAGGTTTACAGCTGTGAGTATTCGAAACACAATTTATTCTTGTATTACTATTTTCCACATGGACAACTGTAAGCCTACGTGTGCTCCATCCTGCATGTAACAAACAAAACCAAAGAGGAGAGTTCTTGGCTAACAGCATTTTGGAAGACAAGAGAGGGAACTTCCCTAGAAAGATCAGAGAATATGGTTCTGTTTTTTTTATGAAATGGGGAACCGTTTTTGTATTTAAAAGCCAGTGCATACCCATGTGTTGGGTTTGAAGCATCTTAGATTTCCTGAATGTTTCATGACTTGCAATAGAGGTGAGGGATATACATACATATATACATACATGTGATATATATCATACAATTTTTTTCTCAGACCATTTGATATTTCTGACTTGATCATTGAATTGTTTTCGTTTACTTCAACCCTCAGGGCAAATAACACTATATATTGGCACAGGCTTCGCCTGTTTCAAAGCCTGGTCTCCCAGGCTGCTTTGCTCCGCCCAGCGGCCCGAGCCAGGAGAGCCTTTCTGTGCTGTGGCCCTGGCTCTCCAGGCCCTTGGTTTCGGCTGGGAAGGACCAAGGGCCTTCCCTCTGGTCATCCACATGGTGCTAGCAGTGGGCAGAAGTCAGGTCTCCCAGTGCGTATTTAACTTGTTAGCCGGGCAGTTATTTTATATATTTTATAAGATATGATATCTATGTTTATAAGTATTTCTTACTTTTATTTTATGTGTTAGCTTGATAGTCACCCTCAGCTCTCTTTGTCTGTAAAGTGGCACCAGGGAATGTGACATCAGAAACAGTGCCCTGATGTCACATTGCTATCCTTGGCTGTGTGGGCGGCAGGGGACAGTCCAGGAGGGGACGATTTCAGGGCAGGGGCTGGCAATGCAAAACCTGCGACGATTTTGTCGCTCAGTTTGGAGCGAGCCCCTGACAGGCACAGTGCCGGCGCCCTGGCTCCTTCCCTGCTGCTCTGACAGTTGTTGCATTTATCTCAGACACGGTGTGAGCGCTTCTTCAAATGCCCAGAGAGCAAACCAAAAGGACTTCTGCTTTAGCAAACGAGTCTGATTTCTGAAAGTCAGAGGTTTTTACCCGATGATTAGAACAGGGAATCTTTTTTTTTTTTAAGGTGAACACACCTAAGGTATTATTATCCTGAAAGATCTTTAACTATGTCTTGATAATTTTCAATGTAATGAGTTTGGGAACTCTCTGAAGCCATAGGACTACATTGGTTTTAAAACTCTTCTTCAAGTTGGCCACTTTTTGGTTGCTTTCCTAATTCTCCATCACCCAGCAGCCCAGCGGGAGTCAGCACTGGCCGGGAAGGAGCCGCGGGCAGCAACACCTCATTAGACTATCTCTTGTTTAATCTTCTCTCGTAAGACATTCTTAACATGCGGTCTCCTGGCAAATGCCCTTAAGAAGTTTCATTTCAATAATACTGCTTTGTATTTATATAACCTCTATATCTATTGGAGCTTAAAAACACTTATGGCCCATGCATCATTACTTAGTTTAACCAAAAAGAAAGTCAACCCATTTCATACTAACAAATTTAACTCTCCCCTTGGAGATAGGTAATAATAATAACAACACTGGCCGTATGACACATTTCTCTTCCAAGGAGTGCAATGTACTTTGAACAAACGAACTACTGGAGAAAATAAAGAACAGATAAGGCAAGGGCTTGGTCTATGAAATAAGGGCAGAGTGGAAACTGGAGACAGAACTTCTGACTCCCCAGTCACCCTTCTGTTAACGCTGGTTACAAATATGGTGACAGTGAAATTTTTAACAAGTGGAAGGTGGGTGTCTTCCTTTTGTTCCTTGTTACAAATCTCTGCAGTTTCATTTTTTTCTTGACTAAAAGGAAAGTCTCTAAATCCTGCCTTTGCCTCTACCTTTGGATGCGAGTCTGAATTCCTTATCTTTATGTTGGGGTTAGTTCTCCGAACACATTAGCAGAAATGGTGCAGATGGGAGGTGAAGTCCTGGTGAGCCCAGTACGCAGTGAGTCAGCCATTTGAGTTCTTGGGATCAAGTAGTTCAATGAATGTTACATAGTAACCCTTCTCCTTTCCATACTTGTTATTTGTCCCTTGAAGTCCGGAGTCCTGGCTGAAGTTCTCCCTGATGGGCCAGTTTCTGAGAGTCCTCCACAGTTCTGCATTGTCAGACCTGCTGAGGTAGCAATGGTGAGAAACTGTTAGAGGGAATAATTGTCTCATGGTCTGGGCAGTTCTTCCTAAATGTTACCTTGTAAATGTTCACAGGTAGCACAGTATTTTGCAGACCAACAAAACAGGACAGCTTGACAGGAACTCAACCCACTAAGAATAGCCAACTGAAATCCACGTGTAATTGATCAAAGAGTGTAGATAAGCAAGCAAGGTCTGGACTCATTTACTTGCCACAAGTAAATAAAACTACCTTGCAACAACCATGTCTTGTTTTTGAATAGAGCTCCCTAAGTGGTGACCTCCTTGTGTTCAGTAACAAAATGGGAAGGACAATGTTTGGATCTCTGTGTACCCCAAATAATGAAGAACCTCTTTGCTTCTGACAGTTACCTCCACTATTCTCTCTTCCCCCAAAAGCAGTTCTTCTGGAGGGTTGGCTGGGTGACTCTGCTTCCTGCAAAACTTTACGTGCATAGGGTGTGGGGACTGTGTTTGTGGGAGCCCCCGAGCACTGCAGTGGCCGCTCTGGGATTTCTGTCCTTCATACATGACCACTTTGTTCTCCCTTTGGGAAAACCCAGAATGCAATTTGGGAAAGGCAGAACTTTGCCCTGATCTTTCTTTCTCTATGTTGTATTTTTTAAATTGAAATATATTTGACATATAACATGCGTAAGTTCAGGGGATACAACATGTTGATATGATACATTTACATATTGCAATGTAATTGCCATTGCAGCATTAGCTAGCACCTCTATTGCCTCTATTATTCACATAATTATTTCTTTTTTGTGGTGTGTATAATTAAGATTTAGTCTCTTAGCCAGTTTGATGTTTATGTCCATACTGTATTTTTTAAACTGCCCTCAATGCCTCATCTTGTAACCTGTGCCCTGTGGCTACATAATTCCTATACTTGTCATTGAAACTGGAGGCAAAATAATGTATTTTCAGTCTCCTACAAAGAACATTTCAGTGCCCCTTTAGAGAAATCTATCTTCCCAATTCCCTTTAACCACACAAGCTGGTGACTCAAATACAGCCCAACTGGGAACTCCTTGGGGCCAGCATGGTGTCACTGGTCCCTCCTGTGCTCTTAGGGTGGCTTTTCCTGCCCCCAGAGAAGTCTGATTTAAGCTAAAGGGTAACAGAAGCTGAGGGATCAATGGTCTAGAGACTCCAGGCTTCTCTGAGTAAGTATTCCACAAGAGAGACCTCTGGGCTACTTGGCACAGACATGGCAGCCTGGACTTGGCCCCTGTCGCAGGGCGCATATGGTGTTCCAAGGCAGGATCACACACAGCAATATACCATACTGCGCATGGGGAAAATATTTATGGGATAATAAATGTGAGCGAAGCATGTTTGTGCTCTGTGCATAATTGGCAGTAGAATATGTAGATGAATGGATTTCCTATTTTCCCCTTTAAGGAGCTGTGACCAGATGCTGTCGTAGCCATGCCCAGGGACACATGCCAGGGCAGGGAATGAGGATAGGGGACAGGACACTGTGAGCTGGTTTAGGATTAACACTTGCAAAGGACACAAGGACTTCCATGGGTGGTCTGGCCGAACCAGGAACACAGAATTTTTTCCCTCGCAAGATGGATTATATATTTTTTATATGTACAGTGTGGATCGACCTTGTGAAACAAGCTTTCTGTGTACACCCCTGCATGCACCAGGAGAAGGTCAATGTGATCTGACCATTGTCTTGGCAAATACAGCAAAAGTCCAGGAAACAATTGCCTAACTCAGATAAACTCTTTTTGAGGTGCAAATCTCATTGTGCAGGGATTTTTAGACAAAGAGTTCAGAAAATACATTTTCAACCACATAACTGCATTAGCTACTATGTACTTTTCCAACATTGCTGCAATGTTATCAAATAGTTATTGCGCCTTTATT
This sequence comes from Trachops cirrhosus, assembly GCA_028533065.1. Taxonomy (NCBI): domain Eukaryota; kingdom Metazoa; phylum Chordata; class Mammalia; order Chiroptera; family Phyllostomidae; genus Trachops; species Trachops cirrhosus. The sequence continues at coordinate 50,167,987 of CM052545.1, forward strand.
TTTAAAGACCCATAGGCAGAACAATAAAAAAAATCTCAATACACAAATTCCAAATGTTAGATTGTTAAAAATCCCACTTTCAGTAACTGTTGTACAAGTATATTAGCAGAGGGGGCAAGTTTATTGGATAAAAGAAATGTTAGCGTGCAAGTGTAGTTTTTACAATAGTCATGTACATTTTTAAATAAAATTGAAAACTGAGGTTGCATTTCTTTTTGTGAAAGAAACCTCTTGCAGTTTTCCTGCCCACTCGCTATTGTTACGTCGCGGGCAGATTTCTCTTCACGTTCTTTCTGCATCATTGTAACAGACAAGTCTAAGACACTGTCTAATGTTAATTCTGCACACTGCTGCCAATTATAATCAGAGCTAGTCAAAATAAACAAATTAAACAAATAAACATGTCAAAACATCTTGAAGTTAGTGAAAATAAGCCAAGTCTGGACTCTCCCAGTGTTCAGCATAAATGATGGGCTGTGGGTTGTAAAACTCTCCATAACATTTTTTCACCTTTGCTAGGGGGAAGGTGGGTCAGTTTAGAATTACAGTGCAGCTCGACTTTGAGAAAGGGGTCTGCGTATGCAACCAAATCAAACCCAAATGTTGCTGGCTGCACCCAGGGCAGTAATGATCTGCCGCATGCTCCAAATGCTTTAAACCAGAAAGAAGGGAAGAAAGGAAAAGCAGTTGATTCTTTGCTGACGTGATGCCAGAACCCCTAAATCACTGCTGAGGTCGAACACAACGCAGGTGAAAATATACCAAAGGCGGATGTACATTTCAATATGAAACATACCATCACTGTGACATTTCCCAATCAGCACATTTAAAATACTAGGCAATTAAGTTAGAAAGCTCTGTTGGCTTCAAGGAGGAATATAAAACATGAATCTGCTACCCAAGTAGGATATCTTGGCCAGAGCTTGTAATAATGAGAGGGGTATGAGGCAGAAGTTGTGTGTATGGTGGGGGTGGGGGCGGGTATAGCAGTATGCTAACCTATAAAAATATGGAAAGAGGTTAGGGGAGAAGGCTGTCACTCTGGCAGGTGGTTCTCGTCAAAAGGTGATCCCTTGAAGTTCAAGAAATTTATAAATACCTACACCCATTCCTGGGCAGCATGCCACAAAGCAGGTGATTAGTGCAAAACCCACAAGCGATCTTCATTCAATGAACATGGATCTAACACCAACTCTGCCTGAGGCACAGGGCAACATAGATGAGCAGGGCTCTTTGCGTGCCTTTGAGGAGTATCCCTCGGTCCTCGCTGAGAAGTTGCCATGTTGGGTTTCAGAGGGAAGAAGATGGGCAGCAAGGAAGAGCGAGGGACATCTCTTCCTGCTGCTGTTCCACCTTCCACACCTCGGGAAGAAGGTTTAGGGAAGGCTGCCCTCCAAGGAGAGGGGCGTTGTCAAGGAACGGAGTGACAGGGGCTGCCTCCACGAGACCCAGGATGTGATCACTGCTCTCGGGCTCCCACGGCTTTTATTTTTCACGTGCCCTGCGTTTGGAAGACAAGGGGCTGGGGGGTGGGTGGAAATCATTGTGCCTTTGAAATGTTGTTTTCTGAGGACAGTATATAGAATCTCGGTTATTAACAACCTCTCACAAGACAGTTATTTTTGGAGTGGCCTCTTAGGAGGCAACCTCTTGGAAGTGAACTCATTTATTTTGCGTCTCACTGTCCTGCCATTTCCTGCGGAGAGAGGGGAAAAGTGAAACCACATGTTTTGAGGAGCGAATGGAGGAAATCCCTCCGAAGACAAATGACGACTCCTCTCCCCTGGCAATTAGTCAAACCTGGGCTTCGGGCCAGCCCAGGTGTTCCCGACTGTGTATAAATTTGCCAAAGAACAATGAAAATAGCAGCTGATTGTGCTGACAGACTCTTCTGGTAATTTCCTGTTGTTCGGCATCTTCAGGTTACTTTCCCACAATTACGGCTGCTGATGAAGTCCGGGGCCTCGAAGTCATTTTCTAACTCTCCCTGTGCCCCTTTCTGTCATCCCACCAGCAAGCAGCCTCTTACCCCCAACCTAAGGAACAATCACAACCTAAAACCCAGTTAAAAAATATTTCAAGAGTTGTGGATACTTTTCCCCCCTCTCCCAGATGTTTGAATTTAATCCCCTTGCAAAATACATATTTTAATGAGTCTGAATTTAAAAGAAGGGGAAATGATTTGCACCTGCATCATATAGAGTTTCTTGGCAACTGTGAGCTAGGATTTAGGTTCCTTCTGATTCTCAAACGTCCAAGTTGGAAGGTTTCCTTGTGCTGTCCGTGAACAGCTAATCGCCATGAAGCTGGGTCAGCGGGTGCTGTTGCTGAGAGACTGGGCTCCAGCCGACACCCACTCGAGGGCAGGCAGCCCCCCACAGGACTGGGTGTCGTGTCTGCGCCCCTGCCTGAGCCAGGGCTCTTCTCACCTCTCCTCAGCTACTGCTTCCCGTTCCCTCTCGTCAGTGGAGGAAAATGAAAATACCACCATTATGTGTGCATGGTAGTTACACTTGCACCCAAAGCATTTGGGGGTGAAATGAAAATAAGGGGAATTGCACAATTTTCTCAAATCTCCACATTATCCAATCTGTCAGGAAACTATGCATATTTTCTGGGTTAGAGCAACTATGTAAAAGATTTTTTTTTGAAGGGGCTGGGGAGCTGGAGCTGTTGTTGAGAAGCTGCCAAGAAGCTGGTTTCTTTCTCTTCACTTCTCCCTTTCCTGGCCCCTCAAACCCCCAGAGGAGAGAGTGAGTATGAATGCTACAATGTGGGTTTGCAAGAGAGTTGCTGAGGATGTATTGGACGAGAGCATAATGTATTGGATTTTTCTATACAGGGCTCTGTGTCCCCTATTAATCAGGACTTCTAGTCAAGAAAATTGCAAACCAAATAAAAAATTCCAGGATAATCCTCTACATTTGAGAAGAGGGTAAATCTCTGAACCTATCACATCTGAAAAATGTTTTCGAGATCGGCTTTGAAACAACTGTCAGTCTGCTCTGCTCTGAATGTACTTTCGGTAGACAGACTGCGTTTCTTTTTGTGTTAGGGTGAGAACTACGGGGGAAAACCCTCACTGAATATATAGTTAAAGCCCAAATGCAACTGGAAGACATTTTTCTGGATTCCAGGGCCTCGTAAAAATAATAACAAAACCTCCAGGTGGAGGGAGGGTTGGAGGATGTCGGAAGTGACACGGGACTCGGGAAATATTGGTTATTTGTGACCATCAGGTAACTCTTTCACTGCCAGCCACATATTTTATCACCACATTCTTGAGGATGTTGATGAAGGACACGATTTACATTTTTAGAAAGATTCATATTATTCTTCCTTTCATCATGAAAGCCATTCAATTATTCATTTTTATTAATCTATTTATTCATTAGTTTACAGCTAGTTGAACACTCTCCACTATTTCTTCAAACTATTTCACATATACTATTGACCATAATTAATCTCTTCCCCTTTTCGAAATCCTAGCCATCATAAAGGTCCAAGTCAGGTAGCACCTTCTTCATGAAATCTTCCTTTCTTTGCATTCTGGTCCTTATTAATCTTCATTTTCTCTTACTATCCACAGCACACGCTCATTCATTCGAACATGTTAAGTGAATGTGTAAAGTGTGCATGGAGCCTGGGAGGGAATACTGTGCTAAGATAATCACGGATCCTGTCCCCATAGATCTTAAAGTAAAATAGTGGCAACAGACAGTTAAACAGCTACTTATAATACAGGGTACCAAGTGCTGTGATGTGGAAGGGTAGGAGGCTGTGGGAACCAGGAGAGAGGTCCCATAGGGTCAAAGCGTTTCAGCTGAGACTTGAAGCATGTGCAGTGGTCAGCAAGGTGGGGTGAGTGTGTGAATGTTCCAGGCAAAGGGAGCAGTGTGAGCAGAGAGGCATGGTGGGGCCAGAGCGCAGGAGCCCCGGTCACCATCTGAACCCTGACTCCAGGCACACCTGCAGAACCAGGGAGGAAGGGGAGTGATGAGAAGCAAGACCCAAAGCCAAAAAGAGGTGCAGCCCTGCATGGCCTTTAAAACCATGGTGAGGACTGTGAACTTTATCTGAGGTGGAGGACTGTGAACTTTATCTGAGGTGGAGCTGTTGAAATGCTTTGAGCAAGGCAGTGACTCAGACTGGTTAGCTTTGTGTTTCAGAAAGACGTCTCTGCCTGAGGTGTGGAGAATGGAGGGGTTGGGGGGGTGAGGCAGTGAAAGGGAAGTTTATCTTAAAATGGAAGTCACCCAACTTCGCACTCAATCACACACTGTTTTCTCTCTCTGATTGATCTGCGTGAATTAGCCTTTACTTTTTAGCTTGATTATAAACATCTTGAGACCAGAAATGTTATTTTTTATCTCTCTGTGCACAACTGGTAGTAGTGCTCAGTAAATACTAAAAAGTAGTTTGATTTTGTTTTTATGCCTCTTCCTTTTCAGTTTGCCATTTGAACACTTTGTGGTGGTGCAATAGCCCTTTGGTGGGTAGTAAACAGACAGGAAGGGTTTTTTTAAAAAAAGATTTTATTTATTTGTTTATTTTTTAGACAGAGGGGAAGGGAGGGAGAAAGAGAGGGAGGGAAATATAAATGTGTGGTTACCTCTTGAGCGCCCCGTAATGAGGACCTGGCCTGAAACCCAGGCATGGGCTCTGACTGGAAATTGAACCCACGGCCCTTTGATTTGCAGGCCAGTGCTCAATCCACTGAGCCACACCAGCCAAGGACAGACAGTTTTTTCTGAGTGAGTCTCATGAAAGCTTTATCTGAACCTCAACACACCAAAGCAAAAGTCCATCTTGTGCCTTCCTGCTTTCTTAGTTCCAGAGAGAGGAGAGTTGTGATTTTATGTGCCAGGCGCAGTCCCCAACATTAAAAGTGCTTTTGCCAAAAGGCTGGGAAAACACCAGTTAAAAGAAAGTGGGGCTTGTCGAGTCCAGCAGAAGGAGTGCGGGTGTTTGAAAGGCCTCCAAGGTATAGCTCACTGGAAACTCCCCTCTACTTCCCAGGAAAGGTGGCTCCCTCCACCACCCACCGGGCACATTCCTCAGCGTCCACCAGGGAGCTGACCCCTTTAGCACTGAGTATTTACGACCAACATTTGCCAGTGATTATATTAACGGTCAAATGATTATAACTCTAACTGCAGTTGTGTGTGTGCACGCATGTCAAAGGAGGTTGTTTAGTGAAGAGAGAGTATCCTTGAAGTAAATATAGTGTCTCTTTTAAATTGTGCCCCATTACTGAACTGGAAATTTTGGTAATGCACTTATTGTAGGATGTCCAGAAAGAATGGAGTAACTTTACGGGACGGCTCACAGGTGAGGATGTTGAGGCCCAGAAAGAGTGCTTGTCTTGGGCCACACAGTTAGAGACATGTAGTTGGAACTCAAACCCGGTCTCTTCGCTCCCAAGTCAATGGTCTCTCCATGGTGCCCTGGTTTTCCTCTATGTGTTTATTGCCTTCACACAGGGCTAGTGTGAATTTGAGCCTTGGGGTTTTTATACCACTCCAGTCTTTTTATCTTTCTCCTGCTTCCTTACCATCTCCTCAGGCATATTCGGCTGCTGTCTCCCGGGGGGAGGGGGCAGGGAATGCCCACAGTCTGTGCCTGTCCCTCCTGTAACCCTCTGACAGAGCCCAGGCGCAGGAGCCCAAACACCGTAGTGGAGCACAAGGCCGTTTGTTTCCCTCACTGACCCTCAGAGCCTGTCTGCCAGCTCTCCCGACTCCCTTCCTCCGTCTCCATAGAGTCTGAGTCACCTGCATGGACTTCTGTCTGCGCTCAGAGGCTGTCAGCGGTGGTTCCTAATCTTCATTCACTAATCTGCCACATTCATCATTTTTTGTATAGCAGTGCACAGACTGTGAGCAATATTGATCTTTAGAGCAACTAGTTTTTTTAAATGTAAATGCATTTATTTAAAACTGTGTAGAACTCCCATAAACAGGTAACTAATATCAGTGGCCAATAAAGAAGGTATCTATAAAAAATGAAAACAAATAATGTCATTAAACTCACGCTTGGTTCTCTTGTGTGTGAAGGCTATAAAGTTGAGTCCTCCCGTCTTTCTGTTAAAAAAGGTCATTTGTGAGGGCTGGAAAGTTCATAGAAGCAGACTTTCCCTTTGATTTCATTAGAATCATTAAAAGGCAACTGAGTGGAAAGGTTTTTTACCACATGAATGCACGTTTTTCAGTCACGGGAGCACTACCCGAACCCTCCACTGGGAGCACCACATGGGGCTAAGCTGACCCCCCAACCTAGGCTGGTATGTGGGGGAATCACGAGGTCTGTGGTCATGCACATGAGCCTTTGGCCAGCCGTGCGACACTGTCCACTTGTCCTGTGTCCCTCCCTGCAGCAAACCCTCTGGACTGAGGTGGGTTGCAAGGCTGTGATCCTAGGTAAAGTGCCCAGCTATGCTGGTACTAAGTGCAATGACCTGTTGAGATAAGTTTGATGAGAATAAACATTGATTTGGGATCAAGCGTTCCTGGTCAGTTCCTGGCCAGAGTTTATATTTGATCACAGGAGAAAGCATTCACAGTTATAAACATTCCCCATCCCAGGTCAAACTCATTTTTTTAAAAATGTAGAATATGAGAAGTAGGAATGACACAGATATTCTCCTTTCTTTTTCTGCAGTCCCTCTTCCCCGAATGTGTTCTGCATGGAGAGACTAAAATATAAAAGATACACAGCTGGCTCTTGAATAACATGGCTTTGAATTTTGAGGGCCCACTTATATGCAGATGTTTTTTGGTAAATATAGTAAACATATTCTCACTTTTTATGATTTTCTTTTTCTATAAAAATTTTTTAGTTGTATTTATTTATTTTTGGAGTGAAGGAAAGAGAGGGAGAAACACATCAATCGATTGCCTCTCGCATGCCTCTAACTGGGGACCAGGCCTGCACCCCAGGCATGTGCCTGGACAGAATCAAACCGACGATCTTTTGGTTTATGGGCCAGTGCTCAATCCACTGAGCCACACCAGCCAGGGGTTTAGGATTTTCTTAGTAACACTTTCTTTTCTCTAGCTTACATTACTATAAGAATATAGTATATAATACATACAACAGGAAAATATGTGTTAATCATTTGGTTTTGTTACCAGTTAAGGCTTCTGGTCTACTGCAGGCTATTAGTGCAGCAGACCTACTGTGGTTAAGTTTTGGGGAGTCAAAAGTTATAAACAGGTTTTTGACTGTATGGGGGTTGGTGTACCTAACCCCCAAGCTGTGCAAGGGTCAACCGTACATGACATCACTGCTTACTTCCAGGAGTCTAAATGCTCCTTTCTGGGAGATGAGACGAGTCTCGTGGAGTGCACTGAATAGGGCTGAGGAAATGGTTCTGGTTGAAAAACGGCAAGAGGCCAATGGCTCTGGTAGTTCTTGCAGGTTCTGTCGTATTGTGGTTTCTGTGAAGGGCACCCCTGAGGTTGTGCAGAGCATGGCTGGTGTGGTTGCGGGCAGTAGTCCCAGAGAGTAAAGTGTGCATGCTGAAGTCTTCTGGTGGAGGCCTGCGAATGCCTTGATCTAAATTCAATTTGCCAATCATCCATGCAGCCTACTGTGTTCTCAGTGCTAGTCTAGGAAGTATGGAGAGCCAGTGTGGTGGGAGAGGCAACCGGGGCCCTGGAGAAGCTTGTCCTTGGTCACATGTACAATGAAGAGCATGTGCTGTGGAATCAGACCATCTGGGTTCAACTCTTATCTGTGTCATTGTTAATGCTGTGACATGGGATGAGCTGCTTAACCTTTCTGGGCCTCAGTCCTTACACTTGAAGCAAGGATGATAGTAGTGCCCACATGGAGGATGAAATGAGGAAGTAATGTCTGTCAGGGTGAGTGCCCGATCAGCGGTACCTCCCCTTATTTTTACAGGGACAATTACAAGGTGCCGAGAAAACCATTTCGAAATTGCAAACCCACAGCCAAGGAGCTCAAATCTTGAGGGAATGATCACTGAGGACTGGTATGGGCCAGGGAAACATTGTCATGATGTCCTTGTACTCCTAGTGTGCCTCATTTCCCCCTCAGTTTGTGAAATTGTATTTTACTTGTAGCTTTGGGAAGTGCGAGCAGAATTCATCACTAGAAGAAGAAAAAAATCTGAAGAAGACTAGCATCTCCATCTGGATGAATTATTTATTGTTTCTTGCTGAGGAGAAGGCTGATTGCTCCTCACCCAGCCATAGCAGGAGTGGATCCAACACTGTCACCATGCAGTCTGGTGAGCTGATTTCAACAAGAACAACTTAATATTGCAACCATACAACGAAGCTTTCGCGTCCCTCTAGGACATTCTGTACTGAGCACACTGAGCTAGCACGGCCCTTCTGATTATTTCGGATGAGGAAACTAAGTTATTCTCTCTACAAGGGCTTATGTGAATAATCTTAGAATTGACATTTAAATTCAACTGACATTTCTTTTTGCATTTGTCAAGTGCCAGACTCTGTGCCAGATACCTTTATGTCCATTATTGCATTGAGTCCTTAAAATAATCGTATGAAGTAGGCATTATTGTTACAACAAAGTTGCAGAGGGGGTGAGAGACTAGCCCAAGGTCACCAAGGTAGCACATGTTAGGACACGTGATGTCCAGCTCCGTTTTCAGGCTCCACGACCAGTTCCAGCATGTTAGGCTATGCGAGACTGCACTGCTAGGCGGCCATCTTCCCCCCTTCCCTTCCTTTCTCCCTCCCTTCCTCCCTCTCCCTTCATTCCTTCCTTCCCTCCTTCCCTGCTTCCTTCCCTCCTTCCTTCCTTCTTTCCTTCCTTCCTGCTTTCCTTCCTTCCTTCCCTCTTTTCTTCTTTCATTCTTTCCTTCCCTCCTTCCTTCTTTGTAATTGTGTTTTTGTAGATATTGCTTCTTAGCTGTTAGCAACAGCTACAGGATAAAGTAACGAGGACATTGGATAAAGTGAGTCAAGTTTTATTATTCAATGAACCATGGAAAACAGAAAGGAGCTCCTAGTGCCTGTCCTGAGCCACGCTGTGGCAGCCACTGTCTGTGTCTTTCCCAGCCCTCTCTCCACAGAGTGGGTCCCTGTGCTCGGCACTGCCACCCCACATGGCAGACAGGAGCAGTGACTTCCAGAGGGCCTGTGACCTGCCATCTAGGCGTAGGGCTACAGCAAGATGAGGAATCTAAATTTCACACAGGTCTGTCTGACTCCAAATCCTATCTTTTCTTAGTTGCATTATTTTATTCCTAATTAAACATTAGCTTTGGCCAGAATGTGGAATGTAGGAGAAAGGCACTTAAGAAGAAGCATAGGGATGTTTGTCTAGGGGCAAAAATGAGGGATGCTTAAAGCCCTGGGGCCTGAGCAGTCCCCCTCTCATGGTTCCAGGAGATGACCTGGGTGATGGAGGTCATGGAGAGCTCGGTCAGAACCCCTTGGACAGGAGCTGGGTGGGGAGAGAGGACACCTCCGACCAGAGCAGGGTGGAGAGAGCTGCTGCATTCAGCCTGCCTCGAGCTGGCCGGTTCACCACAGTGGTGCCAGCTCTGCTGCCCTCCCATCTCCCCTTGTGAGAATAAGATGCTGTTTACTTTCTATCCTAAACGATTGTGGTTCTGTGAGCTGAAGGAACATGTTAAGAAGCCAACATGTTCCAGGCTCCCACATTAATGGCGTGGGGGTTAAAACTAAACAAAGCAAGCAAGCGTTTGACAATACACGAGTCTATTGAAAGTGAGTCTCGAGTCCAGAAGGCAGTGTGGGTTTCTTGCTGTGTATTGACTCCGGTCTTTGGGACGGGTCTTTAGGCTTTGGCGTGCCTCTGTGCTGCTGCCTGTAAAGTGGGAGGTAAGACGGCCACACGTGTCTCCGAACAACCAGAAGGTGACAGAGGTCAATTACTTAGTGCCTCAGGAATGCTTCAGGCTGCAGGGCCAGGACTAGAAATTGGGAAGTTTTTCTTCCCAAACTTCACTAGTATTCTCTCTCTCTTACTCTGAGGCCCGAATGAGAGAATGGAGTTGGAAGATGAGTAGCAGAAGGAACGAAAAAGGAGAAACAAAAAGAACCGGGGAGTGAGGAGGTACCTGGGAAGTGGCTTTGGGAAAGTTTTCTGTTCTGTTAGATAAGAGACGTGCCAAAAGAAGATGCAAGGAGCCCTGGCACTCTCATTCTGGAAACTTCTACACTTGGATTACTGCTCTTTGGTGAGAAATGGGTAAATTGTGTCCATTTCTATGATCTGGGGTGAACAGTAGATTTATTTCTAGAAATCTGTGAGTCTCCAGATTAGCCCCTGGTGCTGCCCCACATCCCCTCCCCCAACCTCTGCTCTCTCGCTGTTTCTGGCCAGGGCTGCGGTACAGGGCCACACCTGAAGGGTGGGACATTGTCTCTCCCCTCAGCAAATGCTTAGGCACGATGGGGAGAATTTGGCCTTGCTCTGTGGGACACTTTTCCCTTTAAGACAAAGTCGAATCTCCTGTCTACAGACTCCTGAAGCCATGGTCCAGCTCTGCAAGCCCTACCACGTGTCCAGAGATTTCTACCCTGCCTGGCAACTGTAGGAAAGGGAGCTGGCACGTCATCGCTTCTCGTTAGAAGGAACCATTTTTCAGTCTTAAGTTCAATAATATTTTTATTACAGGACCACAGGAAGTTCCTTTTTTCTTCTTTCCATTTTAATCTCTTTCACATAAGGAACCCTAATCAACCTTTGCTTTATAACAGAATACCAGACAACCCAGCATGGACACTGAGACACCTTTGCTCACCGAAGCTTCACGGAGGAGGTAACATCACATGGATTACAGGAGTATTGGCAACATAACTTACGTCTTCATTATTGGTTTCATGTGAACACCAGAGTTGTTGGCTGGCCGGGTTTTTCCATATGACCGAGAGCGCTCCTCTGCATGCCTCCATGGGCAGTGCGTTCTGGGTGGTGGAGGGTGACGTGTGGGGTGGTGGGGATGGGGCGTTCTGTGGGCCTGACCCAGCATGACACTTCGGGGTTCCCATTATACAACTTGAAATAAGCCATCTTTCTGACAGCTACAGAGTAAAAGTGTTCTCTCCCTGGCAGAAGAGGTTCATTAAAAAAGTAACATGGAAACCTCCTTAAAGCTCCCCACTGGAAAGTCGAAGACTGCTGCTCACAAGACACTTCAGGAGAAGCTCCCCCTGTCCAAAGCCTGGTGGGCAGACTCTGGCTGGGGCCTCTGTGTGCTGAGGGTGCCAGAGAAAGAAGCACTTGACCTCTGGTGTCTGTTTTGCAACCAATGAAGAAGCAGAGGAAACGGTTCTGAAATGTTTGCTTTAGGCTGCAGTGATGAAACCACTGTTGGCTTCTCTTAGAAAGTCTGTTCAATCTGAGAGAAGAAAAATTATCTACTTTTTATTATAAAACAAAACAAAGGGAGAGTTAGAATGTCACACACAGGCAAGGTCAGTTGCAGGAGGTGGCAGCCCCTTGGCAGGAGTGGCAGAGCTGGCCCTGACTCTCAGACAAACCAGACTGTCCCCAGCCAGGCGGGGATGGGAGGGGCAGAGGACAACTTGGACAGTAGCGAGCACACACCAAACAGGTTTAATAGCAAATAGGCTGATACATTCTTTCCTATGAATGATTTCTTTAGAAGAGAACGATTTATAGTAAGACAGAAGTAAGCATTTTTAGGGAGACTGATAAATCAAGATAAATTAAGATTTGATTAAATCATCAAGAATGGTTAAGGAACAGTGAAAAAGGACCCAGATGGACGTAGGTGGTTACCACTTTATGCATTTATGTCCTTTTAACACATCACAGTCCTTAGCATGGCTGGGCTGGAAAGCTCTGGAAACAGAGGAAAGTGGGACTCCTGTGGACGTACATGCTAATATTTTCATGTCGGTTGAAAAATGCTTAAAGTAAGTCTGCTCTTCAGATAATGGGGTGACAAGGGCAACCCCACTAACATGGTGGCACACACACTCACTGCAGGCAATATATGGAGAGGGAAATAAATGGCTTCTTTACTCCCAAACCCAAACTGATCATTAAAGAGCAATGTCCCAGACCCAGATTTACACTTACTGCCCTCCCTGCCCAAGGCCAATGATACATCTAGAATTCGAGCGAGAGAGGACTGGGCATTCTCAGGCTGCCGCAGGGCCTGTGTCTTACCTGTGCACCGAGTGTCCTGCCTGCTCACCAGTGCTGTCGCAGCCTGGGCGGCCCTCTGACGGGGCGTGAGCTGGGGCAGCTGCGCCTCAGTGGGAATGCTCCCTCAGTCAGTGTGTTGTGTCAGCACCAAGGACCCCACCGAGGAAGGCAGGGTGAAATAATTAGAAATGGGGCGTTGTCCCAGACGCATCCAGGGAGCTGCGATGTTTTCACCTGGGGATGGAGGTTAATGTGTTTTCCAACCAGCGGTACAATGCACCCCAAACCCCAGGCTTTGAGGTGTTCAGTGCTCACAGACAATAGATCTCGGCACCTCAGGAAATACCTCAAGGTAATAGACTTCATTTAGGAAAAAAATTGAGAGAACATCTAACTATCTCTGAAGTGTTGATATAGAAATCCCAGTGTAATCTTTTATGACTTTTTATTTCTGATTCCTATTTGGCTAAGCTCCAGTGACAGGCAGCAAGAGTACAGTCCTACTTTATATTCAGTGGAGACTTCAGAAGCCCAGCGGACCGAGAGTCCTGCTCGGGGACGCGTCTTCTGGGTGCCCACTGGACTGAGGTCAGTTTCCGTGGAGGAGACCGGACAGGTGGAGTGGGCCACTTCGCTTCTTGGAAGTTAAGTGCCTTGCTCTGCTCATTGTATCATGTGTGTTCTTTCTTGGTCTCTGCTCATGTTCTTGTGATTTATGCTTTTCTCCTGAACTTAGGAACACAGCGAACTCAACGTGGAGTTAGAAGTCCCCAAACCTTGGGTTCTGTTTCTAGCTCTTTTTTACTTAATAGAATGACCTCACACTGGACACGGGCACGTGCTCTTCACAGGCGGCTTAAGTACATTATGACAAAAGCTAATAAAGCATCATCGCACTGCCCTAAAAACATCACGTCGCGGACCCCTGGGCCCCCATAACTGTTCTCATCTGCAGAATGGAGCTGGTAACTGCACCCTCCTCCCTGCACAGATGTTGGGATGCTCAGCTCAAGAACATCTGTAAAGCAGTTTTAGATTGGGAAACAGGGGAACCATAAATGACCATAATAGCTATTTATCACGGAGGAGGAGATGACGATATATTCTGTATTTCAAGCCCCACTCTTCTCATCTGCTTGAAAATAGTTTGCTTGTGTGGAGGCCATCCATTGAGGGGAACAAGGGTTTGCCATGCAGAGTGAGGGAGGGGATTATGGCCGAAAGCGGAACCACCCTGGGTGAAAAGTGACAGAGACAATGTGAAGGTGTGTGCTCATGTGCTGAAAGCATCCGCGTGGTGCAAAAGAAGAGAGGAAGCCCCGGCTGGCGTGGCTCAGGGAGTTGGGTGTTGTCCCTCAAAGCAAAGGGGCACCAGTTTGATTCCTGGTCAGGGCATGTACCTGGGTTGAGGGTTCAGTCCCAAATTGGGGATGTGCGAGAGGCAGCTGACTGATGTATCTCTCACACATTGATGTTTCTCTCCCTTCCCCTCTCTCTAAGAATAAATAAATAAAGTCTTAAAAAGAAGAAAAGAATGCTCCTGAGTATGATGCAGAGTGACTGAGGGACGACAGGTGGCCGGAACCTGGGGCCTTGTCTTGGCAGTGACCAAGGCCATTGACCTGGGTTCTGCTGGGAACCTTCACTAGGTCGGCGCCTGAAGAGGATGAAAGTTACACCCTGAATAAACATCACAGAACTCAACAAAGTTTAAACCTTAGAGGGTCATGAAAAATATCAACACCTGTATAGACCAACTAGCTAATATTTTGATTAAACACTTTTTCTTTGGGTCTGTATTCAAGGAAAATTAAAAGTGTCACTTTCAAGCATGCGAACAACATCTGGGGAGAGCCCAGGCTGAAAATGGCTCATTTGTCTCAGCTCTCTGGGATGTGGTATATACATGTGTGGTCTCATGTATATAGTCTTCGTGTGCGTGCAGAGGAAGCATATCTACATTGAATGTACTCAACTCAGCACACCCCAGGCCCCAGGGTGAAAGTGCTGTCTGTCCTCAAGGTGTTTGCCATTTAGGAGGGGATTGATGGCTCTTCTGCCATCTGTTCGTCTCTCTAATTAAACTAATACTGCATCCTACCCTTCCCCCCAACCCCAACAACTTGGTCAGAAGTCCAGTGCCATCCTCTTAAGCCTCCCTCTCGTGTCCCCAGAACCAAATAAAACTCCTCCCATGAAGGAGGCCCTGTGACTCCTAAGGCAAACCTACCAGGAACCCTGGGCCTGTCCACTGGCTGCCAGTCCCCTTGCTGCCATAGCCCCTCACTGCCACATGGTGCCACTGTTGAATGCTGCCCCAGGCCGGAGTAGCTTTTTGGGGGAGGGTAATTTCCAGCTCTTTCCACCCGCAGAGCCACTGCCTGGGGCCTGTCCTCCTGAGGCCTTCGTGCGTTGTTCCTGCAGGCCTTCCTCTCACAGCCCCACGCCAGGAAGGCCCAGGAGTCGGGGTGCTGCTGGGTGAACAGACACTTCCTTTCCCCACTCCCATGACCCCTCTCCTGAAGGTGCTCGCTGTGTCTTTCAACCAGAAACACCATGCGTCTTACTGGCCTCCCCACCTACCTCAACCTCTGTTTTGTGAACTCCTGGCCTATAAGGGGATCATAGACCTCAGGACCACAGAATGGCCACTCCCTTTCACATAAGGGAAGTGCTTTCTTTCTCAGGATGAGTCACCCTTCTGAGCAGGAGCAGGCATAAACTCCAGCTCCCCTCTTGCTAAAGCAGTGAAAAGCAAAGCACAGGTTATATCTGCAATAGGACAGATGTGCAATAACTGATAGGAGAGTTACAATGGAAAAGATCAAGGAACATTGGTATTAATCTGGAGCCATCTGGGTAGACCGATGGAGGAGGCACCTTTCTACCCACCCTCTCTGTGCAGTAGGATTTTGACAGAGGAATGTGCAGGGCAGGGTTCTGCAAGCACAGAGGGTAGCATAAGCTAACAATGCACAGAGGCAGAGAAAATGTGTGTCATATTTGGTGACCAATAGCAGGTGAGGGGCAGCTTTGTGTATGTAGTGTGGGGGCCGGGAGATGTGGCAGGTTGAGGTGTGGGGCTTGGAATGACCTGTTAAAGAATGCAAACCTTTTTCTGGCCGGGTAGCTCAGTTGGTTAGAGCATCATCCTGATACGTCAAGGTTGTAGGTTTGATCCCCAGTCAGGGCACATACAAGAATCAACCAATGAATGCATAAGAAAATGGAACAACAAATAGATGTTTCTCTCTACCTCTCTCTCCCTCTCTCTCTCTCTCTCCCCCTCCCTCCCTTGCTTTCTCTAAAATTAATAAATAAAAATAAAAAAATAAGAAATGCAAACCTTAAAAAGATCTGGCCGTCACTCAGTTTTCTTTTTACATTGCCATATCTCTTGATCAGCTCTAGCCACTTACCAATCAAGGAATAAACAAAGGAACTAGAGCAGCCAAAAACAAGCTGAAATTGGGTTGTCTCAATGTAGCCAAATCCTACATTTTTTATTAAAGACAGCAACAAAATTCCCAAAGAATAACGCTGAACTTGTAGATTTAGGTAAGGTGAAACAGAATGTTTGGGGAATTTCAATAAACCACGGAATTAATGTCTCCTTTTCTTCATTTTTCAAACTATTTTTGAGTTGTGTATACAGTCAATACTTCACTTTTATGTCCTTGAACTGAGTCATTTGTGTTTTCAGAAAGAGACATTTAGAAGAAAATGGCACAAAAAATTTCTTCCTCAAACCACCTTGTTGAAGTTTCTCCAGGGACCATTGTAGATGATTTGTAAATTCCTTTACTCTTAACATAAAAGCCATTTTGATAGAAGAAAAGGTGATGGGCACATCGACACCTACTCAGGAGGGAAAACAGTCTTAGGTAAAATGTCATTTACTCTCTTCTTCACGGTGCAAAAGTGTCTTATGTTCAAAAACATCCTAAGAGGAAAATGGCATCCATAAGGAAAAATGAAAGCCCTTTTATAGCATTTTTTAAGCGCTGTGAGAAACAAGAATTTCACAGTGATAACAGCACCACCATACATCTGTACAGCTCTGTAAACTTTTCTCAGGGCACTTTCTGACCCAGCTCTCATCCGCTGCTCATCACAGTGTCATAGAAGGAGGCTGAACACAGAGTCTCAGCTCTGTTTTACGGTGCACGAAACTGAGACTTGGGAGCTACCAGAACTGGGCCAGTGTTTGTCTGTGAGTGGAAGGGAGAAGCAGATTGGAGACAGATCTCTTCATGCACTAGACACATTTTCCTCTGCTCCTTGGCTGTCCTACCAGACTGTTGCCTTAGTAGACCAAAAAATTCCTTGAGGTTGGAGATTGTATCTTCCACCTTCTGCATAATAGGTGTTCAACAAATGGTAATTAAATACGTGCTGGAAATACTGGAGTCTAAATGCTCTAAATTAGGTTTTCAGAGCTCTCTATGCCCTCATACCTTTTTATAAAAAAGAAAGAAAAACCTTTGAATCTTTTTTAAAGATTTTATTTATTTTCACAGAGAGTGGAAGGGAGGGAGATAGGGAGGGAGGGAAACATCAATGTACAAGAGATATATTCTATCTATTGCCTTTTGCACACCCCCAACTGGGGACTGGGACTGCAACCCAGGCCTGTTCCCTGACTGGGAATTAAACTGGCGACCTTTCCAGTTGCAGGCTGGCGCTCAATCCACTGAGCCACACCAGCCACAGCAAACCTTCGAATTCTTAATCTGGCGATTAAGAGATTGTTCATTCATTTTGTTCCTGGGGATATCCAGAAACAAACACTGCAGGCTTCATGGAGACTTGGGGTTACTCAAAGGATAAACAGCAGTAATGAAGGGATCTAGAATACAGTTCAGTCTCTTGTTTACATCGGTCTGTCCTTTTGGCCCATGGGCTTTAAAATGACCTTTCCGAGCAAGATCTAGAGATGAATAGTCTTTTCTTTTTCCCAACCAGCTCCTGCATTTCCTGAAGTTAGTTACCATGTGTCCTTTGACAAATGAGCCACAGGACTGTGGACCTTACCTTGAAGAACACTTTCTTCTGTGTTTCTCACTCTCACCCACAAGACCCCTTTCTCGTCTCTGCAGAGTTGCATGTAAATAAGACCCACCCCCTGAATAATTGTGAAGCGGACTGTGTTTTGCAGGATGTATTTTTCTTTTCTTTGAGAAGTTGTGGGTCAGGCATGAGGAGGTTTGGTGAGGAAGAAGGGCGTGGCAAAGCTGTTGCTGTTTGAGACCTTAACTGACACAACTTTTTACGGCTACCCTGGACACCCATCTGCTGCCACAGCCCTGCACCAGGTGTCAGCAGGGCGTCTACAATTTCCATATTTCATTATTGTTTAAATAGAATTTGTCATGCACATTATAGAAAATTTGGAAGAAGTGGAAAGAAGGAAACATTTCTGCCAACCTTACCACCCAGAACAGCCATCTGTACACACTCTTTGCTCCCATTTTTTCCACCCCCACGTAGCTACCGTATTTTACTGTGTATAATGCATACGCATACTTTTGGCCCAAACTTTCAAGAAAAAAATCATTCATTTTAACTTTAAATTCAATTTTTTATTTGTATATAAAACTGATTATTGTATTCCAAGGTATTATTTTGCATATAGATATTGTTATTGCTTTCTAGAGTCACACTTTTAATGCATAAGCATAAATAAAGAATAAAATAATTCTGTATCTATATAGACATGGAATTAGTACTACCCACGTATAATACACATCCTAATTTTTCCCTCAAAAATTTGGGCAAAGTGCGCATTATACACAGAGAAATATGGTATTAGGAGATGTCATACAAGGTTGTCATCATACTGTGTGAATAATTCCATTCATTGCTATGAGAGACCTGCATCTGGAGATGGAGTCGCACCCAACATCAAGTCCTGGCCACCCCTCCCTGGAGTACAGAAATCTGGTCGTTCCTCTTGGAATACATTTCTGGGAAGGATGTTATAGGTATATTTTAAGGGGAGATCAATTTAAGCTAGGATGCAGAAAAGAAGTTATTTTTTTTACCCTCCTACTCTCCACTTAATTTAGCCATTAATTCGCTCCTTTGGTTTTGGACAGCCACCATGCAATGGACACCTTTGGAAAGCCTGGGGTGCTGTGGGAGCAGGGTTGGCTCCCACCAGAGGAGGCCCAGGCTGCAGGGCTGAACTGGAGTTGGCTCGCCCTGAACCTCTGCTTGCCCTGGTGGAGTCAGGTGAGCAGATGTGCTGACAGGGGCCCAGGCAGCCCTGGCTGCTAGGGTTCAATTTGCAGATTTAAAATCTCTGATCTGGGGAATGCACCCCTATGAAAAAGCCCAGTGTCATCCCTTTCGTTACTTTGGTTTGGGCAAACACGGGGCACCAAGACACTGATTCCCTCGACTCCTTTACGCCATAATCAACCAAGAACTTCCTGTTCTCTTCATCCCTGTTCTTCTGAAGCCTACAGGTTGGTGGGATAATCATATCTGAAATTATCACAAGCAAGTAAAAATATATTTCTCTAAGCTGTAATTATTACAGGTTAGTTGTTGGAGAGGAAAAGCACGGGGAACTCAGCACAAGGGAGATTTCCTCTAGCCTGGGGCAGAGCAGGCTGGAAAGGCTACCACGGGAAGTCAGCCTGGACCAGTGCTCTAAGAAAGAGGAGGATTTGTAGGTAAAGGTGGTGTAGGAAGGAGCACACAGAGATATTCCTGGCAGACTGAGCAGCAGGGCTGCAGCCAAACCACCAAAAAGCATGTTGTCACCTCGGCTGGTTGCCCAGGCACGGTGGCCTTGTC
This sequence comes from Trachops cirrhosus, assembly GCA_028533065.1. NCBI lineage: Eukaryota > Metazoa > Chordata > Mammalia > Chiroptera > Phyllostomidae > Trachops > Trachops cirrhosus. Next base: position 50,186,929 of record CM052545.1, read on the forward strand.
AATGTGCAGAGGGTGGGCCAGGAAAGTAGGATGGCCAATGTGTTTTGTTTTCAGCATCAAAAATCCTGTGCACCAGGAAGCTTCTCAGTCCCCCATAAACTCAGATAGCCCATCAATTCGAAAATACCTCCTGCCTAAAACTAGCAAAGCTCTGAGTGAAGAAGGCTGTTTGGTTGAGCATGGTACTGCTTTGTCTATGCACCTCGAGTGAGCAGTAAATATTGGGCTGGCCAAAAAGTTTGTTCGTGTTTTTCCCATACAATGGCTCTAGTAGTGCTTAGTTGTCTTTAACTTCACTCAAAACCACTTTGTTAGGTTGTATTGTGATAGCTGTGATGTCCAAGTGCATTTTAAAAAGCTTATCAAAGTTGGTTAATTTTTTGCAGCCATTTTAATATTGAAGATAAAAGAAAATGCGCAGCATTTTCAGTGTATTATGCTTTATTATTTCAAGGAAGGTAAAATGCAACTGAAATGCAAAAAAAGATCTGTGCAGTGTATGGAGAAGGTGCTGTGACTGATCAAATGTGTCCAAAGTGGTTTGCAAAGTTTCTTGGTACTACTGACATTTTGGACAAATAACTCTTTGCTGTGGGGCTGTCTTATGCATTGGAAGATGTTTAGCAGCACCCCTGGCCTCTACCCACTAGAAGCCAATAGTGGGAGATAGCCAACATACTCAAAATATCCAAATCAATAAAGTTATTGATGAAAATGAAAAATGTGTCTTTTATTTTATGGAAAAAAACTAAACAGATTTTTTGGCCAACCCAATACTTTTGGGAAAAGCAATGCAGTTGTAGCCATTCCCTTTTTAGCATTAAAAATGACTTAAAGTTTAAATTCTTTACCGATTAGTTCTGGCCAGAGAAGGTACACCAAGGCCTGGAAGGGAAGGAGAACATGGGAGAAGACGTTTTTACCACCCAGAGAAAAAATAAGGACGTGATGAACACACGCTTGGCCCGAGTCAGTGTTTTACCTGTGACTAGGTTACCTCAGGTCTGCATTCTCTGTGCCTCGATCTTATCTGTGAAAGGAGAATAGTGACGATTCTTTTTTAGACAGGAAATTACAAAAGTGGTGGGTCTATGACTCTTCTGGTTAACGGCATGTGGCAGCAGAACCTTTGTTTTCTGTTTGCAGCTCCAGGGAAAGTCTCTGCTCGGAGAAGCAGAGCACAAGTGAAATAGTGACAGCAAGGGTCTTCCTGCATTTTCCACTTTCCTCTGCAGACCAATCTCACTTTCAGCTTCAAGGAGCAAAGTACTAAAGGACTGTTTCTGCACCAGACTCATAAAACACTTTCACACATACTATTTTTTCAGAGCCCTACAAAGATTTAAGGAAAAATGATAGCCAGCATCTATTTAGCACTTAATTTGTGACAAAATCTATCCTAAGTGCTTTAATTGAATCTTGTCATTTAAGGAAGCTTCACAACTACCCGATGAGTCAGGCATTCCTATCACTGTATTTTATGTATGAGGAAGCTAAGGCTAAAAAGCTTGAGTGACTTGTCCAAGGTCGTACCTCTAATACGTGTTGCATTCAGGCGCTGAATCCAGTCCCTATGGTGCCCAAGCAGCTACAACTGTGGGGAAGGCATTGTGTCCACTCCCCTTTGACAGTGCTTGGACCTGGGCTCACTTTATTTGGGGCCTATGGAGACCCCTGGTGTTGTGGAGGGGCCAGACCATGGGAAACTTGGGGCCCCTAATGTTAGAAGGAAACCCTGGTCTCCCACAGCTTGTTGCACAGGATCACATGTGCCCTTTGTTTCACATACAGCAGCTAGCTGCCTTGTAGGTGGGAAATCAACCCACGGTTGGGTGGAAGAGGAGGTGAGGAGCGAAGGTTCTGGAAAGAGTGAGGGGACAGAATAGCTTCTGCATTTGCCACCAGGACATTATAGACCCAAGAGAGGGTGGGCAAAGGAAGGCTGGCCCACAGCTGCTGCCCAGCAGAGGGCATGTGCCCTGGAATGGGGGGTGGAACCAACTTTAGGGACAGTGCCAGGGTAGGCTATACAATCAAAATATAATCAGCAGTTTCACTCCATATCTTGGGTGTAGTTCAGACAAACAGCCCCTTCCTCCTCTTCGTTGATCAATGGATGAGCTGTGTTAGGAAGGAGCCTGAATCTTTGGAGTCCATGAGTACACTGGAGTGACTCTGTTGCTGAGTCTGGCAAGACTTCATCCTGAAAATCTGGTAGGTCAGTAGCAGGCAACCCCGGCCCCCCTTTCTCCCCTCACCAACACAGTGGAATCTCTCCTGCAATTCGCTGTTCACTGTGCCGGAGGTGTGGCTTCCATCATGGCCAAGCCCGCTGCGGCCTTCCCAGCCAGAACATGTGGTGCCTGTTCAGACTTGTGAATCTTTATTATGAGCCCACCTAAATTTAATGAAGGAGCTAAGCCTTGTGAAAGAGAAGATGTTTTGTGATTTCTGTAATACACTGGGTATACTTTGAAGACTGAATTGTCCAGACCATTTCTATGGAAAATTGAGAGTTGGGTGTGTAGCCATTTAGGAAGATAATATTTGGGTTGCTTTCTATAGCTATCTTCTGGTTTCTGCCTTCTGTTAATAAAAGCTACGTGAGTGAATTAATGTCCAACTTCGGCTCAATTTATTCATTAGCAGACTGGATACTGTAGCGCCGCGTTTTCAGGTGAATTCAGCCCCCTGTCCCCATGGAGTTCACTCTTCCGCTGAAGCACACTCTCAGAAGCATAATCAAGACGGCGCCCCAGGTTCACCAACTGCAGGTGCCGAGGCCTTTAGAGAGCGGCGGACGACCACCAGGAGATGCACACTAAGGGCTTCCCAAGGATCTCTAGAAAGCAATGCCTGGTCCTTGGGTTGGGGTGGGGGCTGGTTAGACTCTTTGCCCTTTGCTTCTTTCATCAGTTTTTGTCTGCTTTCCCTTTGGAGCAGCAGCTAAGTGGAGTTGTTCACCTTCCTCACAGTGTCGAGTACCTACCTGCGCACTGGTGGAGGAGGGGGCGAGAGAGGCGGGGACACGTAAGTGGAAACAAATGGGAAGGTGGCCGTTTGCTGGGGCGAGGAATGGAATCCCAGGAGGCCAACAGGCCGCCGGTTGGGGGACAGCAGAGTCTGTTGAGAGCAAGCGTTAACTCTGACATTTGGATAAAGAATTGTCAGGATTTGCTTTTCTATTATTTACCCCTCCGCCAGAACTGTCCCCTTTAATTCCTAAACGCCTACTGTGTGCGACGTGGTGCAGAGTTCCGACGCTGCAGGGGACCTTGTTTCTATCCAACAGACGCTATAGTGGAGTTCAGGGGTTTATTTTCTCTTTCTAAAACAGTGTTGTGTGGTCTTGAGACCGAGCAAACAGTTCTGCTAATAAATGCCTGCGACCCTTCAGCGCAGAGGTGACGGGCCGCCATCACTCACACGTGTCTCTTGCCCTTGACCTGCGCAGCCCTTTGCCACACTGTAGCAGAGCCTCTTCCTATTAATACCAATTCATCATTATTCCATTTAAATGCTCTTTTTTTTTTGTTCAAGAGAAAGAGACAGAAAACATCTGCGTATACAGTAATATTAGCTACAGTTGGTGTCTCAAGTGAGAGTAGTCTGACAGCCCCATTTGTTATATCGCGTGGGCTTTATCCCGGAGCCGGGCGTTTGAACTTCCCCTCCACAAGGTATGAAAGAGTCTCTGATGTATTCATATCTTGCTTTAAAAACAACAGTTTGAAATACAGGGGAGATAGCAGCTAGAGATAACATTTCAGCTATAACAAGAGAGGCCCAGTGTTAGCCAGATTTAAAACAATAACAGCGATGGAGGCACTTAGGAGTGTTATTAGTTATTAAGCCATCTGGTTCATGTTGCAGCTCCCTCCTTTTGTTCCCTGCCTGTGTTCTCAGCATTAGCAGAATTGTTGTGATTTGTTGTGTCTCATGCATCGCCCTTTTCAATATATTTGGCTAATAACTCTGGTTCTTTAGAGAGCGATGTCACGATCTGTTTCCCTTTGGGTAGGGCCAGTCATCAATGCTGAAACGTGTCATTGTTAAAGAAAACCAAATAGCCACCACCAGCAACCCTCCCCAGCCCCTTAAGATTCCTTTCTATGTATTTAGAAGCCAGCCCTTTGAGGCTCAGTAAGGTACACTGGGGCAGTTAGGGGAAATATTCAAGGAATTGACCTATCCATTAATTTTGTAATGAGGAATTGAATTGTTAAACATCAGAGGGGCTCCTGATGGGGAATGCATTACACTTGTGTGTCTTCAACTGCAGTGATGTTTCGTAACTATTGTTTCTACATATCTAGTTCTTTGATAAATAAAAGGATGAATCTGTTTTTATCTAACTCCACTGAATCAGATGGCTCCGGAGGTGCTCCCAGTCACCCTGAACCCTGGGACACGAGCCCTCAACTGGGACCTGACAACCAAGCACGGGTCACGATAGGTGATTTCTGCTCACCTTCCCTACTCACTTGTGCTGCTTCTTAAATGAGCCCCCACAGTCAACACCGGGTACTAAGACAGAGCTCCTGTTCAGTGGACCAGGGGTCAGAGTACAACTGTTTATGTAAATCTGTGAAAGTTTGATATGTTTATTTTTTTATGTCAATGTGTCTTAACATTTCCTGTGTGAGAAAAAATTTTAAACAAACCATTTGCATGCCATAAACTCCATTTTTAAGACATTCTAGAGGTGCAGGCCCCCTATTTCTATGTCAATTAAAATAAAAATGTGTAGAAAACATTTATGAGCATTCCAATACCCACGGGCCTCTGTTGGTTGCAAACTGAGATGATGGTTTTTTTCTGGTCCTTTGTGGATGTCTGCCAGATTTCTCTGGGCCTCAGTCACCTTCCCGAGCTCCCTCTGGGTCACCCTGTCTCCACCACCCGCTTCTTACTCTTGTTTATGTTCTCTTTGTGTCTGGAGCACCTACTTTCCCCCAATCCACTGACATTCTTGACTTTTGCTATTTGAAGAATTTGTACTTTGTTGATTTTTATTAGTTTTTTTCAGTTAAAAGACACCAACACACAACACACATGCACACACACACACAATTCAGGGTGCCTCTTAGTCTAGAGAAGTTCAATACATGTCGAAGAGAACCATGAGGCAATATGTGATAAATAATGTGGAAAGATCAAAACCAAGTGTTGTGGGGTGTAAAGGTGGAGAGATACCTGTTTAATACAGAAAAGCTTCCTTTAGAAAATATAATACTTTATTCTTACTATAGAAATAGCACCATTGAGAGTGATGTCAGTGAGATTGCTGAACAGGAAACATTATGCCTTCGTTCTCTGATGGAGACACCCACTTACTGGCGACAAGTGGGCCAGAATGCTTTTGTGGGAAGTTTCAACACTCAGACCAACATGCAACCAGGCAGGATTCTAGTGAGAGTGGCAGGACAGTTCACTATGTTTTGTGCTCTCATCTGTGCCCATCCATCTATCTATCTGACCTAGTGTGGTAGCAGCCTGGCTTACAGATTCTGTCACCACAGCACATTAGAGCTGCAGTTCTGCAGGCAGACACCAGGGGGAGGAAGAGATTATGAACTTCTGAGAAGAAGGAAGGACAAGTGGCCTAGGGAGTTTGAGAGGACCAAAAGCATATGCACATGCCCAGAAATGATACATCCTCAAAAGAGGTTTGAGAGATTCTAGATTCCTTAGAGGGCTTATTGGTAAAGCTCTTCTGCATAAAGTCAGTCTAAAAAGCTTGGAAGAGGTGGTTGTTTCTTCAAATGCCCAAGTCTCAATGAAATACCCTAAGTCACACAAAGATAACAAGGATATATAGCCAAATCTAAGAGGCAAAATTGAACTCCAGAAATGACCCCAAAGAAGCACAGATCTATGAGCTGCTTGATAAAGAATTTTAAATAATTGTCATGAAGATCTCAAAGAGTTAATGATAACACAAATAGACAATTTAAAAAGCAGGTAAATGATGCATGAACAAAATGAGAATACCAGAAAAAATATAAAAACTATTAGAACCAAATAAATTCTTGAGCTGAAAATATAATAAATGAACTAAAAAAATTGTACTAGAGGGGTTCAACCACTGACTTAAATATGCAGAAGAAAGAATTGGTGAACTTGAAGACAAATCATTGAATCAGAGAAGCAAGAAGAAAACAGAATGAAAAAAAGTGAGTATAGCCTAAGGAACTGAGGGAATGCTATCAGAATTCCAATATATGTATTTGGGAATCCTAGAAGGAAAAGTAAAAAGAGAGATTACTTGAAGAAGTAATGGCCAAAACTTCCCAAATTAGAGGGGGGAATGCACGTACAGAGTCAAGAAGCTAAAGCCTCTAACCAGGATGAATCCAAAAAGACCCACATCAAGACATGTTGTATATCCCTCCCATGCCACAGTGGAAGGACCCCTTCTGAAAGCTGATGGTGTGCTTGAGTGCCATTGATGTATACTGTTAAGCAGAGCAAAGGAATATTCATAGTGCTGGAAACAAGGAAATAGATATTCCCCCAGAAGCTGACAAGCCTGGAACAAACTGTGTGGGCTCTTTATCTCTTGGTAAAGAAGTGTTCTGGCCTATGACCCATTCTTATGTGGCTGAGTGAGAGTAGAATAACTGTATGCATGAGACTGCCTTTCCCAGCAACACAGAGAGATGTAATTTGTGACATCAATAACGTGAAGTGGAGAAAGAAGAGTATAGGAGTAAAATTTTCATATGTGATTGAAATTAATTTGTGGTCAGTTCAAAAATAGAATGTTATAACTTAAAGATTTCTTATGTAATTGAAATGAAATTACATAAAGAAAGAAAATATCTAAAGAACATACCCAAAAGATTATAAGAAAGAATCAAAGTATGCCATCACACACACACACACACACACACACACACACCAATGAAACACAAAGGAAAGAAGTGAGGGAGAAAAGGAGGGACAAAAAAACTACAAGATATAAGACAATGATTAACAAAATGGAAATAATAAGTTTTTCCATATAAACAATATTTTTTAAGACAGATTTTTCAAATATTTTATTTATTTATTTTTAGAGAGATGGGAAGGGAGGGAGAGAAATATTGATGTGTGAGAGATACATTGACTGGTTGCCTCTCACACACCCCCAACCAGGCTTGTGCCCTGACTGGGAATCGAATCAGCAACCCTCTGGTTCACAGGCTGGCGCTTAATCCACTGAGTCACACGAGCCAGGGTAAAATAATACTTTAAATGTAAATGATTAATTGGCCCAATAAATAGACATAGATTGGCTGAATGGATTAATAAAAAAAGATCCAACTTATACTGTGTACAAGAAATTTAAGGACATACATATGCTGAAAATGAAATGATGGGAAAAAATTTCATGGAAACAGTAACCAAAATATGAGAGTGGCTATACTATTATTAGAAAAAAAATAGACTTTAAGTCAAAAATGGTTATAAGACACAAAGAAGGACATTATATAATATTAAAAGGGTCAATTCATCAAGAAGATAATAAAATTATAAACATATATGCAGCAAACATCAGAGCTTCTAAATATATGAGGTGAACACTGGCAGAATTGAAGGAAGAAATTGATCTACAATAACACTAGGAGACTTAAATATCCAACTATCACTAATGGGTAGAACAACCAGACCAAAGATCAGTAAAAAATAGGAAAATTGCACAAACCTACAGACCAATTAGACGTAACAGACATATACCGTACACTTGAGCCAACAAGAGCAGAATACACCTTTGTTTTCTTTCAAGTGCACAGGGCACATTCTCCATGACAGACCATATGTTAAGCCACAAAACAAGTCTTAAAATTTTTAAAGATTAAAATCAAACAAAGTATCTCTTCCAGAATAAGAGGTATAAACTTATAAAATAGTCACAGGGAAGTACTGTACAACATAAAGAAAAGAGTTAACAATATTCTAATAACTTTGCATGACGACTGATGGTTACTAGACTTATTATGGTGATCACATTGGGGGGTAGATAAATGTTGAATCACTATGTTGTACACCTAAAACTAATATAATTGTGGAAGTCAACTATATAATAAAAAGTATCTTTTCCAATCATAGTAGAGTAAAACTAGAAATCAATAGCAGAAGGAAAACTGAAAAAAAATCATAAAGCTATGGAAATTAAAGAACAACCCTTAAACAACCAATGGTTTGAAGAAGAAATCCCATGGGAAATTCGAAATTATCTTGAGATGAATATAAAAATAAAACTTATCAACACTATGGAATGAAATAAGGCAGTGTTAAGAGGAAAATTTATAGCTGTAAATGCTTACATTAATAAAGAAGATCTCACATGACCATGTAGCATTATTCCTCGAACTAAGAAAGGAACAATCTAAACCTAAAATTAACAGAAGTAAGGAAGTAGTCTAAGAGTTGCTTTTTAAGAAGATAAAGTTGACACATCCTTAGCTAGATTAACTTGAAAAGAAGAAAAACTCAAATAAATAAAACCATAAATGAAAGAGAAGATAGTACAACCATTGCCATAGAAATAAAAAAGGATCATTATAGAATATTATGAACAACATATGACAACAAATTTGATAACATAGAAGGAATGGATGAATTTTTAGAAACACACAGCTTACAATGACTAAATCATGAAGAACTAAAGCAATCTGAAGAGATCAATAACTAGTAAAGAGATTAAACCAGTAATCAAAAACCTCCCAACAGGAACAATTATAAAGGACCCATGGACAAAACCAAAGAGGGGTGGAAGCAAGGGAGGGAGGTGAGATTGGCTAGGGGTGGGGAGTGGTAGGGGGTAAACACAGACAACTGAAATTGAGCAACAATAAAATAACTTTAAAAAAATAAATAAAAACCTTTTCTCTGTGTGTGTGTGTGTGTGTGTGTGTGTGTGTGAGAACCTCCCAACAAAGAAAAGCCCAGAACCAGATGGCTACACCGGATAATTCCACCAGTGTAAAGAAACATTAATACTAATGTTCTTCAAACAGTGTAGCCAATCTTCTTCAAAAAATGAAGAGGAGAAAATCCTGGTACATCCATCCTCATTCTGTGAAGCCAGCATTATTCTGATACCAAAACCAGACAAAGATACTGTAAGTAAGGAGGACTAGAGACCAGTATCCCTGATGAATATTGATGAAAAATCCTCACACAATACTACAAACTGGATGCAATAACACATTGAAAGGATTATACACTGCAACCAGGTGGGGTTTACCCCTGAATGCAAGGATATGACAATATAAAAAAATCAATGTGATACACCACATTGGCAGACTAAAGGATGAAACCACATGATTATCTCAATTGATGAAGAAAAAGCATTTAACAAGATTCAACATCCTTTAAAGATAAAACCACTTAATGAGCTGGGAATAAAACGAAATTACCTAAACATAATAAAGGCCAAATATGCAAAGCCCATGGCTAACATCATACTAAATGGTTAAGACTGAAAGCTTTTTCTCTAAGATCAGGGACAGAGCAAGAATGCCTGCTCTTGCCACTTCTCTTCTGTGATATTGGAAGTCCTATCCAGATCAACTCAACAAAAAAATAAGTAAAGAGCATTCAAATTGGAAAAAAGAAATAAAATCTGTTTGCAGATGACATGATCTCATATGTAGAAAATCCCAAAGATGCCACAGAAAACCAGTAACAACTAATAAACAAATTCAACAAAGTTGCAGGATATAAAAAAACAATGTAAAATGTCAGTTGCGTTTCTATAAGTTAACAATGAATTATCCAAAAAGAAAATTAAGAAAATAGTTCCATTCACAATAATATCAAAAACCCCAAAATACTTAAGAATAAACCCAACCAAGGAGATGAAAGATTTGTACACTGAAACATAGAAAACATTGCTGAAATAACTTAAAGAAGATATGAATAGAAAGACATCCCGTGTTAATGGATTAAAAGAATATTTTTAAAATATATAGTTTATATTGTCAATACTATCCAAAGATAACCAAGATTCAATCCATCTCTATCAATATTCCAGTGCTATTTTCTTTCAAGGAAATAGAAAAGACATTCTAAAATTTATATATAATCTCAAGGGACCTTGTATAGCCAAGACAATTTTAAAAGAGAACAAAGTTGGAGGAATTACATTTCTTGATTTCAAAACATATTTCAAAGATACAGTAATCAAAACAGTGTGGCACAAAGGGAAACCTACAGACCAATGGGACAGAGAGTCTAGAAATAAGCCCTAAGGTACATGGTCAAATGACCTTTGAACAGGTGCCAAGACCACCCATTGGGGAAAAGACAGTTTTTTCACAAATCAGTGTTGGGAAAATAAGATTTCCAAATGCAAAAATAAGAATGAATTTGGATCCTTAAAAACATTAACTCAACATGAATAATTGACCTAAATATAAAACCACAAATTATAAAACTCTTAGAGGAACATAGTTAAAACTCCATAACATTGGATTTGGCAGCAATTTCTTGACTATGACACTAAAGCACAGGCAACAAAAGAAAAAATAGACAAAAGGGAGTACATCAAACTTGAAACTTTTGTTCATCAAAGGACATAATCAACAGAACAAAAAGACATCCTATGAAATGGGAGAAAATATTTGCAGATCATATGTCTGAGAAGTGGTTAATATCTAGAATATTTAAGGAACTACACATCAACAATAACAATCAAATAACATGATTTGAAACTGGGCAAAGGAATTGATTACAAATCTCTCCAAAGATGAACCACACGTGGCAAATTAGCGTATGAAGAGATGCTCAACCTCAGAAATCATCAGAGAAATGCAAATCAGAACCACAATGAAATATCACCTCACACACATTAGGATTACTATTAAAAAACAGCAGGAAATAGTAAGTATTGGGATGTGGAGAAGCTGGAACCCTTGTTCATTGTTGGTGGAATTGTAAAATGGTGCAACTGCTATGGGAAAAAATATGGTGCTTCCTCCAGAAAAAAATAAAAAGAATTACTATTCAGTCCAGCAATCCCACTTCTGGATATATACACAGAACAACTGAAATGAGGGCCTCGAAGAGGTCTTTTCATACCCATGTTTACAGCAGCACTATTCAAAATACCAAGAAGTGGCAGCACCCAAATGTCCACTGATGGATGAATGCACAATGAAAATGTTATACATACAACTGAGTATTATTCAGCCTAAAAAAGGGAGGAAATTGCCCTGGCTGGGTGGCTCAGTTGGCTGGAGCATCGTCCCACAGACCAAGGTTTGTGGATTCGATTCTGGTCAGGGCACATACCTCAGTTGCAGGTTTGATACCCAGTTGGGGCCTGTATGGGAGGCAACTGATTGATGTTTCTCACATTGATGGTTCTCTCTCTCCCTCTCTCTCTCTCTTTCTCTCTCTCTCTCAAAGCAGTAAAAAAATCTTATCCTTGGCTGAGGATTAAAAAAAAAAGAAGGAAATCTTTCTTGTCAGATGCTACAACAGGGATGAATATCGGGGGCATTATGCTAAGTGAAATAAACCAGCCACAAAGGACAAACACTGTATGATTCCATTTACAGAAGGTGTGTTAAGTAGTCAAAGTCTTAAAACGAAGCAGACTGCCAGGGTCTGGGGGTTCTGGGGAGAAGGTGGGGCAGAGAGGAACTGTTGTTTAATGGATATGGAGTTTCAATTCTGCAAGATGAATAAATTCTGGACATCTGTTTCACAACAGTGTAAGTATATTTAACACTACTGAACTGTACACTTCACAATGGTTGATGATAAATTTTATAATTTCTGTTTTATCTGCAATGAAAAATTAAAAACTTATTTGTTGTAAAAATCTTTGGAACATGAAAAAACAACTAGCTTTTCTACAACTCAGATGTTAGCATTTTGACAAATATCCTCTTGGTCTTTTTTCCTTGTTTATGTACAATTTTTTTAAACATATTTTATTGATAATGCTATTACATTTGTCCTACTATCCCCCCTTCGTTCCCCTCCACCCTGAACACCCTCTCCCACTCCCCCCCTTTAGTTCATGTCCATGTGTCATAAGTTCTTTAGCTTCTAC